>CM073135.1:53864351-54539351 GCA_037039145.1 Fundulus diaphanus
ATCTGTGTGACATTTACTGTCGACTTGTTAAACCCGTGATACTTATTTCTAACACTGATTGAACCAATTCTCCACCCAGGCTCAACCAGCCTTTGGAGCAACAACTGTAACCAAGCCAACCGCGGCACCACCAACCACAACAACCATGGCACCACCAACCACAACAACCGCGGCACCACCAACCACGGAACCACCAACCACAACAACCATGGCACCACCAACCACAACAACCATGGCACCACCAACCACAACAACCGCGGCACCACCAACCACAACAACCACGGAACCACCAACCACAACAACCGCGGCACCACCAACCACAACAACCATGGCACCACCAACCACAACAACCGCGGCACCACCAACCACAACAACCACGGAACCACCAACCACGGAACCAACAACCAGAACAACCGCGGTACCACCAACCGACTTATCAGCTGCACCACCAACCGACTTATCAGCTGCACCACCAACCGACTTATCAGCTGCACCACCAACCGACTTATCAGCTGCACCACCAACCGACTTATCAGCTGCACCACCAACCGACTCATCAGCTGCACCACCAACCGACTCATCTGCATCACCCAATGAATCAACAACCATTGGAAATTTCTCAACTGAATTTCCTTTCAGTTCATACTTCACATCTCCACACAGCCAGACTACAGACACTCTGACCACCACCACTGCTACTACCACCACCACCACCACCGCGGCTGGATGCTGTGGCTTCAGAGCTCCTCTGCTGCTCTCTGCAGCTCCTCTTCTGCTCTGCCTGTTCTTCATGTGAGCCTCAGACACCATCAGATTCAGCCCCGGTGGCATGGATGGGCATTGGGGGGCCGTGCCCACCTGGACTGAAAGCTGTTTATTTTATCATTTGTCCAACTTTCTTTAATTCTGATTCAATTTGTCAATCATCCAATTCAACCGAGTGAAGGCAACATGCTAGCCAACTATGGTTAGAGGGGGCGGGTCACTGAGCCATGTCGCTGTCACTGGTGCAGCATGGAGATTTGGACTTGTTTCCAAACAATTAGAGGAAGTGACAACGGAGTAAACGAGGAAGCAGGAAGCAGCGGCATTAATTTCTGTTGGGAAAGTGAGCACTAAAGTCAACACTGGAGTAAACATTCATGCTAGGAGGGTTAGCTACGGCCGCTAGGGAGCAGAACCGAGCAGCGAAACAGACAAATGAAAGAAACTTGGGTTCCCAGCAGACAGAAGGGAGCACTGCTTTATTCTGGTCCTTGTGCTGCCTATAGTTTATGCTCATGCCTGACCTTTGAGCTAACTAAATGGACTCAGCAGCCCTACACTCATGCTGCCAGATCTGACTGAGAGTTTCCAGCCCAAACAACGTAAAACCTGCCCAACAAAAGTACAAAGTCTCAACCTGTCGAACTCGTTAAAACCATAGAATAATAAACACATAATGAAGAACACGCCATTAGCGACAACTGCACTAAAGCAAAGAAAAAGCGTCACACCTACAGGCTCCCCACAAAATGTGCAATAAACCAAATAAGACATTGCAACCGCAATACCAATTACCAGCAGCCTCCCAGCACGAGTTATAAATCTAACTTGATATAAATTCATTTCTGTCTCACAGAGTATGGATCAATCTAGCATTTCTCCTTCACACGCAGCCATGAATCATTTTGAAGTTGGTCAGCAGAATCAACCCCATCTGGAGCGTTTACAGCATTGACCGTTTCATAGTGACTCCTGATTAACCAGAGACCGTCATTCATCGATGACACATTTTAAATTAAACTAATAAAATGAGAGCAAGGAGACGGCCTTTTATTAAAATGTAGAAATGTAAAATGTCTGCCGCACAATGACGACTATTCTGATAGAATTTTCTTGATGTTTTTTGAAAACCAAATATTGTGAAAAGGATTTTAACAACCCGTCAAAAGCTATTTTTTTTCCCAGCTGAACATGTTCAAATGGAGCCCAACTGAGAGGACCCCGCCCAATCTGGCAACGCTGACCCGCCCAATCTGGCAACGCTGACCCGCCCAATCTGGCAAGACGGACTCTTTGTTTTTAGGCTTTGGGATTTTACCAACAGTTTTTTCTCAGGCTGTGGGAATGGTCACAGACAGAACCACTAAAACCGGGTCCAATCAGCGGTACCTCATCAGAGAACGCTCTTTTTTAATTACTTGCTTTTATCCTGTTTTATTTTCCTGTGTTTTAACCATGTAAACACTTTGCATTGTCCTTGTACTGGAACGTGAGCAACAAATAAACTTCCTGTTTCTCCTGGAAGCTGCTGGAGTGTCTGAGCAGAAGAACCAGGGATGTGAGTTGTTCTTTATTCTCTGAGGACGGTTTTGGTTAAATAAAAATTTGATTTGTAATATTCTGAACTGGACTGATGAGTTTATGTCAGTTTGTGTTTGAGATGACCAGAATAAATGAAATTTATGTTTGCTCTTATGGTTCCGCTCGGTTTGTTGTAAATATGGGAAAACCTCTGTTCTGCTGATTGTCTGGGAAGGTTCTTCATGTTTTAATGAGATGAGGAGGCAGAACAATGAAAAAGAACCAAGCTGGTTTGACAGCACAAAGTGGTAAAGGTTACAGATGAAAGTCAGAAACATCATTAATATGAAAGGTAGCAGTGAAATCTGAATAAACTGGTTCCTGCTGCGGCTGCTTCACTTTAATCTTCAGATCGACAGATGGCCTGCAGAGCCTGCAGATGTTCTCCTTTAAAATGTTTCTGAGAGACAATCAGAAAACAGACATGTCAGTATCTGGTGCTCATGGTTACCTGGAGGCCAATGAAACCATGTGACTGATCCTCACCTGCAGGGCCGAGTACAGAGAGCAGCCGTTCAGTCTGAGGAACGCCGCTCGGATTTGCAGGAGGTCCTCCTCGCTGTGGGACACCATGATCCCCTGAACCAACGGTGTCTGCAGACAGAGATGGGTCAGAAGGTCTGAGCGCAGCTTAATCCTGACCGTCATGCAGTAACCGTGAGGAAAGTGACCGCAGCAGGAACCAAGGGCTCACACTGAGGAGGTCACGGCGGTGTTGGGATCAGCAGCCCTGCGCCTGAGAAGGTGCAATTACTTCTCTTCAGGACAGCCTTTGTTCTACACACATGATTTACAGCCCACTTTTAAATATGACTCAGCTGCAACGAGCTGTGAACGGCCGTTAAACTGTTAACGTCTGCTGAGCTCAGTCAGGTTTACAGATGTTTCCTACAGAGACCACGACTGTCTGGAGTTGGTTAAAGACTCATGAAGCATTTTGGTGTGACAGAAGCAGAGTGCATCATGTATGTTTCTAAAATGATTAACTCTATATTCAGATGTCTGCAAACTATCAGGACAGGACCCACAGGTTCCTCCAGGAGGATTTAACGCTGCAGGTCAGTGACTGGATGCTACCTGCTGGGTTCCTCAGAGAGAAACTGTGAACAGACCTTCTGGAGGATCTGATGGGGCTTCAGCTGTGAAGACTGGTGCTTTAGACTGAGCCTCAGGCTTCAGCTTAGAAGAAATCAGTAAATAGTAAATGTGCGTTCCTGTTCAGCTGCTGACGGTGGTGAGCTACATCACCACCAAATGAATCGTCTGCATTGGATATGCTGAACCCTGGTCATTTGTGGCGCCCCCTAGTGGTTTGCACCTCTGTCACCATCCGAGGAGATTTAAATGTTTTTAATTAGCTGCTAAAAGTTTTATAACTTAGTAAACTTCAATATATCCGTCCACAGCTACTAGCCTGCTGCTGGATGTTTGTCTGGTTGGAAAGACAAAATTATTATTTCATTACTTTATAAATGAAAGACAGATTTTCCAGCCCCCCCCCCAATCACAGCCGGTTTGTGAGAAAAGAGAAAGCTGAGATCCCTCCATCTATTCGTCAGTCATCTTCTCACCTTCATGGTGAGCAGTCTCTGGGCCAGGTAGACCTCGGGGTTCTGGATGCACTGAACTGTTCCAACACAGACACAGAACCATGAGGAGCTGATCAGGATGAACAACCAAACCTGGGATCTGTCCTCACCTAAAACTCTCAGGCCGAGTCGAAAGTCTCCTGAGAAGCTTTGCTCCACCAACTGCTCCACCGTCTGCCCGGTCTCCAGCTCCAGCTCCATCAGCACTGTCGGGACGTTCATAGTGAGCAGAACCCTCTGCCTTCCACCCGCAGGCTCCAGCGGGACACAGACTCACCTTTATTCAGGTGATCCGTGTCTCTGGACGTCAGGATGGTGATCCACGGTTCTGCTTCGGCCTTCTTCCCACTCAGAGACGCAGCGAGAGCCTTCAGACAGAGCGGAGCTCGGGTGACTTTGGACCAACCAGAGCTGCTTTCTGAGGCTGAGCTTCAGCAGGAGGAAGCTGCTGAAGCTCAGCCTCAGAAAGGCCTGACCACACGGAGAGCAGAAAAACGGGAATACCTGAACGTCTCTCTGAACAGAACCTGCAGCAACATCTTTCTGTTGGGAGAAGATCAGAAAACGTCTCAGAAAGCTGGAAGCTTGACCTTTTGTGTCGGGACTGAAACAGTTTTCAACGAGATTAAACAGATCATCTACATCTAGAGCTGCTCTGAGTGAAACGTGAACCCAGAAGACATTTAGCTCCACGTTCTGCAGCGCTTCAGCAACAAAGCTCAGCAGATCCTTCTTCTTCTCACAAATCAACCTCCTGCCTTATCTGCTCGTCCTGTTCTTCTTGATCTTAATGACTTTAGTCTACATCAGTTGAAGACTTCCAATAATCAGACATGCTTCCTGTTTCCTGAAAACCCAAAGTTCTGATAGAGCTCTGATGAAGTTCAAGTTTAGGAGGAAATGGAAAATAACTCCGTTTACCTTCAGCAGAGCCACAACCAGCTTGGCAAAGTCTCCGCTGGTCTCTGATCTCAGCTCCTTCTCCAGATCCTTCTTGTAACCTGAAAACAGAGAAGAATCCATCATCTGACCCGACAGCAGGACCCGGACGGGTCTCCTCCACAGCAGGAAGGTCCAGAAACTCACTCTTCTTGTAGGCAGCACTGATGTCCTGCAGCTTCTTTCCAGAGCGCGTACACAGGATCTCCAGCAGCGTTTCCTCATCTGTGCCCAAACCCTGCAGACACACGGACGGCATCAGGGCCGGATTATCCATAAGGGCCAGTGGTCCTGTGCCCAGGGGCACCAACCACGGGGGGCACCACATGACACATGCTTTAAAAATATATTTCATAAATTGTTTTATTATTTACTTGAAATTGTTGAAAGACCATGCATTATTCGTTTTGTTAACACTGATGTCACAATAATAATAAATGATAAATAAATCAAGATTAGGCTACATGATCTATCACTCCCCCTCCCCAATCTGTCATAGTTGAGCTGGTCCACAAGTACGTGCAAATGTATCGTCTTTTTTAACGCTACAGAAAATTTGAGGTGTAGTGCCCAGGGGCACCACATTGTCTTAATACGGGCCTGGACGGCATGAACATCCAGGCGAGGATCCAAACATTGCCAATCGGACCCAGAGGCTCACCGCCATGGCGTCCTTCAGCCGGTGGGCCTCCAGCTGGTCCGGGAGCATCAGCAGCTGCAGCAGCAGGTTCTCCAGGTCTCCAGAGAGAGCCTTCCTCAGAGCTGCACTAAGGTCCTGCAACACAGAGCAGAACCTGCTGAGAAGACACGGCCAGGTTTGAACGGCCGAAGATGTTCTGAATACCAGACCCAGGTTCTGCCCGTTCTAAGGTGGTCAGATCCACCCAGACCTGAAGCAGATTAACAGCCAAAGAGAAAAGAAGGTTCCAGGACATGGATCCGGATCTAGATTCGGTTCTAAACATCTTCAGACTCATCTCAAGTGAACAGAACTTATTCCAAGCCGCCATTACTCACTGAGTGGAGGAGCAGGTGGGAAAACTAAATAGACCTCGCTGCAGCGTTCAGCAGGAAGTACCAGCATCACCCTCCTCCTCCTCGCCCTGGAGAACAGCGCTGTGTTCTCACAAAGACCTTCACTTTGGGCCAGGGTCGGTGGTCTCCTTTATAACCCGTCTGCACTTCTGACAGCAGAGCTGCAGAACATCTCACCTGTCCTGAAGCAGAACTCGCTTCTTTCCACAAGTTGATTTAACCTCCGCTCGTTGGATGTCAGCTCAATGTTCTTGGAAACAGATTTGACCTCAGAGCAGTAACTGCTGTTGTCCATCAATCTGGGAGGGGTCAAAGGTCATCTCCAGACCCTCTGAGGTCCATCATCCTGCAGAGAGGAGAACATCTCAGCAGGATGGACGTCCAGCAGTTTCAGCCCAGGATCAGAGTAGAAAGCTCAGAACCACGGAGCTCCACCTCACACTCTGCAGGCTTCAGTTGGCAGGTTAAAGGTCAAAGGTCATGAACCAGTCTGGCTGCTTGGAAGGTTGAAGGAGAAAGAACCAAGATGGCAGCAGGACTGAGGTTGGCAGAGCTGCTCCTGGTGGAAGGACCAGAGATGAGGAACCATGATGGACAGAACCGTGATGGACAGAACCATGGTGGACAGAACCATGAATGAGGAACCATGATGGACAGAACCATATTGGAGGAATCATGATGGAGGAACCATGATGGACAGAACCATGGTGGACAGAACCATGACAGAAAGAATCAGGATGGACAGAACCATGATGCAGGAACCAAACACAGCAGAAACACCTGGTATCACCTGTCCAGCACAGCGGTGGAGAGATGATGAGTTTGTTCTGCGACTTCTGGACAAGGGAACCTTACAGTCCCTGAGTGGACCACGATCTCCTGGACAGAGAAGTTACCCTGATTAAAGTACCGTGTAGGGAACCTCTGAGAGCCGAGCAGAAACCTTGAAGAACTGAAGAGTGGACCGAAGTTCCTCTGCAACGATGTGAGAGAGTGCTGAGAGTATTACTGCTGAAGGAGGTTCTACTACTGCTGAAGGAGGTTCTACTACTGCTGAAGGAGGTTCTGCTGCTACTGAAGGAGGTTCTACCACTGCTGAAGGAGGTTCTAGAGCTGCTGAGAGTATTACTGCTGAAAGAGGTTCTGTTGTTACAGAAAGAGGTTCTGCTGCTACTGATGGGGGTTCTACCACTGCTGAAGGATGTTCTGCTGCTATTGATGGGGGTTCTACCACTGCTGAAGGAGGTTCTGCTGCTACTGAAGGAGGTTCTACCACTGCTGAAGGAGGTTCTACTACTGCTGAAGGAGGTTCTGCTGCTACTGAAGGAGGTTCTACCACTGCTGAAAGAGGTTCCGCTGCTACTAAAGGAGGTTCTGTTGCTGCAGAAAGAGGTTCCGCTGCTACTAAAGGAGGTTCTGTTTCTGCAGAAAGAGGTTATGCTGCTACTGAAGGAGGTTCTACCACTGCTGAAGGAGGTTCTAGAGCTGCTGAGAGTATTACTGCTGAAAGAGGTTCTGTTGTTGCAGAAAGAGGTTCTGCTGCTATTGATGGGGGTTCTACCACTGCTGAAGGAGGTTCTAGAGCTGCTGAGAGTATTACTGCTGAAAGAGGTTCTGCTGCTACTGATGGGGGTTCTACCACTGCTGAAGGATGTTCTGCTGCTATTGATGGGGTTTCTACCACTGCTGAAGGAGGTTCTGCTGCTACTGAAGGAGGTTCTACCACTGCTGAAGGAGGTTCTGTTGTTGCAGAAAGAGGTTCCGCTGCTACTAAAGGAAGTTCTGTTTCTGCAGAAAGAGGTTATGCTGCTACTGAAGGAGGTTCTGCCGCTGCTGAAGGAGGTTCTGCCGCTACTGAAGGAGGTTCTGCCGCTGCTGAAGGAGGTTCTGCCGCTACTGAAGGAGGTTCTGCCGCTACTGAAGGAGGTTCTAGAGCTGCTGAGAGTATTACTGCTGAAAGAGGTTCTGTTGTTGCAGAAAGAGGTTCTGCTGCTATTGATGGGGGTTCTACCACTGCTGAAGGATGTTCTGCTGCTATTGATGGGGGTTCTACCACTGCTGAAGGATGTTCTGCTGCTATTGATGGGGGTTCTACCACTGCTGAAGGAGTCACGTCCTCTGATCCCTGCAGGGAGGAGCGGGGCGTGAGGAGGTGCTTGGACGGAGCAGAGGAGGGCTGGGCGTTGAACAGCGGCTGCCTGCGCACACAGGCGTGTTCGCAAACAGAACGTTCTGCGCAGACCTCCATCCACACCTGTCTGCTCTCCGGCTTTGTTTGCTCCTGGAAGCTCTTGGCGATGAATTGTCTCTGGGCGTTGCTGCGGTTGGTCAGGATCCTCACCAGCGTCACGGCGTCTGAACAAAGTCCACAAAGATTAGATGTGGGTTCTGGGCGGTGCGGAGGAACGCGTGCTGTGACGCAGCAGGAACCTTTCCTCTGCAGCGCCGCCTGGATCTCTGCCACATCCCTGTCAGGGTGGAAGCTGGAGAAGGGCCGGATGGTTCCGAGGGTTCCCCACCACATGTCCTGGAGAACCGCAGTAAGACGGGAGGCGTTAATCTGAGGAAGGTCCTTCACCAGCACCGCAGATAACCTTACCTTCACACAGAACCACACACCTGCTCAGGGTTACTAACAGAAGAGGCGAGGAAGTCAGGATCCATGGCGCCGGAGGAACAACTTACACAGAACCAGTCAGCAACAACCACCTTCAAACAGAACCAGAACACCGTGAAACCTTTCACCAAGTCTCCTCAGGAGAACTCTCAGCTCCAGCCGCTGGAGAGAGGAACCCCTCCTCAGAACCATGATTCTGTTCCAGAACCTTCCCCACAGAACAAATCAGCCTTCCTACCTGAAACGGTCCTCTGTGCGTCTGTGTCCTTCTCGGTGAGTGTGTCCTGGGTCACAGAGACGCAGCTGCTGCAGGTACACCCACCTGCTGCCTGGCCCGCTCCTGGCCAATCAGAGCGCAGCATTCCCAGGCTCAGCCAGCCCATTGGTCCGTGTGAGGACGCCTACAGCCCACCTGGAAAGCGATATGGTCCTGGGTAAACAGGAATCCTGACAGGCGGGTTCCTGTGCAACCTGAGCCTGACGCAGGCAGGGAGTGATGATCCGTTAGCTCCAGATTCCACCGGATAACAGCGACGATCTGACGAGGAACCACCTGTCTGCACCCGAGGAGCAGGTGACAGGCTCACCTGAGCACTTCAGCCGCCACGTTCCCCTGGTCAGACCTGAAGGACGTTCTGAAAGCGCATGTCTCTGCTGCAGCTCAGCGGTTCTTCATTCTGTCGTTGGCTGCAGAGAACCCGGACTCCTGTGCTTACAGCAAACAGCTGACGTTCTGCAGCTGTGGGGAACCACCAAGAACCGACCCAAACCTCCACCAACCAGCAGAACGTTTTTATTTACCCTTCTACAGGTGGTCTAGTTGAGATCCAGGATCTCCTTCATGAGACCAAGAAACACTGAATGACATCCCAGAACTTACAGGGTTCTGTCCTGGTACCGCCAGGACCCTGCAGGTTACTGTAGTCCTGTCCAAGTCTCACAGGTTCTTTTCCCTGAGCCATACTCTGGGAAAGCATCTCAAGGTGCTGCACAGAAACAAAACAGAAAACATGAATCAAGAACAACTAAAACATTATTAGAAGAATTGTCAGAAAAATGTCCTTCAGAACCAGCAGGTAAAACCGATGAGCTAAGTGGGTCATAAAGGTTTCAGATGTTAAACATGGGAGCCGGTTCTGTAGCAGAAAAGGATAAAAACTGAGGCTCCATTTGAATACATTTAATAACAGCTCCTACCTCCTCTCCTAGCTCCTGCCTCCTGCCTCCTTGACCTTTCCAGGGGTCAGCAGTCAGAACTCTATCCTGGGGAGGAAAGGAGCCTCGGACTGCTGGGCGCCTTTTCAGACAGCCTAATAGACATCATCTAGGTAGATGTCCATGGACTGGCGCTGCCTAGTGGAGCTGATGTTTCAGTGCGGCCGCCATCTTGGATGGGTCTCATGCGACCCCAGGGCTTTTATTTGTACCGAGGAAGCTGTTTGCCGATTAAAATAATTCACAACTCCCTGAAGTTTTACCTGATTTTCAGAGTTTGGTTTGTTTCAAACAGCAGCGATGTTATAATACAGGACGCCGTTACACATAAAACATGTTTTCATGATGATATACATTGTTTTATGCTCTTAAAGATGTGGTATTAGATATTAATAAATATGTAAATTAATATAGTTTAGATTTTAATTATGTTGGATTGCTCATTTAAATTTGTCACACATGTACAATCCTGAGCCTTTTCTACACACCAGCAATAAGCTCTGCATGCACACGTGCATAAACAGTTGTTTTAAAGGCCTGGAAAAATGTTCCTTAAAATTTCCAGGTCATTCCAGTGTCTTACACCCTGCTTGCAACTATGGCTGGAGCTCTTTGAAAAAAAACGGCTTTGCCGTGATGGTACTTAATCTGGCAACGTGATTCAGCGTTAGTTAGTGAAATACAGAGGTAACAGATTAATAAGCATGAAATTATGGTCCATGGTTGGGTTTCTGCAATATACTCCAAAATCGGCTCAGTAGTCTGTAGCTTTCCTCCCTATGAGAGTTCTGTTGAAATGTAAAGGAAGAGGAGCTTGGAGCTGTTAAGGCTCCATCTGAATATCATCAATAACAGCTCCTAGCTCCTGCTGCTAACTCCTAGCTCCTATCTCCTGCTCCCTGACCTTTCCTTGGTCAGCAGAACTCCATCAGGGAGGAAAGGAGCTTCATCTGCTGAGCTGATTCCAGACTTCAACTCTGACGTCATTAGTGACGGAAACATGGAGGACGGAGTCAGAAACGTGGAGGACGGAGTCAGAAACGTGAAGGATGGAGTCATAGACGTGGAGGACGGAGTCAGAGACATGGAGGACGGAGTCAGAATCATGGAGGACGGAGTCAGAGACATGGAGGACGGAGTCAGAATCATGGAGGACGGAGTCAGAATCATGGAGGATGGAGTCAGAAACATGAAGGATGGAGTCAGAAACATGAAGGATGGAGTCAGAAACATGAAGGATGGAGTCAGAAACATGGAGGATGGAGTCATAGACGTGGAGGACGGAGTCAGAATCATGGAGGACGGAGTCAGAATCATGGAGGACGGAGTCAGAGACATGGAGGACGGAGTCAGAGACATGGAGGACGGAGTCAGAGACATGGAGGACGGAGTCAGAATCATGGAGGACGGAGTCAGAATCATGGAGGACGGAGTCAGAAACATGGAGGACGGAGTCAGAATCATGGAGGACGGAGTCAGAAACATGGAGGATGGAGTCAGAAACACAGAGGATGGAGTCAGAAACATGGAGGACGGAGTCAGAAACATGGAGTCAGAAACATGGAGGACAGAGTCAGAGACATGGAGGACGGAGTCAGAGACATGGAGGACGGAGTCAGAATCATGGAGGACGGAGTCAGAATCATGGAGGACGGAGTCAGAAACATGGAGGACGGAGTCAGAAACATGGAGTCAGAAACATGGAGGATGGAGTCAGAAACATGGAGGATGGAGTCAGAAACATGGAGGATGGAGTCAGAATCATGGAGGACGGAGTCAGAAACATGGAGTCAGAAACATGGAGGATGGAGTCAGAAACATGGAGGATGGAGTCAGAAACATGGAGGATGGAGTCAGAAACACGGAGGATGGAGTCAGAAACATGGAGTCAGAAACATGGAGGATGGAGTCAGAAACATGGAGGATGGAGTCAGAAACATGGAGTCAGAATCATGGAGGACGGAGTCAGAAACATGGAGTCAGAAACATGGAGGATGGAGTCAGAAACATGGAGGATGGAGTCAGAATCATGGAGGATGGAGTCAGAATCATGGAGGATGGAGTCAGAAACACAGAGGATGGAGTCAGAAACATGGAGTCAGAAACACGGAGGATGGAGTCAGAATCATGGAGGACGGAGTCAGAAACATGGAGGATGGAGTCAGAAACACGGAGGATGGAGTCAGAAACATGGAGGATGGAGTCAAACATGGAGGATGGAGTCAGAAACACGGAGGATGGAGTCAGAAACATGGAGGATGGAGTCAGAAACATGGAGGATGGAGTCAGATCCTACAGCCTTCTGGACATGAGCTACAGAGAGACGCTCTCTGCTCTCCAGACATTTCCACTGATTTCCATGAGGGGGCTGTGCTGATACGTCATGGCACACTAAGGATTGTGGGATACCTAAAGGCTCCTTAGCTCCAGCAAGGTACGTTGTGAGGTTCCTTGGCTAAACTAGCAGCAGGAGGAAGCATTCAGGTTCCTTTCCTGCCTCCTTCCTCACTGACTGCTCTGTTCAGACGCTCTTCTGCTTTGACTAGAGTCCTGCTTCTGATGGTATTTGGGTTGAGGCTGAAAGCTCAGCTTGTGACTGAGGGATGAAGATCCAGTGAGCAGGTTGTTACGCCCTCTTCAGGCAGCGGTCTGCATCAGCTCGGCTGGGGGGGGGCTCACTGGACCTTTCAAGGCTCAGAAGGATCCAGACCTGCTGGAGTTTAGGGAAAGACTCTTGGTTGTGATTGGCTGAGCTGGAGGTTTGATACATGGTAGTTTTATTCAGAAAACGTTTATCCTCTTATTAAAGGGACCAATCTGCATGATTTTGTGACTCAAAGGAAAACTGGGGGCTTGTTTTGGAGACTGAACTGGACCCAGTCTATGTTGTCCAACAACACGTCCCGTTTCTCAGTGACAAACAGCTTCATATCAGAACCAATATTATTAATGCAGGACAGTGTTTGAGGAGAAAAGGCTCCATTTAGTTTAAGATTAAATGCCTTTGTGAGCTTTACAGGAAGTCAGAGAGATGCCTTTCAGATCCAGTCGCAGCATTCTTTCACTGTCATCACTTTATTTTTTATTGAACATTTTAAAACCCTTCCCTCATATACAATATTTATCTAAATATAATCTATTTAATCTGAAATATTAACAGAGCTGAAGCCATTTCATGTAACAGTAAGAAGCCATAAACGGTCCAACAGGAAGAACGGGGCTGCAGTTCTGGTGCCGCTTCATCCAGAGGCAGGATCAACAAAAACGGTTTGATCTGCAGAGGTCCAGTCTGACGAGGCGGGCAGAACTTTCACAGGAGCTCAGAGCATCACAGAGAAGCAGAAAGTGATTAAATCTGGTCCAGCAGAACCACAGCGGGACGTTCCCTGGAGCAGCAGGAACAGCACCTGCAGGTCCACCGCTCAGCAGCCAGGGCATCGGATCAGAACAATCGGGGTCAAATCTTAGATGAGGAGCATCTCTCCAGGACATCCTGCAGCCTCACAGCTCCACCTGCAGGTCTGGGTGGGTCCAGAAGGACCTGCAGCTCAGAAGGTCTCATCACTGCCGACGGCTACAGCAGCTCCATCTCCCACTGCTGACTCGGCCTCTCGTCGTTCTCCAGCATCACCACCACGTGCTCCTTATCGTACGTTCTGCCACCTGGAGAACACAAGCATACAGAGGGCTAAAGAGCAGGCGCTGCTGTGGAACATCTACAAGCTGACGGAGGAACCCTGGAAAAGGAGGCAAACATCCATAAAGCTGAACTCAGGTTGATGTCCGGCTGCAAGAAGCTAAAACATTTCATCACGTTGGCTGAAGTCTGTCTGATCCAGACCTGCAGAACAATCCAGAAAAGGTTCCCCACTTTATGAGAAGCACCGTCTTCAGTCAGTCAGACTGGAGATCCTCTGAAGGTTCCTCATCCCCGGACATTCAGGCTGAAATGGTGCAGCTGCTGGAGCAGCAGAGGATGGGAAATATTCAGTAACTGACCCAGACGGCCAGAAACGTCTCATCCTGACAGTTGATGCTGCAATATTTGGGATTCAGGCATTAATGATGATTCAGCTGTGATGTGACTTTATTGTGACTTATTTTATTGGTTTAGTCAATTATGGAAACTGGAAGCATAACTATTAGAATTAAAGCGTAAACAGTAAATCATGGTGACGCTTTATTGAACTGGAAATAATTAAAAATGTTTGTGCTCCAATATTCCCGTTGTTCTAATTTTCGTGTATAAATGTGATGCTTTAATGTTTGCCTTCATTCTGGGTCGGAGTGCAGATGTTAGATGAGAAGCGTCTGGAAATCACCATCCGGTACCAGACCATCTGTGGTTCTGATCCCCGGCGCATCAAGGCCCAGCCCGGCCCAAAGCTCAGAGAGGCAGCGCTGGACCTTCACAATAAAGGTTCTGTTAGCCCGTCCAGAGCCTGGAGAGCCAGACTGGTTTGATACAGCAGCAGGGATGCAGCGTGGAAGACCCGAACGACCGAGACCCAAGTTCTGCCACCCGGGTGGGCTTGTTCTCAGTACTGACCGTCACTTTAGGGCCAAGCCCCCCCCCCCCCCCAAAACGTCGCTGGAGCGGAGAAGTTTCAGGTGCCTCTCTGCTCCGCCACACCTGAATGAAATGAGGGAATGTTGCGTCATATTTAAATATAGCTTGTTTAGATTGAAGCAGCAGGTCAGGAGACGCGTCTCCATCTCTGAGGTCCATCACAGAGCTCAGATATAAAATCAGGAAATAAGGCAAAAGTCTTCTGTCGTCAAACGGCTCCATCCACCCGTCTGACTCCAGCCTCACCTTTTACATCCAGCACCATCCCAGGGAAGGTCCCGCTGCTGATGAGGCCGCTCATCTTAGCCGACCAGGTCTGGATCGGCTGCCGGGTCTCGTTCCACAGAACCACCTTAGCTGCCGGCTCCACGTTCCCCATGACTTGCAGACACATGGTCTGAGCCAGCTGCAAGGGGAGAAAAGCAACGTTGGAACTGAGGCTGAGCTGCTGGGTCAGGGAACATTACTGATTGTGGCCGTAGAGCAGGAGGCTGCATGGATGAATAGGACAGACCTAAACGTCTGTGGAGGTGCATCATTACAAAGGAACGTTTAACTGATGCTACGTCTAAGCGCCGATTAAGCAGGAGTTTAACCGCAGACGTTTGTGACGGCCCGGCTGTGGGCTTCACCTTGTTCTTGATCAGTCCATCCTGGTAGAACCAGATGTCGCTCAGCGGCTCCACCTCGGCTGTCGCCACCACTCGGCCCGTCTTCATTTCCTCCACGCCTCCCTGCACCGACAGGAAGTGGCCGCTCTCCTTGTTCTTCACACGGAAAAAGTGCCGCTTCTGCAGGAGGACGCGGGTTAAAACACATCTGAGACGAGTTCAGGGCGGCTAAACGCAGACGTCATCAAAGTCTGGGTTTAAAGTATGAAAATATTAAATTTGTGCTTTTGTAGCCAGCTGGTCGCTAGCCCCCCCTCCTCTCGTGATGTCATCAATGCAAGCCCAGCATAGAGCAAGCAGTAGAGCGCTTTTAAAACTATTGTGTGTAAATTACCACATCCACCATGAACGGGAAACACTCACCAGACTTTTAAACCACAACTCATTCAGTGTCAGCTCACCTGCAGCAGGCTACAGGCGAGTGCTGATTGATTAACGAACCTGTCTGATGGGGAACATGGAGCCAATCCTATGCAGGGAGCTGAACTTGGGCCAGTTGGGGATTTCTATGGGCTCCAGGATGAACTGGCGCCCCCTGTAGTTGCTATGTTCACATAGCACCCAGCTGCAGAGAGAGAGAGAGAGAGAGAGACACCCGGTTAGAGCCACAGCAGCGACAGCCTGACAAACAGCCTGACACACAGCCTGACACACAGCCTGACAAACAGCCTGACACACAGCCTGACACACAGCCTGACACACAGCCTGACACACAGCCTGACAAACAGCCGGATACACAGCCTGACAAACAGCCTGACAAACAGCCTGACAAACAGCCTGACAAACAGCCTGACAAACAGCCTGACAAACAGCCTGACAAACAGCCTGACAAACAGCCTGACAAACAGCCTGACACACAGCCTGACACACAGCCTGACACACAGCCGGATACACAGCCGGATACACAGCCTGACAAACAGCCTGACAAACAGCCTGACACACAGCCTGACACACAGCCTGACACACAGCCTGACACACAGCCTGACAAACAGCCTGACAAACAGCCTGACAAACAGCCCGACACACAGCCCGACACACAGCCCGACACACAGCCCGACACACAGCCCGACACACAGCCCGACACACAGCCCGACACACAGCCTGACAAACAGCCTGACAAACAGCCTGACAAACAGCCTGACACACAGCCTGACACACAGCCTGACACACAGCCTGACACACAGCCTGACACACAGCCTGACACACAGCCTGACACACAGCCTGACACACAGCCTGACAAACAGCCTGACACACAGCCTGACACACAGCCTGACAAACAGCCTGACAAACAGCCTGACAAACAGCCTGACAAACAGCCTGACAAACAGCCTGACAAACAGCCTGACAAACAGCCTGACAAACAGCCTGACACACAGCCTGACACACAGCCTGACACACAGCCTGACACACAGCCGGATACACAGCCGGATACACAGCCTGACAAACAGCCTGACAAACAGCCTGACACACAGCCTGACACACAGCCTGACACACAGCCTGACACACAGCCTGACAAACAGCCTGACAAACAGCCTGACAAACAGCCCGACACACAGCCCGACACACAGCCCGACACACAGCCCGACACACAGCCCGACACACAGCCTGACAAACAGCCTGACAAACAGCCTGACACACAGCCTGACACACAGCCTGACACACAGCCTGACACACAGCCTGACACACAGCCTGACACACAGCCTGACACACAGCCTGACACACAGCCTGACAAACAGCCTGACACACAGCCTGACACACAGCCTGACAAACAGCCTGACAAACAGCCTGACACACAGCCTGACACACAGCCTGACAAACAGCCGGACAAACAGCCTGACAAACAGCCTGACACACAGCCCGACACACAGCCTGACACACACTGACCAGCCGCTGGTGACCCGCACCGACAGCACGTGGTCGTTGTAGCCCTCCTGGGCCAGACTGATGACCTCTGAGTCCATGGTGATCTCCCTGCCCTCCAGGCCCTCCAGCCCGAACAGAGAGATGGACGGAACCGACAGCATCTGCACACACAGACGGACGTCAGCACGGACGCCTCGGCAGCGTTGGGTTTTAACCAAGACACGTTCCTCACCATCGGCACCAGCCTGACGGAGAGCACCGAGCAGCCGGAGGAGGAGCAGCCCATGCTGGACACACTGGGGTAGTCTTCCTCCGACAGGACGAACATGTTCCCAGAGTACTGCGTGTTCTCACAGAGGACCCAACTGGAAGACAGAGAGACACCTTAATGCGCTCCTTCCTCCTCCCACGTGACCTTTGACCTTCAGAACCGCCTGTTTTCAGGTCCCCTGGAAGGGCCTCAGAGTCAGTTCAGGCAAACCTTCTTCCTGGAGTCGTCGCCTTGATCGCTGACGAGGCTTTGGTCAGATGAGCTCCTGATGTTTGAGGTTTCATCTCCTGGTTGTTGAGCCGTTCTTTAATCCCTAATCCTAACCTGAACCTGTCTTTAGTTGTCTGATTTTTTTACATTCCCAGTTTTCTTGTTCCAGTAAATTTGTATCCAGGACACATCGTCTGATAAATGATGTTAAATCTAGATTTTATTGGTGTTTTTCAGTTTTTCCAGTTCAAATGTTTGAATTTTGTCGATTTCAACTAATTAATCCAGAGAAATAATCAGAGCTGACTGCTGTAAATAGTAAAAATGTAATTTCAGTTTTGCTTGATCAGCGATGAACCAGAGTCTCGCGTTAAACGCCACTCCTGCAGATACTCGGAGGTTGCTCACCTTCCTCTCACCACTCGACACGACTTGGTGATGAACTTGTCAGAGAGCGCCGCCTGGCTGTGGTGGAAGACGCGGCGTTCGCCCTGGAAGTCTGGCTCCGCGTACAGGATGATCTGAAGAGGAAGACCACCGAAGGCTTCACACCGGCACACAGCAGCAGATTTACCACAATAACCCAAAATACTAAACCAACCATATCCATCTTCTTTCATTTACAGATGCATATTTTAAAAAGGTAAAATATGAGTTAAAGTTCAAATCTGAAATCAGTGAGAAGTGTGACTTTCAGGGAGAATTTCACATTAAGGAACAAAGAACCTTTCAGAGGTTCTAGTGGTTCCTGCAGAGTTTAACACGGCTCTACAGGGACGGTCGCAGATATTTCTGGGGCCGGGAGCTCGAGCCAAAGAAGGCCCCCATCTCCAAATTTATTCCCAACAGAAATTAAAAAACTGTGGATTTAATGTGTTAAGATTATACTGCAACTAATACGGTAAAATAAAAGATCCCATCGAATAAAAGAATATCTAAATAAATCAGACAGAACTGAGCCAGTTACTAATATACTAAAGTATATTTAAATAATCATCAAGAGGTTTCCCACCTTAAACTTATAAAACCTCTGCTCTGAATAAATGAAATAAAAAACTAAACTATTTGTAAAGGAGTGTCTCTGGAGGATCAGGGAGAGGATTGTTCAGGCAGCTCCTCAGACCGTGTTCATGTTAACGATGGTTCCTTTATTATGACAATAAGTAATATTCATCGTTTTTATTTGCTGCTCTACATCACACTGCCTGATATTTCCCTTCTATATTTATTAGTTGGTCCTAATGTCAGTAACGCAGCTGAAGGACGTCTGAAGTGTATAAATGGTTACATGAACAAACCTCCAGGACTAAAGGGGACTAAAGGGCACACAGGACAGAGTTTTGTCCACGATGCTGTAAATAGAAAATAGGACCTGTTTCTATTTTTAACACCTTTGCTGGACCAGAACTGCTGGACCAGACCTGCTGGACCTGCTGGACCTGCTGGACCCGACCTGCTGGACCAGACCTGCTGGACCGGACCTGCTGGACCGGACCTGCTGGACCGGACCTGCTGGACCTGCTGGACCTGCTGGACCTGCTGGACCTGCTGGACCTGCTGGACCGGACCTGCTGGACCGGACCTGCTGGACCTGCTGGACCTGCTGGACCGGACCTGCTGGACCTGCTGGACCGGACCTGCTGGACCTGCTGGACCGGACCTGCTGGACCGGACCTGCTGGACCAGAACTGCTGGACCAGAACTGCTGGACCAGACCTGCTGGACCAGACCTGCTGGACCAGACCTGCTGGACCTGCTGGACCTGCTGGGCCTGCTGGACCGGGCCTGCTGGACCGGGCCTGCTGGACCGGGCCTGCTGGACCGGGCCTGCTGGACCAGACCTGCTGGACCAGACCTGCTGGACCAGACCTGCTGGACCTGCTGGACCAGACCTGCTGGACCTGCTGGACCTGCTGGACCAGAACTGCTGGACCAGACCTGCTGGACCAGACCTGCTGGACCAGACCTGCTGGACCTGCTGGACCGGACCTGCTGGACCGGACCTGCTGGACCGGACCTGCTGGACCGGACCTGCTGGACCGGACCTGCTGGACCGGACCTGCTGGACCGGACCTGCTGTGATTGGGTTTCTCCAAACATGGAGCTGTGCACGACGACCAAACATCTCTTCTCCGGTCTCATCCCTCCTGAGAACATTGTCCCTGATTCTCCTTCCTCCAGAAACAGCTCTTCTGAGTGATGCATGCTGGGACTTTGGGCCGCGCTCTCAGTGCTTTCCATCTCGGCTAATAATCCGTTAATCTCTTGATGAGCAGCTCATGATGCTACTGTGAGCCTTTTCATCCTGGTGAAGCAGCAACATGTTCCCCGGTGGCTTCATCCCCATAGCCAGTCTGCTCTGTTCGCCTGATGTTGGATTGAAATGATTTAATAACCTGTTAAACCTCTGATCTGCTTCGTAGACCAGGAAAGAGCGTTTTCTCCTCAACATCAGGACTTTTCTCTGGAAAACTGAGCTGCTTCCTGTCTGCAGAAGTTCTCAGCTAAGGAGATGCTGAAGCAGCGACCGTCAGGCTGCAGCAGCGTTTGCTTTATTTAAAAGCTGCTGAAGCATTAAACTGTCGCCATGAACATAATATAAAACGCCTTTCTGAGCGTCTTTAGGTAAAATTTAACTGAAGAGAACCTGAAAACTGTGCAGAGCTCCCGTTTTAACACCGTGAGAGGAAATAAAACATCCTGGTTCTGGTCCAAACGGACCCAGCACTCACCTGGTCTCGGGGGCCGGGGGTCTCTGGCGGGGCCTGAAACACAGCAGCATATGAGTGAACCCGGCTGAGCCTGACCAGGCGGCCTCCTCAACACCTGACCGGACCTCACCGCTAAGATGGGCTGCACCGAGCAGACCCGGGTGTCCTGAGAGCCCCAGTCGGCACAGTTGCTGTAGAAGCCTTTCTCCAGGATGTACTGGTTCCCCGAGAAGTCCACGTGCGAGTAGGCGACCCACCTGTGGGGGGAGGCAGAGGGTGAGACGGCGGCCGGCTCGCCTGGAGGCAGCGGCTGAAGGCGGAGGAGAACCTACGCTCCACTCAGGACGTGGATGGAGCGCGTGGAGGTCTTGTAGGAGAACAGCTCCACGTCAGGGATGGCCTCAGTGACCTCGAAGGTGTTCTCCTCCATCACGCCCTCCTCCTCCTCGGGCTGCTCGTACATCACCATCATCGGCTCCGTCAGGTCCTGGAAACGGGGCGGGAGACGGGTTCAGTGGTCTGAGCTGGACCTTCATGGCTTAGATCTGAGCTGCTGGAGGAGACGCTCCTCCTCAGGCTTTAGGCGGGGGGGCGGGGGGTGTCTCCTCCAGCCCAGGTCAGGTGGTTCTGGAGGAGCTCCAGCAGCACGTCCAGGATGGAGGTTCTCCTCCATCTCTGACAGAAAACGCAGGGACCTACCGCCCGGATCATCCTGACGGAGCGCAGCTCGGAGTCGCAGCCCCCCCACACCCTCCAGTCGTGGTACTCCCCCTCCTCCAGGAGGTACTGGTGTCCACGGAAGCCCTCCTTCTCGTAGCCCACCCAGCTGCGGGGGGAGAAGCACAGATCTGATGGGACCGCTCCAGGATCCGTCACCCACACCTTCAGTCGGAGCAGAACTCACATTCCTCCCAGGACCTTCAGGGAACCCAGCTTGGGCATGAAGACGTTCTGCTGCCGGTCGGTGCGGCTCATGAAGTCCCTCATGTTGGAGCTGATGGTCCTGGACTTCCCGGTGAAGTACGGCTTCTCGTAGATCACCATCTGAGGACAGACGGGAGGAGTCAGGACGCCGGTCGGCCGCAAGATGAAAGCGGACGCTGCTGCAGGTTCTCACCTTGGGCTCCCTCATGTTCTCCACCCGAGGTTCTCCCTGTCACAGAACCAAACAAGCTTAGGAAGCGGGGCTCATCGGTCCAGGGTTTCTGCCGCAGCACTACTCACCACTTTGAGAGGATGCAGCGAGCCCACGTAGGGCTCCTCCACCCCCCAGGCTGCAGGGTTGGTGTAGCCCCCCACCTCCAGGATCCGCTGGGCGCCCTGGAAGAACGGCTGCGAGAACACGAGCCAGCTGAGGAGCAGAGAGACGTGGCGTGAGTGAGGAGCGCTGCAGACAGAGGTCCATCTGCTCAGGGTCACTCACAGCCCGGCGTTCACGATGACCGACTTGGCCCTGATGGGGAAGCCGAAGATGCGGGCGTCCTCAGAGGTGTCCCTGAAAACCACCTTCTTCCCCTCCGCGTTCTCCTCCGGGAAGAGAGCGATCTCTGGAACGCTGTAGTCCTGAGGAACCACACGGAGAACATCAGAGGGAGAACCGCCGGCACCAGCAGCGGGAAGCCCTGCTTCTGCTGCAAGGAACCAGAGGAGGAACCCAGGTTCTAGTGGAACCAACTGACTGGACGGGTCGGCAGCCCACCACAGCCAGAGTGGACCTCTTCTTCTGCTCCAACTGCAGCCCAGACTGGCGGCAGGAGGAGAACCAGGACTAGAACCAGGTTCTGGTGATCATCAACCATTATTCTGAGACCACGGATGGAACCACCTTTCCTCAGAGTCCGTTCTGGAGATCCCCAGGTGAGTTCTCCTCCAACACACCTGGGGATGTCCAGTAGAGGGCGCTCTAAGCCAGCAGCGTCATGTGGAAACAGTTTAAGGGACGCCGTCTCACCCTGACTGCTCTGCGCACCGAGCCGATGATGAACCTGCGGCTCGGCCTCTCCTCGGTGGTTTCACCGTCCTGCTCCTGGTCCTGCTGGTTCTCCAGGTTCTCCTGGTGTCCGTTCTGCAGATGCTCCTCAGGTGGGCTGAAGGGACAGGTGAGCTCGATGTCGCCCTCATTCAGGGCGATCTTCTCCCCTTTGAAGTTGGGCTTCTCGTAAAGAACCCACCTGAAGGAGACCAGGAAGAGGAGATGGTTAGAACATCGGGTCTGGAGCATCTCAGAACCGGACCTGACCAGGAACCAGTAGGAGATCCTAAAGAGCTCTGACTGGAGGTCCAAGACATGAGGAACCTCCTTGAAAAGTGTCTGCAGGCTGATTTGTGTGGCAGCTGCAGAGGAAATGGGCCGTATGGGTCCTGGTTCCAGCTTAAACGTTCACATCTTCCACCAACACCGGACCTCACAGGACCAGGAAGGACCTCTGAGGCGCCAGATGACGTGAAAATCAAGCCTTACAGGTCGGATCGGTGCCATCACTCTGCAGCCGGACCAAACATTAGCAACCCGAGGCTGCAGGCGTGGTTCTGGTCCTCCACGGCTCACCTGCCGCCTGAGTGACAGGAACACCTGGCCACGCCCCCACGCTTCAGCAGAAACCAGGCGTGCCGCTCTTCTGTGTTCGCATGTTGGAATGTTGTGGAAAGAACCACGAGCCAAAAGTGCGGCGGAACGAGGAAGAGCCTCTAATTAGTGAGCATCATCTCTGCGGCCTCCTGCAGGAGGCAACAAACCGGCCCAAAGCTCCCTGCACCCGTCTGGACCCGAGCGTCCAGCTGGCAGAACCTCTGCTTCTCTGTAATAAGTAATATTCATAGAAAATGATGAATATTCTGCGTAGAAATCAACGCTATAGAAAAACTGCTTCTAGATCTCAGAGGCTGAAACATTTCTTTGTGCCAGCGTCAAATTTGGAAAGTAGGATTCAGAGTTTAATGGATCTACCAACAGCTATAAGTTAATAATAAGTAATTCTTCGCCAAAGTCGACGTGTGGCTGAATAAAATAATTTCTGTATAGAACCAACAGCTTTGGGCCGAGGACCGACCCCCGCAGAGTTAAATCCAACACGGTTCATCTGGAAACCTGCTTCTAGATAAATAAATCCGTGCTGGAGGTCAGGCTTCTGATGAAGCAGCCTGATGGAGCAGCCTGATGGAGCAGCCTGATGGAGCAGCCTGACCTCCAGCACCAGCGTGACTCCGTCCTGCCCCGCAGGTCCTCGTCCTCAGCAGCTTCCTGATGGTCTCCACGTCTCCAGCAGAGAACCAGACGTCTGAACCTGTGTGATCCTGAGTGCAGCGGCTCACCCTCCTCTCACCACCCTGATGGAGATGGTGTCCTGCAGCTCCCAGGCGGTGGCGTCGATGACGTCGCCGCGGATCTCCATCCTCTGACCGCACATCCCCGGCCGATCAAAGATGAACATCTGTTCAGAGGAGCAGAGGTTGTTCAAGGGAGCTTTCAGAGGTGATGGAGCAACCTCCACCCTAATAAACGGACTTCATCTGCTGATGGACTTTCAGAATAAAACAGTTAAACCCTGTGGAGCAAAGTAATCCCCCCCAGACCTGCTGACTGGCTGTTCCTCCCGTCAGGTGTTCATGATACCTGCTCTGAGTCTTTAGCATCACTGTGGAGGAATTTGGACCCGCTCTGCTTTGCTGAACCGAGCAAACCACCACCAGCAGCTGCAGCTCCACCAGCAGCTCCACCTACAGCAGCTACACCACCAGCGGCAGGGCAGCGTGCTCCAGCAGGTCTGACAGTTTAATAACGGAAACAAGAACAGGTCTTGGCTGAGAGGACTGTGGTTTTCTGCTGAAGACGAGTCGGTTTAATCAGAACTTGTGATGAAGAGCAACCATCACACATTGGTTATTAAAAGCCACACCAACCCCCCCCCCCCATGCAGCTCAGCTGATGGGAATGTTTCCGTCTTTATAAATCTGCTGCAAAAACTTTATTATTTTCCATCAGGACGCTGAAGCCAGCAGCTGTGGAGCAGCCCTGAAATCTGAGGCTGTTTCTCTTACAGACAGAACCAGAATTCAGCGTAAGAACCCCTAAAGTAACAGACACCATAATAAACCCTCCAGCCATGCCGATCTGCCTGATAAACCGCATCAAACCTCCAGAACCTGAAGGAACCCGTCCAGAGAACCAAAGAATTAACATTGTTAAGGTTCAGAACATCTTCAGATTTACAGCCCCGGTTTCCACCTCAGACTTCACAGATGTCAGACTAAACGACACATTTCATGATTCTTCTCCTGGGTCCGGGGGAACCGATTATGCGACACAGAACCACAACGGTTCCTAAAACCCAGAAGATTAGATCTCTTTTGGGTTTTTCCTCGGATGCTCAGCTGTTCAGCAGAGAGAGCCTCGACCTGGCAGAACCAGCACAGAACCACTGGGTCAGAACGATGTCCAAAGAACCAAGTTAAGATCCAAGAAGAAAGGGAAAGTCTAGTGGCACTGAAGTAGGACTGGACCTAAAACCGGCCTGCTGCACCTCAGAGGAACTAGCTATGGACAGAACAATGAAGCTAGAGGACCTCAGACCAACAGCTGGTCCAGAAGCTTGGACCCAGTTGAGTGATCCAGCCCAGGCACGGATCCAAATTGGTTCTGGACCAGCCGGTTTAACTGAACTCCACCAGTTCTGCCCAGCAGAGCGGTCGGATATCAGCCAGAAGCTGCTGATGGACGCAGCAGGTCTGTGGTGGAGACCTTCCATCCATTCCCTTAGCTCTTAGCAGTAATGACTTTATGGGATTCTTCATAAATAAAATTGATTCCATTAAAAATAAAATAATTGGCATCCTCCCTGTTACGTCCACCAGGCTCGTTTGGTGGGGTAACATTAAAAGGAGACCACACAAGGATTTTATGGTTAAATTAAAATTGAATTAATTAAATTATACTAAAGAAACAAAACCTGAAGAGGGAATACCTGAAATAAGAAACCAAAATGGATTAATGCAAAACCCATAACTAACCAGAAATAAGCAAATGCAAAACAAACCTAACAAAACCCAACCATAAGACCATAAAACCAAACCAAACCAAATGGGGTTCTGAGGAGGGAGAGCAGGAAGAGAGCCTCTCCTCTGCTGCGTGCATAGCAGCTTTAAAGCAGCAGAGCACCAATCAGGGCAATACATAACACCTGCAGAAGGCCTGACTCTCAAACCCTACAAGGAAAATTAGGCAGAGACCCACTGCAGCCGTAACACGCCCAACATGATTACCTCGTCCTCAGTAAGTGAGGCAGCGTTGGAGGAATCTTTAGAACCTGCGCTGTGTCTGAACTGTTTAGAAGCAGTAGAGCTTTCTGAGCTAACTAAAATCTTAGCTTCATCTAAACCTTCTACCTGTATGTTAGACCCAATCCCAACCAAGTTGTTTAAGGAGGTATTCCCTTTGATCAGTGGTCCTATTTTAGACATGATTAATCTATCCTTAGTAAATGGATATGTACCACAGGATTTGAAGCAGCTGTTATTAAACCTTCTCTTGATCAAGATGACTTGATAAATTACAGACCTATGTCTAATCTTCTTTTCTTATCTAAAATTCTTGAGAAAGTAGTTGCTAATCAACTTTGAAACTCCTCAAGTAGGTCATTACTTTGTAAATGTTCACAGTCAGGCTTCAGAGCTCATCATAGCACTGGAACAGCTCTGGTGAAGGTCACTAATGATATTCTCATGGCCTCAGATAATGGACTTGTGTCTGTACTTGTCCTGTTAGATCTTAGTGCTGCATTTGATACAGTTGATCACAATATTCTCCTACAAAGACTTGAGCATACTGTAGGGATTAAGGGGAAAGCATTAGGCTGGTTTAAATCTTATCTGTCGGACAGATTCCAGTTTGTTCATGTTAATAATAAATCTTCCTCAAACTCTAGGGTCACCTGTGGAGTACCACAGGGTTCAGTCCTTGGACCAATTCTCTTTACTATATATATGCTTCCGATCGGCAAAATTATCAGACAGCAGAGGTTAATTTCCACTGTTATGCTGATGACACTCAGCTATATTTATCCATAAATCCTGATGAATCCATAAATCCTGATGAATGACTGCAGTCATGTCTTGATGACATCAAAAGCTGGATGACTTTAAATTTTCTGCATTTAAATTCTGACAAGACAGAAGTTATAATCTTTGGGCCAGAGTCCTCAAAAAATAAACTTCTTAATCAATCACTTAATCTGGATGGCATTAACTTGGCCTCTGGTAATAAAGTAAAAAACCTTGGTGTTATTTTAGACCAAGACATGTCATTTAAATCCCATATTAAACAGGTTTCCAGAGTTTCCTTTTTTCACCTCCAGAATATCGCCAAAATTAGAAACATTCTGTCCAGGAGTGATGCTGAAAAACTAGTCCATGCATTTGTTACTTCAAGGCTGGACTATTGTAATTCTTTACTATCAGGAAGTCCACAAAATGCAGTTCAAAGTCTTCAGCTGATCCAAAATGCTGCAGCAAGAGTTCTGATGAAAATCAACAAGAGGGATCATATTTCTCCAATTTTAGCTTCCCTTCATTGGCTTCCTGTTAAATCAAGAATAGAATTTAAAATTCTTCTTCTAACGTATAAAGCCCTTAATAATCAAGCTCCATCATATATCAGAGCTCTGATTACCCCGTATGTTCCTAACAGAGCACTTCGCTCTCAGACTGCAGGTCTGCTGGTGGTTCCTAGAGTCTCTAAAAGTAGAATGGGAGGCAGATCCTTTAGCTATCAGGCTCCTCTCCTGTGGAACCAACTCCCAGTTTTGGTCCGTGAGGCAGACACCCCGTCTACTTTTAAGACTAATCTTAAAACTTTCCTTTTTGACAAAGCTTATAACTAGAGTGGCTCATGTTACTCTGAGCTACCTCTATAGTTATGCTGCTATAGGCTTAGGCTATTGGAGGACATCAGGATCTATTTCTCTCACTCTGCTGAGTTCTCCTACTGCTCTCCAATCTGCATTGTTTGTTGTCATTTCAGCTTTTAACTTTTTGTTCTCTGTCATTTTTCTCTTCATAGAAGGTACACCTGGTCTGGCGTTCTGTTAGCTGTGACATCATCAGGGGAGGCAGATCATCCTCTATTACCATCTAACATAGAAAGTACTCCTGGATCAATGTGAGCTTCTGAGCTTTCTGTGTCTCTGCTCTGTCTTCTCTAAGCCCCAGTGGGTCGAGGCAGATGAGCGTTCACACTGAGCCTGGTTCTGGTTCTGCTGGAGGTTCTCCTCCCTGTTAAAGGGGAGTTTTCCTCTCCACTGTCGCTTCATGCATGCTCAGTATGAGGGATTGCTGCAAAGCCATCAACAATGCAGACGACTGTCCACTGTGGCTCTACGCTCTTTCAGGAGGAGTGAATGCTGCTTGGAGAGACTTGATGCAACCTGCTGGGTTTCCTTAGAGAGGAAACTTTCTGACCAACCTGGAGGATCTGATGGAGTCTGACTTTGGAAAGAACCTTGAGATGACGTGATGTGGATTGGAGCTATATAAATAAAATTGAATTGACTTGAAACTGATTCTTTAGTGGATGGAAATGGGACAGAACGTCTCCTGCTGCTTCCACTGATATAACTTTTCATTGTTCTTTAAAACGGACCGGCCTTAAACTCGCTCCGTGTTCTGATGGCCTGGAGTCGTTTGGATCGGCTGCAGGTGAACTCACCTTTCCTGGACGAGGGTTGAGCTTCCCGTGTTCCTTCTCCTTAGTCAGCTGCAGACACAGAAAGAACATCATCAGTACCGCTGCCAGACATTAGCTCAGGTTCTGACCCGGTCCCACAGGTTCTGTTGGTGGAGCCGTGATGAAAACCCCTTCATCCCTGCAGGAAGAAGGGCTGCAGCGTTCCTGGAGCTCAGCTGGAGGAGGCAGCAGGACCACGTGGGTTCTGGGCCAGATTTGTCCAGGTGAGAGGCTCAGGTATCACCTGAGCCGGATTCAGACACCTGATCGGATCGAGTTTCTGACCACGGAGCGCCGGCTGCGAGGCTCCAGTTTCCACTCTCACTGCTGACTTCATCAGGTCTGCAGACAGGAAGCCATGCAGAGGTGGACCTGTCTTCAGCTGCGGGCTCCCAGAAGGTCTGCAGGAGCTTCTGGAGATCCTCCTGGCATTAAAACAGGTCTGCAGCTGTTTTATTGAACCTTCATCAACCAGGACCAGGAGACCTGCTGTCCTCCTGCTCTACCAGCAGCTTCTCACACGTTCAGCAAACCCTCAGAGCCGAGCAGCGCCTCTGGGTCCATGCTCAGCACGTCTCTGCAGAACTGCGCTGCCTGTTGCTGGTTGTTTGCAGGAGGCGGTCAGTTCAGGTTTGGGTTTGTTGGTACAGCAGCTTCCTGAGTAACCAGAACCGAGCGTCAGTCAGGATCAACAGCAGATGTTTTTGGTAGGAACCTCTGATCCCAGCTGCTGACTGAGACGTTCAGGCACATTCCTGGTGTCAGAGACGTGTTCGCTCTCAGCCCATGACCCCAGTCACAAAAGCTCTGCCTGCTTCAACTGCATTCTGCAGCGTGTTCTGACTCTGCCAGGAGCGTCAGCTCCAAACGGGTCAGCGCATCGGAGCGAACACGACGTGAACGAAGCCCAGACAGCTGCATGGTTCCTGCGTTCCTCCCCGCGGCCAGAAAATGTGCCGCTTCAGCAGAATCTGCCATCCAGGAGGGAAGCCGATTATGTCAGGCTGAGGAGAGGTGCGGCTGCGTCTGCAGCAACAGGCAGATAGCTGCTGTGGGTGTGGACCGGCACAATATTTATCTAAGAGCTTCTGCTCCAGCAGAACAGCTGCTTTACGTTCTGATCCAGCCTCTGCAGACAAAACTGTTCACACCGCGGGTTCAGAACCGCTGCAGCATTTCTGTCCCACATCTCTGGGTTCCTCTGGAGTTCTGCTCCAGTTACAGACGAGGTTCTGATGGTCATGCAGCTGGTTTAATGATTTCCTGGTAAAACTGAGCAGAACCTCACCAACGCATTTCTGCTTTGGATCTTGTTCTGTTCAGCACCAGCTCAGAAAGGTCCAGCCTGGTCCTCCCTGCAGCTGATGAAGGAGTTCAGGGTTCTACTCCCTCAGGACGGGTCAGAACCTCCTGTCTGAGGTCAGCTGCAGTTTGCTCTGGTCTCAGAGGTCTGGGCCCGGGAAATGAAGCCAGTGGTTCTGGATCAGAACCTCCTGCTGCCAACAGCTGCTTCAGATGCTGCACATCTCCTCCTCCATCCACCAATCAGGATGGCTAAAGATGGCGGCGCCGGTTCTGGCAGTTTAAAATCATTTGGATCAGCTAATTCCCTCCCGGGCCCGCAGACGGAGCAGCAGAACGTGTGCAGACGTGTGAGCCACACGCTGCCACGCCTCTGCTGCCTAATTACACCTGCCACGCTCAGAGATGTTTGGATCAAACTGCAGCTTCTGGAACCAGTTTTTATTCCTGTTCCGCACCAGAGAAGCTCAATAAATGCATCATAAACTCCGCAGAGAGATTTTCACACGGCAGCACATCTGGTTCTCAACGGCTTTTACCCCATCGAGACGTTTGGTTCTGAAACCGTTTATCTGCAGAAACCCATTAAACTGAAAAAAGAACCAGAGTCCTGCTGCTGAACGGCAGACATTCACGTGCACGCCCCTACGTGCACGCCCCTACGTGCACTCATGTTGCTGTACTCACATAGGCGTCTGGGAAGGCTCGGTACTTGGACATCAGGCTAGAGTCTGGTTCATCCCGTTGGCTCTGGAAGAGGGGCCCTCCCTGCACGCCACTGAACTGGGGGCCATCCAGGACACTTCTGCACTGGGGCATTTGTGGCGGGCCTTCACAGCTGAGGCTCCTCTGCAGGACCCCCGGGTCCAAGTCGGTGAGGGGCCGTTGCAGGTCGATGGAGTCCCTGCGGCCGACCAGGCTGGTGGGGCCGTTGGAGGTGGGGGAGCCGAGGTTCAGGGAGGACAGCCAGCTGGTCCGGGCCCCTGGGCCGGAGTCCCCGGCTCCGTTCTGGGAGTTCGATGAGGAGTTGATGAGGAGGGAGAGACGCTCCAGACGGGACCCTTTTGCGACCCCGCTGGGCCCCACGTCCGCAGGCTCACTCAGTCTCATCGCTGAGGGCCCGGTGTCCGGCAGGGAGAGGGTGCGGGCCAGGGGCCGGTTGGCGCTCCCGTTTTCCAGCTTCTGGTCCGAGGATGAGGAGCGGTAGTTTTTGAAGAGGAAGCTGCTGTCGAGGCGAGAGCTGGTGGTGGGAGACGGAGGGGCCCCGGTTCCGTTAGCCAGAGAGGAGGCGGGTTCCTGAGGAGGACGAGGTCAGAGTTAGAGAACCGAGGAAACCGAGCCGCAGATTCAGGTTAGTAGAAGAAAATTACACAGATCATTTCACTTCCTGACAACTGAGATTTGTTCCACTTTAAAGATCCAGGAACCCAGATCAGCGCTCATCTGGGTTCCTGGATCTGGGTTCTAGTGACCCGTCCAAACTGCCCTGAGACAGCAGCTGCTGTCAGAACTCACAGTTCACTAAACCAGACTGAATCTAAGACACCAGCAATTAGCCTGGACCAGACCGGGACTCAACCCAGAACTTGAACTAGACCAGACCCGGACCAGAACCAGACCCGGACTAGACCCCATCCCCAGTCTCTGTCCTGCTCACCTGACGTGTGTGCGGTACCTGGCTCTTCTTCATCAGCTCCAGCGGGGACAGCTTGTCCCTGATGGGGTTCTTGTTGAGGCCCAGGTCAGCTGGCAGTGTGTAGAGCGGCTTCTGGGGCTCCTGTGGCCCCTGGGAGGGGGTGCTGAGGGAGGGGGTGCTGAGGGAGGGGGTGCTGAGGGAGGGGGTGCTGATGGAGGGGGTGCTGAGGGAGGGGGCCAGGTCGGAGGTGATGGGGCTCACCATGTCTTCCTTGATGGGGGGCAGGGAGGAGACCAGCGCAGGGGGGGCAGCGCGTGGGCCTGTGCTCCTGGGCCTCTGAGAGGGCCCCATGCTCTTCAGGGTGTCCATCAGGTCGTCCATGTCGTTTAAGGGGAAGTCTGCATCAGGAGGGGAGCAGGGGGGGGGGAGGGGAGGTGCAGGATCAGAGACCAGATCTACCAGGGTGGCCCTGAAGACTCCGGTGAAGAGGGAGTCGTCGTCGTCGGTGCTCCAGGAGGAGTGCTGCTCCAGCTCCCACCCAGACCTTCTCCACTCTGTCTCTCCTTTCAGCCGTTCCTCCTCTTCACCTGCGGGAGCAGCTGGCTCCTCCTCCTCCTCCAGCAGGCTCCGCCTCCACTCCCCTGCTCTAGCAGGGCTCAGATACACAGAGCCGTCCGTCAGGCTGCTGGGAGTCGAGGAGGAGGAGGAGGAGTCCGGGAGGAGGGACCTGCTGGAGTTGTACTGGGTCAGGCCCTGAAAACGGTTCTTCCACTTGTACTCCGGTTCTGGGCCGGGCTCCTCGGACCTGCTGCTGGTTTCAGTGGCAACCAGCGACACTTTGTGGAAACGGGGTTTGGGTTCCTCCTCCCTGGGAGGAGAGGAGTTATTCAGGGTGGTGCTCAGGCTGCTGAAGCCTGAACTCATCCTGTCATCCGGTTCTGGTTCTTCTCCTGAAGGCTGGAAGCTGTGGGGGCACAGAGAGACAGGAGGCGATTAGGCAGCGGTCACATGATCAGGGTCAGGGGCCTGATTGGGTCAGGGCGCAGGAAGTTCTGGCCCAGAGTTCAGAACCATTTCCATCAACAAACATTCCCCACTTCACCCAGAGCAAGAATGCTGGGTGGGTCGGTTAGATCAACAGAACCAGAACGCTCAGAGCAAACAGGGACTGCCAGCGCACACAGGGTCCACAGAACAGCAGCAGAACCTGCGCTTAGAACGTCCCTGACTGTGTGTTCTTTCTGAATCAGTTTAGCCTTTTGTTCCAAACACATTGTGACGTCACTCATAAAATCGGACAGTTCTGGTGCCGTGGGCCATGAAAGCGGCTCCGTCTCGCCTCCAGAGCGAGTTGGACCAGTGGAGTCTGTGATCTATCGATTTTCAGGCTAGCACTTTATTAGCTTAGCATTCAGTTTCTTTAGCTTGTAGAGATGATCTCCGTGACAGCAGACCAGAGATCCTCAGGTGTCCTCAGAGGAGGAGGACATGAGGACGGCCACAGAGGCAGAAGACGTTCCAGTAAGTCTGGCTTCACCTTCATCTGACTCTGAGGAGGAATGTGGAGCAGGCGTGGCTCTGAATAACTTCTCACCGTCCAAGCAGCTGAAGCATCAAGCTGCTGTTTCATGTTCTTGAAATGAGTGCATCCGTCCTCACAGGTAAATGAGATGATCTGACAATGGAAGGAGTGCTTGGACTCCTAAAATAACATAATCAGATATACTGCACTGGAAATGAGCTGTTCTTATTTTAACCGCAAAACTCTTATTCCATCAGCAGATCAGTTAAACTTGCAGCTCAAATCAAATGCACTAATTTAAAGGAAGTTTTTCTTAGTTCTAGTTTTAGAGCTTCCAGGGCTGTGCTGCGGCTCATCAACACTAAATGCTGCCATCTGCTGGCTTTAAAGCCAACTACACCCAGCTGCTGCTCCACAGGAGCAGGTGGCCTTCAGGATCTTAACCTGAACTTACTGCCTCACCTCCACCCAGCTGGACACCTCTGGGCCAAAAGGCCTTGATGCATATTATTTAGTAGTAGAAGAAGAAGAATTTATGATCTTCATGAGCCTCGTGTTGAATGTCTGCCTCCAACTCCAGGCTAAAAAAACAAGTTTTAGCTTATTAAATGCTGGTGAAGATTCTCAGTCATCTAGGGCATGGTCATTCCAAAAAAGTAAAAAAAAAAAAAAAAAACTGGACTTTTTTCCAAAAAAGTTTTTTTTGGAATAGCTTATTAAATCTGCTGATTTTTGGTAAAGAAATAGGATCTAGTTTTAAGGTGCTTTAAATCCTGGAGATTATTTTTGAATCACACCTAAATTCCAGGTTTTACCACAGAAACCTAAATAAAGCCCAGATTTTTGGTATTCAGCCCCAGATTATTAGGGGTCCCCATCCAGGCCCCCCACAATACCTGGAGGCGCGCTGAGATACCCAGCAGCTCGTTAACGGACCCTGAAGCTAGTGTTGCTCTCTGTAGATCCTGGTTCTCTGAACAGAGAGACTTTACAGACACAGCCGAGCATCCCGGCCCCCTGGAGGCCCAGCTTCAGCTCGGCCACCAGTGAAATGATCCCAACGCCGGCTAAACAGGGAGGTTTCATGTTCCTTCTGAGGCTGAGGAACCAAGCGTTTCAGCTGCTTCGTTCCTCCCCGTGTGGTGAGATGTTCAGATGTGCGAACCAGCTCAGCAGTCGCCTGGAGCTTCATTCCTTCAGCTGCCGTCTGACGTGCAGCTGTGCTCTGAGACAGAGTCTATATGCAAATGAGCTGAAGGCTCCTGCATGCATTACGACGTGCTGCAGAACCAGCTGCAGACCCAGAACCAGCTGCAGACCCAGAACCAGCTGCAGACCCAGAACCAGCTGCAGACCCAGAACCAGCTGCAGACCCAGAACCAGCTGCAGACCTTTCTCCTGCATGGAGCCGCCCTGTTGAATGTTAGCAGCTTCATCTCGTCCATCTCTGCTCCTCATCCTGCAACACGGTCCAAAGGACGGCTGGGATGGATTTAAAAAGTTTATGATTCAAACTGTAAAAACGTTTAAAGGTGAGAAGGATCTTCACGGTCCTCCTGTGAGCAGAACATCATGAAACCATCAAGGAGTCTGGAGGACTTTCAGGGAGCAGCTGGACAGCAGTGATCTCTGGTCCTTCTGAGAGTTCTGCATCCAGAACCAGCTGGCAGAACCTCAGGGACCAGAGATCGTTCTGGAGAACCTTCTCCAGAACAATCAGCTCGTCTGGGATCAGAGGCTTCTGGGATGGACCACTGGGGACCAGATGGACCATCATGGACCAGAAGGACCAGTTCTCCAGGTGTTTGGTGGAGGAGGAGGAACCGGTCTCTGCAGCCAGGCTCTGTGATGGTAGGAGGTTGGATCAAGGTCTGGCTTTGGATCATCTCCTCTCCTCATCTACTCTTGAAGCAGAAAAGTCCAGCAGAGCAACATCTGCTGCATTCAGGACCACATCTTCTCCAGGAACATCCAGCAGAGGTTCTAGAGCAACATCTGCTGGAGTTCTTCATGACGGGATCAGCATCAGCGTTTGGTGGTGGGAGATGAAATGGAAACATTTTTCTGGGACTAAATTGCAGCAGAACTTGATGGAGTCTAAGAAATGAAGGAAAGACTAAGACGTGTTCGGTTCTGTCTGAGGAGTTTGGACCTACAGGAAGCATCAACCGGTTCTTCTTGCAGCTTTAATGAGTTCCTGGGAACTTCGTGCTGCAGGAAGCTCAGATTAAATCAGATGTTCTGATGAAAATGCAAACCCAGAGAAGATAACTGAACGGCAATAACGTCCGTTTCTCTACCTGAGCTCAGACCAGCAGGCCGAAGTTCTGGAGCCGGTTCTGGTTTCATCAGAACATTTTGTTCATTTCCAGCCTTTGCTCCGTTTTCTGTTTAAAATGACTTTCTTCTCAGGTTAATGTGACGAGCTGACGCTCTAATCGGATCAGAACCTGACTGAGCCCAGTGAGAGCCTGGCCGTAAATCAGCTGCTCACATGACTAACAGGTAGACGGACTCACCTGTGGTCCCGTTGACCCGCGGCCTCGGCTGGGTGCAGGTGAGGAGGCGGTGTGCGCGGTTCCGTGGCTGACGGCTCCTCTGACACCTGTGGTGGCGTCGCAGCGTGTCCGTCGGCGCCCCGAGTCACGGGTCCCGCCCCCTCAGGTGTGCGGGAGGCGGCGGCAGCGTCAGGTGTGCGTCCTGCAGCAGAACATGTGCGTGAGCCTCCGGCCCCGACCCGGCGCCGCTCTCCGGTTTCCTCGGGTCTCCTGGTGTCAGAAACTGGAAACTTTCCCTGCAGGCTCGGGGCGCTCTGCTCTTCAGTCTCCACGTCTCTGGCCTGGTTTCCCTCCCCCGCCGGATCAGAGGAGGGCGGGGCGGAGTCGCATTCCTGCGGCCCGTTTACCTGCTGAACCGGTGCTGCCAGCAGCCCCTCCCTCCTCCCCTCCCCTCTCACCTGTGCTGACTCTGATTCCTCCTCCTCTGGCTTTGGTCCCAGCATGAAGTTTCCATGGAGCAGCACCTCTGACCTTTGACCCTCAGGTGTCTTCTGGCTGCTGGTCTGAGCCGCCCCCCCCTGCTGGGTGCCCCCCCCCTCAGACACGACCCCTCCGTCTGGCAGCATCTCCTCCTCTCCGCTCTCCGGCTCGTCCTCCTGGGCGCTGAAGTAGGTGCTGCCTTCGTCCGAGCCCAGGCTCAGGTAGGCCGGACTCAGAGCTCTGTCCGGTTCTGGAGGTTCTGGGGAACTCTGCGTTCGGGTTTCCCCCTCCTGGCCGTTCATTCTGTGATCCCGGGGCGACGACTCGGCTGGGAACGACTGTCTGAGCAGAACCGCTCGGCGTTTAGGGCAGGAAACCCGAGAGCCCGTCCCCGGAGACGCTCCGGAAACCCGAGAAGCAGCCGAGTCCGGAACAAGGCCTGCGCTGTGCGGCCGGGAGGAAGTCAGCGCCGAGTACGGAACCGGGACCCGAGAGGAGCTGCAGACCTGGGCCGAGGGAGCACAGGTGGGATTCGTTTCACCTGCGGCGGCGCCACGTGACAGCAGGGGGGGCTGGACCACAGGCGGTTCTGTCTGGGAGGCAGAACCTCTCTCTGGGATCTGGGAGGGAGGTTCCTCAGAGCTGAGACGTGGAGGAAAGAGGGAACCCTGGCTGGTGGGAACCTGTGTCGGTTTATAGCTCATGGAGACAGAATCAGGGTCAGAACTCTCGGCTGAGATCCGGTTGCTGCTGATGGAGCCGGTCCGTGGGTCCGGTTCAGGATCCAGAGGCCCGGTGAGACGTAGAGCTTCCTGATGTCCAGGTTCTCCAGGAGCTGAACCTTCAGCCGAGTCCTGCCTCGGCTCTGCGCCGGCTGCCCGGGTCGGAACCACAGATTGGGTTCCAGAGGTCACCTGATGTTCAGGTTCTCCAGGACCTGAATCCGGACTCAGAGGAGCATGGGGAACATTCCTGTCAGAGCTGCTGGTCTTCAGGAGCAGCTCGGTGGTTCCTGACGCCTCCTCTGGCTGGGGATGTGCTGACGCAGCCGAGCCGTAGTTCTGCAGGAGGTCTGGGTCCAGACCCGGTTCCGCCTGCTGGCGCTGGAGGCTGGGAACAGTCTGTGTTGGAGCTGGAGGAACAGGAAGGTTCTCCGGCTCCTGGGAGGAAGAATCTTCCAGCTGAAGCTCCTGGATGGAGGCGATCGGAGCGCTCGGCGTTCCTTCGGGCCAGCCGTCGGAGAGGTTCTGCTCGGATTCTGGCCGGTTCCCGGGGCTGAGGAATGATCCGAGAGGGAAGGAGAAGTACGGCTCGGATCGATTTGAAGACAGAGGAGGAGGAGACGGGATGTCGAAGGTGCCGCTGGTATCGAGCTCGGGTTGAGACAGACTGAGCTGCATCTTGGAGTCGGTCGGATCCAGATCCAAACGGGAGCCCGGGTTCTGTGAGGAGATCAGGGAGAGGTTCAGATTCACACCAGTCAGTGAAACAGAACCATAGTGGTTCCATCTGGAGGAACCACTGAAGAAGACAAACCTTTTCAGCTCAACCCAAAAACGAGCAGAACCAAAACCTTCTGGGCCAGAACTTCATCAGCTGAGGGATGAATGTGCTGGGTTTTGGTTCTGAGGTTCTTCTTCTATGGTGGAATAGTTCTACAACATCCATACCGGCTCAGATATATTCATACAACCCCCCCCCCCCTTCCTCAAGGTCCTGGCACCATTCTGGCTGACGCCTGACCCGTCAGAACCGTCTCAGAACCAGTTTGGTTCTGTGTTTGGCTTCATCATGCTCCAGCTGGGTCATTTAATCCAGTTTGTATTGTCCTGCTGGTACCGCTGGTACCGCTGGTACCGCTGACAGGGAAACGAACCCACAGCATGATGGTGCCATCACCATGCCTGACAGCTAATCCAGAGCTGCTAGGTGTGAACGGCTCCATCTTTGGACACATGGTCGGTTCTTCGTCTGACGGGAACAGTTTGGATCCTCATCAGGTTCTGGATGAGGATCCGGTTCTGCTCATCCAGAACCGGATCCTCATCCAGAACCGTTGTTGAACTGGAGATGTTTTGACCTGCAGACGTTTAGAAACAGATCCAGAACATTTCCCCAGCTTGTCTAAATCTATTTGTTCTCTTTAGCCCTCCCCATGGTTCTGTTCAGTCCAGTGAGGCGGGCCAGACTAAATGCTGCGGATCAGGACCACCAAGCAGACGTCAGCAGGCTCAACCCGCTCCAGAACCTTCAGAAGCCTTTATTAAAGATCTGGGCCTGTATGAATACTTCTGAGCCGGCGTGGATCAGAGAAAATCTACAATTCAAAGTTCTGGTCCGTTTAGTTCTGGTGTTGGAACAAGAACGGCTGAACCTTCTGACAGAACAACCAGAACAAAACGAATGACCCGGCTGCTGATTGTTCTGCAGTTGGTTTTCTTCTAATCTCGACTGCTGGGAAAATCAGAACCGTAGAGAAACACCAGGTTCTGTCCATGAGAGTGTCAGAACTCTACAGCAGAACCTTCTGATGGACCTGAGAGAGACGTTGAGACCTTACCTCCTCCTGGACATCGATGCTGTGAAGACCAAAGGTGCTCTGTGAGACGTTCTCCTCGCCGCTCTTCCTCCTCTTCCTCAGGCCGAAGGAGAACGTAGCCAGACGTTTGGGTTTCCTCAGGTCCAACTCGGAGTAGCTGAACTTTTTGGCCTAAAACAAAAGGAGGAATTGACACCAAACCTTTTCTGCCCTCATGAGACTGAGAACGGCTCCAAGTGGGCCGGGATTCTAACCCAGGACCTTCTGGAGGTGAACTGCTGCCATATGGATCCAGAACCTCTGTGACTGGGAGATGAACTAGTCTGAGCTGGAGCTGCGGGGTTCTAGGGTTTCCCTCTGAGGTTCTGCTTGTCCTGACATGGAGTCGGTTCCGGTCCGTCTGGGTCTGAGGGAGCGTCTGCAGTCTGTAGCTGAAGCTACATGAAGGTGGCCTTGCTTCATTTTTACCCTCAAGGTTTGTTCTGAACCGTTTGAGATGAAATTATAATTTTATTTCACTGGTTTAACTATTTTATTTGCTGCTATTTATCTTGTTGTTTGGGATTTAAACCTGTTTGAAGTTTTCTTTCTATTCCTGTTTTATTTGGAAACATTATTACGCTGGTTTCACTAAATTCTGTTTGTCAAATGGATGGATGGATGGATGAATGGATGGATGGATTGATGAATGATGGATGGATGATGGATGAATGATGGATTGATGGATGGATGGATGGATGGATGGATGATGGAGGGATGAATGGATGGATGGATGGATGAAGGATGGATGATGGATGAATGATGGATGGATGAAGGATGGATGAATGATGGATGGATGGATGGATGGATGGATTGATGGATGGATGATGGATGAATGATGGAGGGATGAATGATGGATGGATGATGGATGGATGGATTGATGATGGATGAATGATGGAGGGATGAATGGATGGATGGAGGGATGAATGGATGGATGGATGATGGAGGGATGAATGGATGGATGATGGAGGGATGAATGGATGGATGGATGATGGATGGATGAATGAATGATGGATGGATAGATGAATGAAGGATGAATGATGGATGGGTGGATGAATGAAGGATGAATGATGGATGGATGAATGAATGAAGGATGGATGAATGAAGGATGGATGAATGATGGATGGATGATGGATGAATGATGAATGTATGAAGGATGGGTGAATGAATGAAGGATGGATGAATGAAGGATGGATGAATGAAGGATGGATGAATGATGGATGGATGAATGATGGATGGATGAATGAATGGATGAATGATGGATGAATGAAGGATGAATGAAGGATGGATGAAGGATGGATGAATGAAGGATGGATGAATGATGGATGAAGGATGGATGAATGAAGGATGGATGGATGATGGATGAATGATGGATGAATGAAGGATGGATGATGGATGGATGATGGATGGATGGATGGATGTATGATGGATGGATGAATGATGGATGGATGGATGATGGATGAATGAAGGATGGATGGATGATGGATGAATGAAGGATGGATGAATGATGGATGGATGATGGATGAATGAATGATGGATGGATGGATGATGGATGAATGAATGAATGATGGATGGATGAATGATGGATGGATGGATGATGGATGAATGAATGATGGATGGATGAATGATGGATGGATGATGGATGAATGATGGATGAATGATGGATGGATGATGGATGATGGATGGATGATGGATGAATGATGGATGGATGAAGGATGGATGATGGATGAATGAAGGATGGATGATGGATGAATGAATGAATGAATGAATGATGGATGGATGAATGATGGATGGATGGATGATGGATGGATGAATGATGGATGGATGATGGATGAATGAAGGATGGATGAAGGATGGATGAATGATGGATGATGGAGGGATGAATGATGGATGAATGAAGGATGGATGAATGATGGATGGATGATGGATGAATGAAGGATGGATGATGGATGAATGAATGAATGATGGATGGATGAATGATGGATGGATGGATGATGGATGAATGAAGGATGGATGATGGATGAATGAATGAATGATGGATGGATGAATGATGGATGGATGGATGATGGATGGATGAAGGATGGATGATGGATGAATGAATGAATGATGGATGGATGAATGATGGATGGATGGATGATGGATGGATGAATGATGGATGGATGATGGATGAATGAAGGATGGATGAAGGATGGATGAATGATGGATGATGGAGGGATGAATGATGGATGAATGATGGATGGATGATGGATGGATGAATGATGGATGATGGATGGATGATGGATGAATGAAGGATGGATGATGGATGAATGAATGAATGATGGATGGATGAATGAATGATGGATGGATGATGGATGAATGAAGGATGGATGATGGATGAATGAATGAATGATGGATGGATGAATGATGGATGGATGGATGATGGATGGATGAATGATGGATGGATGATGGATGAATGAAGGATGGATGAAGGATGGATGAATGATGGATGATGGAGGGATGAATGATGGATGAATGAAGGATGGATGAATGATGGATGGATGAATGAAGGATGGATGGATGATGGATGGATGATGGATGAATGAAGGATGGATGAATGATGGATGATGGATGGATGAATTTGTAGAAAATTGTTTGCTGACGTTACTCGTCTTCTGCTCTGGATAGATCTAGAGCAACCAGAACCGGCAGCAGCAGGAATCCAGTCAGACAAAGGTTCTGGCACCAGAACCTCATTCCATGCGCAGCAGCAGCTCCACCCTCAGAGGAAGACTGGTTGAACATGATCTGCTGCTGCGGTCGGACGACAAATGATGGTTCTGCTTCCTCATTTCAGACCAAAGCTCCGAATTGAAGCTTAGACCGAGACTCGCTGAGCGGTCCATTACTGGACCTGGTTTCAGAACCAGAAGTTCTGCTTTGAATCGTTCCTGAGCAGAGTTCAGACTGCCTTCAGGGAGGAGGAGGAGGGTGGGAGGAGATGAAGGTTCAGATGAGCTCGTCTCCTGAGGACGGCCTAACATTGAACCCGACTGATCCTGGTTCTGACTGAGTTCTGTTTGCTGTGGATCAGCACCGGTGCTGATCCGATCCAAATGAACCAACAAAGGTTTCAGGAGAGATGTGACGCATCACAGCTTCTGAAATGTTCCCTTCGCTGGTTCCGGCGACCCGTCCAGGGTGGACCAGCCACAGATCCGTCCAACCCGCCGCTGAAGGAGAACCGGTGGAGGTTCTGCCCTGAGGGCCACCTTGGCTGCAGAACACCTCTCCTGTCTGCTCGTGACCATCTGAGGGTCACCACACAGGTCAGAGGTCAAAGTTCAGACCTGAAGGAGATGGTGGGCAGTGGCCCGCTCATCCATCAGAACCACAGACCCCATCAGGGTTAGGGTTAGTACCGCCAACCTCTGCAGCACCTGCAGCCTGACTTCCACCAACAGGAACCTGGAGAACGTTCTCTCTTCAGCTCACTGTGAACCTGGTCAGAACCACAGCAGAACATTCTGGGAACCAGGAACTCATAGTTCAGCATCTTCATCCTCGATCCACGGCCGGATGGAGCAAGTGTTGAAGAAAAAGTCCAGAACTTTCTCGTCCAGACAAGTTTGTGATTCCAGTGAACCTGGAGAAAAGTTCACTGGACCCGCTGGACCCGAACACCGAGGTCAGACCCAGTCTCTTCAGAAAAACAGTCCTACGAAACCCGCAGCTGGTTCTGGAACCGGTCTGGTTTCCATCTCTGTAACAGCTGAGAAACACATCCTGAGCAGAAACGTGAAGGAAGGAACCGGACCTTCAACAACCGGACCTTCCATCCAGCGGCTCTCAGACACCCAACATCTCCTCCATGATGGAGGCCGACCCAAAGCTGGAGCTGAAGACCTGGAAGATCTGTGGAGCCTCCTGCTCCTCCTGGTCACAGCGTGAGGAAGAATCACTTTCACGTGGAACAGAACCACAGACCCGAACCGACGGGATGAAGTCACTGACCTTTGCGGCGTGGACAGAAGAAGACTTCTTCACAGAGACGGTCCTGTCGGCCTCGCCGTCCTCTGCGGTACCGCTGGACTCTGCCGCCCTGACGGAGACAAAGAAACAGACCCGGTTCAGGTTTCAGCTCCTCAGCACAAACTGGGCTTTCACAGAACCGCACGTCTTCTGAGAAATCCTGAGGGGAGAAAACTGAACCCAAACATCTGGAGCTTTACAGCTTTACCCAGATGGAGCTTCTTCACCAGGACTTCTGTACTGGACCCTCGGCACCGTCCTGCAGGCTGGACCGGACCCTAAAGCCACGGCTGAAAGGATCTGGGTCTGAGCGGGACTTTTCTGGGGTTTGGACCTGGACCGTGGTCGGCCCCCTGAAGACCTGGATGTTCCACCCGGAGAGAGGAACATCTGGCTGCAGACCTGAGCGCCTGTAAAACCCGGTTCTGAAGGATTGTGATCCGGTCCAGATGCAGCCGTCTATGTGATGGTGTTTCATGACCCAGATCGCCACCAGGAGGCGCTCACAGAACACCGCAGCAGAACTTTTGACAGTGGGGAACCAGGTTATCTGAGAAGTGGTCCAGTTGTTCTGAACTCACCCTGACCAGAACCTGTCTGACTGATTCAGAACCAAGTTACCTGCAGATGAAACCCTTTGGCTGTCAGAGCCACGAGAAGCTCAGCCGGCCTGGACTCTGAGCGGCAGGAGGCCAGCTGGCAGGCGGCGGCGCCCCCCCCTGTTGACTCTGAAGGTGACGAGTGTTCAGGGTCGGCAGCTGCAGCTCCGCCGCTGCCTTTCCAGAGATCAGACGCTGCTGATCCGGGTTTACGTCAACAAGCAGCAACTATGCAAACTTTTCCTGTTTGAACTTTCAACGGCCGCCTTTCGCTGACAGGCCGCGAGCGAGAGAACAGGAAGTGAGCGAGGAGGGAGAATTTCTCTGCTCACGGGGTGAAAGGTGATGAAACGTGCCTTTCAGGATGTTTTCTGCTGCGTTTCTCAGAAGCTCGGCTCTCATCCAGCAGTGGAACATTTTATTTAGCAGTGAAATCTTTCGTGTATCTGGCTGCAACCAAGGCGGCGAGTCAAACGCCGCGCTTTGACTCAACCACAGGCAACACGTCGATGTAAACTGAGGAGGCAGAGCAGGACCGCTGAATGAAAGTATGATGGAGAGGAGGCTCTGTGGCATCAGTTGGTGGAAAGGTGAAGGTGTCAGTTTAGAATTGCTTTAAACAACATTTAACCAGGAAGCTTGTTTAAAACCTGCTCTGAAATGAACAACAAGCCAAAACATTGAGTCTAAAGCGTGAAAGAATGTCTGACCTCTGAACTCACTCATGTAACAAGCTCAGAGCAGCTCTAATCTCTACGTAAACAGAACCAGGCTGCACCTTAAAGCCTCCAGTGCCGGTAAACCTGCAGCAGTGAACCCTGGAGATACATCAGGAGGACCTCCAGGGCCCTGCGGTCCAACAGAGGGTTGATTTCACTCAGAGCTGGAACTTTAAACCAGAGGAAACTTCTCAGTGTTTCTCCTTTATTCCTCATTTAAACTCATGTCTGTCATTTCAGGCTATTGCCATTAAACCGGGACTCTGGCCGCCTTCTCCTCTGAGCAGCTGCAGGTTAGCGAGAAGGATGAGGAGCTCTTTTCTAACGAGTCCTGTCTGTCAGTGTAGCGTTAAGAAGTGTTGTCTTAATGCCAAAAGCTGTCTTAAACAGATTTTACTGTCACCAGGGGAGCCTTCCTGCTTTCACCGTAGAGCTCTGCTTGATTTATACATGCAAGAAGCTTTATTAGAATTTATGATGGGACTATTTCATGTTCAATAGACAGAAACAGGTAGAAGAGGAAAAAAGGAGAGAAACAGACGAGACAAAATGCTAAAAGGGAGAAAAGGTGAAAGAGAAAGAGGAGAGGAAAGGGAGAGAGTGATATAACATCCTCCGAGTCTGCTTCTATACCTGCAAAGAGATATAAAGAACAGCAGAACCAGCTGATAAAGTATTACAGGTACAAACAACCAACGCCTTGATACCATCACTGAAGAATATCCAGGATTAATTAATATGACATGTAGAAAGTGACAGCTGGAGATAATAACAGGGGTTTATGGATAGAAGTGAGTCTGTAGCACCTGGATCACCTGGAGGTGTTGGTGAGAGTGAACCTGTGTCTGTGAGGTTTATCCATGAGAAAAATGCTCAGTAGTGGCTGTGAGGAGCCAAAGACCCCCAGAGCACCGAGGCAGACGCTGGGGAACCAGAACCCCAGACGCCCAGAGGGACCCACAGAGCAAAGGGACCCATGCGGGGCCAGCACAGAGAAAGCTGCCCCCCCCCCCCCCCCAGGGAAGAGCAGAGAGGAGCCCCAGGAAACCAACAGCCACTGTGAGATGAGGAGCTCCTTCAAAGGTCAGTTTATGCAACACATTCCAGGACAAAGTCTCTGGTTGTAAATCAATCAGCGGAGGAGGCAGAAACTGTGACAAACATCTGCGCGGACAAAGAATCATTTGTCTCGTTTATTGGTAGCTAGTTGTGAATGCAGCAGGCATGCAGAGAGGCAGGTTCCTCCGTGTCTTCCACTGAAACACCTGAGCAGAGTCATAGTCAGGGTGTGGTCCTCAGAGGAACGTCCTGCAGCAACTCACGCACCTCCAACATTCAGTCATCCATCAGAGCCTGAAATCTGCCGTCTGTCAGATAACATCCTGAACCTGGATTACAGCTCAATCCTTCCCAACTAAACCAGACAGAGGGGGAACTCTGATCCTCTGCTGTCAGCAGACGACATCTGAATATTATGTGAAGTTTGATTGCTGCTCTGAGCTCAGTGGGTTGCACCTGGAACCCGGATCCAAACGCTGGGACTGATGCTTCCAGCCAGACTTTCTAAAGATCTCATTTTATTTCACACCTTTGTTGTTGCTGTAGTTTAGAGGCAGATGGAAGACTCACCGGTGATGAGAAGTTTCTTAAAAAGCATCTCCTGAACACTAATGAGCTTAAAACTGGTGTTTGGTGGATTTTCTGGATGGAACATGGAGGATGGAGTCAGATCCTACAGCCTTCTGGACATGAGCTACAAAGAGACGCTCTCTGCTCTACGTATGTTTTAGTGGATTTCTGTGCGGAGGCTGTGTTGATACGCCATGTCATGCAAAGGATTGTGGGATACCTAAAGGCTTCTCAGCACTGGTAAGGGACAACGAGGGGTTCCTAGGCTAAGTTAGCTGCGGAAGGAAACACCCAGGCTCCTTTTCCTGCCTCCTTCCTCACTGACTGCTCTGTTCAGACACTCTGATCATGGAGACGCTGATGGACTTCTGCTGAAGAGTCTATTAGGGTGTTTGGATCGAACCGCAATCTGACAGCCCCAACAGGAAAAAACACTACACAGACCATAAGGCTCAGCGACCTAACAGCTGTTAATGGAAATAATATGTTACTGATATATTTTATCATGAATAGGTCATTTAATTTCATCAGATATCCTACATTAACTTCTTTCAATGAGTCTCTGCTTAGGTTTTAAACACAAACAATATCCTCATTAATAATTAATGCCTATTAAAATCTGACAGCAGGTGAACATTGTTCCTCAAAGGCTGCTGACAAAGTTTCTTCCTCCATGAAGGGAATCAAGATGGTGGAATGAGCGGCTGCACTTTTAGCAGGGTCTGAAAGAAAAATGTATTTTTGTCCTAAAAAATGTCATTTTAGAATTTACAACCAGCCCAAAGAAACATTGAGACCAAACTACAAGTAAGCTTTCAAGACTCCAGCTGCAGATAAAAGAAGAAAGCCTTGACCGGGGGCATGGAGAAAGCAAAGAAAAAACAAGCGAGTATCCAGGACCATGACTACAACTTGGGAGCACTGAAAGAGGCGTGTGAGGAAGAAGACTTTCCAGTGATGGAGGACATGGAAGAGAACGCGGTAACTCCTTTGAATGAACACACACCGCTCCCTAGCCCTGACCCCAAAAGACTTCAAAAGAAAAAAACAAAAATAAACGAAGAAGCTAACATTAGCAACGAGAGCATATACGACGCTATTCAAACAGTCCTGCAATGATTTGACACTCAGGACAAACGTCTCAAGAGCTTTGAACTCCGCATAGAGGCTAACGCACAAGCTGTAAAAGAAAATAAGGAAGAAATTGGAAAACTACAGAACCAAATAACCGCTCTGAAGAAAGAAAACAGCACTCTGATGGAAATGTGAAGAAAATGCCAGATACAAGAGGAGATGGGACCTGAGGCTACTGGGCTTAGCGGAGAGAGACAACGAGGACGTAAAAGAGGCTGTAGTCGGGATCCTGACCAGGGTGATTCCAGTGGCAGTGGACAAAATACAGGAGCTGGACGACAGCGTGCATCGGCTGGGCAAGAAGAACGATGCAGCGTATAACAAAATGCTGAGACCTATCATCACTCAGTTTACAACACGGACGGCCAGAAACGACATATGGAAAAAGTCTAAAGATGCAAGAGTCTGCAAAGAACTTAACGTCCACTTCAGGGAGGACTTCTCTAAAGAGGATCGAGAGGCCAGAGCTGTGGCCGAAAGTGGAAGAGGCCAGACGGAACGGTAGAAAGGCTTTCCTGAAGGAGGGATATGCTACCATCGATGGTAAACGAGTAGAGCCCTGATAAAAAAAACAAGTGCCTTTGTCTCAGGTAACATGTTACGAAAAATGCTTTTGAATTTGCTTCAAAAGGTGTCGATTATTGGTTTTCAGTAAAGATATAATTAAAAAAAAAGTAAAAAATACTTTCAAAGTAAATGTTAGATTCTGTAAAAATGTTTAAAGGAAAAACAAGTGAGAAGAAAGGTCTAAGGCTGCCATAGCCCTGTTTTTGTTTGTTTGTTTTTTTGCTTATTGCCTTAAATAAGGATATACTTAAAGTTAAACTGTTTAAAACAGTGGAGTTAAAAAAAATTGTTGGGGTTGGTTTAATAAATATTTCCAATTTAGGACTTTATTAACATTCCTGCGTCTAATTTAAGTTAAAAAAGGCGTATTCAGGAGTTTTCAAAGTTATGTCTTTATCTTTTGTTTCTATAAATGTTAGAGGTTTAAAAAATATTGTTAAACGCAAGGCTTTCTTTTTATTTTGTAAGGAACAACAGGTAAATTGTTTTTTTCTACAAGAGAGACACTCGGAGATAACAGATGAAAATTTTTGGAAACAGCAATGGGGAGATGAAATACTTTTCTCTCATGGAACGTCTCACTCTGCTGGAGTGATGGTGCTTTTCAATAAATTTCCAGGAAAGGTAATTGGACACAAAAGTGACACAGATGGACATTGGCTTATTATTGTGGTAGAGATGCATGATCAAAGATATATTCTACTCTGTGTGTATGGCTACAACAACAAAACAATTAACAGGGTCATGATTGCAAATCTAAGTTCACTCATAAATGACTGGAAAGTTACTTTTATGACAGAAAAAGTGGTAATAGGAGGTGATTTTAACATAGCTCCTGATTCATGGCTTGATCATAAACCTCATGGAGGTCAGCATTCTGAATATGATGATATTTTAACTAATCTATGTACATCAACACATGCAGTGGATTATTGGAGAATTTCAAACCCCACATCTGTAAAATACACTTGGACTAACTCTGCAGATAACAATCAGTGTTCAAGGTTAGATTATTGGTTAATTTCTCAGATGATAGCTAAAGATGTTTTACAGACCACTGCATGATTGAACTGTCATTAAGAATAATTCAACAACCCAAATCATCAGAAAATACCTGGAAATTCAATAATAGTTTATTACTTAATGACGAATTCTGTAGACAAGTTAAAATTCTTTTTCAGAACGTAAATAAACTTGACATGTCGCATATGAACAAATGGGAGGGGTTCAAATTTGAAGTCAAGCAGTTAGCGATTGGAACAGGGAAAAATTTTCACAAGCAAGAAAACAAAAACAAAAAGAAATCATTTTTAAAATAAATCAGATAAGTGGAAAAACTGATACAACAACAGAGGAAAAGGCTGAATTAAATGCCCTTCAGATTAAATTAGATGAGATGTACAAGGAAAAAGCTAATGGAGCGTTTATAAGATCAAAAGCAAGATGGATAGAACTTGGAGAAAAAAATACATCATACTTCTATAGATTAGAAAAACAGAGGCAGAGCAAAAAGAGAATAAATAAACTGAAGAAAAATGATACCATTATTGACAACCAAAAACAGATAAAAGTTGAAATATGGGACTTTTATAACAATTTATATAAATCCAATTTCCAAAAAGAAGACATAATGTTTGAAACAAAGACAACATAAAAATGCTAAATGAAGAAGAAAAAAAGTATTAGATTTAGACTTAACTATATCAGAAATGGAAACCGCACTAAATCGGATGAAAAATGGGAAATCACCAGGAATAGATGGCATAACGTCAGAATTTTATAAACACTTTGGAATGGCATTAAAGATCTGCTATATAAAGCTTTTCTGGAATGTATAGATAAAGGATGCTTATCCCCCACAATGAAAACTGGGCGTATAACTTTATTACCCAAACATAATAAGGATTTACTGAACCTAAATAACTGGAGACCCATAACTCTTCTGTGTAACGACTACAAATTAGTAGCTCTTGCATATGCAAATCGACTCAAAAATGTAGTGGCCAATCTATTTGATGAGGTTCAGTCAGCCTTTATAAAAGGCAGACATATCCATAATAATGTGAGATTAGTATTAGATTTGCTAGACTATCAGTCGCTTATAGATTCTGAAAGTCTCATTCTTTTCATTGACTTTTTCTATAGAACACCGTTTTCTTACTCAGACACTAATAAAATTTGGATTTGGGGAAAACTTTTGTAAAGTGATAAATATGTTGTATAAAGACATAATCAGTTATGTTTCTCTAAACCCAGGAATGACCCCTAGAATAGATATTTCTCATGGAATCAGACAAGGTTGTCCGATATCACCAAAACGTTTCATTTTATGCACACAGATGTTGGCTTATTTGGTTGTAAAGAACTCAGAATTTAAAGAGATTAATATTTTTGATTATGAATTTCGCATTAGTCAATTTGCAGATGATACAGTTTTCTTTTTAAAGGACAAATCGGTAGTTTGCAAAGCTTTGAACATTATCTCTGTCTTTTCCAAAGCATCTGGATTGAATATAAATTTACAGAAAAGCGAAATACTACCATTATATCCGTGTACAGATACACAAATAATGTACAATTCTGTTAAATCTGAAGTTAAATATCTAGGCATAAAATTAGTAAAACAGACAAAGATAAGGGAGGAAGAAAATATGAATGAAACAATAGAAAAAATGAAAAAACAATTGAATCTCTGGCTAATGAGAGATCTGTCAGTTTTTGATCGTAACCTGTTATCAAAATCTGAGGAGATATCAAAATTGATTTATCCATGTAGCTCAATGTATGCGTCTCCAAAGAACATCAAAAAGCAAATTCTATAATATACAACTTTATATGGAGAAACAAAACGCATTATGTTAAAAAAAATCACAACTGGTTAAAGATTATAAAAAGAGGCTTGAAAACACTGGATTTTGAATCAATGGTTGGAGTTTTAAAAATTAACTGGATAAAAGCTTTTATGTCACAGACAGAGTCCATCTGGTTTCATATCCCAAAAAATATTTTTAAGACAGTCGGAGGGTTGGATTTCGTACTGAAATGTGATTTTGAAATTAGGAAGTTGCCTGTCAAATTATCTGAATTCCATAAACAGATTCTACATTTTTGGAAGATGATTTTTTCCCATAATTTTACCCCACATGGCTCCACACTGTGGAGTAACAGAACTATAATGATAAACAGGAAAACCATATTTAAAGAAGTTTGGTTTGAAAAAAAGGTGATATTTGTTACAGATCTAATGGATGAGCATGGAAATTTCTTACATTTTAACATATTTAAAGAAAAATTTGGTATCCACTGTTTGTATACAGAATTCAACAAAGTATGCAGAGCAGTGCCTGCTGCTCTGCATACTTTGTTGAATTGATACAGGACACACTCTCTCAGTCAAAAATGCAAGCTGCCTTGCCAGAATTAAAAATGGATAAATTGACAATTGGAGATAAAAAATGTAACAACCACTTTATCGGTACAGCCTTTAAATGTAAAACCCTTCATCATTTTACTGGAATGACAAAAATTCGAATAATTAATGAATCGGGTAACATAGGAAAATATTTCAAATATTTAAAATGGCCCATTTCACCAAAAGTAAAAGAAGTACAATATAAAATTCTGAATAGTTATTACCCAACAGGAGAAAATCTAAAAAAAGATTTGGATTTGAAGTTGATGACTGTGTTTTTTGCCATGAAGAACCTGAAACTATTGAACGTCTCTTCTATTCGTGTCACAGGTCATTTTTGGCAGAACCTGCATATTTGGTTGAGTACCAAAATAGAAAATATAACACCTTTTGATATAAATCAATTATTAACATACAAAAATGACATTGCGAAAGATATATCTGACATGATCAATATTGTCTATGAGTATGGGAACATATCATATACATGTATGTAAATGGAAAAATCAACAACCTTCATTAATAGGTTTTAAAAACGAACTCAAAATCTTCTATTCATCTTTATCTTTTTTAGCTGACAAATATGGACATAAACAAAAACTTTGTAGTGACATGTCACAATTTCTTGTGCTTTAACTCAAGTTAACATGATGCAAGGATTTGTCTCATTGCTTAAATGAGTCTGTCTCTGTTAATTGTTGATTTTAAATCCTACATATATGTCTTATGTATATTTCCTTTTGGAGATTTGTTTTCTATGATGTATTGTAAATGCTTGTTAATTTATTTTTTTATATGTTAATGTTTTTTCTTCCTTTGCCTTGCAAAAGTTAAGTTGATCTCCTGTATATAACTGTTATTTTCTCTTTTTTTGTAAAAATGCAAAGTGGAGATTCCTACTTGAGCAAGTAATTAGTGTTATGATCAATAAAGTTAAAGAAAAAGAAAAAAGTTTCTTCCTCCATGCTGCTCTACTGCTGCAGGAGCCATGTCTCAGAGAAACAGCGCCCCCTAGAGTCAGAGTCTGACAGATCACATTAATGCTTTAACTTATTTCTACCAGCAGCTCCAAACAAACGCGTTCTCCTTTAGAACAGCAGCAGCGTTCCCTTCCTGGAGGCTGATGAGCTTCAGTTCCTCATCAGCCTCCATCAGCAGATGCTGCTGCTTTGGTCTGAAGGGTGGAGCAGACGGCTCCTCCATGGCAGCATCAGTGACTCTGGGATCGACCTCGTGGGAAACAGGCCCCAGGTCCAAACTCCACAAGTTCAACTGACTTCATGTTAAACTCTGATTTAAAAAGGTCTTAATGTTGAGCAGGGATGGTCTGAGATCAGTGAAGTTGTGATTTGTTTGAAGCTTCTTCAAGATCCACGATGAAACTAAAGGTCTGGCATCTACAGAAGGTTCAGTGGGACTCGGTCCAAACAAGGACAGACGGTTCTGCTCAGCATCCAGTGAAAGGAGGCAGTCTGAAGAAACATCTGCAGGACAGAAACCAGCTCTGCCAGGCCTGCATGAGAGACCATCATGTTACAGTGACCAGGACTCCATGTAACTTCTGGAGAACTTCAGAGAACCATCATCAGCATCATCATCGTCAGCAGCTTCTCCGTCCAAAGAACAGAAACCATGGCACTGAACTCCACAAAAGACAAAGTCATACCAGAACTCAAACAGAAGAACACCACAAAGTCCTGAGGAGACCAGCTCACTGCAGAGGGACAGAAGGACAGAGACACATCTTCTGTGGACAGTTGGGTCCACCCCTGAGGAACAGAACCAGACGGTTCTTTCAGTAGAAGAGCTCAGATAAATGAAGGACTGCAGTCTGTGCTGCACTTTGGAAAACATCCTTTCTTTTCTGTTTGGGAGGACCGACGTCTCCATGCCGGAGAACAGGAGACGTCAAGCTGTGAGGTTTTAAGGTCTGCTGCTCTGATAAAAACATTTTACGAAGGAACTCAAAGATGCTCTGACTTATAATGAAGCTCTTCTCACATTTCTCCTGGTTCCTTCTGGACTGAATGAGCTGTTCTTGTTTAAACCTCTAGAACCATGTTACTGACCTCCATGCACCACCCAGGGGACCCATCCAGGAGACCCACCAAGGAGACCCACCAAGGAGACCCAGCCGGGTTCTGGAGCAGAGCTTAATGTGGGTTTCTTATTCGTTGATGGTCCCTTCTACAGCCGGCCATTTTTCACAGAGCGGTTCTGAAGGTGCGTCCAGCCACAGTGGACCGAGCTGTCCAGCCCGGATGGTTCTGAGGTGCTTTAAGGGTCCAGGTAGAACTGAGCTGATGGGAGTAAAGCTCTGAGCAGGAAGCTGAGGGGCTTCAGGAGATGGAGAAGTTCCTCCAGGTTTCTTCTCCAGACAGGAAGCAGCAGGCTCACCAGTTCCGGTCCTGCCTGCTGGGGCTGATAAGAGGAGCAGCTGCTGGGCCACCACTCATCATGGTGTCGGCCCAACAGAACCAGTGCTGCAGATTTATGTGAAAGCATGAGCCGGAACCGCCTCCACAGAACCTACCTGACCTCCTGCTGCCGCTCAGCCTCGTTCTTCGACCTTATCTTCAGCTTTGGGAACTTGAACCTCCTCCTGTCCTGTTCCTTCTGCGCAGACTCGTCCGGACCCGCCTCGGTTCTGGAGAACAGGCCCCTCAGAGTGGTTCTGGAGGACGCCTTCTTGGCCATGTCGGACAGTCGCTGGCTGCAGATGACAGCTGCTGCTTCCCTTTGTGAGCAGAACCGCGGCTCAGGTGTGGAGACACGCCCTCCACCAGGAACCCCCCCCACCTGCAGGGCGACCGGACACCTGGAAAACACGGAACCAGAGCCGCTATCCGTCCTGCAAAGACCCGGACCCGGACAGGAGCCGCTCCCGCGGAGACCAGAACCACACAGAACTCCGCTGATCCAGATACGTTTACCTTGAGGTTCTGCAGCACAAGTAGCCCTGGCAGAACAGACTCATGATCCTCATTTTCTATAATTCATAACGTTTTATCATTTCAAAGCCTCTTCATCCACCAACCACAGCCCAGTAGACATGAGCCATAAACGGGAACGGAACCAGACACCTCCATTTAGTTTAGCTAACACAATAAATGCACTTCTAAGTAAATATGGTGACTCCAATTATCCAGTTAAATAAAAGATAAACAGGTGAGCAGAGCAACATCGTGTTTCTGTCCCTGACCAAACTACACATTAAATAATAATCCAGACTTTATTGTCAGTCAGCTGCACATCCACATTTGAACTACATTTAAGGCTCTAAATAAAAACTGGAGACCAAAGAGAAAAATGATAAATATGTTTGTCTAACTAAACAGACATTTTATATTGAAAGGTTCTGTGTGAGGTGATATAAACAGTGATTAAGGCAGCAGGTTTTACAGCAATGGACGCACCGCAATAAGAATCCAGAACCTTTGTGTCCCCATAATAATATTCAGGATGCACATAACTACACACAACACATACTATATATATATATATATATATATATATATATATATATATATATATATATATATATATATATATCCAAATCAAAAACACAGCAGTCTGTAATACTGTACAACACATTTAGTAGCAGAATTGTGCAGACAGGCCCTGACAGAAGGTGATGGTGCAGACTGTCTCAGTTTAAGCTTATAAAACTCTACGCTGAATAAATGAAATGAGAATAAAACATCTAAGCAGCTCTATAAAGCCAGGTATTTGTAAAGGGGGGGGGGGGGAGCAGGATCCTCCTGGTGCCGTCTCTGATGACCTCACTGTGTTCATGTTAATGATGGTCGTTATGCTGATAAGATCAGGCAGACATTTTAATGTTTAGCCAACATTTCTGTCCAGCTCTACATCACAGAGGATTAGATTTATCTGCTTTTAGTCTGTAATTTGAATTATGTAGTAAAATCCTTCCTCAGCCGTTGAAATAAATGTAAACAGCTCCTTAACTCGGGACTGTCGGTACGCAGCGAGGAGGCTGAAGGAGCCGAGGTTCCTGGGGGCCTCTGCTGACCAGGAGCCCTCAGCTCACAGCCGGCGGGGAACAAAGACTTGATTCCTCAGGAAGTTAAAGCGCGTCCTCCTCCCTCAGCAGCTCACCCGCCTCTACAGCCCAGTGATGGAGAACCTCCTGCACTCCAGATGTTCTCATGCCCCTAGTGGCCCCTACTGCACCACTAGGGGCCCCTGTGTGGACGCACCCTGCTCATATACACTCCTGATCAAAATCTTAAGACCAGTCACAAAATTGCAAGAATTTGCATTTTGCACTATTGGATCTTAAGAAGGTTCTAAGTAGAGCTTCACAATGTTAAAAGGACAAATCAGTGCAAGAGACAAGAACATTTGAGCAGGGAATTGTCTGAAAACTGCATTTATACTCAAACATGATTTTTTCAGCTGATCAAAAGTTTAAGACCATAGTCTTTAAAAGCCAAAAGCTGTGCAAACATCTGGATTCCATGTCATTTTCTGTGAAGTCTTTACACTGTCAAGACCTCCTGATGGCAAAAGCAAAAAAGCTCACTGACTTTGAACGTGGTAGGATTGTTGAGCTGCATAAGCAAGGCCTCTCACAACGTGCCATCGCTGCTGAGGTTGGACGCAGTAAGACAGTCATTTTGCATTTTTTAAATGATCCTGAGGGTTATGGAACAAAAAAGTCAAGTGGTAGACCCCAAAAAATTTCACCAGCTCTGAGCCGCAGGATCCGATTGGCTGTCCGTCAAGACACGGGACGATCCTCTACCCAAATTAAGGCCATTACTGGTGCTGACTGCAGCCCAATAACCATCAGACGGCATCTGCGAGAGAAGGGCTTCAGAAACAAAAAACGTCTTCAAAGGCCACGTCTTCTTCAACGCCACAGAATTGCCCGTTTGGACTTTGCAAGGATGCACCAAACATGGGACATTGAAAGGTGGAAGAAAGTTGTCTTCTCTGATGAGAAAAAATTTAACCTTGATGGTCCTGATGGCTTCCAACGTTACTGGCATGACAGGGAGATCCCACCTGAGATGTTTTCTACACGGCACAGTGGTGGGGGCGCCATCATGATTTGGGCTGCGTTTCCCTTCAATGGAACAATGGAGCTTCAGGTTGTGCAGGGGCGTCAAACAGCAGCTGGCTATGTGGAGATGTTGCAGCGGGCATCCCTCATGACTGAGGGCCCTCGTCTGTGTGGTAATGATTGGGTTTTTCAACAGGACAATGCTGCAGTTCACAATGCCCGCCTGACAAAGGAGTTCTTCCAAGAGAATAACATCACTCTTTTGGACCATCCTGCATGTTCCCCGGATCTAAACCCAATTGAGAACATTTGGGGATGGATGGCAAGGGAAGTTTACAAAAATGGACATCAGTTCCAGACAATGGATGCCCTTCGTGAAGCCATCTTCAACACTTGGAGCAACGTTCCCACTAGCCTCCTGGAAACACTGGCATCGAGCATGCCTAAACGATTGTTTGAAGTCATCAACAAGAATGGTGGAGCTACTCATTACTGAGTCCTTTTTTTTGACATTTTGATTTCTGTTTTGGGGGGTTTTCGGGGTTTTTTGAGCTATGGTCTTAAACTTTTGATCAGCTGAAAAAATCATGTTTGAGTATAAATGCAGTTTTCAGACAATTCCCTGCTCAAATGTTCTTGTCTCTTGCACTGATTTGTCCTTTTAACATTGTGAAGTTCTACTTAGAACCTTCTTAAGATCCAATAGTGCAAAATGCTAATTCTTGCAATTTTTTGACTGGTCTTAAGATTTTGATCAGGAGTATATATCCCAGCCCTGCTGAACCTGCCGGATATACACCTGGGGGTCTTCTGGTCAGAGAGCAGGGGCTGCATCCTGGAGAGGCTGCAAGGTTCCTGGTTCAACTCCCACAGACTGGGGGGTCTAGGGTCTTGCTCAGGGACCCAGAGTGGCAGAGTGTGTCGCCTGGTAACGGCCCACTGCTCCCTGAGGGACGGCTTAGATGCAGAGGACGGATTTCACTGGAATGGATGTTGCAATGACAATAAAGATGAAGATGATTCTCACCCTCCTGTTTAACCACGTAAGATAAATATAACTTTGAGAAAACATTTAAGCTCATCCTCCAGAAACGAGAGGCGATTCTTACAGAGCAAGGAAGCTATAGCTGTGATCAGAATCAGAATCAGAATCAAGTTTAATCGCCAAGCAGGTTTGCACTTACAAGGAATTTGACTTGGTGTTTATGGTGCAGACAAAAAATAAAAATACAGTAAAATAAAGTAGATATATATATAGAAGCTATATACACTCAGTAAACTGTGCGTTAATGTAACGCAGAAGCTTGTAAGTCCTGAACGGGGGAGAGAGGCAGGGTCAAAGGTCACGGGCGGCTCTTGGCCTTGTTCATAAGGCCGGTAGCAGATGGAAGAAACTGTTCTAGTGGCGTGAGGTTGTGGTCCTGATGGACCGCAGCCTCCTGCCAGAGGGAAGTGACTGAAATAGTCTGTGACTGGGGTGAAGGGATCAGCCACAATCTTCCTGCACGCCTCAGAGTCCTGGAGGCTACAGGTCCTGGAGAGATGGAAGATTGCAGCCAATCACCTTCTCTGCAGACCTGATGACACGCTGCAGTCTGCCCTGGTCCTTAGCGGTGGCACCAGCGTACCAGATGGTGATGGAGGAGGTGAGGATGGACTCAATGATGGAGGAGTAGAACTGCACCATCATTGTCCTTGGCAGGTTGAATTTCTTCAGCTGCCTTCAGCAGGAAGTCCATCCTCTGCTGGGCTTTCTTGGTGAGGGAGTTGATGTTCAGCTCCCACTTTAGGTCCTGGGAGATGATAGTTCCCAGGAAGCAGAAAGACTCCACAGTGTCCATGGTGGAGTCACAGAGGGTGATGGGGGTAGCTGGGGCTGAGTTCTTCCTGAAGTCCACAACCATCTCCACTGTTTTTACAGCGTTGAGCTCCAGGTTGTTCTCCCTGCACCAGGTCACCAGATGGTCAGCCTCCCACCTGTAGGCGGACTCGTCACCATCAGAGATGAGTCCCATGAGAGTGGTGTCGTCTGAGAACTTCAGGAGCTTGACAGACTGATGACTGGAGGTGCAGCTGTTGGTGTACAGGGAGAAGAGCAGAGGAGAAAGAACACAGCCCTGGGGGGAACCAGTGCTGATGAGCTGGGAGTCAGAGTCATGTTTTCCCAGCTTCACATGCTGCTTCCTGTCAGACAGGAAGTCTGTGATCCACCTGCAGGTGGAGTCAGGCACATTCAGCTGGGAGAGCTTCTCCTGAAGCAGAGCTGGGATGATGGTGTTGAAGGCAGAGCTGAAGTCCACAAACAGGATCCTGGCGTAGGTTCCTGCAGAGTCCAGGTGATGGAGGATGTGGTGGAGGGCCAGGTTGACAGCGTCGTCTGCAGACCTGTTGGCTCTGTAGGCAAACTGTAGGGGGTCCAGGAGGGATCAGTGATTTCTTTAAGGTGTGAAAGGACAAGGCGCTCAAAGGACTTCATAACCACAGAGGTCAGAGCGACGGGTCTAAAGTCATTAAGTCCTGTGGTCCTTGGCTTCTTGGGAACAGGGATGATGATGGAGGATTTGAAGCAGGCTGACACGTGACATGTCGCCAGTGAGGTGTTAAAAATGTCTGTGAACACTGGAGACAGCTGATCAGCACAGTGCTTCAAGGTGGATGGAGACACAGAGTCTGGTCCGGCAGCTTTAGGGGGTTCTGTCTTCTGATGACGCCTTTCCTGAAAAGTGGAGTTTTAATATCAGTAAAACCCAAGCAGGAAAGCTGGAGGTTGGTCCGATCCTGTAGATCTGAGGAGGAACCAGAGAAACAACCAGGTTCTGGAAGAAGAACAGATACAATTGTTGACTGATTGAATTGTCCAGAATTTTTTTTACAGCACAGGAACCTGGATTTCTTTGGGAGGCTCTGTTTGTCTGACTGGCTGAACCCATGGAGGCGTTTCCTCCAGAGAAACCTGAAAGACCTTCAGACCAGACCTCAGCAGCAACAGCCCCATGAAGCATTTGAAAAGAGGAAACGTTTCCCTAAACAGAGCAGATGTCAGAGTCAAGTTTAGCTTTAGTCGTATTCCTCATCTGTTCATAATTCTGTTTTATTCATCTAGCTCCAATTCTCATCCCATCTTTCCATCATCAGTCCAGTCAGATCCTCCAGACAGGTTGCTTCAAAGTTCTCTCTCTAAGGAAACCCAGCAGGTTGCATCAAGTCTCTCCAAGCAGCATTCACTCCTCCTGAAAGAGCGTAGAGCCACAGTGGACAGTCGTCTGCATTGTTGATGGCTTTGCAGCAATCCCTCATACTGAGCATGCATGAAGCGACAGTGGAGAGGAAAACTCCCCTTTAACAGGGAGGAGAACCTCCAGCAGAACCAGAACCAGGCTCAGTGTGAACGCTCATCTGCCTCGACCCACTGGGGCTTAGAGAAGACAGAGCAGAGACACAGAAAGCTCAGAAGCTCACATTGATCCAGGAGTACTTTCTATGTTAGATGGTAATAGAGGATGATCTGCCTCCCCTGATGATGTCACAGCTAACAGAACACCAGACCAGGTGTACCTTCTATGAAGAGAAAAATGACAGAGAACAAAAAGATAAAAGCTTTTTTAATGCAAAACTGGAGAGCAGTAGGAGAACTCAGCAGGGTGAGAGAAATAGACCCTGATGTCCTCCAGCAGCCTAAGCCTATAGCAGCATAACTATAGAGGTAGCTCAGGGTAACATGAGCCACTCTGACTATAAGCTTTGTCACAAAGGAAAGTTTTAAGATTAGTCTTAAAAGTAGACGGGGTGTCTGCCTCACGGACCAAAACTGGGCTAAAAATGAATCTCAAACAGGTTTCCAGGGTTTCCTTCCTTCAAGTCCAGGAGTGATGCTGAAAAACTAGTCCATGCATTTGTTACTTCAAGGCTGGACTATTGTAATTCTTTACTCAAACCAAAACAGAGCAAGTTTAGTCTTAGACGTCACGTGTCGCGCCTCCAGAGGCAGAATGAGCTTTACTCGCATGTGGTGTTTTACACCACAGAGGAATTAACTGTGGCGCTAATGTGCTACTCATAGACAATCATACAGTATGCACAGACATATATTTCTATACATAAATATGTATATAAACATACATACACAGACAGACATTTACACATAAATACAGATTTAGCTACATATAAGATCAGCTCTCCCATGTCAGAGGTTTGATTTCTTTTGGTCTCAGCAGTTTGCTGAAAGGTTATTCAGTGGGAATAATTAGTTAGTTAAATTAAACCAAATCCAATCAATGTTCTGATGCTAAATAAACGTGATGATGATTGAAGGGTGAATAAAAGTAAGAGAAGCATTAGAAAAGTGGATTTTTACATTTTTTGCAGCATCTGGTGGCCATACAGCCCGTCCAGCATCAGGCTGCAGGAACCTTTCCCTCCTCATGATGGCGCCACCTTCTCCTTCTCTGCCTGTCTCCATGACGCAGCCGCACAGGGAACGTGACTCAGAACCGCCAGCTGTGAATTACCCGAACCGTCCATGAGATTCTGTTTCCTTCTCAGTGACAACACCTGAACGTACCGGAACCTGCCCAGAAACACAGGTTCTGTCCGGCGGTTCTGTACAGAGAACCATTTTCGGGCCTGAAGGCACGGGGGGGGGCATAGTGCCAACCAGAACCTTCAGTTTCCTGCTGTTGGTTCTGTCTGAGTGCAACCTGTCTCTGACCCGGTCCTGACCCAAAGCCTGCTTTGGACCAGGTTCAGGCTCGGTTTATAGAGTCTCTGACCCATTTCTCACACCCGGGCCTGGTTCTGAGCTTGTTTCTGGGCCGTTTCATTGTGGTTATTTCCTGCAGGTCAGCTGACTGACACTTCCTGCTTGCAGGGTTCGGACCGCTGGGCTCTGACTGCAGTTCATTCCCCTCCTCTTCCAGGAACTGGTTAAACTGCTTTCTGCTCACAGGGGAACCTTTGGACCCACTTAGCCACGGCTGCAGCTCCACACAGCTCCACACCCACAGGTGACCATAAACCACGCAGCTATCCTGAGCATCTGTTGACGATGATGTCAGCCACAGCGAAGCTAAAGTGAAACACACACACTCCCACAGCTGCTATCAGGCCGCAGATCTTTCTGCTGAAGTCAAACAGAAAGCAGTGGAGCTCAATGATAGTTGGTGATTTTCCAACAGAGGCCGCTTCCAAGTAACCAGGACAGGCAGGAGGAGGCGGGCCTTTGTTTACCTGCGCTCAGGTAGATCCAGGAGAAAGCTGCTTTTTCTCTGGCATCTCAAACATTTTCCTTGTAAGTCTGATGTGGAAACAGCTCCTCCTGCCTGAAGCCTCTTCATTCCTTGTTTTTAAGCAATCTCCTGAACCTGTGCAGGTTTGCTGCTGCAGAGCAAAGCTGAGCCGGTTCTGCTGGTCTGAAGGCCCTGATGGGAACCTTCAGGACCAAACCCGGTCCATGTCAGCAGAACCATGAAGGTCCGTCTGGTTTTAGGATGGCCGTGCCCTGCCCAGGTCCAGATTCTGGAATAAAAGGCTTTCTTGGTTCTGGTTTAACGTAAATGAAACACCTGACCTGAACTTGACCTGACAGCCGATCCAGATCACACGGATCTCTAAATCTGGGCTGTCCTGTCGCAGGCCGACGGCTCAGCTTCTCTAAGATTTAACGCTAAAACAGCATCTGGTGCGGTTTTTCATTAATAATGGAAAAGATTCAGACTTCAAAGAAGATGAGTAATGAAAGTTGGACCAACTGGAATTAACCCCCGCCACTTCCTGTTAAACCTGTCATTGTCTATAACCGACTGCCTCCTAAAAATAAGCCTCTGAGTGAATTTCCAGAGTATTCAGCGCCCGATAACTGCTACGTTCCTCTTTTCTTGCCATTGTTTCCTCTCCCCTCCGTATCGCTGACTCACTTGCTGCTCTCGCCCGGTCCGAGGAGCTCAGAGCAGCTGCAGGAACCGTCCAGCGCCTGGTTTCCTGCTGCTGCCGTGACGCCGCGGCGTTCTGGAACCAAACTGCTGCTGATGGCGTCGCTGGGAGCTGCCCGCTCTGAGGAGCTGCATCCGGTTAGCAGGGCGCACAGCTCTGCTGCAGCTGCAGCACCATGGAAGCTCTGCTGCTGCAGCGTTTCCAGGTTTTCTATTCCGGCCAACATTTCTGATTACAGTGACATGAATCAGTTCCCCTGTCACAGCTCCACTGACAGCTGGGACTGCATCTCCATCAGGACAGCGGGTCCAGCAGCTTAGATGGAAGGCCTTGAAGCCTGAAGCAGAGAAACAGGAAAAAACATCACAAAGCTGCAGGAGCTGTGACTGCAAGCCTTCCGGTTCTGGGATCTGCGGTACCGGGAACTGTGGGCTGACTCGGTGGTTCCATTGTTTAGGAAGAAGGACTTTGGACTTCAGGCGACGGGGATTCTGGGCGTCTCCTCCAGACTCTGGGACCCTGAGCTCCAGTGAAAACTTTAATCTGAAAAGACGACTTTGAACCACTGAGCAACAGTCCGGTTCTGACATTGTTTCTGGGTCAGGAGTGTATTAACATTAGGAATGTCATAGTCCATGCTGTGGTCCGTGTTAGTGTCCAGAGGTTCTGTCCCCGTCTTGTTCATCTCCCCCAAACTCTGGATTTTCCTTCCCAATCCTCTCCATGCTGCAGGTTCCCTGTTTCTGCCACACTTTTTCCTTCCACTCAACTTTCCTCTCCAGCAGCGACTGTCTGAGGCGCCGCTCCCTGCAGAGGGTCCGGTCAGCAGTTGTTCCTTATTGTTCCGCCTGGTTCCTGTGGTTCCCTCCTCCAGGTCTGAGTGTGCTGGAGCTCCTGTAGGAACGTCGCCCTCAGTCGGACCTCCAGGAGGAACAGTGGTCAACAGCTGGTTCTTCTCTGATGAGGCGGGCCTCGGTGGTCCGAGCTCCAAGTCAGGGTTGTTGTCTCCTGACCAGCAGCTCTGAAAGCCACGTGTTGGAGCAGTTAGTCAGAACCAAGCCTCAGAACCGCTGCCTTCAAAAACCCGGATGATCCATTCAGGAAGCTGACGGGTCATCAGTGTTCTCAGCTGCTGACGTGAATCAACGGTTGGACCAACAGAACCACACGTTGGTCTTTAGGTTCTGTGGTTCAGGAAAGGCAGAAGTTCTGGAGTCCCCTGGATCTCTGGGTCGTGGTTAGGGTTGGATCTCTGCAGGCTGTTCTCCGGCTCCTCCGTCCGAGAACGTTCCTGTCAGCTTCAGTACTGATGGTCCATTCATGTGGATCTTACTGGACCAGAACCTGAAGGTGATGCCAGCGACGGTCCACCGTGGCTCCATGCAAGCTGCCGGGTCATCAAGGGTGCTGGTTGGTTTCTGCCATCATGGCTGCGGGTCCGATTCTCGGTTCTGCGGTCCCAAATGTTCTGACCGTCATCCTGTGGAAGACGGGTCTTTAATCTTCTGATCGGGTCCAGCTGATGACCAGGACTGGTTCTGGGAGAAATTCAGAACCAGGAGATACCAGGTGGTCCACACATGCATGAGCGGTTCAGTGTCGCTGAACCGCTCTAACCCTAACCCTAACCCTCTGACATCATGACACAGAGGTGCTGTAGTTTCTTATTTAATACGTGTATTAATCTGTCTTTCAGCTAAAAGCTTTTCCTTGACGGTCTGAAGCTCAGGCGCTGCAGCCATGAGGAGAACCTGAGAGGAGGTGACCTCAGGACCTCCTCAGCCAAACTATGAGCTGCACTCATGCCGCTGGCTGTCAGCTTCAGCTTCAGATTTGTAGCCTCAGGGTTCTGCACCACCGTCTGAGAGCGGGCGGAGCGGGCTTCCTGCTGGATGAGGGACGGAGCGGCTGCGTTCCACACAGGAGGGACGAGTTCTGCTGCTGATGCAGCGGAGCAGCTCTGCTCTCAGAGTGGAAACAGAACCTGGGCAGCTTCAGCTCTGCTGCACCACAGCTAACCACATTTATTTAGCTGTTAAGTTAAAACATCCTAAATGAATGAAGCTGGGTCAACTTCTTCACAATTCTTGTTACCAAGAATTCTTGTTCTCACTTGAGTTGGAGCTGCGTCTCTGTTTAGAGACTCCAGCTCGCTGCAGCCAACTCATAATTATTAATCGTTCTGAAAATGAATAACAATGAGTTAGAATGCCTTTAAAGGTTAGCCTGCAGATGCTAAGCAGGGTTCTCTGGGGCCTGGTGGCCCTCAGGGGTCCTCAGCCAGGGGCCACCTCTGCAGGGGTAGCGCTGACTCTCTGTGACCTGAAGCAGGAGCTGAAGCTGGGCTGTAGCTCCATCAGGTTCCATCAGGTCCCCCATCAGCTGCGGGCAGCTCCGTCTGCCCGCAGCTGATGGGGGCGTTGCTGCTGAGAACCGGCTCTGAGGGGTAGGTGATGAAGCTCAGCATCAGGCCATGTCCTGAGATGGAGCAGGTGGAGCAGGTGGAGCAGGTGGATCCCCGTGGCGCTGCTCCAACGGCGGTGTGTGGTGAGCGTGCTGGCAGAGGAGCCCCAGGTTTCCTGTCACATTACAGCTTTGAAGTGTTTTTATTCTGGTCAGCGGTGCGTAGGTGTTTTCTGCGGGGTTCTCCCCCGCAGCTCGCAGCACAAGAGGAAACAGCACAGCTCGAAGAAAAAGAAAGTGGTTACGATTGAAAGATTGACAAATGGCGACGCAGAAAGTCTGAGACTGAATTACTGTAAAAACTGAGCCACGATTACTGTAAGTTTGCATCAGATTTGTGTTGACTGAAAGCGTCTCGCTGAAGGGGGATCAAAGCGAAAAAGTTAGTCATTTTTCAGAGTTTCATGTTTGTTCAGGTGCAGAGATGAGAAATACGTCCAGTGGAAAGAGAAGACCTTTAGAAAGGCAACAACGGCCCAGTAACCCATGAGCAAAGAGCAGACGCTCCGAAGGTTTTAACGCTGCAGGCGGGTCTGTCCTGGTTTCACCTGAATCTGTGAAACTTTAATGGATCATCTTTGCATTCATGCATCACCAAATCACAGCACAGACCATCTCCAGGTCCCTCACAGACCCCACAGATCCACACCGCTTCACTTTCAACATGCATTCAGTCCAGGCTCTGAGTATCGCACCAACTGTTTCTACTCAAACGAAGGTCTGATTTTCATCTGATTAAAGGAGTAAACGGATTCTGATTTAAGGAAATATTTCAGGACGTTCTCATGCCGTCCTGTCAGGACGCCCGGAGGACTCACCAGACTTTCAGAATCGCTGCTCTGAGCTCGTCGCTGTGTTAAAAGCAGCAAACCGACAACCCTCCTGGTGTTCAGCAGCTCCTGGCTGATCCCAAACACTGATCCGTCAGAAAGCTGTTGTGGGTTCTATTCTCGCTGTGCCACAGGCTGAGGTGCTCCTGGGCAAGGCCTTGAGTTCAGGTAGCCTGCTGATCTGTGTGTCGAGGGATAAATGAGCCCATTAGTCCACCGGACCTCTGACAGTCTGCTGGGGTGGCTCTGTGGATTAGACTTGAACCTCCCAGAAATTCTAGGGGCAACCAAGATCTGGAGAACTTCAGGTGCAACAGTTGCTGAAGCATTTCTGTAGAGTGACGGGGAGCTTCATCCTGCTAAAAGAGAACAAACCATTTCTATGAAAGAAGGACTTGTTCAGCAACGTTTAGGTACGGGTTCCAGCTCAGAGGAACATCCACCTTAATGGACCCCAGGGTCCATTAAGGTGGATGGAGCCACCTTAATGGTGGATGGAGGGTGGGGCCACATTAATGTCGGGTGTCCAGTAAATGATCAACCACTTGGTTCAGGTACCTTCTAGGAAACGACGGACAACAGTCAATCCGTTCTGCTTAGACCTTAGCAGTAAGCCAGAAATACCTCGCTTACTGCAGGTGGCGCCACAACGCGTCAGTGAAAATGATCGGTAAGAATTGTAATAAAGCCTTTAAACTAAAGCAGCACCTTCAGTACATTTCTCTTCTAAAGGCACGTAAAACACTCACATGACATCCAACATTGCCACAAATAACGCAACAAACTGCCAGAGGATAGCTGCTCGGTCAGCTGCTCGGTCAGCTGCTCGGTCAGCTGCTCGGTCAGCTCAATCCTCCATGTTTTCTGGCTCCTGTGTCCAGACAACTGCATCAAAGCTCCACATTGCTCACGTTTGAGCAGGAAGCCGTTATTCTGCGGTAGATCTGGCTGAGCTCTTATCCCCCCGCCATGCTGCCCCCTGTTGGTGACCTTAGGCGTCACCAACAGGGAGTTACGGCCGATGAATGAACCTGTTGTGTTGAACTGAAGGGAATCAAACCACCAGGGGAGCAGATGTTTCTGTGAACTGAAAGCTGTGATGGTAAGAACTGATCAAGACTTACTGGAAACGTTTTAGGTGCGTTTGTTGCTATTCTTTCACTCTGTCATCTAACTTAGTCGGTGTATGCAGTCCTTATGGAGTTTCATTGGGCACATATTGGTTTTATTTCTTGTGTTTTCTAGCAAATAAATGTGAAAAAGAAAACTATTTAGAAGAAGTTACAGGGAGTTCGCTGTAATAAACCCGCTCTCTCACCCGCCCCTCGTCCTCCGGAGCAGGGTGGGTGGCTCTTCATCTCAAGGTTCAGCTGTTTATTGCTTTAGGGTTTCATGAATATAATTTGGGTTTTTAGATGGTTTCTGGTTGTGGTTAGGTTGGATGGTTTTAGATAGGTTGATATACTTATGTTAGCATGTCCATCCTTTTGGTGGTTTTAGTTAGTGAGACAGTCTCTAAGGCGCCTGTTTCCATCACTTGTAGGTCTGCTGCACCTTTTGGCATGTTTACTTTATTTGTGTGAACAGGGATTATTAGACAAAAGTTAAAAATTGTGGACCATGCCACTTCCTGCCTCTGCCTGCCTATTTCCATACGTCACTTAGTCCAGCCACTGAAGGCCAGCCTGCTTTACTGCCACATTGGGGAAATTCAGGTGTGAAGGTGGGAAAAACACACTGATTAGTAATAGGAATAACAAGCTAACTTCATAGTAAGCTCTAGCAAAAACAGATTCTGTAGCTGTAAGGGCGACAGCCAGCCGAGGCCAGAACACGACGCCTCAGTATTTCCTCAGGCTCTCTGTCTGATGTCACCGTCTGTTTGATGACCTGAAGTGATGAAAAGCACAGGTGAGATCCTAAAGGCTGTAAATACGTTCCCTCGGCTCTGTGGGGGGGGGGGGGGGATCTGAGAGGAAGCAGCTTTGTTCTGGTTCTGTCCAGTTACTAATGGACAGCCTGGGTCTACAGGGCTGTATACCTCGGCTCATTGCAGGTGTGGCCTTGCAGCTGCAGCTTGTTCTGCCCAATCAGGACGAGCTGATCCCGTGAGGCAGACGCCAGATTGTTCTTACTCGCAGAGTGGAGGTCTGGCCTCCTTTGCTGCTCTGGGAATGTTAAGCTGTGGAGTCTAAACGTTCCTAGCTTACCTCTTGTGTCCTCTTTCCAGGAAGCACTTCTCGCTCTGGCCTTCATGTCTCCCTGTTTCCCAGAGTTCACTGCAGTCTCACCTCTGGATCTCCTCCTTTAAAACCGCTTCGCTCCCCCTGGACACCTGCATACCTGTGGGAGAACAGCAGGGATGTTTTTGTAAAGGCTGGCACTGTTCCTGGATAACCTTTTAGGTCACTTTGACCATGGAGAGAGCTGCTATGATCTGCAGAACTACCAGATGAACCACGCCTTGACACCAGACTCACACTGGCCTATAATCGGTCAGAATGTTTCACATACACAGCAGTTGTTTAAAATCCTCCATATTTATAGTCTTTGCATTCCCTGAGAGATCTCCATGTAAGACAATATGTGCATGATTTTGGTTTTGTACGCTGTTCTCTTGCTTGGGCTGTGCAAAGTCATCATTTATATTGATTTTAAGGAGAGGCTTTAGTGTGCCTCCTACCTCCTCTTCCTCTTCATTTGGTGCTGAAAGCCGGAATCGTCTTCCTCCTGGAACTAGAAACCAAACACCATCCGCTCCACATCCTGCCAGCCTCCACCCCAGTGGGTAAACTCAGAGGATGCTCTGCAGGTGCGACAAAGACCTGCTTCTCAACAGAAAGACACATTTGCTCTAATAAAACCTGTTTTCACCTTAATACATGAAGCATATTTGCCAACGAGAACCACAGAAGTTCCTCAACCAGCTGCAGATTTCTTATCGGGTCATCAGTGAAAGTTAGCAGGTTTTAGGTGGAATAATTCATATAAGAATAGCTTTTTTTTCCATGTGGACCCAATTCTGACTCATAAGCAGGTTCACAGGGGATTATTCATGTTGTTTCTCCCTGAGTCTGTGTACAAAAAGCCAAAGTTATCAAATCTCTCAACATGTAGAGGGAAAAACAAGAAAGTATAAGACTACATGAGGTGGTGTTTGCAGTATTACAAGGAAGAGGAAAGATGGTTTGTTCTTCTGGACTCAGATGCCCTGAGAATCCTAAGGGCTGGGTTGAAACACTGAAACTAGATTACTGGAAACACTTTCAACAGCAGCCACAGTAAGTATCTTTATATCTTTATAACCCCACATAGCAGAAGTAACTTAGGATCTAATGCAAAACATCACAAGAACTGAAACTGCAGCGTGCTTTAGACCACCTGTCTATAATACTAAACGAGTGAAAAACAGAAAGATGCACGATCCCCAGGAACCTAAACTAACTAAATAGCTGGGGATGGAGACAGTTAATGGCTCCTAACCAGGGTCCGAAATTAACACTCGCCAGTCGCCAAATGCGAGTAAATTTCCCGTTTGGCGAGTGAATTTCAGAGGGCTAGCTGCCACATGGCGAGTAAATTAATAAATAAATTAAAAATAACATAAAAATAACAAAACCCATTTGGGCTGCGGATGATCCGTTCACAGCTCTGTCCATCCAGAGCTCAGTCTAAACTCCTCCTTCTGTGGAGCAGGAGGCATGGGGGGGGGAGCGGCTCCCAGATAAAGCCTTCATTCAGAACCAGTCATGGCTGCACGCTGGATCAGAAAACAGGTCTGCTAACCAGATACAGTCTAAAACGCCCATTAGTCTGTTTAGAAGTTTTCGTTCTTATTTATTCTGCATCTTTTTAACTACGTGCGCTGTGTTTCTGTGCTTCACCGCTCTTACTCCCCCCCCCCCTGCACTCTCGGAGCCAGGTGCTTTTATCAGCGGCCAGCCTTCAAAACGTGAATCACTACGTTTAATGTCCTTCCACTCGTACCAAAATGTCCCAATTAAAGTCAACAGGAGAGTCAGTAGCTGTGTTTCATGATATTTTGTTTTTAACGACACAGAGCCAGCGGTGCCTCGGTGGGCTGCTGCCTTGCGCTTGAATTCAGGTGCGCAAAATTACGTTACATGTAATTTAGGTGCGGACTTTTAAGGGTCATTTTAAGGAACTTGTAACATCACGTGCTTCAGCTCAGACCCATTATTCATTCTCTCCCCTCTAAAGGAGCCCGTTACAGTCTTTATTTATGCATTTTCCCCACTGTTTATCCAGCAGCTGGATCAGCGTAAAGACGCAGCATGAACCCCTGAGTGCTTTAAGTGTGGCAGCTGAGGGAAAAATGTTGGACCGTATAGGCTTGATGAAACTCAGCCTGATTCACAAATGAGACCAACATGGATAGAATAATGATAATCTGTAGTGTTTTATATTGCTTGGATGTGAATCTGATAATTCATATTGTGCCTTTTATAATAAACTTAATATTTTCCTATCAAAGTCAGGAAACAAAGATTTCTCTTCCAGGGTCCAGTCAGCCACGCCCCACAAAAATTAACATAATCTCACTCCTAATTTTTGGTAAAAATTGAGAGGTCTGGTCAGGATTAATATTTTGGCCGGTAAAAAATATGCCTGGCCGGTTGATTTTTACATCTACCGGCCAACTTGGCCGGTGAATCAGGAAGTTAATTTCGGACGCTGCTCCTAACTATTTACATCAGTCTCGATAAAGCAGATTTAATGACGGTCTCTTAAAATGCACGGCAGTAATCTCATAAACGTTACTCAATGCGTCCTGCAGGAAGTGTGGAGCTTCATTTTCCTAGCAGGCCTGATGATTACTGCAGCTGGCAGACTTCCAGGTGATTTCCCCCACAAAGAACCTCCGTGATCTCCAGCAGTCAGCCAGAGCCCTGACACACCTGCAGACATGCCAGAACATCACCTGTACTCACATTACCCCGTCGTTGGGTCCTAACCAGCTTTAACAGGAGCTTCAAAATGCACAAAAACAAAGAAACAGGGACAAGTCGACAGAGAATTTTAGTACATTTAGGATCATGGCCGTCATTGAAAGAAGGGAAACGGAACCAAAGGTCGTAGATTTATCCAGGTGCAGTTCCTCCACTGGGCCAGGAGAGCATCTTTGTCCCGTCAGCAGCATCAGGAGCATCTTTCCTCCTGACTCCCACCGGTCAGGGTGCCATGTCTGGTGGTTGGCTGTGGAGGACACGGCTTTGGTCTCCATGCTCTTCCCCCCCAGATAACGTCTGATGCAGGGCTGGACTGGGACCAAAACGTGACCCAGGGTCCGTGAGGTCCAAGTGCACCATGACTGGTCTGCAGATCCTCGTAGATATGTTTGCAGATGTTGGTATCAAGATGGTGAACAATTTCACCCCAACAAAGGCAAAGAGAGGCAAATTCAACACTAAAGCTTTCTGGTTTGATCAGAGAAGCTTCCAACATGTCGCTCACGTCTAAGAGTGTTGGTCCTTGGCGGCGTGTCGCTGTCTCCAGCGGACACATGTAGCAATGATGCTGATAAAAATACCTTCTGGTTGTCAAACTTCCTCCCTGACTGTCTAGCTGTCAGTCCCAACCAGGTCATCAGTGGGCCTGTCTCTCTCCTTCCTGTAGCAGAAGCTGCAGCTACAGTGAATATGTGTCATTTCTGGACATTTGCCAGCAGATTTCTCCAGTTCTTCCTCTTCTGGCTTTCCATTCTGTCCTCCGTCTCCAGCTGTCTTTACGCCAGATGTGTTCTCAAGTCGTCTTGTCCAAGTCCAAGTCAAGTCTCTAGTCTTTTGCCCCTTATCAGAGTCAAGTCTAAACTGCCTGAAATAAACTTTTTCTCATTAAATCCCAACATGTTGTTCATCTCTAACTGCATCACTGCAGGTTAGGAATCCAAAGCTCGACAGTTTGTCCTCCGGCCTAAATTAATATAAGCAATTATCTCTCAACATTACTTTTCATAAACAATGTCTTTCTATTCAGCATGCAGAAATTGCCAAAGGTTGCTTTATATTATTCTGAAAAATATTGTAAAAAGTTATATTAACCCCTTTAGAAATATAAATAGGCACTTATGCTCTAAAATGATTCATTTATTTATTACTTCATTTAACAAGAAATTCAGATTTAAAATCTCAGTTACTCAGCTGTCCTGGACAAAAACACATAAATGAAATGAAACCAAAATATAAATGAAAGGAAATACATCCAACAACATGTAAAGGCAAGAGATTAAAAGCTGTTAAATTGAATTTCTGCTTTTTAGTCTTGTAATGACTAAGTTAGCAGCTGTTTATCCCTGTCTTCATATCGGCCACGCCTGCATTATGTCACACTAAATCTGCTTTGGAGGCGTTTCTTCTCACGCTCGGATGGAGAAGTTTTAATATAACCGTTTCTAAATCCACATTTAAAACCTTTGTTCTCCGTTCTAAATGGTAAATGCGTTCACATTTAAGGAATCAATTACAACTTTATGAACGAGACAAAGTGCAGGAAGGAAATAAATGAATGTTAAACTTCTCTGTTAAGTGCTATTATTTTGACAGTTCCAGCAGGAAGTGTCCTTGTAGTGTAGCAGCTAGCTTAGCAGCAAGAAACTGTTGGAGGTAAGTAAGTTGTGTTTATTTAGTTCTGAAGGGATCCAAAGTTATTTAAGGCAGTGGTCGTTAGTGTGAAGCGACAGTTAGGAGCCATTAACTGTCACCATCCCCAGCTAGTTTAGTTTAGTTTAGGTTCCATGTGCATCTTTCTGTTTTTCACTCGTTTAATATTATTTATTAGTCTGAAGATTCTGTTCCTTCCTCCTTGTTTCCTTTTATTTAATGTTCTGTTCATTATGGATTTAGTTCCTTTATTCTTGCTTCTGCTGACCTTTGTCATCAGTTCAGTCATTAGCGGCTTTATTTAGTTGTTGACCATCCTTTCATGTGTGCAGCTCTCATGCTGCACACTCGTTTATGCATGAGGCCCCTGAGGCCCCTGAGGCCCCTGGTCACCGTCTGAATATTTCCTTCAGCGATCAACTGCAGCAGCAGGTGGGTTGCTGCTTCTTTCTACTCTAATGATCAGCTTCAGTCTGGCAGCATTTCCCTGCATTCGTTCGTACCGCGGTAGAACGGAGCAGAACCTGCTGCATCGGGGGGCTCAGACCAACAGAACCCGTCGTTGGGCCCTCCGCTGCCACTTAACAGCTCTTGTTTCATGCAACCTTTCTTCTAATTCATAAAAATGCTGAAATTAGAGGCATTTTCAGGGACAGGCCATCTAATAGAGGCCCTGTACCCTGAGGTAAGGACGTCTGGCCCCCATAGGGTTGTAGCGTTAGCTTAGCATGTAGCAGCAGTCAGTCAGGGTGTAGTTTATCTTGTCTGACTGCCTCATAGGAAAAGTTCCTCCCCAGCAGCGCGTCTGGGATGTTTTTCTGGCTGAACTCCACGTGTCAGCAGAGTTTAAACCTCCAGCAGCTGATCTGAGCTGCTCTGCGGTCCCAAGGGCCACAATTAGAGTAAATGAGATCATTTTATATCGATGGGGATGGGGCTTATTTGACGACTCTGGTGCAGATATCTGCCTGTTAGCAACACCTGCATCTGGCCGGAGGTCCTCCGTGTTTGACAGGAGATCCTGGGCATGTCGGGGCCTGAAAACCTGCTTTTCTGATGTTCCTCCAGCTGGATGTAAAAAGCAGTTGACTTTGACAGGGAGGGGCTTTTTAAACTTAATTAACTCCATTAATTTCCTCAACGTTGGGAGGATTGCTGTTCTGCAGCAGGAACCTGCAGCAGAACGTCCAGGAAGAGCTCAGGGCTCTTTTCTCATAGGATGGGTTATGAGTTACTGCTTTCATCATTATATTCACTCCAACCGGCTTTATCTGCAATAAAAACCAACACTTTCTTTAATAGAAACAACATCTTTAATGTGCTACATCAGGTAAATATAAAAGTATCATCAAAATAGTCTCTCACGTATAAATTCTGAACTTCTCATAACCTGCTTTAAAAAAATAAACTACAAACCAGCCTGTACAAAAAAAACTAAAAGAAAGAAGCACTTTTCAGAATCAGCAGTGTGTTTACAGGAAGGTTCTGGAGGTTTGGTCCAAAACCCAAAAGCATACAGTTTTATTCCAGTGCTACAATCTTCAGAAAGCTATAACAGGGGCTGCTGTTTTTCTCCTTCTGCTGCTGAATGTGAGGTTCTGAAGTCCGGTTTAGGTCAAGCTTCTGTTCTCACGCATTTACAGCGAAATAAGAGTTTTAGTCAAAGGAAAGAAGATTTTCTGATCTGGTGTTTTGTTCAAGTAATCACTGTAAAGGTGAATAATGCTCTGTCCTTCTCTTTGAAGCTGGAATAATGATCCAAAAACAGGAGCACGCATTCATATTTTGGCAATGGCTTTTCCATTTCTACTTAAATAAATAAACGATTGACTTTGTGCCGGCAGGTGGACCCATTCTGTCTCGGTGAGCAGGTTCCCAGGTGATCGCTGCTGGTTCTTCCTGAGTCCGTGTACAAAATGCCAAACTTATCAAATCTCTCAACACGTAGAGGGGAAAAACTAACAAGACAAAACTATAAGACATCTAAATAAATATCAACGCATCCATTCAACAAAATAATAAGTTAAAGCACAACAAAGCAAACAGTTTTCTACCTGAGTCAACGTTTTAAATACTTCACAGTTTAACGTCAGCTCTGGGACGAGGATCATTCTCTTGCCCAGTCTTTGGAATGCTCTTATTTTGGTACTGCGCTCGTTGGATCAGAACCAGCTCTCGTAACAAATTTGGCCACGTCTGTCTTTTTGGTGAAACCCCCCCCCCCCCCGGAACCCCTCCTCACTGTCCCTCCATCTTCACCGTTGGTCGTTTGTGGAGGTGAACCACGCTGGCCCTCTCCTGGAAGCCCGACGCAGGGCTGTGGTGTGAGACCGGCACCGCGGACTGGGCCGCCGGTGCGTTGATGGCAGCTGTCAGGACCTTGAGCAGAACCGTAGCCTCCTTCTGGTCCTCCTTGCCCTCTCCCTCCAGCGTACGGGCCAGCCAGAGCTCAACAGCTTCGCCTACCTGAGAGGCGGTTGCTGTTTCTGTCAGCGCGTCGGCCTCCTGGCTGGCGTCGAAGCGCTCCAGGATCTCCTTGACGTGCGCGTTGAGCGGCGCGGCGGGGTTGGCCAGGCAGCAGGTGCGCTGGTGGATGAAGAGGCTGAAGCGGTGGAAGAAGGTCTGGGAGCAGAGCGCGCAGCGGTAGGGCCGGTCGCGGCTGCTGTGGAGGCGGCGGTGCAGCTTCAGGTGGATGTACTGGGTGAACTTGGTGTTGCACAGTTTGCACTGGTAAGGTTTCTCCCCTGAGTGCAGTCGCAGGTGCGTCTTCAGGTTGCTGGTGCTGCTGAAGCGTTTGTGGCACACCTAGAAATCATGAAATGACAGATTCAGGCCCCAGCGACTCTGAACAGGAAATAATCTGGGAATGCTGCCGATTCTTTTGATGTTGCTCCCGCTATCAGTTTGTAATTCCATCTTATTCCAGGTAACAGGAGGGACTAGTTGTGGTGAATCACTCAAGCCTACAGAGACTTTAGCAAACAACAAGATAAAGATGTCATGGCGTGACTGAGTGGGTGCAAATCAAACACTCTGACAGGCAGGGCTCCGTTCTGTGTTTCCTTCAGACCTTATCGTCTGCTGTTGTGGCGTCATGGACCTGTGAGCTCTGCTGTCGTTCTCTACATACCTGACATTCATGAGGCTTCTCCCCGGTGTGGACCAGGTGATGTTTCTGCAGGTGGGCCAGCTGCGTGAAGCTCTTCTTACACAGGTTGCACTGGAACGGCCTCTCACCGCTGTGCACTCGCAGATGGACCTACGGAAAACTGCCATGAGTTCAACTGTTCAGGCATGATGAGTGTTTGGTGTCCGTTGGGCAGGAAATCATTACCTTTAGGTTTGAGAGCTGTCCGAAGGTCTTGGAGCAGATGTTACATTCATACTTAATCTTTCCATTCTGCTTCTTCAGAGGGTAAGGCAGGGATTTGTGTCCAGGTCCATTCCTCGGTGCTGTGACGCTCTTGTTGACGGTCAGGCTGAGATTCATGGCCTCTTCACAGCTGGAGGGAGACTGCTCCGCAGTGGGATGGTGGCTGTCGGGCTTGGCGAGAGGAGAGAGCTCTGGGGTGGCTGGAGCGCCTCTGGGAGGTGAAACGTTTGGGATTAATTCTTTGAGGCCTCCCTGAGACGACGGAGCGTAAGGGAGGGACACCGGCAGCAGGTTGGGTGGAGCGACAGGGGGGTACGGGACTCCGTCAGCCCCCAGGTAGCTGCCGTATCGGAGGGGTCCTCGTGAAGGAATGACGGCGGGGAAGGGCGGGGAGTAGGACGGGAGCACGAGGCGGGGATAGTGAGGAGCGTAGGGAGGAAGGAACTGATAAGGCGGCTGGAGATGTCTTGAGTGAGAGTACAGCGGGTAGGAGGAGACGAGGCCCTCCCTGTGGCTGTAGAGGCCATGGAGGTGAAGGGGGAGGCCTCTGTGTGCAGCTGGGAAAGAAGGGTGCTGATCTGACAGGTAGGGGTGATTCAGGCCCAGGGGGGTGTCCCTGGGGTCAGGCTGAGGGGAGGGAATGATGGTCCGGCCTTCTGGGTCTTCCTCCTTCTCCATCTTTCTGCTGAAGTCCACTATTTGCTCGTCAGGCGTGTCAGGAGGAGTGTCTCGCTCCAACATCTCCACGTCAATCTTCTCCTCGTTGTCTTCTTGACTCTGCTCCCTCACCTCCTCCTTTGTCCTGTCCTGAGGAAACGTCTGCTGAGGTAGATGCTGTTTGGCATGTTGGTCTGCAACAGAGAAGAAGAGCCGTTCAGTTGAGGAGGACGCTCTGTGTTTACAGACACACAGTCAGGCACAGCCGCCCACACCGGGCGCTGCCTCTTATGATAAATGATAGTAGTTTCAGTTTTGGCATGACACGGAGCTTACGGCTTTCTGTTGTAGAAGTGATTTTCTGTGGGCGGCGAGGCGCGTGGGAGTCCATGTGTCATGTCATAAATGAGCCTCAACTCAGAAACGCTGAGTTTCGTTTGTCAAAGCTTTTCTGGGTACCTTGCGGTACTGACCACGAGAGAAAAACACACCTCTCCTCCTCCTCTGCTCTGACAGAAACAAGTCCCTGTCTGTTCTCACCGCTGGGATCCGACTGACTCCAGCCTTCAACCTTCCAGAGAGAGGCGGCCAAACTTTGTGCCCGCGGAGACCCGAACCCGACATCCTGAACAGAACCAACCGGGTTTGTTGTTTTGGATCAAAACGAGATTGACCAGAATGTCCCAGCTGGAGCCCGGAGTTTATCCAACCCCGATAAAGAGACGCAGTGACACTTTGCCCCAGTTGCTTGGATGAATGGACGCATGAATCATGAGTTTCATCCTCATTATTCTAGACGGCGAGGGCATGACTTCACCTGATGCTGATCTGCAAATACCTGGAAACATGACTCACACAGGTACTTTGAACGGACGTTATTACCCGCAGATTTCTCCAGCGCTTTACCGTCTAAGCTCACGCCCAGAGATCACCTACAGATATCTGACTGACCGCTGAAGACCAGACGGAGGGAAGGTGCTGGTTCTGAAACAGATAACATGGGAGAATGATGTGTCCTCTTCTGCTTTGAAGGGAAGACGCATCTATTCACCGCACAGATCTAAATGGGCTCTTGTTAGAAAAAGGGATTTTGGTGAGTGACTGCTGCTCTAAAAATAACTGATAGTCATCAGTCCGTCACTGCTTCCCTTCATTCTTTAGGGAAACCAGAGGATTCTGCAGCACTAAGTGGTCTCTGCCTCATCTGGTGATGACGGGGGACGCCTTCAGACACCCTGCTGTGTGGGGAGGTGGCACTCACCGTGTCGGAGGTCCTCCTGCTGGCTGCACAGCCTCTGGGCGAACTCCTGGCTGTACCACACCAGCAGCTCCTGCTTGGGCTCCACCGGCCGGATGGTGTAGAAGTAGACGTCCCGGCCGTTCTGGCAGGCCACCAGGTTCTGCTCGGCCAGGCAGCGTGCCGGGTTCACGTAACGCATCCAGTTGCTCTTGTGGACATCGTAGCCATCGATGAAGTGTTGAAGCTGGCTGCCGCTGTAAATCTGCAGTAGAAGAAGACGTGACACACAGACACATTAAACAGCTGAGCTGTCATTTATCAGCTGGAATCAGAGCACAAACACACCTGCCAACCTAACGCCTGTCATTTACAGGGAAATCTAATGTTTGCTGCAGCTTTCTAAGTGGATCAGAGCCTGGTTAAAAGCAAAGCCAACAGGTCATAGTCACCTCTGCCATGTACAGTTAATATCCTGCTCAGCTGTCAGTCGGCTGCCCTTCCCGGGTGCTACTGCCTGCTTCTGTGTGCCTTCTCTGTTTTCCTGAGCCTTAAAGTCAGTGGGTGTGGCCTCAACGTTACTCAGCACAGCCGCCTCCTCTTTTTGATTCCTTTCTCACTTCTCAGTTTCTCTGATTCATGGACTGCACGCCGGCCGTCATTAGTGGGTAAAATGAAACAGTACCAGAGGGACGTGCTGATTGTCAAAGACAAAGCAGATGAAAGTGAAATGTCAGAGGAGCTGGCTGGAAGCCAGGCGGCTGCAGGGCATGCCTGTGGCGGCACGTCTACCTGTGACACACGCCTGCTAATGTAAGCTGTCCCGTGGAGCGCCCGCTTTCACTATCATCCCTTTACAGGAAGGAAAAGCCACAGGATGGTGACAGAAACTCCTTTTGGGAATTGACTCAACCAGAAGAGAAAAATGCCCTGAATGATACAAGCTGGATGTGAGAGGGGGAAACTGAGAGAGGAGTGGAGAGAGGAGTGCTCTCCCCATGTCACGGAGTTATGAGGCCAGTGCCAGTAATCCTCTGATGACTCTAAAACCGAATCCCTCGTTACGTGACGCCAAAGCGCTCGGCTTCCTCAAAATGTACACCAAAAGCACTGAGCGCCGCAACCATCTGTGAGAAAGCACTTTTGTTTCTTCACTGACGCACAGAAGCAGACGTGATGTGAGAAAGAGAGGAAGAGGAAAAGCTGCGGCTGCTTGGCGTAGCCAGAGTCTTCCTCTGAGAACATCTTACCCTCCAGAAGTACTTCCTGTTGGCCTCTTTGGGGACGCTGTCTTTGGTGTAGAGGTCTCCTTGCAGGGGGCCGAAGCGAGTGCCCTGAGGAATGTACTCCTTGCTGAACACGCCTGTCACCTGGAGAGAAGGAGCGGATCAGTACAGGTCCTGCGTGCCGATTAGGTGCTTTAGAGCTGAAAGAGCTTTCACTGGATCATGTCTGGGTTGTGTTTACGTCGCTGAGGTCAGCGGCCCGAGCTGCTCCTCTGTCGGCTCTGGGACGTCAGCTCGGACCGCTCCAGTTAAAGCCTCAGCATGACCCACTTTCTACCCTGACGAGCTAAACCGATGAGGAGACTTAACGCTTTCCCTGACCTACTCCCCTGATTTCTGATCCTGAGCAGCAGACACAGGTGCAGATGTTGCTTTGGAGGATCTCAGGAAACAACGAGTTTAACAGACTTCACAGGTTGCTTCACACCTGAAATCCACCGTTTCAAAACGTGCCTCTCATGTGGGAATGAGTCAACGCCTACAGATTTCCTGGCACCTTGTCAAGAACACGCAGGATGTTCAATTCAGTTTTATTTCTCTAGCTCCAATTCACACATCACGTCATCTCAAGGTTCTTTCCAGAGTCAGACTCCATCAGATCCTCCAGGTTGGTCAGAAAGTTTCCTCTCTAAGGAAACCCAGCAGGTTGCATCAAGTCTCTCCAAGCAGCATTCACTCCTCCTGAAAGAGCGTAGAGCCACAGTGGACAGTCGTCTGCATTGTTGATGGCTTTGCAGCAATCCCTCATACTGAGCATGCATGAAGCGACAGTGGAGAGGAAAACTCCCCTTTAACAGGGAGGAGAACCTCCAGCAGAACCAGAACCAGGCTCAGTGTGAACGCTCATCTGCCTTGGTCGATGACTGATTTCTACATCTCCAGACTCCTGCGGACCTCCGTAGGCCTGCGAGGACGGCGCACAGTGGCGCCGGCAGCCCTGACTTCTGTCTGCCACTGTTGTCCTGGTGGTGTTTTTAGAAGAAAGTGTGAAGGGCTGAGAAGACTCGAACGCACACAGGACGCAACGCCGACCCCTAAAACACGCTGGTCACCCGATTCATGGATAAGATGCAACCCAAGGAAACAGACCAGGAGGGACGGATTTATGGGCCGTTGGCCGCTGACTCTGTGTGTGTGTGTGTGTGTGTGTGTGTGTTAGTGTGTGTGTGTGTGTGTTAGTGTGTGTGTGTTTGTGTGTGTGTGTGTGTGTGTGTGTGTGTGTGTTACTATATGTGTGTGTGTGTGTGTGTTTGTGTGTGTGTGTGTGTTACTATATGTGTGTGTGTTTGTGTGTGTTACTATATGTGTGTGTGTGTGTGTGTGTGTGTGTCATCAGAAGGTGAATGGTGGATATGATGAACCAGTTTGACAGCCACATTGTGATTCGCTGGTGTTGCGTGACTAATGAGTTGTTGCTGCTGCCGAACTGCCGCTGCAGCTCAACCGCTTGTTCCAGTGATGTTGGGGGTGAAAGAATGGAAGAAAGGGACGGTGGTTGAAGGGGGGGGGGGTCCTGTGTGGAGCCACGCTATCACCCTCCTGGGGCCTCCGTTTCCTCTCCTCAGACGGCTTGTGTGTGCCACCAGGTTGAACGCGGCCGCCTGGCCGGCCATCGTAGCCCAATGAAAGTTAATCATCTGGTTTTAACCTAAATCACCCCCCCCCCTCCCCCTTTGCAAAGATCCTTCTCCCCCTGCAGCCCCCGCTGCCCATCCTACTGCCACCCGTTGCTGATGCTCCATCTGCCACGTGTCTTTTACCAACTTCCTCGTGCACACACCTCTGAGTCTTTCCTACGGATCCTTCCTGGTAACCCTGCACACCTTTCCACAGCAAAGCCCAGAATCCCACACTAAGGAGTGGCTGCAGCAAGTGTTCATCACAGCAACAGGAAGGGAAACTGTTCAGCTGAAAGAAGGCAGTTTGTTCAAAGCCAGGGCTAGAAATCCACTCTGCAGTTTGTTTCTAACACAGTGCTGCAAGCAGGAAGAGCAATCCGCCTCATCCAGTGGGGCTTCATTAAAGATGCACATTAAAAACAATTGATGGCACATCAGCTAAGGGCCAAACAGAGTGAGGGAGCTTGTATGAGGCCACAGTTTGATGTTATCTGCTGCAGCAGCAGCGGCTGCAGGCGGAGGAGGAACAGATGAGAGTCTGAGAACGGCAGAAGAGGAACAAGGGCAGAAAGTGTCGCCTTGGTGAGGATAAAAAAAGGAAGGGGACAGTAACCACAGACTGAGTGTTGACTACAAAACAAGTGAGTGTGACACTGCTCCCTCCCTGATAGTGAATCTGTCTTCAGCCGCAGAAATATACCCCCACCCCCACCCTGTGGCGTGTTAGAGCTCAGCGCCGAGGCCACGACAGGCCAGAGGGTTCTAGGAAAAACCAGAGCTCACCTGCAGGTTCTGATCCGCTCAGGCTGTCTGGGTTCAGTGTTAATGGCTCACTGAGACCATGTAAAGGTGCATGATGGGAGCTGAACCGGCCACTGGGCCGACACGGCGCCACACGGCGCAGAAAGCACCTTACCTCGTTGTCGGCGCTGTAGTCGAAGGTGAGGTTGCGTGGGATGGAGGTCATGGCTTTGGGCAGGCTGAAGCTGGGGTCCGACACCTGGTCTGGAACGATGTAGGTGCAGTTGAGAGCAAAGTCCACCTCCCTCCAGGTGCTCATGTCCGGCAGGGCGCTCTCCAGCTTCATCTTCACAGACGGTTAGACCTCAGCTGATAAATTCAGGCTCTGGCCTTTCAGTTTGGCTCTTGGTGCTTTGGTATCAGAAGACTTTGGTTCTGCTGGGGAAGGTCCTTTCTTTCAGGTATGATGGTTAAAGCTCAAGATCTGGAGAAGCAGAACGGAGAATTTATCGTAAAATTAAAGGGAATGTGGAGAAGAACACAGAAACCCAACTTTCCACAAACGGACAGATCCAGAACCAGCTGCCACCGTCCATCAGAACTGTCCATAAGAGCAATAAAGCATCTTCTGACTCACCGTCACACATTGGTTCAGCTGCTGGACCTTCATGTCTTTGGCTACGTCATGTCCTGACTGCTGGACCTTCTCCGTCCTCGTCCCGGTTCTCCAGGTTTCCCTTCAGTCTGTGCTCGCTGCGTCGCCCTCACCGGATACTCCCGAGCCGGGACGGCGCCAACTGTTTTAGCTCTGTGTGCGGTCCAATCAGCGGCCGCCGCGGTCACATGATGGAGCCATCTGACACGCTGCTGCTGCTTTTGGACAACAACACGGTGACGTGATGAATGCTTGCTGGTGTATGCGCACACGCGCACACACAAAGAAGACGTCTTAATGAATGAATAAAGGAGGAGCAGATGGCGGGCCTGGTGCCACTGGAAAACACACCCAGAGACTTTTGCTTGGTTTGGCACTTAACGAGCAATCTGCCGCCACTGTATCGCCTTGACCTACATCTCTCTCTCTCTCGGCTCTGCTTTAATCCAGCCTGAAACATGTTGGATGGACCCAGCAGCTGTACCTGTGCAGGTACGCGTGCTGGTCCGGTTCACAGAGCAGAACCGGCTGAGGACGTTCAGCTCGCCTGGTTCTGCTCAGAAGGGACTCAGTTGAAAACTTGGCATCTTTGCTCCACGTTTAGAAGAATGGATGAAGATGAAAGAGGAAGCTGTCCGCTGTGGCCACAGTGTGTCTGATGAAGGCACTAATTAATAAATCTCCATTACGGAGCAGCTGATGTGTAATCACGGTGCTGACAGTCTGCAGCCATCCCTCCCTCCCTTCTTTCTAGACCTGGCTGCTGAAATGGTAAATTGGCTGCCATATGGTGCCGCTGCCTTTCCAAGGGTGCAGCTTTGCTGCGCGGTGCGGCGTGGGGGTTAAACCTGGAGGGTGGGGCGGGGGGGCACGAGGATTTAGGTTCTTTCACTGACCCGTGCCCGGCTGGGCTAATTTCTCTAATTTGCAGACAGTCTGGGCTCAGGCTCAGAGGCTAAGGAGCCGTCGCTCCAGGACAGCAGGTTAGCGACTGGGCGCGCTCCTGGACACACATCCAGGACAGGCGGGGGTTCAGGAGGGGAATCCTCGCTGCTGGCAGGCCAGGGCGCAGTGGGCCCGCGGCACCGGCCTGGAGGGAGGGGAGCAGATGAGCCGGGAAGGATCAGAGAAGATTGAGACCAAAGGATGCCGCCTGACACACCTGGCTCTTTCATAACTGCTCCAAATCAACACCTGTTGCCGAGCAGAAGTTCTGCCGCCATGTCCGTTAGAGAGAAAGCCACCACCCCCCCCCGCAGCAGAAGTGCTGCTCCACACGTGACTCCTCACTTTCCACTCTGTGGCGGCCTGTCCTGCTTCCGTCCGACTCACACCCGGATCTGTTAGGGTTAGGACCAGCAGAGCGAGCCGCTGCGAACATGACAGTCATGATGTCACTGCATAGTTAATGCATTCACAAGTTCTCAGAGTGTCACCACCAGCTCACAACCAACTGTGAAACGGCTCGGATCCACACTGACGCATTTCCAGATTTCTTCTGTCACACCTCAATGATTCTGATCACAAAACAAATCTTAATATATGAGAAAAGAGGACGTGAGAAAATACAAACGGCTGTTTCTAAATAAGCCATCTGGTCTCATATGAAAAACTGCCATCTTTGATGAAACCCGGTGTTTGGGTCCGGTAGAACGTCCGATTTCCACCAGAGCTGTTGAGTCTGTGTCTGACAGCAGGAAGCGGGCTGAACGATCTTAGAAAGGAACACCACAAACACCGTCACTGACATCTAGCAGAAGGTTCCAGAACCAGCTCTGAGGCTTCGGGCCTCCGGAGAACCACAGTGAGAACCACGATCCATGCATGAAGAGAACATGGAACCGTGGAGAACCTTCCCAGTAGAGGCTGACCCTCCAAGAGTTCATCAGCGACGCCTCCAGGAGGTCCCAGAAGAACCAGAAGAACATCTAAAGCTCTGCAGGTCTCACTGCTTCAGTTAAGGTCAGAGGTCATGATTCAGCAACAGGAAGAGAGTCTGGGGCAGAAATGGCCTCCATGGGAGAGGTCCACGACCAGAACCGCGGCTGACACCACGCCTACAGCCGAACCTGGTGGAGGTGGAGTGATGCTTCTGGACCTGGATGACTCGCTGTAACTGATAGGGCTATGAATTCTGGGAAATCATGGTGGCGAAGGTCCGACCATCAGTTTGTAACAATCAAGCTCACCTGGGTTCTGCAGCACCACAAAGATCCAAAGAAGACCAGCAAGTCCTCCTGTAAAAAGGAGGATTAGGACTGGCCTAGTCAAAGTCTGACAGGGATGCTAGGAACTAGTCATTAGCTTTAGGGGGCAAATACTTTGTTGCTCCAGAGTCAGGCAGGACTCCAGGGCTGGTTCCCTCCAGAACACAGCTCAGTGTTACCATGTCCCAGCATCAGGAGATGTTCTGGTGCTGGTGAGGTTCTAAGCTCAGATTTAAACCCAAATTACAGCTCAGGCTGGCTTTCTCTCACCTGCTGGTTCTAGTGCTGCAGTGAGACCAGAACCGCCGCAGGAACCATCCTGCTGCTGCGGTTCTGGTCGGATGGGAGCTGCTCAGACGCTGGTCTGGGCTCCAGGTATGCTGTCTCTGTGGTGCACCTGTACCTGGGACAACACGAGCACTTCCTGTAGAGCCACCTGATGTGCCGCCGTCATCAGAACGCCGGGCCTGTGGTTCTGAGGATGGCCAGCGGGCCGACCCGGTGGAGCAGGACTGGTCTGGCTGCAGTTCACCTGATTGCTAAGTCAGGCTCAAAGGGGACGACACACTTCAAGTCTTTCTGCAGGGTCAAAAGTTTTCACACCTCTTAAAGCCACAAACTTTACGGGCTTTTTTATCTTGTATCTTGACTTTTGTTTGACTCTAGGCTGACAAGAAATGTGAGAGAGAGGAAGGAAGCCATGTGGGAAAGGCCAGAACCCGAACCCTGTCTGGGTCAGCATGCTGCCAGAACTGCATCGCTGCTTCTACTGGGTCTCATTCATGTGACAAGTGGAAGAAAAAAGAATGATGCTTTAAAACTTAAACTAGACTCTGAGACAGTGAAACAAAGCCTCAGAGGTTCTTCAGAGAACATTAGAGAACCACCAGCAGAAGGTTCTGGTCCAGTTTACCGCAGGGTCAGGTTCTACAACAACATCCCAGAGTTCTGATCATCATGTGGACCTGGAGAGAGGATGGACCACCTGCAGACCTACCAGGACATGGACGTCCACCTGGACTGACAGGCTGGACCAGGAGAGCATTGATCAGAGAAGCAGGAGGACCATGGTGGCTCTGGAGGAGCTGCAGAGACCCACAGCTCAGGAGGATCTCTCCACAGAACAACTAGATGGATGGAGCTAAAGCAGGACCATCCTGGAGGAAACCCTGCTAGAGGCTGCAGCAGACCTGAGACTGGACTGGAGGTTCTCCTTCCAGCAGGAGAACCAGCCTGAACCTGCAGTCTGAGGGAGAATGGCCTAGTCAAAGTCCAGAGCTGATTGAGAGTTTATGGCCTGAAAACCTGACAGATGTTCTCCATCCAACCTGACTGAGCTTGAGATGTTTGCAAAGCAGAACAAAGATGTTCTGACTCTGAGGGGATGATTATAAATGGAATAAAATGCTGAAAACTATAAATGTTGACTGTTATTCTTTGTGTTCTGGTTCGTAGTTATGAAATGAGTGAGAGCCGTCCACAGAAGATGGATCCAGGTGCATTTCTACCTGAACTGACCTTCTAGGACCTCTGAACCGATGGAAAGTACCTCAGCAGATCCTGCAGGACATAAATGTTCATAAAATCTCCTCCTGCTGCTGTAAATGACAGCGAGACCGTGGGAGCAGAATCCGTCACCGCGTGGCGCTTTAACCTTTGGACAGCCTTGGGTCAGCTGAGGCGCCGTAAATGGGCCATAAACTGGACCGAGTCATGCTGTGGGGGCCGGGCCGGTCCGAGCTACGGTTCCTGGTCTAAACCCAGCTGAGTGCAGCCGTTCTGAAGCTGATAGTTCCCGGGTCTCAGAACCGCCGGACTCCATCAGCTGCTGCCTGAGTTCTAAAACCAAACCCGTCACCATGAGTTCTTCTCGTCACCATGAGCTGAGCAGCCGGCGTTTCCTTCCTGTGGGTCATCTGCTCTTCACGACCTGCAGCTTTCCCACACTTCCTCCTCAGAGGCCCGGTCCGCATTCGTCAGCATTATGATAACGGCACCAAACGCTTCATCTAACAGAACGTTTCCAGCAGTTGGAGCTCTGAGCCAGATTACAGGGGTGGATCTGAGCAGGACCGCTGAACATCTCACCCTTAAATAAAGTTTTATCCTTTAATCTTTTGTCTGTTTCCGTAGTTCAGGTGAGTGTTTAGTTCATTGACTGAAGCAATTTAACTGGAAGTTGAGGTTTTTTATTCATACATTCTTATATTTGGAGAGACGGTGATGGTGTTCTGTTCATGTGTGCAGTTCTTGCTGCTCGAGAACATCAGTGCAGGAGTTCCCTCCTCCATCTATTGTTCAGTATTACCACACCTCACCTGGCAGGTATTCACAGAACCTGGCAGAGACCAAGAGCCGCTGAGCTGTCGTTTCCTGCTAATCAGGCGGCGCCCAGGCTGGGTAGTTCTGATTAAAATGACTCACTTTATTAATAACAGCCTTGGGCATATAGTTATTAATAGTTATTAATAGTTATTAATAGTTGTTGATAGTCATTAATGGTCATTAAAGGTCATTAGTAGCCAAACCAAATATTGCTGCCGACACCTGATTGACCTCTGAGCAGAACCCTAACTTCAGTCCAAACTATGAGAACTTGATGTGAAAAGAACTGAACCCTGAAGTCCGGATGACTCGGTTCTGACCCATCAGGGTGGGGCTGCTCCTCTTCCGCCATAACTGGACAGCTAGCTTACACAGCGTTCAGGTGGACACGGTTGTAGCAGAACTCAGAGATCAGCACCAGGTCCAGAGTCTGTACTGGGTTCTGACCCGTGGACCTGGAGCAGAACTAAACCCGGTTCTGGTTTCAGAGCAGACGTGGGCCTCACATGGACAACAAACAACCCCCCCGGCGGGTCATTTGGTCCGTTTCCCTGAGATGTTCCGACCGGCTGAAGACCCGGGCTGTTTGTGGAGGTCCCCCCCCCCCCCCCTGGTGTTTTCCTGCGGCGGCCGGCTGGTAAACAGCAAACAGCCTCAGATCTTTGGCTGAAAAGAGGATTATCTGCAGCGTTGGAGACAAACATCATGAGGAAATCAGTGATCAATCAAGGCGCCGCTGATGTTGTTTACTGAGTCTGACCCGCTTACGTCTCCATCAGATCCATTTAACCCCGAGGATAATCTGCCCAGATGAATCAGAAATATGGAGAATCACATCATGATTGTTTTCCTCCAAGAATCTTTGCTGCAGAGGAAAACTCTGACTTTTCATCACAGCCAAACGTTCCAGCGCTCCCTCTGGGGCTTTATGTGATAGACACACAGAGTAGAGCTTTATTATTACCAATATTTCCCTTTTCTCACTAAAAATCTTAACGTGGGTTTGGACTGAGCCACAAAGCGGTAGGGATGGAGGAAAGCTAGAGAACATGGTGGTGGCAGCATCATGCCAGGGGCAGCTGGTCGGCTGCTGGAGATGTTTCACACTGAAGAACTTCATCTGTAATAGTAATATCGTCTTTATTGTCATTGAAACATACATTACAGTGAAATGTGTTCTCTGCTTTTAACCCATCCCCTGGGGGAGCAGTGGGCTGCCATGTGCGGCGCCTGGGGAGCAATCAGGGGTTAAGGGTCTATATCAGGGACCCAGAGTGCAGGCGCTGGGGATCGAACCGGGTACTTGCATCCTTCTCTGAGTGCGTGCTGCTCTAACCACTAGGCCACCACTCCCCAGAACTGTAGATGTTCTACTCAGGTGGACAGCAAGTCCTGCAGCCAGAGGTGGTTCTACAGAGTTCTGACTCTGATCCTCCGTTATTGAACAGTTCTGCAGGACCTTGATGGTTTGGATCGGGACAGAAAGCTCAGAGGTGTTGGGGGGGGGGGGCGTTAATGGTTTTTAACGCACCATGAGTCCGTTTTCCTGAAACACGAGGAGGAAATCTGGAAGAGGACATTTTGACTTCCACCTCCATGTGTGCTCTTCAGAGGGAAGACGCTCCTCCATAAACTCCAATCTGTGTGAATCCGTCTGAGCCCAGCGGACCTTCTCAGGGTCTCATGGAGGTGAAGATGGCTCGGAACCGCTCTGAGGATTATGAAAGCAATCCTGTTTCCATATGAGGGAAATCACAGATGTAATCTATGAATCTAATCCAGGTTGGATTAGAGAACCCAGAGACTGAATGTTAATCTCTGTCGGGCGGAACATGTGGGAATGTTTGTGAGCTCAGGTTTAAACAACAACAGCCCAGGGTTCTGGTAGAACCAGGGTTCTGGTAGAACCAGGGTTCTGTGGCGACACCTTTTGTCCGTGCAAACAGAAGAAGGAAGCTTTCACCAGAGCTGCCTTTCATTTCTCAGAAGTGCTCAGCTCAGAACCAGCAGCTACGTCTTCTTCATGCTTTACGGACTCTGAGTTGTGTGCAGAGCTCTTAACCAGAAAGCAGCTATTATTAACAGAAGAGGCATTGCATCACGCAGAGCCTTCTCCGCTGAGGTTAAAGCTGTTGGACCAAAAAGGCGTCTCTGATGTTCCGTGGGAGCTTCGTCTACTCAGGCCCCAGCTCGTTTCCCAGCTTCTGGAAGCTTCTCTGGACCAGAGAAACCTGCAGGATGGACCGGAGCAGCTGCAGCTTCCTGTTTGTGTCTCTTTTTGCAGATGAGCTCATCAAGAAGTCAGAGCTGCAATAAAAACTGTCACCACACCTCTGCACACACAGCTGCTCCCTGCACAACAAATCAGAACAGCCTGGGATGGCCGGCGCTGCAGATCAGAAGAACTTTCCCCCGATTCAGCCTCGCTGCTCGTCTGCAGACCTTACAAGGTCAACATGAAGTGAGAGTCACAAAATCCCAGCAGCAGCAGCAGCAGAGTCGTAGGTCAGAGTTTCTCAGAGTCTGAGCGTGACAGACCAAAATAACCCGTCATTTTCACACCTCCTTTGGGTTGCATGCCATCACAGAAGAGGAAGGAAGGAGACGGACGAGCCAGAGCCTCAGCAACACCATCCTTATCTGCACCATCATCATCCGAGCGCTCTGGCTCTGAAACATGTGAAGCTGCTGCAGGACAAGAGTCACCCGGTTTAATTTCATCTGAAAACATCACGGCTGGCCTCGCTGGCTCTGCTGAAGTCAGGTCCAACAGCCGATGTTCGGCGCAGACGGGCTGGACTCTGGGTCCAGATCGTTTGCTGGGCCCGCCGGCTCTGCTGCAGCTGCTCAGAGGAGACTCCCCCCTTTTCCAGCCCAGCGCGCCTCCTCTTGATGCAGGGGGGCCACCTCTGGTTCTGCCGGAGCAGCAAAAAGCATCAGCAGGTTCTGATGGTACCAGTACCAAAAACCCACCCTACCCCTGAACAGGTAGAGCTCCTGGTGCTGCTGACCCAGCAGAGAAGCATCAGCAGGAGGAAGAACCTCACAGGAACGCTTCACAGAACCATCAGGAACATGGGAGGAATGGGCCAAGAACACAGAACACAGCCAGGTCCAGCTAACCAGAACATTAAGCGACTGAGCCTGGACACAAAACCTGAACCAGAACCCAGGTGCCCAGGTTCTCCTCCCCTGCTGATGCAGAGTAACCGGTTCTGGAAGGGGTCGTGAGGAGACAGAACCCCTGGATCTCATCAGAGGTCCAATCATTCACCAACCCAGCAGCAAGTAGAAGCAGTAGGACGGACTAAATGTTCTGGATCACGGTATAACCGGACCCGGGTCCCTGCAGTCACAGTCCTGATGCTTAGTTCAGTTCTGAGAACTTGTTTCCTCTGATTCTCCAGCTGAGAATCAGAGGATCTTGCCATATTCTGCTGTTTTTTGTCGTTTGGGTTCTGCCGTAGAGCTCCCCTCTCTGTGCTCATGTTTTTTAGCTGTTTTCCATGTTAATGCATTTCTTTACTTCATGCCTTCCAGCTTATTCTGCCGTTCTCCGTGTCTCTCCAGCTCCACTCTGGGTTCCCGGTCCGTCCAATCAGGATCATTCAGTTCACCTGTGGCCTTCTCACTGTCCCCACCTGTCTCCTCTGCTGTTCAAACTCCCGTGCGCTCCTTGCTGGATGCTGCCGTTGCCCTGGCACGGCTGATGGGTTTAGGCCGAGCCTGTCCACCTTCCTGCCTGCATTGTCGGCACGTTCTCCCTTCATTAAGGAGGAGGCCTCTGCCTGGTGGAGAAAATCACTTCTGACAGTCAGTGCTGACACCCAGCCGTCATGCGGGATGGATGGATGGGACGTTCATGGTGGAGACATGTCTGCACACTGTTGTAATGATGCTAACAGGTGGGCTAACCCCCCCACACACCCTGCAGTCCCACAGCCCCCCAGCTCAAGACGAGGACTTTAGTCCAGATCTGTCTGGCAGACAGGGAGGGGATTTCAGCACCAAATCCAGCAGATCAATAAAATATCTGCTAATTAGGCTGTCCAGGCCCAGGAGGAGGAGGAGGAGGAGGAGGAGGAAAGAAGAAACAAGCGGTGCTGATTCAGGAGTCTAGACGGATCAGGAAAATCCCCAGACTGGAGCTCCAGGAATCAGGTGAGGAAGAGAAGGTGCTGGTCCAGTCAGGGATCAGACTCTTCTCCTTTCCTCCCTCCTCCCATCACTCTCCTCCTCTTCCTCAGCGATCGGTTTCTCTGACCCCAATCCTCCGCCTCCCACCTTTCCTCTCCCTCCCTCCTTCTTCTGCACTTCATCACTTTGACCTAAATCTCCTCATTTAATCTCCTTCTTGTGCTTCTTCTCCTCGGGTTCTGGATAACAATCAGACCCTAATTGTCTTAATCTCTCTGCTCCCGCATTGTCTCCAGGACACCACGCGTGCCGAGGAACAATAACATCACCCAGAGATCAATACTGGGCGTCGTGCCGCAGCGCCGGCTCCCATTGATTCTCTTGTTCCAGCTTAATTCTTCTGAATCAGAGTTCGGACGGCAGCGAAGCAGCGACGCTCCACATCCAGGGCAACAGAGATAAATAACAGGTTCATATTCCACCCGCTGGAAAATAATCTGATCTGTGGAAGATTTGTGGATTAAATCCAGCTGGATGTAAACACCTTTTAAACATCAAATCTGCAGCACTTTCAGTTACATGAAGCGAGACATTAGCTCAGAGGAGGCGGTAAATCCCGGTGGGGCCGAGGTTAGTGATTCTGAAATGACCAGCAGCAGGATGATGAAAACATCCAGAACAATAAGGGATTAGATGTCACCATCTGTTGGAGGCCGCAGATCCGCTGCACGGTGCTGCTCACTTCTCTGGCCGCGGTGTTTTCCAGCAGGCCTCTGAAACCTTCTCACAGGAAATCTGTTTCTGCGGTTTCTCCTCAGCTCGCTGCTCTGGTTCTCAGGTGGACCGTCGGGTGGCGGCGGGCCCCTCCTCAGCGGGGAGTCTGCAGTCAGATGACTCCGTCTGACTCTGCTGTAATCTGACATGGCTAATCTCATCCCAGCGCTGCCAAATTACCTGGGTGTCTGCAGCCAATTAGAGCCAATGTACACGCCGCAGCAGGCAGGCGGGGCCCGCTGGGGCTCTGCGGGGGCCCGGCCGGTCCTCTTGCTGAGGTCAGCGGTGGCTCAGGCCGTCTGGGGCCCTGGAACGGTCCATCTGCCCGCTTGGCCTGGTCCACTTTCATCCACAACGGCGCCGCAGATTTCGGGCCAATCACTGCACCTGTTCTGCTGTTAGGTAACAGCGAGTCCAGAAGAATGGACCAAGGAACCAGGAAGGAGCTAGAACCTGAGCAGAACCAGAACCAGATGTTCCCGGGGCAACAAGCTCACTTCCTGGTGACATTTCTACCACATAATCCTGGAAGAATGAGTTCCTGACCGGTGATGCGGCTCCGCTTCGCTCTACGGAACCAGGAGTTCAGTCGGTTTGCTGCTGTCAGGGTGCAAGGACATCAGCAATGCCCCCAGAGCCCGGGAGGGTCAAAGGTCATCTCCAGCTGCCAGGAGCCAGCAGGTTCAGGCCGGGTCAGAGATGTTAGTCTGTGAAGATCTGGAGGCTGGAGGTCAGGCTGATCTTCAGATGGCCACACAAGAACCGCAGGTCCGATCAGCAGCAGGTCCGATCAGCACCATCAGGTCCGATCAGCACCAGCAGGTCCGATCAGCAGCAGGTCCGATCAGCACCATCAGGTCCGATCACCAGCAGGTCCGATCACCAGCAGGTCCGATCAGCACCAGCAGGTCCGATCAGTACCATCAATAACCAGAATGAATTCTTCCACACCTCACCAGTAGATGTTCCTGTTGCCACCCCGGACCCAAATGATCCCAGCTAGACGGTGTTTTTAGACCCATTCAGATTCCTTCTGGCTGTTTGGATCCACCTTTCATTAGAGAGCAGAATCAGAACCTCACTGGGCTCAGGGCTCGGCTCAGTTTGGAGTCCAGTTATTAACATCATGTCAATGATCCTGAATGTTGGTACTTTTTTACACTCTGCGAGCCTCTGAAGAATGTTCTGGAGAAGGCCCGGCAGAGACTGGACTTCATCTTCTCCACCACCAGCACCCAGTCTGTCCTGTGGTCGTCCATTGCTGGGTGGTTCCGATCATGCCCAGAACAGAACCGGTCCAAACTGCAACAGTCAGGTCTGCAGAGAGGATCACCAGGCTGACCTTCCCTCCGTCCAGAACCAGAACAGGTCCAGGATCAGGAGAAGGTCCGCTAACATCTCTGCAGAGCCACACATCCTGGACACAGGCTGGTCAGACTTTCACCTCCAGGTGGCGCTGCAGAGCGCTGTTTGCTGAGACCAGCCACAGAGACAGGATCTGCCCCAGGGTGGTTCTGATGGACCCTGAACAGTCAGAGGAACCAGGTACAGACCAGGCTGATTGGTACCGACCCAACCAGGTCTCACCATTTCATAAACTTGAATAAATACTTATTTAAAAATATATATCTGCTTTTATTTCTCTTCTTCAGATTTAAAACGTCTCCACTGAGAGCGAAGCGGAGAAGCTGATTCCTCGATCCCAGCTGGTTCTGATGGAACCGTTCATGGACCCATGAGCCTGAACTACCCGGCAACAGCCGATGATGACATCAATGTCTGAACTCAGAGGCAGAGAAACTGGAGGCAGAGGCCTTCGACAGCTTGTTTTCTCATCGGCTTAATCACCTTAGCTAAATTAGTTTGAAATTACCCCCCCCCCCCCCCAGTCGTTTTCACAGCTTTATGGATTAGACAGATTAGCCGTCTGAAACTGTGTTTTTCTTCCCCCATGGTCGTCCTTCAGGGGACACAGGAACTGCCTCTTCACGTGAGCAGAATCTCCGGAGGAACCGAAACCAGGAACCTCTCAGGTGCTTTGGGAATTATCTGCAGACTCGGCGTTCTTGCTGAGTCAGAGGTGCTGCTATGAGGTCATGACGGTAAACAGCTGTTTGGACGTCCTGAAGAGGAAAATGGAACAGGGAGAAACGGCTGTAATGTCACGAGGCTGAAAATACCTTCAGTGTCTTTTATGGGGAGATAAAAATACCAGAGAGCAAAGTTCACGTTTTAGGTGCATCAGGACACAGTTTTCAGTTTAAAAAAAGGTTTAATGGGTCCGTGGCTGGGAAAATACCAAACTTCAAGTCCTATGTCATAATCATTTGAGGTGTTTTCATTTTTAACTCAGATCACAGCGCCTGGCTTCTCAAGGACCTTCCAGGGTCAGTTCCATCAGATCCTGCAGACTGATTGGGTCAGAGCTCCTCTCTCAGGAGACCAGCAGGTTGCATCCAGTCACTCCTCCTGGATCAACATGGAGCCACGGTGGACAGTTGCTGGCATGGCTTTGCAGCAATCCCTCATACTGAGCACACATGAGGCGACAGTGGAGAGGAAAACTTCCCTGACCAAAAGTCAGGCACAGTGGTGGAGGAGTGATGATGCGGGCTTGTTCTGTAGCAACAGGACACCTTGCTGTCATTTAGTGGACCATGAATTTACCACCAGAGTTCTGGAGTGGCCTAGTCAAAGGCCAGCTGCATTTCAACTGTTACAGAACCGAGTTTTGCCTGAGCAGCGGGTTCCTGGAGGTGTTCTGTTTGTCAGTCTGAGGAGGTGGTTCCCTCTGCTGCTCGCCTGCTTCAAGTCAAGCAGATGAGAAAACAAATAAAAGAATTTAAAAATCAATCTGAAGGTGAACCAGTAGCCGATGAATTGCTGCTAGAACTGGAGAAATGTCTCATTTCCTGGTAGCAGTTAATAGAAGAGCAGCAGCGTTTTAGACCAGCTGCAGTCAAACTACCAGAGTTTTATTAATCCCAGAGTAAAGTGCAGTGCAGTAATCTAAGCAAGTAGTAATTAAAGCATAGATTAAAACCTTTAGTCAGATGTCTCAGTCTGAAAAAGATGGACCGGACCACAGATTTTAAATGTGCATTAAAGTTAAAATGATTCTCTAGTCTTACTCTCAGGTCTGTAGCAGTCAGTGTCAGATTCTGACTTTAAGGTCAACACTGATGTTAGAGACATCAATGGTCCAGACAACATAAACCTTAGAGAAGTTTACTTTTAGAGCAACTATTTTCATTTTTACTGTCATAAAGTCTGACTGTCTTCTGCCTAAAAAGAAGACTAAACACTGGTTTATTATAACTGACTCCTGAGGGACGGAGTAACGAGAGAAGAGGAAGAGGCCAAGCATGGAGCCTTGAGGCTTTCTACATGAGTGACAATCTTTAATAAAATAAAAACAGCAGTTCTCCATTCTTTAAAAAAGGAGTGTAATAATGAACCTGACTCTAGCCAGATGTATGTCGCTCCGCCTAGCTTCACTCACATCCATCTGGGACCTCTCCCATAGAGAGTGATTTCTCCAACCAATTTTATTGTCCAGCCAATCAGGACGCAGGGCTGGAGTTTCATAGATGTGACGTAGTGGAGAAGCGACCGTGAGACTGTTTTGATTCGGACAACAATGGCGGCTCGCATCGAGGAAGCAAGCGTTAACATTGATGCTGCTATTTCTTCCGTGTTGTCCAATCTACCTAATATTGTTTCATTAAAAGAACATCAGAGAACGGCTCTGAAGGCTTTTGTTGGTGGAAACCATGTTTTCGACCTTCTCCCGACCGGATTTGGCAAGTTTTGTTTTCCGGGGCGCGCCCGCGGCGGAGCGGTTAGCGCGAACCATGTTAAGGCCCACTCATACCCTACGTTTGGCCTACACGTCCGTATTTCTGTCCGTACGTTCTATCCGTTGACTCCTTCATACCTCCGTCCATTGAGGTGCGCAATAATCAATATTTCCTGTAGGTGGCAGTGCTGGGCGCCAATGATTCGTCATTGATCAAACATGCTGACGGTCCAAGACGTGATTTTGTTGTATTTGCTCCGTAAGCGAAAGAAAAGTAAAAAAAGAGATCGACGGTGGAACGTGAGGCCATTGAACGCCAGTCGCCCTTTTGATGGGGAATTTTGCACTTTGGTGTTGCCAATGCGGGAGAAGGACGACGAGCGCCATTTCCAGTACTTTAGGATGTCCGCTCCCACTTTTGACAGGTTGCTGTGGCGCATTTCCCCCAGCATCCAACATTACGACATCCCCTGTCATGCCCAGAGCCTCCCCGATTTCCTGAAAGCTATTCATAATTTTTTGTTGTCCCTGTGCCCCGGACACGACACATCATATAAATGTGGGTAGTTGCGGACAATCTCCGCAAGTCGTTCCTCGAATCCCGCCATTGTTTAAAGCCCAGAATTCTAACCTTCTTCGTGATTTTGTTGACATTTTGTACTACAAACTCAATAGCCCCCACCTCTTCCGGTAGTATTGCTCCGTATTGATTCGTTTCGTCCGTAATCGTAAGCTCCAAATTTTCGTGTCAAAATACGGACGAAATCGACGGTTAGAACGTATGAAACACTCCACACGTATCCGTATCCGTCTTTTACGTGAGGTATGAATGGGCCTTTAGGAGGCCTTTAGTCCTCAACGCGGTCGGCCCGGGATCGACTCCGACCCGCGGCGCTTTGCCGCCTGTCTTCCCCCCTCTTCCTGTCAACTCACTGTCAATAAAACGCCACTAGAGCCGCAAAGACATAAAAAAAAAGTTTTGTTTTTCCTGCGTCGCTCTCATCAGCGTCACGGGTTAGCTTCGGTGTGAGTGGTTGAAATAGCACGTCGATAAAGATGACAGACAAGTGGCTTATCCAATCATATGCAAGGATTTTTGATAAGGCCCAGCCTTCAATAAAGGCCATTCCTATGGATCAGTCCCAGCTAGGCGGAGCGAAATCTATCTGGCTAGGGTCAGGTTATGTAATAATACCGTCAATAACTTAAAACTACTTTATGACTTTATTCAGTATTTTTTGTCCATGTGAACAGTTGTGTGTTTTTCTCTGTTTTAACCCACTAACTAACAATAATGTGTTAACACTTCTCTTTCACTTCTTAACAAAGGTAATAAATATCTACTTCCATGTCTGGTCGGATAAAAATGGGACACAGTTGTCAGGACCCAATCCCCCCCCCCCCCCGGTAAAAACTGACATAATCTCCCTGTTAACAGTGGAGAGGTCTGCCCATGTGCTGGAGGAGTGGTTCTGCTGTGAAGCAACTTCTAGATCAGGGGTCTGAACCCGGTTCTTTGGACCTTCCACAGTCCAGAACCTGGGCTGCAGCTGCCTGGTTCCGACAGCGTCAGGCCTCAGAAAATCTAATACATATTTTTTAAATCATAGACACATCCAGGCGCAGAGACGCGCCACAAACCCTGCGCCATTTTCGGCCCTGACTGCCACGTCACTTCCTGGTGCCGTTGGGAAAGTTTCACTTTCTGTTCGGACTACCGGAGGTTCGGAACCCGCAGGTTCGGATCGATCACCGCGCTGAAAGAGAGCCGCAGCGGCGTCATGGCCTTCAAGTACCCCGCAGCCCGGAGAGATCCCGCCCAGGTGAGTGCGGACCGGTTCGGTTCGGAGCGGAGCGGGACTGGCAGGCGGTGCAGGTGCGGCTCTGACGGAGGCTGCGCTCAGGTGGAGGCCAGTCAGAACACACCTGGCTGCTAATCAGCAGTAATTAGTGGTTCCGAGCTTCTCTGACCCGCTTTCACTTCCCGGGTCGGGCCGGTTCTGACATAAATAGTCAGAAGCAGGAAAACAGGCCCAAAGTTTTCAACTGTTGTCCTTTGAACACAGACTCTGTGCTGTGATGTCCGTTTCCTGGATCCATTCATTTTAAAAGATTAAGCAGATTATTATTAATAATTGATGCACATCTGGTGGAACCTGTAATGTCCTGTGTGCCCTGAACGCACCATGAACACTATAACATCTGGGCTGGTACCGTGGAGGCAGTCTGACCTGCTGCAGCCAGGCGGCTCGGTCCGGTCCGCGGCCCGGCTGAGCAGAACCTCGCTGACCTGGGCCCCCAGTGAAGGACCAGCAGTTAAAACCAGCAGTAGAACCTCTGATGGTTCTTTTCAGCTCAGGCTGATCCTGCAGACTCTTACCCACTCATGTCTTTCTGCTCTCTCTCCAGCATCTTTGCTGCTTTAATCCGCTCCTCTTTCCTTTTTCTCCACATCCTCCTGTTCTGTCTCCGCTTTGACCCGACTGACCCGGTCAGGCGTTGTACCGCCACCTGTGAGCCTCACTGCCTCTTACTATGGGTAGAGAACCCCCCCCGCCCCCAGCATCTTCGGCTGCCCGGTGCACCCGGGCCCAGAACCGCTACTGGGTCTGGTTCTGTGAGGTCCGGTCCAGAACAAAGTTTAGACATGAGGTTTCCTCAGCAGAACATCTCCAGAGAGACGAGCTGCCAGGCCGGATCCATGAGGCAGGGGGGTTCTGGGCCAGAGCCAGGCTGGCTCCTCTACTAACACAGTTCTTTTATCCCTGCAGGGTACGGGTTCTGATCCGGTTCATCCTACAGAACTCAAACGCAAACTCATTCAGTGGCAGACTTAGCCATTTCGGGGCCCCAGGCAGGCTTCTGTGAAGGGCCCCCTCTGCCCTGAGTGTGAACGGTTCTGTTGGGCTTCATGCTGCAGAACCCACACCCAGACAGTAACAAACATTTCCCTGTAGTCCGTCTCCAGCCCTGCAGCCAAACGATCGGAGCCTGCAGCGCTCAGTAACAAATTTGCATATTAGTGTGGAGGAAGCTGTCAATCACCCAGCATGCACCAGGGTTCTCATGTTTGATGCCCGTGAGTCAGGACCGCTGCTGCTCCGTTTAGGAGGCGTTGCTTTCTGCTGCTTCAGGCCAGCTGGGCAGGTTTAAATCTACGGGTCCTGGTGTAGCGAAGGAGATGGACTGCACCTTTAATATCAGGAGACAGGAAAATGTTCATTTTGTTTCAGCCAGAAACACTTTGCTGGAAATTAGCGGGACTCAAACACAAAAGGTTTAGATTTTTGAAAGAAGCTGAATTGAAAGTTTCCGATTAGATTTCCTCATGTTGGCTTTTATACTGTGTTCATGTTCTGAGGTCGCGGTTCTGAAGAAGGTCCATCTGGTCCCGGTGCCGGACCCGAACCACTTTCTTCTTTTCAGTGGAGACACGCGTTGCTGGATCAGCGCGTAGCGGAACCGGCGCCTGCTTTTCCGTCTTCTTCTTCTTCTTCTGACTCGTGGTCAGTTGATGGTGGAGCGACGATTACAACAGAAATAAATCTGATGGTTTAAAATGAATAATTGAGACATTTTAGGGATTAATGCGTCGCTCTAGCAGTCATCTAAACATCTTCTTTCATGAGATCCTGTTCAGAAACATCAAAACTCTGGTTCGGTTCTTTTTCTGGGTTTTCCACTTTCAGCTCCAGCTTTGATCCGTTCCGTATTTCTGGTCCCCGACCCGCTCCTCGCTGCAGGGCCACGTTTCCAGGATCTTCAGTGATGAGATGGAGGAGTCAGTGGTGCATTGTGACGTTTTACTTTGACCATAAAATGTCAGTATTTCATTTCCAATGTTCATAAACAATGCAGGAGTCCCTGTTGGGGGGCAGCCAGCAGAGCCCCTTACTGGCAGGGCCCCCGGTGGTAGGGGCCCCCGGTGGTAGGGGCCCCCGGTGGTAGGGGCCCCCGGTGGTAGGGGCCCCCGGTGGTAGGGCCCCCCGGTGGTTGCTGATCATGAGCAGAACCAGAGAACAGAACCCTGACCCTGCAGGCATCGTCTGCTCCAGCTGAACCCCAGAGAAGAGGTCGGGTCGGGTCGGGGGGTTCCAGGTGAAGTCTCTCTTGAGGACTGGCACTAGTCTGAGCTCCTGGCTTCGTTCACTAAGAGAACTAGAGGGAACTCCTGTGAAGGATGTCGTCAGGTTGGACCGGCTCAGATTTCTTCTGGTGTCGGCACGCTTTTCGTCTCTCCGCTGCAGGGAAACCAGCCGGGTTTGTTGGATTCTGGAGATCAGATTTCTGAGTCCAGTCTGAGTCCAGTCGACGTGAAACCACCGACCGGTTCTGGTGCAGCTGCTGCAGGCGGCTGCAGGGATGTGAGGCGTGTCAGCAGAGCGAGCTGCGATGTTCTCCCTGAACATCAGGCGTGCCTCATTCCACTCAGAAGCTTTAGCGCAGCGCTGCCATGCGTCAGCTGTGCACGCCGCCACGTGCACGCCGCCATGTGCATGCACGTGGCGGCGTGCACGTGGGGGCGTGCACGTGGCAGTGTGCCGCGGCTTGTTACAGCAGCAGGTGGAACAGGGAGGCAGAACCAGCGGCAGAGAGGGGAACTGAGGAGATGCTCTCAGGCAGCCAGAGGTTTTCTTCTGCAGCTGGACTTAATCGGACTGCTGTCTCTGATTCTGGGTTCTTGGAGGGTGGTCCACTTCCTGGTTCTGCAGCTGATCTGCTCACTGACCTGTTCTCCCCTCGTCCCTGCAGCTTAAACAACAGAACCGGCTGTAGAAGCGTCAGAACACTCTGATGACCCTGAGTCCGTTCTGTCAGGTATCAGAAGTTCTGAGCTCTGACTCCGATGTTGGACAGCAGGTTCTGGACTCGGCACCAGCCCTCCAGCTCCGTTTCATTATGAAACAAGAACGGGACCAAAGCAGCAAATAGAAGCGGGCCGAACACACAGCCTGGGGCGGTACCAGCAGATACGCCAGAATCCAGTGGTTCTGGTTGGAGTTCAGGCCCAGTTCAGCCTCTCCATAGGTTCTGAGGCTGGTTCAGATGATGATCCCAATCTACTCTCAGAAGTTCTGAATCTCTGGAGGTTCTGAGGCATCCTGAGACGTGGCGGTCCCAGCTGCTAGAACCTGCTAGAACCTGCTGGAAACCCGACGACGTTCTGTCTGTCTCTGAGCGCGCACGTGGTCGGGTCGGCTCTCCGGCTGATCCGAGCCGGTGCTTCAAAGATTGCGTTCCAGAGCTGCCGGGCCTGCAGGTGCTGGGCCCGTCGGGCCCGGATCAGAGCCGCTGGTGGCGGTTGATCCTCGCAGCTCCTCAGTTCCACAGAAGAGGGAACGAAGCAAATAAGAGAAACCAGAACATCCAGTCTGAGAGCCAAGCTGAGTGTTGTTTGCTCAACAGGTGGATGAATATCACGGAACCAAGATCTCGGATCCGTACGCCTGGCTGGAGGACCCGGACAGCCCAGACACCATGGTACCGTGTGCTCTCCCTCCTCTCTGACCCAGACGGACCCAGAAGGACCCAGTCTCATCCCGTCTCTCTTCCTGTTTGCTGCTCAGGCCTTTGTTGAGCAGCAGAACCAGCTGACCATGCCGTACCTGGAGAGCTGCGGCGTCCGGGCCCGGTTCCAGCAGCGCCTCACCGAGCTCTACGATTATCCCAAATACAGCTGTCCCTACAAACGAGGAAGCAGGTACGTGTGCAGCGCCGCGGCGCTGATCCGAAGCGCTCGTCGTTGACGCTCCTGCCTTTCTCCTCAGGTACTTCTACTTCCACAACAAAGGCCTCCAGAACCAGGACGTGCTGTACGTGCAGGACTCCCTGGATGCTGCGGCCTCCGTCTTCTTTGACCCGAACACGCTGTCCGAAGACGGGACCGTGGCTCTGAAGAGTGAGTCGGACCGCAGAGGTTCTGCTGAAGGACCGGACCTGCTGCTCTAACCTCTCTCTGCCCTGTCTCCCTCAGTGGGCCGGCTGTCCGAGGAATGCGAATACTTTGCGTACGGCCTGAGCAGCAGCGGGTCCGATTGGGTCACCCTGCGCTTCCTGAAGGCCGACGGCCTCACGGAGCTGCCCGACGTTCTGGAACGGGTCAAATTCAGCTGCTTGGCCTGGACTCATGATGCCAGGGGCATCTTCTACAACTGCTACCCCCGTCAGGAAGGAAAAACCGACGGTCAGCAGAACCTTCAGTTCAGTTCTGAGCTCAGAGCCGAGTCGTGGTCCAGAACCACGTCCCCCATTCCCTCTGGAACAGCTGGACGTTTCATGAATCATTTTCCACCTCTTAAGAATGATTGAACTTCCAAACTTTATTGTTCATTTTGTTGATTAACAAACCCAGACAGGGCTGCACCATTCTGCCAAAACTGTGATATATTTTAACTATGAATGTGGTTTAATTTAGACTTTTCTCTGCAGTAACCACAAGCAATAAAATGGCCCGTTGATAAAGATGTTTAATAACAAGGACTATTTAAAACAGGTTTAAAATAAGTTTTTATTAATCAGAATATTATTCTAGAGAAAAGCTTTTAATTGGACATCAACCAACAACCCGTCTGACCGCTACTTAATGCTGTGGTGAGATTTCTGAAAGGTTCTGGTAAAAAAGTACGATTCTGTAAACTCTAAAACAAATGAAATTACTTATCTCTCTGCTGCAGCTGAAGAACGTCTGAAGAACGTCATAAGAACGTCTGAAGAACGTCTGATCCATCGTTACGTAGACAAACACTGCAGCCCTCTGCCGTCTTTTAAACTGCTAATGGGACTAATCGCCCAGCTCTGACCCACATACTGGTTCCGAGTCATTAATGCTTGAGTTCTAGGTGATAGACAGGAGAACCCTGACTCTTACTCGGATCAGGTTCTAAACCGGACCTGAGGTTCCGGGTTAAATAGCTTGCAAAGCCTTGAAATGGAAGTCAGAACCAATTCCAACAGGCTCTAGATCAGAACCGGACCCTAGAACCAGAGTCATAAGCTGTTTTCCCTGCAGGCACAGAGACCACGGCCAACATGAACCAGAAGCTCTACTACCATGTGATCGGAACCAAGCAGTCCGAAGACGTTCTGGTGGCGGAGTTCCCGGATCACCCCAGATGGCACAGCTCGGTTACTGTGAGTCCGGTCCCGGAAGTTCACATTTCATCAAGGTTCTGTTACAGAGCCTTTCAGACACATCCATGGTTCTGCTGGTCCAAACCTAATGCATGCTTTGAGTTGTGATGGGAAGACTGGGCAGAACATCCTTTTAGCAGGAACACCAGAACCCTGCAGAACTGCTCAGAAAACTGTTAGTGAGGCGTCTGAGATCCGGTTCCATGTTTGTGTCAGAAAGTTTCTGTCTGAGGACGTTCATATTACACCCTGACCCAGTTTATTCTGGTTCTGATCCCAGCGTGGAGTGGGTAATTCTGCAGACCTCTGAGATTCTGGGCCCAGGTCCAATCGGACCTGCTGCAGAGACTCCTCAGTGTAGAAAATCTCAGTAAAGCTTTGGCTGGAAAAGCAGCTTTAAAACGTCCGTCTGGCGGCGCCATGCCGGGTCGGTACCAAACGTCCGTCTGGCGGCGCCATGCCGGGTCGGTACCAAACGTCCGTCTGGCGGCGCCATGCCGGGTCGGTACCAACCGTCCGTCTGGCGGCGCCATGCCGGGTCGGTACCAACCGTCCGTCTGGCGGCGCCATGCCGGGTCGGTACCAAACGTCCGTCTGGCGGCCCAGAAACCAGACCAACGCAGGGTTCTGTTAAAGGTTCTGACCCAAATGCAGGGTAATTGGAAGTCTGGATGTTTGAGGTGAGGAAACTTTAGTTCTGGAGCGGCTTTGTTGGATCGTCACTGATCCTTGAGGGTTGCTGAATAAGAACCAGAACCCCTGCTATTCTTTTGGACCGCAGCGATGACCCGCTGATGTTTAACCTGCATGTTGTGCCGTTCTGTCCACAGATCTCGGATGACGGCCGGTACGCGGTTCTGTCCATCACTGAGGGCTGTAAGCCCGTCAACCAGCTGTGGTACTGCGACCTGCAGGAGCTGCAGGACGGGATCAAAGGTGCGTGACAGGAATCTTTAACCCGGCTCGGACCCGACGTTCTGCTGTGGTTCTGATGTTTGGTGAAGTCGATGCAGCACACGTTGGTGTGAGAGGTTCTGGTTTGAAGAACCACAAGAACAGCAAGACTTTGCAACATGTGAAGAAACCTCCAGATGTCGAAACGCCTCCGATCTGCTGAGAAAAAGCCAACATGGGCCGAGACCGAACGACGCTTGTCCTGCTTCCCATCAGAACCTCTCGGACCTGAGCTGGTCCAGAACCCGGCAGGTTCTGTAGCTGCGGGCGTGCCACAGAGCCGCGGGGATTGCCTCAGAGCATCTGTGGAAAAGTGAAAAGGAAACGAGTCATAATCTGTTTAATGAGGAGGAAAAATGTTCAGCCGGGTTCCACAGAACTCCCAGGTCCGACTCGTTTGGTCACATTTTCTGTTATGCAACATCGCTGCCGTGGAAACGTCACTCCTTCAGATCTCCAGCGGGACTTTTATAACCGACCTCATCAGCCGGATCATTTCTTTCTGAAAACTTTTAAACCAAAGATTCCCGGTTCCTCAGGAAATGTTCTTTGCTTTAGAATCCTCTGCAGTGGTTCTGCCATTGGTCCTGGGTGGGTTACAGCGGGTCCTTATTGGGTCTGCGATGGTTCTATTCAGTTCAGTTCATTTAAATTGCGCCGGTTCAGAACCGCTGACTGTTCTATGCCGTACTGCTAGCTTAGCACGTAGCATCGTTAGCATATAGTTTAGCTTGTGTGGAAAAGTTCCTCAGAACAACGTTTTGTGTTTATCTCGTCCAGAAAGAGGGTGGCAGGTTCTCTTCATGCTGTTCTCCACAGGTTAGCAGACTCCAGCAGCACCTCGGTGTTTATTTAGGCAAACACCAACAGCTAATATAGATTATTCAATCAGTATTTTTAGACTGCCGACCTGTCCAGGGTTTACTCTGCCTCTCGTCCACTGACAGCTGGAGACAGGCACCAGCACCCCTCATGACCCCAACAGGGACAGACGTGTTAGAAGATGGATGGATGGATGGAAATCAGTATTTTTGGATTATTATTTTTTATGCATCCAGCCCTACTTTACACCATCTTTGGTATCACTGTTGCTGGTATCAGATCATGCCAGGCCAGATATTGTTACTGAAATAACAAAAAACAATGCAGATTGGAGAGCAGTAGGAGAACTCAGCAGAGTGAGAGAAATAGACGCTGATGTCCTCCAGCAGCCTAAGCCTATAGCAGCATAACTATAGAGGTAGCTCAGAGTAACATGAGCCACTCTGACTAGAAGCTTTGTCACAAAGGAAAGTTTTAAGATTAGTCTTAAAAGTAGACGGGGTGTCTGCCTCACGGACCAAAACTGGGAGTTGGTTCCACAGGAGAGGAGCCTGATAGCTAAAGGATCTGCCTCCCATTCTACTTTTAGAGACTCTAGGAACCACCAGCAGACCTGCAGTCTGAGAGCGAAGTGCTCTGTTAGGAACATACGGGGTAATCAGAGCTCTGATATATGATGGAGCTTGATTATTAAGGGCTTTATACGTTAGAAGAAGAATTTTAAATTCTATTCTTGATTTAACAGGAAGCCAATGAAGGGAAGCTAAAATTGGAGAAATATGATCCCTCTTGTTGATTTTCATCAGAACTCTTGCTGCAGCATTTTGGATCAGCTGAAGGCTTTGAACTGCATTTTGTGGACTTCCTGATAGTAAAGAATTACAATAGTCCAGCCTTGAAGTAACAAATGCATGGACTAGTGGTGGGTTCTGGGTCGGTGTGGAGCGGGTCGGCGCTGGGCATGTTCTCCTGAGGCTTTGCAGTCCTGGGCAGCAGGGCCGGGTCACACAGCTTTCAGTAGAAACAGATTGTTCCACCCAGCGGCTCGGTCCGTGATGCAACACCAGCTGCAGTTTCTTCAGCTTGCATAACCGTGTGGATTTCTTTTTGCTGTGAGAACTTTTCAAACCGAGTGTCGACACTTTCTAAACGCAGGCTGTTGTGAAAGTGTGTTTTTGGTTTTTCTGGGCTTCCGTAGCTCAACATGAATGAATTTGTGACCCGTTTCCTTCTCCTGCAGGGCTGCTGCCGTGGGTCAAGCTGGTGGACAACTTCGAGGCCCAGTACTCGTACGTGACCAACGAAGGGAGCGTGTTCACCTTCCGCACCAACCTGGACGCCCCTCGGTACCGCCTCATCAACATCGACATCCAGAACCCGGACAGGCAGAAGTGGAGCACGCTGATCCCGCAGCATGAGAAGGACGTCCTGGGTGAGCGCCGGTGCTGCCCCCCAGCAGGTCCTGATTCATCAGAGTCCTGCTGGGATCAGAAACACGTAACCCGTTCATCCCCACGGCGGCACTTCCACCTTTCGCTGCGCTGAGCGTTGCAACAGAGCTTTTCAGAGAATTTCCGTCCAAAAGTTTCTGCGAGGGTCCGACCACAGCAACTGGGAAGTAGTGAGTCTGTGGCTGAGCGCCTTCGTCAGAGCGGCGCTTTGAAAAGAGAAACCTGCTCCAGAAACTCTCAGCCTCCACTTTTAGCTGCTGAGTCACGCAGTGATGGGAAGCGTCCCGGGAGCTGTGCCGGCTCCCCCTCTGCTGCTCCTCTGCTGCTCCTCTGCTCCTCCTCAGGGCTCCTTCAGCAGAAACATGCAGCAGGAGGCGCGGGGGGGGGGGGGGGGGGGGGGGGGGAGCAGCAGCTCCACGGCAGCGTTAACGACGAGCGGTATCAGCCGGGTTCTGGCCCGTTTCTCTCCCTCATGAGTCACAGCGCTCTGACCTCTGCCCCGCTGCAGGCTTCGTCTCCTGCGTCAACCAGCGCCACCTGCTGGTCAACTACGTCCACGACGTGAAGGACATCCTGCAGCTCTTCCACCTGCCCAGCGGACGCCACCTCAGGGATCTGCCTCTGGACGTGGGAACCATCGCCGGCGTCAGCTGCAAGAAGAAGCACTCCGAGTTCTTCTACAAGTTCAGCTCCTTCACCACTCCAGGTAACCTCCGTCCTCCTCACCTCCCGCAGAAAGTTCTGGCTCCTCTCTGGTGCGGTACCTCAGCCTCGGATCATGTTCTTCTGCCGGTTCCGTCTGTGTTCCCAGGGATCATCTACCACTGTGACCTGAGCCACTCCAGCCCTGAGCCCCGCATCTTCAGGGAGGTGGAGGTCAAGGGCATCGACCAGGAGGACTTCCAGACCAGCCAGGTAGGTTCTGGTCCAGAGGCCCGGTCCACGAACGCTGAGCTCAGAGCTTTCTGCTCTCATCTGCTCCTCGGTTCTGGCCCTGACAGCCCGGGTTAGAACATTGACCCGATGTTCAGGAGTTCTTCTGACATGCGGCCTCAGTCTGAGCTTCTCAGAACGCCTGAGTTCTGACCCGCAGGGTTCTGTCAGAGGTCCAGGGACGTCTCTGGACCTCTGACAGAACCAGAGCAGGAAGTCGGATCTGTTGGCTTTATTTGTTCCAGAGGTCCAGTTAGTGGCTGAAGGAACCAGCAGGATGTTCTCTGCAGTAGAGAGAAGGAGTTCTGACTGCAGACGGAACCGTGGTTCTGTTGGATCGGTCTTCTGTGTCTGCATTAAGGAGTGTTTCTGTGGGACGGAGGTTCTGCAGATGTTCCAGCTGCGTAGGAGGAACCGTTTTGGGTTCTCTTTCTTCAGTACTTTCAGGATGTTCCACATACAGAACCAGAACCTGCTGAAGCTTTGGTTCCTGCAAACGTTCTCCAGCAGGAACCTTCCAGAGAACATGGAAGGTGATCCGTGAGGGAACAGCTCCACCTGGAGGGGAACTCGTGTTACCAGCAGCTTTATCTGCCGGCCGGTAAATGGACCAGAACCAGTGGCGGCCTGTGAGGAAAGTTCTGGACAGAGTGGCCATTTTGTTCTGACGGGTCGTCCTTCAGCCCAGACGGCCCCTTGGTTCTGTAGAATCAGAGGTTTCACCATTAAATGTGAAATTATGTCCAGGTTCTGATAGAATCTGGACTTTGTGTGGATCAGTAGGTTTCTGGTTTATAGACTCATGAACTGATCGGGTCGGGTTAAAATTCTCCTCTGCTTCGGGTTTTATTGGACCAAAACCTGAACAATGGTTCTTCCCAGAGATGCATAACGGGTCATAGGAACCAGGAAACGGACCGGCTGAAATTATTCAGATGATTGGACCCCAGAGCTTCAGACTGACTAACAGAACCTCTCAGGCCCAGAGAGTCAGAAACAATTGGACTCTGATGGCAGCAGCCGGGCCGGAACCGGCTGCTGCCATCGGTTCTGTCTTTATTTCCTTCCTGCTATGCTCCTGTTGGGTCTAAACGGAACCGTTCAGGTTCTGCAGGATTCTCTCAGCACAGATTTTTATTGTTGTTTTCCTAGAGTTTCAGCGCCTCCCAGAACCTCTCTGCGGTTCTGCTAGCTCTCCATCCGGACCAGAACTCTCATACCAAGAACATTTTAGAAGCAGGAGAAACATCTCTTCTTCTGTCCTGGTTCCTGGCCATCCCCCTCCGACCCGTCGTCCCTCAGCAGAACCTCTTCCGCTGCATCCAGAACCACCTGGAGAGGTTCTGAACTTCTTCTCTCTGTGTGTCTCCAGGTTTTCTACCCCAGTAAGGACGGAACCAGGATCCCCATGTTCTTGGTTCACGCCAAGAACCTGAAGAAGGACGGAACCAATCCGGTGTTCCTGTACGGGTACGGAGGCTTTGAGGCCTCCATCCAGCCCTACTACAAGTGAGTCACTACCGCCGGTTCTGGACGGGTTCTAAACCAGTGTTCTGGTTCCTGCAGTAGCCTAGGCCAGTAAAACACTGGGTGGTGCTGCTTCCTGACCCGGTTCTGAGACCCGTCAGAACTCTATTTTGGTGATTTAAATTGTTAGAACAGAAACCGGGTTTTCAGAGTTCTGGTTCTGGTTCCCTGACCCAGTGTGGCCTACCTGCTGTTTGTGAGACACCTGGGGGGAATCCTGGCCGTGGCCAACATCAGAGGAGGCGGAGAGTACGGACTCACCTGGCACAAAGGTACCGGCGCCGACCCAGACGGCCGTTTGCCGGCGCAGCTCCTGTCTAAGGATGTTCTGTGTCTGCAGCCGGAACCTTGGAGAACAAGCAGAACTGCTTCGACGACTTCCAGAGCGCGGCGGAGTTCCTGGTCCAGGAGCGCTACACCACGGCCAGCCGGATCGCCATCAACGGAGGTTCTAACGGCGGCCTGCTAGTCGGTGAGAGTCCGGCTCAGCAGGTTCTGCAGGCGGCCACGGCAGGATGTTCTGCAGAACCTTCCAGCAGCAAGCTTTGCACGGGTTCTACAGGAGGTTCTGCAGCGTGTTGGACTAATGTGTTGTGTGTCCGCAGCAGCGTGCATGATCCAGCGGCCGGAGCTGTTCGGCTGCGTGGTCGCGGAGGTGGGGGTTCTGGACATGCTCAAGTTCCACAAGTTCACCATCGGCCACGCCTGGACCACCGACTACGGCTGCTCCGACGACCCGGACCAGTTCCAGTGGCTCATCAAGTACAGTACACACTCTGGGTCTTCAGAACCAGTAGCACGTGGTTCCGGTTCTACTGACGTCACAGAGAGAATATAGTCAGAACCAGAGTCCAGTTAAAACTGGGAACCAGATGGTCCTTCACCCTGCAAGTAAACGGGTCGCTGCGGAACCCGCTAGCTTCATCTCCTGCTCTGTGGTTCTGCTCGCAGAGAAGAACTCTGGACCTTCGTCCTGAGTTTAGTAAGACACTCAGAGTCCGGATTGTGAGACGGTTCTCCATCAGAACCTGCGCTCAACTAGTTTCAACTCTGTTTATTTCCCCAGAGGTGCTGAATGTGATGTCAGTAAGGTCAGGGGTCAGAGGTCAGGGGTCACCTGCTGTGGCCCGAAACAACACCACCATTAAAAACGGCTTCACCTTCAGCTGGATATGCCTTTCAGAACCAGGTGCAGAACCGTTAAAATGGACTCACTGGTAAAACTAGTGGTGCAGGTGCGGTTCCACCAGGTCCATCGTGATGTCATCAAAATGGACCTGAGAGCCACTGGTCTAAGATCCGGGTCAGAACCTTTGCTTTTACCGGATTCTGCCTGATGATCCGTTTCAACCCGGAGGTCAAACGGATTTAGCCCGCTGGTTCTGGTGATCAACAGCCGACCCGTTGGGTGTATGAGTCCGTGCGGGTCAGGGGCAGATAGAGTCCCAGAACCTGAGCGATGTGGACCGGTCCTGTTGGACCCGCTCCCTGGTCCGCAGCTGACCCGTTCTCATCAGCCGGTTCAGATTCTGCAGACTCCTAGAGGTCCGTTGGGATGTAAGCTGATGGGTTTTTCTAAATGTTCTCGTCTGGATTCTGTACCGAGGTTGATATCAGAACCTGTTCTCTAGAAGTAATCAGCAGACCCAACTGGAACCGAGCGGACCTCAGGCTGGTTCTAGGAGCTGGAGAAGCTCCTGGGAGTCCTAAGAGCTGCACATTAAAACAAGAAAAGGTTAAACAGACAAAACAAAGACACCAGGAGGAAAATGTCATAAACGATAAAGATCACAGCGTGTTAAAAACCAGGGAATGAAAGAGAGTTTTAAAAGAGATTTACAACAGGAAAAGAGGAGGCCTGTCTGACCCCCAGTGATACGTTAGTAGGAGCAGCAGCAGCTGATCAGCTGATCTAAGGGGCGGGGGGGGGGGCAGTAAGGCTGGATCAGCTCACATAAACATGGTGGAGCAAGGCTGTTCAAACATTTACATTTTTTTAATTAAAATTAACTCTGTAGCGCACAGAGAAGCAGTGAAGGGACGCTAGGATGGGACTAACATGCTGGTTCCTACGGGTCTGAGTTAACGAGCCGCAGAGTTCTGCAGGAGCTGCAGACGGGCCAGAGAGGTCCGCTTAACGCCTCTATAGAGCGTTACAGGAGTCAAGAAGACCTGTGATAAAATCAGGGACTAGTTTCTACAAGTCAGGTCTCACTGAGATTGATTTCACCTTTGCTGTTTGATGAAGTTGATAAAACCTTTCTGAAGAACACTGCTTATCTGTTTCTAAAATTTAAAAATCAGACTTTCCCCCCCAGATTGGCGACATAGAGATAAAATGACAGAGAGCCCAGATCTACGTCTGGGGAGGGACAGCAACTCGGTCCAAACAACATAACTTCTGTCTGGTTCTCATTTAAACTGAGGACGTTCAGAGAAAACCACATTTTGATGTCCTCAAGGCAGAGGGAGAGTTTCTGGACAGTTTTGTTTTGAGCCAAGGGGAAATAGACCTGACAATCATCAGCATAGCAGTGAAATGAAATGCCATATTTCCTAAAAACAGAGCTGGGGGGGTAGGGAGCAGATAAGAGAGGGCCGAGGACTGACCCCTGAGGGACACCGTATGGAAGAGGAGCTGGGGAGGACATGAAGTTGTCCATTTTAACACAAGGACTCCTAGTGAGGTAGAAACACCCTAAAGCCCACAGAGCTCAGGACCAGAGATTAAAATACTGTGATCAACAGCATCAAATGCAGCAGACTGATCTAAAAACACTAAAACAACAATTTTTCCAGAGTCTGTTGACTAAAGTACATCATTAAAACCCTCAGAGGTGTTCTCTGTTCTGTGAAGAGCTTTGGACCCAGACTGAAACTGTCAGTGATACCACTGTCCTCTAAACATGGTGACAACTGCTTGGAGACAACCTTCTCTAAGAGTTTAGAAATAAATAGAAGAGATGGGCCTGAAATTAGAGCAGAGAGAAGGTCCAGGCCTATTTTTTAAGAAGGGGATGGACAAATGCTTGCTTAAAACCCGGTACTGTACCAGAGGAAAGACTACTGCTGATAATCTGAAGTCCACCTGGTCCCATAGTAGCTAATACCTCTTTAAACAAGCGAGGTGGGATGGAGTCTGTAGGGGAACCAGAGGGCCTCATTGACCAACTATGTCTGTTAAAACAGAGACGGACACCGACTCAGACTGATCACAAACAGATGAATAGTGCAGAGATAACGATACGAGCTCTGGTTGACACACTTATCAGCGGAAAGTGGAGGAAACTCTCGTAGGTTTCAGTGGAGGCGTGGAGAACAGTGTCAATGAAGTGTATGGGACGTGTCAAACTGAAGGCCCGGGGGCCGAATCCGGCCCGTCAAGGTAATTTATCCGGCCCTCAAGAGCCAAAAAAGCCTCCTGTAGTGAATGTTAATGTTTAACTGTGTAGTAACAGCATCCTGCCACTAGGTGTCAGTTTTCACACAACACATTAAAACAACCCAGAAATGTCCAAAAAGAGAAGAAGTGATGCAAATTGATGAGTTTAAAGTGTAACTCACCCCAATAACTTTTTTTGCAGATAAACTGTTTAAATTGTGCCTAAGGTGCTACTTTAATGTTACTATTAACATTTTTATGTGAACTGAAATGAAATTATAAAATCAGAAGTATCATCTATACAGGAGCAACCGGCCCTTTAAATGACTTCATGAAGCCAAAGTGGCCCAACATAGAAATGAGTCTGACAGCCTGGTCTGTGGTTTTAAACAGAACTCTGGGTTGTTCCAATTAGAACCAATCATGACAGAGAGACATTTCTTCTTCTCAGCTCTAACAGTCCTGGAGAATCCCAAAGGAAACATGCAGCCTGTCCTTTTTCCACTGCAGCACCAGTGACGTCATTCAGCCGGGGCTCAGGTCTGGGCGCCGGTTCTTCTAAGGAGCGATAATGTCCAATGTTTGTAGACAGATAGAAGCTGGAAACCAGGTCATCAGTATTTAACCAGAGAGTCTAGAGTTATCCTCACAGGACGGAGAAAAGTGGAGGAGAAAAGGCTGGAGAGGAGGAGTTAAACATGCGCTGAGGAAGAGGAGTTTAAGCGGGCAGTGAATGTCACACAGGATCAGCGTGATCCGAGGAAACAGCATCACAGACGTCCAGACTGGTGACGTCCAGACCAGCGTGGGCCGAGTTAAGAGTAGGACCAGACACCGGCTGCACTAAGTTAAGAGTCAATAACATCTGACAGCTGCTGGAGGTCGGCTCTTCTGGACTAGTGTGAATATTAAAACCACCGAGAATAATCCATCATATTTAGGCAGGATTTAGCCAAACATTTAGAGAAGTCACTTATGAAATCCTTGTACCGCCACGTTCCTCCTGGTTCCAGCAGAACCTTCCTCTGACTTCTCCTCCCTGCCTTCTTCTCCAGGTACTCTCCTCTCCACAACCTGCCTGAGCCGCCGTACTCCGGACCCCCGTACCCGGCGGTGCTGCTGCTGACGGCGGACCACGACGACCGCGTGGTGCCGCTGCACACGCTGAAGTTCTGCGCCGCCCTGCAGCACGGCGTGGGCAGCAGCCCCCAGCAGCGGCAGCCGCTGATGGTGCGCGTGGACACCCGCAGCGGGCACGGCGCCGGGAAGCCCACGGCCAAGGCCATCCTGGAGGACACGCACGTCTTCGCCTTCATCGCCCAGACGCTGGGACTCAGCTGGGCAGACTGACGGACCGGGCCGCTGCTGGAAGTCCTCACACAGAGGTTCTACGTTCTGAAGGCAAACGTGTTGATTCTGTTGGAACCTTTCAATAAAACTTGTCGGACCCTGACCTGCTGCCTCAGAATCTGTCGTGTTTTAAAGTTCAGGCTGGAAATAGATACTAAACGGGTTAAAAGTTAGTAAAAGCAGAAGTTTGCCTGATCCGAGCAGAGAGTGCTGCAGCCGTCGGGTTTGGATCCGGGTCTAGGGTCCAGAAACAGGACTGACTGGGTCGGTAAATCCGGTTGGCTCAGCGCTCGGTTGTTGGTTCCCCCCTGCAAGGACACCCGAGTAGAGATGATGAATGGACCAGAGGAACCAGTTGGTCTGATGGGTTTGGACAGTGGTCTCAGGGTTCTGCCCACAGCAGAACCCTGAGACGGGCCAGAAGAGGCCGACCCAGACAGAACCTGGTAACATGGGGTCCAATCTGGTCCGTTTGAGTCTCCTGCAGCTTCAGGAGAACATCTGCTGCATTTTAGCAGCTCCTGTGGGTTCAGAACCAGGAACTCACGGTTCTGTTGCTGACGATCCTGAAACGATTGTGAATACAAGTCATTTAAACCCAGAACTGAGAACCTTCAACGTTTAAATCATTTCAGGTGAGAAATAGTTGGTGATGATGATAAAATGTTCTGTGACTCTACGATCACATCCGGTGGAACCAAGGAAGCCAATAAGAGGCTCAGACTTTTCTATTTGCTCCTTCTTTACATCGTGTGTTTATTGAGTTTCAGCCATGAAAACTTCCTCCATCACCATCTCAAAGTTGGATTACTTTACTTTATTCCCAAAACCGCTGAAAGATGCTCTAATTTTAGATAATTGGCACCCTCTCTTTGCTTAACGATTATAAAACTGTAGCTATATGTCTGGTGAAAAAACTTTAAAAGTTCTGATTATAGAGTCTCAGAATGGCTTCTTGGCTGGAAGATATTTTATTGACAATATAAAGTTGGTTCTTGATGTCTTAGACTATCCTGAATTAGTGTCAGAAAACAGTTTTATTCTTTTCTTAGACTTTTAAAAAGCATTAGACTCCCACTATAAAATAAAAATGTCTGTCATTTCCTTCCTCAGAGTCGCTCTCAGCAGCTTCTGAATCCCCTGAAGCTGAGACTCCTGGGTGGGAATGTTAGACAGGAGCTCTGAGAATCTTTGTGAGTACTGGACCTGGACAGCAGGTGGCGCTGTTGTCCAAGTCTTACCTGAGGAAGGGACGACAGCAGCGTGGCGCCACGTCCAGACCTTCAGAGGTTCTGTTTTCTGTAGTTCTCATCTTCTCCTCCAACCTTTACGACAGTGAAACCCAGTGTTGTATAAAGTACTGAAATCTCGGAATCAAGTAAAAGTATAAGTACTTCTCCAAAATACGACTTTGGTAAAAGTCCAAGTCACTGACTGAAATGTTACTTAAAGTAAAAGTCTTAAAGTATCTGAAATGTCTTGTACTTAAGTATGAAAATTACTGTAAAAATAGATGTACTCAAGTAATGTAATGAAAAGTATAAGTAAAAAGTAAAACAAAGCAAATGCAGTTTGAATGACATTTTTTAGATTTTGGTAAACTTTGAAAGTCAAATTCACTTAAAATAATATAAACAACCAAGTGCAGGAGAAATTTAGACCAAGTTTAGACAGAAAATACAACCTTTTTGTAAGCTTTCAGTTTTCCTTCTTCAAGTAAGGTCAGTGCTAAGCAACCAACACACAACCAAGTGCAGGCAGAGGTGGTGTATACTAAGAACATGGTGAAGTGATAAACCAGGCTTAGTTAACCTACAGGAAGTGGTAAACCTGCTAATAGAAACACCTGCAGGCCGGCCAGCTGACAGCTTTGCTAGGGCCCGGGACAACACAGTCTTTTTGGCCCCCCCTCTACACCTGCCGCCAACACACCACACACACATCTCTGTATTTTATACTGGATATTTTCATCCCAGCTATTGAATTTAGTGCACTAGATGATCTTTTCTTCATAAGAGAACAGCAGCACTGCAGCCAAAATATGGCCTTTTTTGACCTGCTGTATATCAGCCAGCCCATAACAATTTTCCCTTCCATTGCAGGAGGTAGAATATGTTAGATACTTTGGGAATTCTCTGCCCTCTGAATCTGCTAGCTCCGGCCCTTGGAGTTAACGGGCCTCTACCTTGTCAATCAAAGGCAAGGCGCGTTAGTGATTGGCTGCGTGGAGCGCCAGGCCCCGCCCCCGCTGGCCCACAGCAACTTTGAAATGACACGCCGAGCGCTTCAAACGGAGGCGCTCTGGGCGAACTGTGCTGTACGCACGTCTGGCAGAGCCGAACCGACACTTTTTTTGTAACGAGTAACTAAGCCAAACATTGAAAATTTATCAGAGTAAAAGTATGCAATTAAGTACGGAAATATAGTGAAGTAAAAGTAAAAGTATTCAAAAAATGGTATACTTGAGAAAAGTATATACTTAAGTACAGTAGTGAAGTATTTTTACTTCGTTACTATACAACACTGGTGAAACCCGTGAAGCTCATAAAACGTATTAATCTGCACCTTCTGACTCACCTGGAAACGACGTGGAATGACGTCAGAGTTCTGCTGCCCTGCAGGAACCTTTGGTCCGAACCGCCCTGATGGTGCAGAACCTGGTTGTTCCTGCTGCAGTTCTCCCACACAGCCACTAGATGGCAGTACGTGTCTGCTAAAGCTGCTGCTGCGGCCAGGGGAGAGGAAGGTGCAGTGCTGTCAGCAGGGAGTGGTTCTGTTGGATCAGGAACCTGGACCAGAACCCTGCGGTGAGGACTGAAGGACTCAGGTGGGCTGGACCTCTGAGCTGGAGCTGGTTCTGCAGCGCTGTGGCGGTGCAGCCAGGTTCTGATGGGTCACTCAGAGTTTAATCTGGGCCCAGGAGGCGCTTCCTCCTCAGCTCCTCTCCACAGAGAGCTGGGGCAAGGATGCAGGAGCTCTGTGTGCCGCTGGGCCACAGGCTTTGAATGAAGCGATGAAAGACGAAGACAGACTAAGCTGGACATGTGAGAGAGAGAGCCGGGCTGCAGAAGGGCCCCCAGGGGCCTCAGAGGAGCCCCGAGCCTTTAGCTGCTGCATTTCCATCGTTCAGCTGCTGTCTTCACCTCCATGTTGCTCTGGAGGAACAAGCTTTCCCCTCCTGTCCCCGTTTGTTTACCTTCTCCTCCTCACAATGCACGGATTAAGTCTTCAAAGCCGATTTGGGCTGCGGTGCAGAACCGAACCTTTGTGCAGGAGGACGGTTCTCCTTCACAGTAGCTTAGTGGTGGACCTGCTCTCCAGCTTTAATCTGCTGCCGGAGCCCAGCAGGGCGGAGGGACGTGTCTCCCAGGGGCCTCGTCTCCATTTCCAGAGGCTCTGTGCAGAACGCTCATTTACAATGAAGAATAACTCAGGCATGGACCTGCATTACAACGGAACCAGAACCAAACTGTGACTGGGCCACAGAGGATCCAGACTTTCACTCCTCCTTCAGTTTGGTTCAAAATTAGATGAATAAATGAACTGAAGCGGCGCTGAAACGACCAGCAGCCGCGGTTAGCCGCTTAGATCTCCCACAGGAAGGTAGAAAGTTGTAGGAGATCAGCAGGCCGGGCTTTTGGACCGGTTCTGACTTGGCTGATTATGGCACTGACACGAAGTCTTTAGTTTTTAATAGATGAACCTTAAAACAGCTGATAAGCGTTTCTCATGTGGTCGCTCCTGGTACAGGAGCTCTGTGGCAGCATGAAAGCATCTGCTGCATCTGCAGGAACTGTCCTGAGTTATGATGAATATTATTTAAACCTGACGGCCATTTGTCCGGGGTTACCCTGAAATAACTTCACCTACGATGTGACTCGTTTGAACATTTTCTCTGAGGTAAAGAGGCCAGTGGGTGGCCAGGACATTGCACAGGCTGGCCATGGCCACCCCCTGGTGGCGCCATTGTGTGAGGCTGATTTTATGTTTCAGATTTAGGGGACCAGGTCTCTGGTGAAAAACAGAGACAGCTTCTGCACATAAAGGAACGTTTTTGTTTGTTATTCTTTATTAGTAGTTATTAGTAATGTTGGTTATTAAGATATGCTGTGACTACCTGTGATGCCTCCTAACCAACCACTGACCTACAGTCTTCTGACGTCACGTTTCCAGTGCCACTCAGAACGTCTGGAACCGCTGGCAGGTTCTGCAAATAACCGGTACTAATTAGGTTCTGCAAATAACCGGTACTAATGGAAATTACAGGTGAAGCTGTAGCGAACTGCTCTGCGTGGAAAAAGGCAGAACGCTGACTTCATTCTGTTCCATCCATCCATCCATCCATCCATCCATCGTCTATCTCCACTTGTCCTTGCAGGCTTGTGGGGGGCTGGTGCCTCTCTCCAGTAGTCACTGACGAGGGGCGGCGTACACGTAGACACACATCTTTGCCACGTACACAGCTAAAGTCAGAGACGGCAGAGAACCCACTCATGAACAGAAAGAACATGCAATCTCCATCTAGTTTTGGTCTACAGTGCTCAACAGCACCCCTAGTGGTGACATTTAGCTGATTGCTCCTTTAAATGCCTAGTGTCGCTAATTTTCATCATACATTTAAGGATTTAATTGTAGATGAAACGTTCAATTTAATAATCTAATTAATTTTACATGAGTGAAATCATTTTTATGTATAACTGGATATAAAAACGGGCATTTAAGCAGTCCTGGTAGTTTAGATTATGCATCAGGTACTGAAACCCGGTCCAATAAGTGAATGGGACCAGTATAAAATTTTGACATATAGTCAAACGCAACAACGGACTGTCTGCACAGTTATTGTGGACTTCTGGTCTACAGGTGGGTTCACTGACATGAACAGAACCGTTAGCCTGATTTAGTTTTTACGGAGCTTAGCTGTGAAATGAGACGGTAAGATGTTCTTTTCTTCTGAGTGTTGATGGTATTTTTATCCAGAAGAACTTGGGGGGGGGGGTTGTTTCCTAATCTGTTGGAGAGAAGAAAGGCCAGAAGGTTTGAGAGGATGGATGTCTGTAAATGTTTCTCTGTGACAAGAAGCAGCAGCACAGCAGGTTTAAACGCTGCCGGACCCGGGTCCAACTGGACCTGCAGCGCTGCTATGGTGCTGGCAGACAGAACTGTCTCAGCTCTTCAGTGGGAAACCTGCTGAGCAGCAGTCTGTCTCCTTTCCAGCTAGTAAACAGTGAAAGGCTGACCTGAGAAAGATGGCGGCGGCTCCTCCATCCGAGGCAGGAGCCTCGCTGGTGTCTCTGCTTTTCTATTCAGGACGGCGGCTCTCCAGTTGGAAGAAGTAACTTGTTGTATTTGCTGCGGGCTCAGACAGAATCCTGATGAGACTGTGAGTTAAGCAGGAGTCAGGAATGCGCGCTAAAGCCGCAGTAATGAATTAAACAAACAGTGGCTGTGGAGGAGCTGATGTTTGGCTGCGTGGGAGGCGCCAAAAGATTCACTACGAGATGAAACTCATTAAGTCTCAAACTCCAATCCTCAAGTCCAATAAAACTGTAATATAGAAGTATGGATCGGTGCTGCAACTTTATGAGATAAATAAAAAGATCTCATTGTGAATGCACGCCGTGAACTCGTTCACTGCCACCTCAGCGAGCTCGCAGCTGCTGCACTAATCCCTGCAAGCCTCATCTGCATTTCCAATCACCTCCCGCTGCCGTAAGGTGGGCTGTCAGGAGACGAGGTGATGTAACCTTGGTCCCTGCAGCACGCAGGAGGCTGAGGGAGGCGTCCTGCTGAAGGAGCCTCAGGATGGAGGAAGCTCTGAAGGCCTGCAGGTCTCCTCACCTGAGGCAAAGTTACCAGATAATGGGCCCAGTTTAGCATTAGATCCACTCAGCCCATGCAACATCTCGGTTCCCCCAGGCTTCACGCTGATAACAAGCTCCAGGATAGATAAAAAAAAACACATTTCTCTGCCGTAAAGCCGCGTCTCATTCCCTCAATATTTTTTAATGTACATTTAGAAAGTTTCAGTCTGTCCTGCACCAAGAATCACGAATCCAGAGTCCAGATGCTGTCCGCCGTGGATTATGGGAGTTTAGCCAACCCACAGTGTTTTTCCACCACAGAAGGTCCAGTTGTGGTTCTGGACTTGGTTCTGTAAAAATAAATTGTAGGAGTGTGTGGATCATCATCCTGCAGACGTCTGAGCATCATCTGTTCATAGGCAGGACTTCATAAACGGATTGAACCAGCCGGGTTTGGGTCCGCTCCTCTGATCTCAGACCAGCTTGATCAGCACCAGCTGCTGATCCGACCCGGCTCTGTTCATGTTGCTCGTGGTGCAGCCCGCTTCAGGTGAAGTCTGGGGCTCGCTGGATCTTTTTGCTTCTCCTCCAAGTGGAGGAGGACATGCCGCAGAAGCAGAAGGTCTGATGGTGGAGAAGTTTCCACACCCATGTGTGAGACCAACGTCAGGCTGGGCTTAGCGATGAAGAGGAAGAGCTTTACAACCATCTGATGATCCGATACATTTGCCGTGTATTTGGGTTCAGCTCTAGAACCACTAAGCTCAGGATTGGATGGAGAGCATCTCTGATCTGAACCATCCCATAACATCTCTGCAGGTTCAGGCTAGTTCTCCTGCTGGAAGGAGAACCTCCACCTCAGCCTCTAACAGGTTCTCCTCCAGGACGGTCCTGGATCTCCATCCATCTCCCCACAGCATGACGCTGCCACCGCCGTGCTTCACTGTGGAGATGTTCTGTCAGGGCGGGGCTGGACCAAAGCTTCACTCATGCTCTCTGTTTGCTGCAACTCTCTGCAGCTCCTCTCTGTGAGGCTTCTCCCCTAATTAATGCTGTAAGGGTGTGAATACTTTTTGGAGGCGCCATTTGCTCCTGAGCCCAGCCTGAACAAAGCCCACTCTGATGGTTCTGACCCAGCTGAGCCGTGTAAGTCCCTCTGCTCAGGACTGAGTTGAATGCGGAGCGGATCAGTTTCTTTTGGACCTGATCGGGTCCCGTTTCAGCGGAAGTGAAGCGAGGGAGACGTTTGTTGGTGTTGGAGTTTTTTAATAACACGTTTAAATATTTTAACAGCCGTCAGATTTGCTTCTAACAGGTAAAAATCATGAAAATCCAGCAGAAAGCAGACCTGGAAACTACGGCCTAAACGCCACCAGTAAAACCGTCACAGTCAGCAGAGATCAGGTCGACACGCACTTCACACAGATTAGAAAAATAGATCTGGCATTTTCAGATACATATTTACAGTATCAAACATCCGGAACCGCATCCGCCGAGCTCGGCCCAGTGTGGGGACCGGGTCGAGAAGAACCAACCCAAACCAGCCGGACCTTTGACTCACGGCATGGAGAGAACCGGTGCGACAACATCATGGGATAGTAGCAGGAACACTGGAGTCCGTCACACTGCTGCCACAGAACCAGCGAGTCCAATTAAAGCCCAGATGTTCAGGAATACACAGATACTGTGTACCGACAGTTCAGACCCTCCCACTGCCAGCTCTGAGTCCAAACCCAACAGAACCGGATAAATAATAAATATGGATAAATAGCTTTAAAACGGGCCGGCTTCCAGAATCCGCCTGGCTGCTACAGGAACGTCTGAAAAACTCATCAGAACCTCTGTGTTCTGGCTCCGCCACATGTATCGGAACATTTCAGGCTGGTTCCTTGTGGTTCTGGTGATTCTGGCTGCAGAGAACGAAAACCCAAAGCTCTGTGTCTGAACATCGGTACACCTGGTCTGACGTTCTGTTGACTGTGAAATCATCCAGGGAGGACAGATCACCACTATTACCATCTAATGTAGAACAGATTACTGGATCAATGTGAGCTTCTGTGCCTCTTGTCTCTCTTGTTGTGTCTCTGCTCTGTCTTCTGTAACCCCCAGTGGGTCGAGGCAGATGACCGTTCATACTGAGCCTGGTTCTGGTTCTGCTGGAGGTTTTCCTTCCCGATAATGGGGAGTTTTTCTTCCCACTGTCGCTTCATGCTTGCTCAGTATGAGGGATTGCTGCAAAGCCATGTACAATGCAGACGACTCTCCCTGTAGCTCTACGCTTCTCCAGGAGTAAATGCTGCTTGTCGGGACTTTGATGCAATCAACTGGTTTCCTTATATAGGAACATTTTGACCAATCTGTATAATATGATTGAATTTGACTTTGTAAAGAGCCTTAAGATGACATGTTTCATGAATTGGCGCTATATAAATAAAATTTAATTGAATTGAATTCTGTTCAGTTCTCAGAACCGGGTCTGGGCTCCTTTTGCACGAATTTCTGCATCACCCTGTGGTTCTGGTTTCTTTCATCTTCCTCTGGACAATACTCCACAGTTTCTCTGAGGTTCTGGTCAGATCCGTTGGCTGGCCAGTCAGGCACAGTACCACTGTGGACCAGCTTTTGGTTCCTTTGGCAGTGTGGGCCGGTACCAGGTTCTGCTGGACAGGGAATCAGCATCTCCATACAGCTTGTCGGCAGAAGGAAGCATGAAGTGTCCTGGTAGACGGCTGCGCTACCTGTGGACGTCAGAAAACCCAGTGGACCGAAACCAGCAGACGGTTCCCCGAACCATCGCTGACCGTGGATCCTGGGCCTCTCCAGAACCAGAGGTGGATCCTGGGCCTCTCCAGAACCAGACTCTGGCCCCCTGAGCACCCAATAAGATGAAAACTTTACTTTGATAAGAGGACTTTGGACCACGGAGCAACAGTCCGGTTCTGTGTCCGATGCGTACTGGTTCTTGATGTGCTGACCCAGTCTCAGTCCGCTCCTGGTGAAGCTGAATGGATGCGGCTCAACAATCTTCTCCAGGCTGCAGTTCTCACTTTTTCCTTCCACTCAACTTTCCATTAATATGTTGGATCCAGCATTCTGTGCTGAGCTTCTTCAGCAGCTTCCCCGGCCTTCTGTCTGTGTGTGTGTGTGTGTGTGTGTGTGTGTGTGTGTGTGTGTGTGTGTGTGTGTGTGTGTGTGTGTGTGTGTGTGTGTGTGTGTGTGTGTGTCTGTGTGTGTGTGTGTGTGGGGGGGGGCAGTGACTCCTGGACCTCTGTGCAGTCAGCAGCCGTCATGATAGCGTCGCCTACTGAGCCACACTGAGACCATAGAGGCTCAGGAAACCTCTGAGTTAATTATTATTAATTAATTATTATAATTAATTAGTTAATTAGCTGATGTTCCCTTTTCACAATATTCAGATTTTCTGAGACACTGAATTATGGGTTTTCATTCTCTGTCAACCAGAATCATCAAATTACAGGAGATCAGACTTGAAATGTTTCAATCTATTTAATAAATTTATATATGAACTTCACTCTCAGAAAGGGTTTCATTTTCACGACATTCTAATGTTTTTGAGATGTGCCTGTAGACGCTAACATCGGGGGGATTCTGTGACCCAGAAGACATCCAGCACAAGGAAAACCAGGAAAAGCACCGAGGAGGAAAAGAAAAGCCAACAACAGGGCAGTCTGTTCCACCAGCAGGTCTGATTGGCCAGAAACATCAGGAGAACGTGGCCACCCGCTGAGGCTCCGCCCACAGAAACATCAGGAGAACGTGGCCACCCGCTGAGGCTCCGCCCACAGAAACATCAGGAGAACGTGGCCACCCGCTGAGGCTCCGCCCACAGAAACATCAGGAGAACGTGGCCACCCGCTGAGGCTCCGCCCACAGAAACATCAGGAGAACGTGGCCACCCGCTGAGGCTCCGCCCACAGAAACATCAGGAGAACGTGGCCACCCGCTGAGGCTCCGCCCACAGAAACATCAGGAGAACGTGGCCACCCGCTGAGGCTCCGCCCACACGCACAGTTCCGGCATCCTCCCAGTCATTCAATGGATCGGACCGGCGCTGGATGGCAGCAGCCCCGTCTCCCAGGAGGTCAAAGGGAAAGAGCTGCAGGGCCAGCGGCTCCAGATTCACAATAAGTCACGTGACATCACGCCCCTGGAGTCTCACCACGCATCTCCTCTGGCAACGGGAAGAAGGGCTGAAGGGATGGAGTGGATCGTCTGCTCGCCTTTCCTCCGGTGGACGAGCTCCTTCGGCGGCTCCGCCTGCACACCTGGAGGTGCGCTGCTGCAGCCCGGCTGGGCGAGTCCAGTGCTCAGACCTGCACCCCCCGCCCGTGCATCTGGATCACCTGCGCCCTGAGCGTCTGGATGGCGGCCAGGATCAGCTTCTGGTGATCCAGAGAGGTGATGCCGAGGCTCAGGACGTCCCTGCACACACACACAGACATTCAGAAGCTGCGCGCCACAGCGCTTAGCGGAGCCGGAGCTGGCGGAACCACTCACTGGACGGTCATCCGGGCCACAGATTCCAGGTAGCAGTACCCGGCTGCGGTGAAGTTGTCCTTGTATCGGCCCATGTCCACGGCGTCCAGCCACTCTCCCACCGAGCTGAAGGACGGGAAGCTGGGCAGCGGCCGCTCGGCCAGGGTGATGGACGAGCTCAGGGTTCTGGAGGAGCAGAACCGTTAGAGCTTTGAAACCAGCCCCCCAGGTCAGATAACTGAGGCGGCGCTGCATGCGTACCTGCGGGCCAGCGTAGATGAGCCGATGCCATCCGGAGACCGGATGCTCTTACTGAGCGCCGAGTGGATCTGGCTGAAACTGGGCCTGTCGGTGCGCTCCTTCTGCCAGCAGTCCAGCATCAGCTGGTGGAGATGTGGAGGACAGCTGACCGGAGCCGGTAGCCTGAAGCCGTCCTCGATGGCCTTAATGACCTGCACACACACACAGACACACAGTAACACACAGTAACACACACACAATGAGACATGCCGACACGTCGGCAGCATTTCTCCCTCTGAGCAGCACTATTCTCCCAGACTCTAGAGGGCAGCGTTGCGCTTCTACACCAAGCGTAGCTACGCTACACGTAGACACAGTTTCCAGCATTTTAAAGCTTCCTTTCTTCCTGCAGTGACACTGATTCTGTCCAGGAATTGTTAACTTGTGAATTTCTCCAATGTGAGATCAATAAAGCTTATCTTATCTTATCTTTCTGGGCCGAATCGTAAAGACGTGTATACCTATGAACCTCCACCAGAAGGAGCTCCTCTCGTCGGCCATGTTTTTCCACGTGGGACTGTTCCCATAGGCAGTGAGGCCAGAACCTCTAATAAGCAGAACCACGTCCATCAGCAGCATTATTTCGGCATTTGACATTTTCCATTTAATCTGAGGCGCTGGGTAAAGGCCACGTCGGATCTCAGGTGGGCGGGCCCAGCAGAACTCCTGTTCTGGTTAATGTCTCCGTTTAGACTGGATTAATATCCTGCCGCTCTACAAGCGTCACCTCTGACCTCTCAATTGGAAAGTTTGATGATTTGACGGTGCCGGAGAGCAAACTTCATGGACCTCATGCATATTAAACCCGGGCGTTCAGGAATGGTACCGGGTAACAATCTGCACCTGTCAGCAGAGTGAGCGGACTGCTACAGAGGGAAATGGACCAGAAAAGTTCTGGAACATGTTTCACTGTGCGGGAAAAGCTGCAGACGGATCTGCAGCGCGGACAAAGAGGAGGCAGGGCAGTGGACATAACGGGTTCTTGGGTCGGGTCCAGAGAACCTGTGGGGGTTCTGGCTGAAAGGAAGGAGGAACTCACATCCTGCGTGCCCATGTCCCAGTAGGGTCTCTCTCCGTAGGACATGACCTCCCACATGACGATGCCGAAGCTCCAGACATCAGAGGCTGAAGAGAAGCGGTGGTACTGGATGGCCTCCGGTGCGGTCCACAGAACCACGCTCTTCCCTCCGTGCTGCAGTGAAACCAGTCAGAGTGATGCATTAATGCTAACAGCCGTTAGCCGCTTCCTTGTTTTAACCCCTGCTGTGCATGAGCAGGACGTACTTCTGTTAATATTCTGTTAATAAACACTAAAAGCTTCATTTACTAACAAACTGAGTAAAAACAAAGCATAAAACACCAGAATAACAACTAATAGGCAGCAGGACCCGATAATCTTTCATAAAAACTTTGGATGCAACCAGAATGAGCTGCTGACGCATAAATAAAAAAAGTTAAATAACGTGCTATGCACCTTTAAACCCAGACAACATCTCTTACCAGAGTGGTGTAGATGGCCTCTATCTTGTCCTCCTGAAGGGGTCTGAAGCCGGACACCTTGCAGGTCAGGTTGGAGTTCACCAGAACCTGGGATGAGCAGAACAAACTGATGAGCATGAGACGGGGATCTCTGAGGCTTTCAGTGTCTCCTCCAGAGGACATTTCTACAGAGAGGCACATAAGTGTGTTTCATCTCCTCTGAAGTGGATCTTTGTGTATTTAACATCTGGACCCGGAGAGCGGCTGAAACCGAAGTCAGAATCCCAAACTGACCCAAAAAGCCGCCTGGGGCTCTGGGCCTCCTCTAAAACCTGAAGCTGCGTTCAGGTGGCAGACGTCTGGAGGATCAGGAGGCGTTCTCATCGGGCCTCACCTTGTGTGCTGCCAGCCGTTTGTGCACGAAGCCCATCTCAGTGAGGAACTTCATCCCTGAAGCCACCCCGGTCAGCATGTCCACCAGCTGCATGGAGCTCAGCTGGCCTTCGTGTTTCTGAGGAGACCACAGAAGGATGTCAGATCTGCTTCCTGGTGACTGCAGGGAGCCGTGCTGCCCTCAGGTTGCTGGTCTAAAACTAGAGGATTGTGAGTGAGAGCAAGAGAGAGCGGTACCCTGAGGAAGGAGTCCAGGGCTCCGTTGGCCATGCTCTCCACTACGATCATCATGGTGTTTCCTGCAGACACACAAAGAAGAAGTGGACATCAGTCAGTAGAGCTGGCTCCGAACCAAGGGAGTCCGGTTGGTTCTGCAGGATTGAGCTGAAACAGGTTTCCACCCAGGCCTGCAGAGGTGATCCGGGTTGAAACAGAACTGGGACAGGTGGCAACTGGGTCTGTGATTCAGAACCTTTTCAGGTGTTCCAGCCACTCTGAGGGAGGTGCTGCACCCCCCATGCTTATCAGTGGTCCTCTGACGGTTCTCCACTGTTGGACCCCTTCAGAACCGAACTGCAGTTCTGCAGATGTTCTGACCCGGTCCTCAGATCCTGAACATTTTCCAGCCTCTAACATCAGGTGTTATGCCTGTAAGCAGATCTGTGTTGGTTGCCATGACAGCGATGACCTCCTCCTCCTCATCTTCATCCTCCTCATCATGAAGCTGCAAAGATGATTTTCTGTTACTTTCCTGTGTTGTAGCTTTAAATTATGACGACGCTGCTTTGACCATTGATTGTTTTTACCTGTCCCTGAGTGTTTTGAAAGGCGCTTGAAATAAAATGCATTATTATTATTATTAAGATGGCTAGCAGGAAGGGGGGAGGGTCTCCGGGTCGAGGACCAGGCCTCCCTACGCTGTCAGCATCCCTGCCTCTGCTCTGAATGATCAGCCATTCCGGCTCTGCTTCTGTGTGAAGCTGGAGCACTGAAGGCATGTGTCGGCGTGAACAGACCAGCCCCGCGTTACGCTGCCGGGTTTCCTCAGACGCAGTGGGCACAATAACATGTTGGGGGGGGACGTGCTCACTGAGGCGCCCTGCTGAGGAAGCTGAGGAAGCTGCCACTCCTCCGTGGCTCCGTGTTTCAGCTGTGGGGGGGGGGGGGGGGGTGTAAAGCAGCTGATTTGTAGCCTCACAGCATGTAGGTGTGGGCGAGGAGGAGAGGCAGCAGGTGGGGGGAGATGGTGGGAGGGTCCGGAGTACATCTCAGCCCCTGCTGGGTCTCAAGCACCGATTCCTGCATCCTGCACACCTGCTGCCACCTGCTGCCACCTGCTGCCACCCAGAAGCATCTGTTTCAGCCCAGAGAGCTCAGACACAGCCCTCCATCGGCAGCCAGACCCATTAACCTCCTCCTCCCGCCTCCTCTGCTCCTCAGACCCCCCCCCCCCCCCCCGCTCACCGGTGGTGATGACGCCTTCCAGCCGGAGGATGTTTGCGTGGTCGAACTGTCCCAGGATGCCGGCCTCACTCAGGAAGGAGCGCCGCTGCTTGTCGGAGCAGCCGGCCCGCAGCGTCTTGATGGCCACCGGCAGCTCTCTCTTGCTGGGCAGCTTCAGGCAGCCGCGGCACACCTCCCCGAAGTCACCTGCAGAGGGAGACAGACAGCAGAGGTCAGAGGTCAGCAGACAGCAGGGCAGGAGGAGGACATGGGGACGATTTTAGACCGTGGGCCTGACTCCGGCCTCGTCTGTGGACCGTTCCTCCTCTAAACTTCCCAGAAGCTCTCCTCACGTCTGCTGGGTGATGATCTCCTCCCTGAGGTCCGCCCTACGGACCAACCAGCTTTTTACTGCCTCTTCTCATTCACCGTTTCTCAGACACGCTGAGCTTGGGTGTCTGCAGTCTGGATTTGACTCTATTCATCTGACCTGCTTGACCTGAGACTAAATGCTGTTGAAACGAAGGAGAACGTTCCACACGTTCCTTCTTCCATAGAAACAATGACAGCTTCACCAGCAGAAGACGCTGAAAGTACCGTGGCACAAAAACTGACAACGAGCCTTAAAATCCAGTACTGTAAATGTTGTAAAGAAGCTGAAGATGAAACGAGGTACAGATCTTTGTTTGCCTTCAGTGCAGGAAGCATCCAATGACCTTCCTGCCTCTGGTAGATCCTGTGACTGAATGGATGCAGATGCTGTCCATCATGGAGCATCCAGGCTCATAGCAGCCTCTACATCTCTAACTCATCGTTTATATTCTCAGGTCAACTGTTTAGTCCAGCCACAGACGCTCTCTGGACTTCCCCTCCTGATCCTTCCAATAAGGGGTAACTGCAGAGCTGTGTGGGCGTTCCGCCTGGGCGGTCCTTCTGCACACAGACATGTATATGTAGATGCCGCGTTGTCGGGTGGGAGGCGTGCCGACAGAGCGGCCATCTTAGGTCAGACCAGCTGCAGTCAGACAGAATACAAGGAAAATGTACTTTATGTTTTCAGACACTCTGTATCCGGTGAATTCTCACCCGATTTCCAGATAAATCAACTGACTGAAAACGTCACCCCTTTAGGGGCTACATGGGACCAATTGATTGAATTAAATTATTGTCTAACTTAATAAATGATTTCGAATTTGTATTGAAAGTAAGCAAACTTCCAGAGCTCCGTCCGAGGATGCCCGATTTTTGCTCCGCTTATGGGTGCGCATATAAAAGGACACTAGGACACTTGTTTTTTATTAAACAAACCATACATTGAAAAATGTTTCAGAGTTACACAAAAGCATCCGAAGCTTTCGTCCGTCGTAAGGCAGGTGACAGTCCGGATTTTGAATGCCCCACACGCATATTTGTCCTTCTTTTTCAGGCTTTATGCTTGGAAGCGGATTTTTTTTCCAACTTTGCCTGGCTCCATGCAGCAAAATGTCCAATCGCCTACTCGCACGGATCTGGTTTTTACCTGGGATTACATGTAATTAATACGCTGCAGCTGTGTGACAGAAGCAGAGCTGTCAACTCCGCCTCTGTATGCTTTCTTGTTTTTCTACAGTCGCTGGTAAATTTCGTGAGTTGCGTTTTTTTTAGCTTTATTTTTGAACGTGCAGTCGCATATTTGGGGTGTTTCTCCAGTAGAAGCCCTTATCCTGACAGGACAGGATTCTATCGTACTACACAATACTCCTCGCGCTGTTGCTTTCTCCTGACAGCGCGAGCCGGTTAATATCTGTCTGCATACAACGCCCGCCGTAATTATTACAAATCACATGTGGTCCCTAGGTAAAACTAATACCCTGCGATAGGGATTTTTTCCGTCGGGACGGATTTTTTCAGCGGGACGGACATTTTTCGTCCGTCCCGTTGAATGAAGGAGATGGAGGGAAAAAAATATATGTATTGAAGTGGGCAAATCAACGAACCAATCAGCGTTTGCGTTGGCGTGTGGGCGTTCCGACTGTGTGGGCGTTCCGACAGGGGCGTTCTACGCTCTGCAGTTATACCCTTCTCGATCCTTTAGCCTGGTCAGAAAAAAAGCCTTTCCTGCTCTGCTCCGTCAACACGGACCTGTCTACAGCAGGAAACTGTCCACAGAAATCTTCTTATGCAACCTGCTCTTGTTCTTAACTTAGATTTTATTTGTGTTTCATTGAGCGGGATGTTTAAATCACTAGTATTGTTACTGTGTTTGTAGCATGGTCTTGTTTTTGTAGTTTTATCTTTATTAAGCAGGTCTCTGTTGAGGTCTCGGGTCAGACTGACAACACCTGTATGAAGGTTACGTGAATGAACTCAGCACCTGTGTGCATGATTCTCTCTATCTTGATGCTCTGGTTGTCCAGCTCCTTGGCGAAGGCGTGCACGGCCTGCAGCAGGTCCTCGCAGGTCTCTGGGTCGATGTAGGTTCTCCGTGTGGGGATCTTAACTGGAAGCACAGAGAGATGGTCAGTGTGGGTGAAACAGAACATGATCAGAAGAACATCTCTGAATAAAGCAGCTGCAGATAAAAGGCAGCAAAGCCAGACAGCATTAGACGTAAACCCAGGCAGAGCCGTTTGTTAGCAGGAACACAAAGGATGCCTGACGTCCGCCTCGCTGCATCATCACAACAACGATGTCGACAAAGACCGCTCGGATTGTTCAGCACCGAGCTCTTTGATCCTCCAATCAGTCCCACAGTTATTCTGCTCTTCCTGACCAGAACCAGGCTTGCTGCCTTTCATTTCCCTCCTCATTCCTCTGAGAGAGACAATCTAATCTCCCACACAGAGTCCCAGGGTCGGTGTGAAGGAGGGACGCTCAGAGCTGCAGCTTCGTTTTCCCCACCGCTGGAACCTCCGCCGTGTGGAGCAGAAGTCGGACCGTTTGCTCCTCGGCAGTCTGACCGCCAGCTGCCTGACGGGAGATCTGAGGGTGCAAATACTTTCCTGAAGGTGAAATGTCTGGAATGACCTGCAGGCTGCTACGCTCTAGGGTTCTGCTCAGGTCCAAGGTCCATGTTCCTGATAAACTTTAGTTCTGCTGCAGGTTACAGTCTCACCCTGATCCAATTCAACAGGTTTACAACTGGATCTGTGCAAAGTTCTTGGTTCTGTGTCAACAAACCTGGGCTCCTCCCTTACGTTTAGACAGGTCCAAATGAACGGTTCTGGTCAGAAAGACCTTCAGAGAACCCGGAGAACTGTTCAGACCAACAGATGGAGCGATCAGAACCAGGCAGAGCCCAGGACCGGGCTGCTTTGCTGGTGGACAGCGAGGGGAGAGCCGAGCATGCTGGGAGATTATAGCCTCTCCCTGGGGACGGTGTCCGTGACCCGCTGCAAGCGGAGCGACTCGGTTCTGAAACCCCTCGAATGGGTTCTGCAGCTTCCTGTCCTCCATCTGTGGTCTGTTAAACTTCTCCTGGTCCTGATTTCAAACAGTGGGTCAGAACCAGAAGTAGTCCAGTAAAGCCGGTGCTGTGGTACCGGGATGAGTGTGGGGACTTACACTGGAAGTAAAGTTCCTCGTCTCCCTCCTGAGAAGCTTTGCTGTAGCCGCATTGTCTGCAACGATAAAGACAAAAGGCTGATTATCCTGCAGAACCAGAGATCGGGTCAGAACCCCAGTCGGGTCATTCGTGGATCAGAACACTGAGCTGTTCAGATGAGCAGCAGTTCAGTTCAGGCTGCTGCCTAAACATCTTCCATGCAAGCAGAACTGCTCCATCAGCGGTTCTGGAGAGAGTGAGCTGCCTCCAGAACCGCTGATGGAGCAGTTCTGTTGGTCCAGGACTACGAGGCAGAACACAGGAAGTGTTTAAGGAAGAGGACGGACCGTTCCACCTTAAACCGGTTCTAGTCTGCATCCCGGACCGGTCCACTGTGCAGAACCCAGCAGAACCTACCACAGCTCCTCGGCTGAGGAACAGCTTCTTCAGTCATTTCTCTTTAGAACTTTACAGCCTGAATCCTTTTCTCTGTGAAATAATTCATTTAGCCGCTTATTTCTACAGCAATTCCTCTTTAATACAGAAAATATCAGACGAATAAAAGATTTTTAGAGAAATAGCAGCTGAAACAAACTAAACTAGATGAATTATAAGATCACAAGCATGAGAACAGTCTGGGGAACAGAACAAGCAACAGAACAAGCAACACAAGCTTCTTTAAATTTATTTTAGGAAAATGATTTTTGCTCAGGATGGACGTGAGCTGCTGGAGACGAAACATTTTATTCAGGCATCTGTGGGCCAGCTGCCTGCTCTCTACCCTCCATGTTCATGTGCTCCTCCTCCTCCTCCTCCTCCTCCTCCTCCTCCTCGGAGCTCTTTATTCCTCCCTACCGTTGTCTCTCCATCTTTCATTTCCTGCCTCCCGTCTCTTTTCCCTCCATAACCAAAATGATAATAAGGCCAACTCTGGACCACTTCTATTTACAGAACCTTCCACAGTTATTTCCCTCTAACCCCCTGATAAAAGCTGAGCTACAAAGCCTGGAAATAAATTCATCTCTTAGTGCAGCAGAATAATCTCACCGTGAAAAATGTAATAAAATCCAACCTTTAACTGGAGAACATTTATTCAGGGAACATTAAAAACAAATCAGTGGCACATTTTCACCCTAGATTACTCAGAAGTTGAGCAAAGTTTCCAGAAACTTCCTGGGATCTACAGACAGAGACCCTGAGCCTGGCCACCAGCAGATATCTGCTTTTTAAAGCCAGGATGGATTCTTCCACATGTGGTCCTGAATCGGACCGGTATCGTCTTAATGTGACTCGAGTTGGAAGAACCAAGGCGGGAAGCGATGGTACTGCTCAGCGGCGGGACCTCATTAATATACGGGCCGAACCCCTTCGGTTCCCGCTCCGGGAACCAGCGCCATGTTGTAATGCTGACAACGACAGACCAACTTCTGGTCTCCTGTGGGAGCTGTGCTGCTCGGCCTGCCAGGACCCAGAGCTTCTGTTTATTCCTGCCTCTCCTCCTCAGCACCAGCGACCCATTAAACGGCTTCTGCTGGACGGAAAACTCTGTTTCTTCCACGTTTCCTGGAACACAGCTAGCTCTGCATGACGCCATCGTTCCTTTACGGTGTGTTTGGAGCTGCAAACAGCGCCCCCTAGAGGCCAAGATGTTCCACAATATGTAAACGACCAGGCAAAAGAAAACCTGCAGGGTGAACATCGCTCTCTGTGGAAATGAACTTCATTTATTCAGGTGCTACAGACTGACTTCTATCCATAAACCCCTATTATTATCTCCAGCTGTCACTTTCTACATGTCGTATTAATTAATCCTGGATATTCTTCAGTGATGGTATCAAGGTGTTGGTTGTTTGTACCTGTAATACTTTATCAGCTGGTTCTGCTGTTCTTTATATCTCTCTTTGCAGGTATAGAAGCAGACTCAGAGGATGTTATATCACTCTCTCCCTTTCCTCTCCTTTCTCTTTCACCTTTTCTCCCTTTTAGCATTTTGTCTCGTCTGTTTTTCTCCTTTTTTACTCTTCTACCTGTTTCTGTGTCCATTTAACATGAAATAGTCCCAGAATAAATTCTAATAAAGCTTCTTGCATGTATAAATCAAGCAGAGCTCTATGGCAGTAAGGCTCCACTGGTGAAAGTAAAATCTGTTTAAGACATCTTTTAGCATTAAGACAACACTTCTTAACGCTACACTGACAGACAGGGCTCACTCACAAAAAGGAAATTAACTTTATTTGCAGTAAATGGTAGCAGTGATGTCAGCGATCCTCAGCTTTTCACTGCATGGTTTGTGTGGTTGCTGCTAGAATTAAGGCTCTACCTGCTTTAACTTGTTTTAGTCGTTCTACAGATATTAAAACTGACCGACTAAAAGCCTCACTGCTGGCCGGAAACCTGGACCGGTCCGCTTTCATCACAGAACCTCAACTTTACCATCCTGCAGTTTCCCTTCAGCTCCTCAAAACCCACAGATCCTGAGCAAACAAACAAACACACACACACACACACACACACACACACACACACACACACACACACACACACACACACACACACACACACACACACACACACACACCGATCTGGCCAATGAACAGGAAAACAATCCCTTCTCTGCCCAGTCAGGCCTGAGCTTCCTGCAGAGGACACTGATCCTCCGGGTCGATCCACTCAGTCAGGCACCGATGCGCTGGGCGGCTTTGTTCTGTTTGTCGTTTCTCATCAACTTGGTCCAGCGTTCAGGACTTGGGCCTCATGTCCAGGACCTCCATCACTCACTGGCTGCCATCTCTCTGCTGGGTTTCCTTCTTCATGTTCAATGTTTACTAGAAACAAAGCGAGGAACGAGTGGAAAGTCCTAAAAGCTGCTCCACCGTCTGGGATTGGTGAGCACAAAGCAGCCGCTGCAACATGGATCCTGAAGGTCTGGTGCTCCAGGCGACATGAACACTCCTCACAGGGAGAAATCTGTGATGAAGCGGATGATTATGTTCTGACGGGCTTCTTGAGGAGCATGAAAGGTGTGGGACCGGTCCGAACGCTGGAGCCCTGAGCTGTCAGTGTAGACCTGCTCATGTTCCAGCTGAGACCATGGAGAGAGAGGAGCATTCCTGTCCTGTTCTCACATATAACTACAGCAAACTGGAAATATGTGCAGCAAAGGATGCTGGAGGACAACCTTCCTCCTCCTGGAGCCTCCATCAGAGCTTCGCTGGTCTGACAATGACAGAAGATGCCACCTGATGCCTGCGGTCTGGATTCAGCGGAGACCTCTCTGCTTCAGAAGGTCTGTGGGTTCTGGAGAACCACGTGGAGCTCTGGGTGACTGGTGTGCTGCAGTCAGAGCTCAGCAGAACCAAGCCATGGATCTCCACCGTGGGATGGAGGACGTTGCTGTTTACATGTTCCGTTTGAGTCCAGCTCAGATGTTACTGCACCAATGGAGATGTTCTGGTTCTGCTTTACAGACCAAGCTGTGGTACTAAAGCCCAACTGGACCAAGTGTAGCAGAAACCCAGACAGCCTGACCCGTCCACCAGGATCATCCTGGAAGAACTGGGTCGCTGCAGCTGAAACAGACTTTTTCTAGTTTCAATCTAATTATTTTTATGCTATGAGGGTTAGGGTTAGCCTAAAGCCAATAAAGCCGGCGCATTTATTTAAAGGAAAGAACCGAAGCCTCCCGGCTGCAGCACCGACTCAGGGAAACGGACCGTAGGCTCATTTTAGCGTCTGAAGAGATTCTGGGCTGGTGGTTCTAATGGTTCTGTTCCCGCTCCGCAATGTGCTGGCCAATCACAGAGCTCCTTCCCTCCTGATGCATTACAGAACTCAGAGAACCCAGAGGAACCCCTTCCCACCTGTGGTCCTGTAGAACCTCCTTTCCCCACAGCAGCGTGGAGCGTCTCATTTTTCTCTTATTTCTAATAAATTTGGACAAGAGGTTCATTTCTGCTGATCTGAAGCCCGTTTGGACCCAGGTCCTGTGATTCTGGACGGCTGGATGAACGGAGCCAGCCCATTTGTCTCTCTCTCTGCTCTGATTGGTCAGCAGGATTCGGATGGCACTGCCCTGCGTTCTGATTGGGTCAGTGAGGTTCTTGGTACCTGGTGGAGGGTGGGAACAGTGAGCATACCTTCTCCAGATGAGCAGTCCCACTCCCATGGAGAGCACCATGATGAGGGCAGCCACAGACACGATGACGATGATCACCACTGGGTTCTGTTCGCTGGACGCCAGGGCCACTGGAACCAACAGAACCAGTCAGAACCACATAAACTGGAATCACACACGTCATCCTCCAGCTATGTTTTCGCCACCAAACAAATAGAAATGATCAGGAACAGATAAAATGAACCCATGTCTAAAAGGAGGAGTTTGGTCAAAGTTTTAGCTTTTTAGTCGCATTTTTAGCCGGAGCGTAAAAAACGTTCCAATAGATGGAAGATGGCACTGCAGGACGACCCAACCTTCTCTGTGAGAACAGAGAGCTGCAGGAGGGCTGATACCAGCCTTTAACTCTGACGTCATTAGTGACGGAAACGTGGAGGATGGAGTCAGAAACACGGAGGATGGAGTCAGAAACACGGAGGATGGAGTCAGAAACGTGGAGGACGGAGTCAGAAACGTGGAGGATGGAGTCAGAAACGTGGAGGATGGAGTCAGAAACATGGAGGATGGAGTCAGAGACATGGAGGATGGAGTCAGAAACATGGAGGATGGAGTCAGAAACATGGAGGATGGAATCAGAAACATGGAGGATGGAGTCAGAAACATGGAGGATGGAGTCAGAAACATGGAGTCAGAAACATGGAGGACGGAGTCAGAGACATGGAGGATGGAATCAAAGACATGGAGGACGGAGTCAGAGACATGGAGGATGGAGTCAGAAACATGGAGGATGGAATCAGAAACATGGAGGATGGAGTCAGAAACATGGAGTCAGAAACATGGAGGACGGAGTCAGAGACATGGAGGATGGAATCAAAGACATGGAGGACGGAGTCAGAGACATGGAGGATGGAGTCAGAAACATGGAGGATGGAGTCAGAAACATGAAGGATGGAGTCAGAAACATGGAGGATGGAGTCAGAAACATGGAGGATGGAGTCAGAGACATGGAGGATGGAGTCAGAAACATGAAACATGGAGTCAGAAACGTGGAGGATGGAGTCAGAAACATGGAGGATGGAGTCAGAGACATGGAGGATGGAGTCAGAAACATGAAGGATGGAGTCAGAGACATGGAGGATGGAGTCAGAGACATGGAGGATGGAGTCAGAAACATGGAGGATGGAGTCAGAGACATGGAGGATGGAGTCAGAGACATGGAGGATGGAGTCAGAGACATGGAGGATGGAGTCAGAAACATGGAGGATGGAGTCAGAGACATGGAGGACGGAGTCAGAAACATGAAGGATGGAGTCAGAGACATGGAGGATGGAGTCAGAGACATGGAGGATGGAGTCAGAGACATGGAGGATGGAATCAGAAACATGGAGTCAGAAACATGGAGGATGGAATCAGAAACATGGAGGACGGAGTCAGAAACATGGAGGATGGAGTCAGAAACATGGAGTCAGAAACATGGAGGACGGAGTCAGAGACATGGAGGATGGAATCAGAGACATGGAGGACGGAGTCAGAAACATGGAGGATGGAGTCAGAAACATGAAACATGGAGTCAGAAACATGAAACATGGAGTCAGAAACATGGAGGATGGAGTCAGAGACATGGAGGATGGAGTCAGAAACATGAAGGATGGAGTCAGAGACATGGAGGATGGAGTCAGAGACATGGAGGATGGAGTCAGAAACATGGAGGATGGAATCAGAAACATGGAGTCAGAAACATGGAGGATGGAATCAGAAACATGGAGGATGGAGTCAGAAACATGGAGTCAGAAACATGGAGGATGGAATCAGAAACATGGAGGACGGAGTCAGAAACATGGAGGATGGAGTCAGAAACATGGAGTCAGAAACATGGAGGACGGAGTCAGAGACATGGAGGATGGAATCAGAGACATGGAGGACGGAGTCAGAAACATGGAGGATGGAGTCAGAAACATGAAACATGGAGTCAGAAACATGAAACATGGAGTCAGAAACATGGAGGATGGAGTCAGAGACATGGAGGATGGAGTCAGAAACATGAAGGATGGAGTCAGAGACATGGAGGATGGAGTCAGAGACATGGAGGATGGAGTCAGAAACATGGAGGATGGAGTCAGAAACATGAAGGATGGAGTCAGAAACATGAAGGATGGAGTCAGAGACATGGAGGATGGAGTCAGAGACATGGAGGATGGAGTCAGAAACATGAAGGATGGAGTCAGAGACATGGAGGATGGAGTCAGAAACATGGAGGATGGAGTCAGAGACATGGAGGATGGAGTCAGAAACATCAAGGATGGAGTCAGAGACATGGAGGATGGAGTCAGAGACATGGAGGATGGAGTCAGAGACATGGAGGATGGAGTCAGAAACATGGAGGATGGAGTCAGAGACATGGAGGACGGAGTCAGAAACATGAAGGATGGAGTCAGAGACATGGAGGATGGAGTCAGAGACATGGAGTCAGAAACATGGAGGATGGAATCAGAAACATGGAGTCAGAAACATGGAGGATGGAATCAGAAACATGGAGGATGGAGTAAGAAACATGGAGTCAGAAACATGGAGGATGGAATCAGAAACATGGAGGACGGAGTCAGAAACATGGAGGATGGAGTCAGAAACATGGAGTCAGAAACATGGAGGACGGAGTCAGAGACATGGAGGATGGAATCAGAGACATGGAGGACGGAGTCAGAAACATGGAGGATGGAGTCAGAAACATGGAGGATGGAGTCAGAAACATGGAGGATGGAATCAGAAACATGGAGGATGGAGTCAGAAACATGGAGTCAGAAACATGGAGGATGGAATCAGAAACATGGAGTCAGAAACATGGAGGATGGAGTCAGAAACATGGAGTCAGAAACATGGAGGATGGAATCAGAAACATGGAGGATGGAGTCAGAAACATGGAGTCAGAAACATGGAGGACGGAGTCAGAGACATGGAGGATGGAATCAGAGACATGGAGGACGGAGTCAGAAACATGGAGGATGGAATCAGAGACATGGAGGACGGAGTCAGAGACATGGAGGGTGGAATCAGAGACATGGAGGACGGAGTCAGAAACATGGAGGATGGAGTCAGAAACATGGAGGACGGAGTCAGAAACATGGAGGATGGAGTCAGAAACATGGAGGATGGAGTCAGAAACATGGAGGATGGAGTCAGAAACATGGAGGATGGAGTCAGAAACATGGAGGACAGAGTCAGAAACATGGAGGATGGAGTCAGAGACATGGAGGATGGAATCAGAGACATGGAGGACGGAGTCAGAAACATGGAGGATGGAGTCAGAAACATGGAGGATGGAGTCAGAAACATGGAGGATGGAGTCAGAAACATGGAGGATGGAGTCAGAAACATGGAGGACGGAGTCAGAAACATGGAGGATGGAGTCAGAAACATGGAGGATGGAGTCAGAAACATGGAGGATGGAGTCAGAAACATGGAGGATGGAGTCAGAAACATGGAGGATGGAGTCAGAAACGTGGAGGATGGAGTCAGAAACATGGAGGATGGAATCAGATCCTACAGCCCTCTGGACATGAGCTACAGAGAGAGACGCTCTGCTCTACGGATGTTTTAGTTGGTTTCTGTGAGGAGCTGTGATGTTACGTCATGTCATGCAGGATTGTGGGATACCTGAAGGGTTCTTAGCGCCTTAAGGGACGTCGTGGGGTCAAAACGAGCAGCAGGAGGAAGCATTCAGGCTCCTTTTCCTGCCTCCTTCCTCACTGACTGTTCTGTTCAGACACTCTGATCATGGAGACGCTGATGGACTTCTGCTGAAGAGTTCTGGCTCTATCAGGGGATTCAGATGGAGCCTGTCTCCTCAATACTCTTTAACAGGAAGCCATTATGCTGCCTTTGTACAACTGAGCTCTCTTCCTCGTGCTACGCTGCCCCCTAGTGGTGGTGTAGGCATCTGTTCAGCTGCTTCTCATTTATTTGTTCCCTTTTAATTTTAGTTAACTGTTTAACGGTTTAACTAGTGTCACAATACTATTCTTAAGTCAAAAATACAGAAAACATCCAGAGGTTCAAGTGGTTAAATAAGACCTTTAAACTGGCACACAATAAATCCTGCTTTAAAAACATTAAAGGGCAAATATATTTCAGAGACAGAACCTTGCATTTAAACCAACAAATAAATAATGTTATCATCAAAGTGGTGATCTTGATCATTTTAATATCTGATGTTTTACCACAAAAGAGCCTTTTTTAAGTCTCACATATGGATGATGACGCTGTTGCTACAAAGATCATCAGCGCAGGAAATGTGGATAAACTGCAGATTTCTCCTGACGTTCTCTGCTGGAGAGACTTTTAGGCCAGGACTATATAACAACCCGAGCTTTGGATTGGAAGATGGACTGATTGGATCGATGGAGGCAGAACCGGGAGTTATAGAGTTTATTTTACAGTTTTTTCCATTCACCTCTGTGGTAAAATGCAGGCAGACTGGGATCTCCACATCCAGCTTTAAGAGCCGTCCACAGGGTGCCAGGTGGTTAGGTTTCCAAGCTGTCAGTAGCCAATCAGTCGTGAATCACAGAAGGAAACCTTTCTGCATTAATGCTGCCATCATGAAGAGGAAATGACAGCAGCCCAGACCATGATCCAGTGGTTAGGGTTAGGACCGGTGCTGACAACGGGCTGGGTGCTCAAACGGTACCGACCCTTCTATCACAATCCCGGTTCTGAGGGCTGGTCGTAAAAAGGACGCTTTTCTTTCTTTCTGCGGTTCTAATTTTACAGATTTCAGTCCTGATGAGGGAGTTAGAGCTCAGTTCTAACCTTTCTTTTACCACACGTGTAAAAAATTAAGCGTGATATCCCTAAAGGAACATCATGCAGAGTCGGAACCACAGACAATGATGAAGACCTCATAGACCTTCTGAGACGGTGGGTCCAGAAGGTGCCATCATCAAACCTCCTCCTTCAGAAGACAACATGAGGAGCAACAAGCTGAGGACTCACACTCGCCCAGAGTCTGCAGCTCCAGGGGGGCGCTGTACGGCCCATAGTCGATGGGAGGGGGGGAGGAGGAGGACGATGATGAAGAGGAGGACGCAGAAGTAGAAGAGGTTGATGAGAGAGCAGAAGAAGACAAGGATGAGGAAGGAGCTGGGGTTAAGAAGGGGCGGATGAGGAAGACGTAGGTGGTGCCGGGCTTCAGGTTGTTGACGCTGATCCTGGTGGCTGCCGTCTTCACGGTGGAGTAACTCTGGTCCTTTTGTTCCTGCAGACACAGAGAGAAACGTTTAGAAAGCTGCTCAGATCTGCACCAACTTCTTCATCCATCAGAGACTCGTCCGGTGGAGCAGTTTGGGACAACGCAGTCAAATCAGACAGAAATCCGTCAGTAAGTGGTCTGCAGGAGGACTCAGACCTTTCAGGAATGATCCAGCAACAAAGACTCAACACAAAGTGGATCTTCTCCTCTTAGACTTGGTGCTGAAGCAGGAAGTAAAACTTCATGTTAAAGATTCTCCAGTGAAAAAGACGTCATGCTTCTCTGTGAAGAACAGCTAGAAGATCTCCAGATGTTCTGCTGAAGAACATCTGGAGATCTTCATCTGCTGATCCACCAGGAGCTGCAGCGGGACGTGTTCACTGTTCAGCAACCTGAGCCGCTCCAGGTGAGAGGCTGCAGAATTGGTTCCTTTACAGGTTTGATCAAATGAAGAGTTTCTGATGAAAGGGAAACACCTGCAGGAGTAACTGGGATCTTCTCATGAGCCTGAAATCTTCCCTGTTTTAAGATGAACGCTGCAGATCCCATCAGCTGCCAAACGTCCTGCTGCCTGATGAGGAACGTTTTATTATTTATTAAACCTTTATTTAATCATGAAAGACACCATGTACTATAAGTCTTTTTCAAGAGAGGCCTGGAAAAACTAAAAGAAGAAGAATCAGAATCTTTGGACACCCCAGATGTGACTTTCTCCTGATCTTCTGGATCTTATGGAACATGTTCTCTTCTCTGAAGAATGCGGCAAAACAAATTCTTCCCTCTGATTGGCTGACAAGTTTCCTAAAGTCTGACTCTGATTGGCTGTTGGGGTGTCATGGCAGCTCTGGGTTTTGGCAAAAGAACTACAACCGGCAGCAAGTTGGGTCAGAAGCTGTTGTGGTGAATATTTTGGTTTTAATTGGAAGCATTTCTCTAATTTATTCTGACTGAAGATCCTTGATTACATTAAGGTAATAATTATAATGATAATCTTAATAATTTTTGTAATAAATGCTCATGTAAAAAAGGCCAGAATGGCCTCTCTGCTGTAAATGTCATGGCAGCGTTTAGCTGATTCTGAGGCTGTTTTATGGACGTTAGCAAAGTTTCCTGCAGCGTTTGGATGCTGCTGCGTCAGCGAGGAGGACAATGATCGTCTTCAGCAGTTAAACCTGCTTATATTTAGACATCAAACATATTCCTCTTTTTCATCAGATGTGAAAAATTATTAGTTTGTTAAAATGCAGCCATTGTTTCATGGTGGTGAATGAAGTCCTTTCATTACAGTTAAAATGCTTAATAACAAACTGGATCTGAAGAGAGTTTGATGGTATTTCACAGAAAGTTCTGGTCCAGACCAGAAAGGTTCTGCAGCTCTTTTACCTTCTCGTAGTACTTGACTTCATACTCGGTGCGGCTGCTGTTCGGGTACGAGGGCTCTCTCCACACCAGGGTGATGCTCTTCTCCTCGATCTTCTCCGCTCGCAGCTCACTGATCAGAGACGGAGCTGCAGAGGAAGAGGAGGAAGTTTATTGGATCATGAAACCAGAACCATGTGAGAGGAAAGGTTGCAGCAGAAACACACGGTGGACTGTGTGCCTCTGAGGAGATGGTGGTGGAGGTGAGAGGAACCAAGATGAGCCCTGAGGACCCAGTCTACATGTTCTTCTACTCCAGAGTTCACAGAGAGCACCTCTGAAGTTCCTCTGACTGAAACGGTCTCCTTGATCCCATCAGAGAACAACAAGCAGATGAATTGTCTGAACAAAAGCTCCTAATTAAATGTCCTGTGTAACGATTCCACTCACTGAGCAAACAATCTCATTACTGACAGAAAACCAGCGCTTTGATTCTGAGTCAACAGGCTGCACATATTACTGTAATCCCAGCACCGCCCCCGTCAGCCTAACCGCTAATTAAACCGTCTAATTAGCTCTGAAACGAGCTGTCAGGGAAAAAACAGCAACGTTATGGGCTGGAGTCGCTCTTCTAGTCAGAGGGAGATCTGCCACCAACACCATCAGGACAACCTGGAGCTCCATCTCTAGTTCTGCCTCCAGAGGATGCAAAAAGCGTCTCCACCTGTCAGTTTCATCCTTCTCTCCTGAACTTTGGTTTCCTTTCATACATTTTGCTTCTATGTGGAGCCGAACATCATGAAACCATCAACGAGTCTGGACCATCATCCAGCACCAGCTGGTAGAACCGCATGGAGCAGAGATTGTTCTGAAGAACCTTCCTCCAGCTCTACAATCCAGAGTTACCTTCACCGGAGAGAAGAAGCCTGATGTTATCTTCAGAGGAGGTCCAGCTTCTCTGGGTTCAGAGGCTTCAGCGATGGACCATCATGGAGTAGATGGACCACCATGGAGTAGATGGACCATCAAAGAGTAGATGGACCACCATGGAGTAGATGGACCACCATGGAGTAGATGGACCACCATGGAGTAGATGGACCATCAAAGAGTAGATGGACCACCATGGAGTAGATGGACCACAATGGACCTGATGGACCATCATGGAGTAGATGGACCACCATGGAGTAGATGGACCACCATGGACCTGATGGACCATCATGGAGTAGATGGATCAGATGAATCAGATGTTTGGTGGAAATGGACTAATTTGGATGTTTAACTGTGTAGAAGGGAGTTCCTGACCTCTGAAACCTGCATTTATATAAAACTGCTATGAAATCAATATTATTTGAGCCTTTTTTCATAAATAATTTGAAGAGTTAAGAAGATGAAACCTTGGAAGATTTACAGGATTGTAACCTTTTAAACGGCAGTTAAACAGATTTCAGCATCGAGTGGTGAGACCATAAAGACGTTATGGTCTTTATGGTCCTGACTTCCGGCTGCGCTTCCGGGCAGCGGCTAGGCGTACAGCTTCGTGCAACTTCGCGGATATTTTCATAAAAAATGCCGCCACACTCGCTGGAGACCACCCACCTACCCAGCCGATCAGTGCTTGACCGCCAGCGCCTGCTGGACTTACGGTCATGCAGTATTTTTGGAATTGTAACCACTACTACGCTCGACTGTTTACGCGGCTTCGAGGTACTACGGGTACCAGTCCCGGGGGCCTGTGAGGCGGCAGACTCGACGAGCAGCTCACGCCGGTGGAGAGCGAAGCGGAAGTGGTGTAGCCGGCCAAAGAAATGCGGCTGCCGCGGAGGTTTAGCAGCTAAGCTAAAGGCTAACCCATTCAGATCGCCGCTCCCAACCATCCTGCTTTCCAACGTCCGCTCACTGGACAACAAAATAGACCATTTACAACTGGAGCTCTCTGCAAAGAGGGAGTTCAGAGACTGCTGCGCTCTCATCCTGACGGAGACATGGCTCACCTCATCAATCCCGGACAACGCCGTTAGCCTGGAGGGGCTAGCTACTTTCGGCGCCAACAGAAATAAACAACTCAGCGGTAAGACCCGTGGAGGCGGACTCTGCGTTTACATCAATAACACCTGGTGTAAAAATGCTAGAATAGTCACAAGTCTCTGCTCTCCGGACATCGAGCTGAAGATTATTAGCTGCAGACCGTTTTACTTGCCTAGAGAGTTTACTGTTGTCATCATCACAGCGGTTTACGTGCCCCCCAGCGCAAACACAAAAGAGGCTATGAGTGTTCTCTATCGGACTATCTCTGAGCTGCAATCTGCACACACAGAGGGGGTTTTCATCATTGCTGGGGATTTTAACCAGGCAAATATGAAAACTGTTCTCCCTCATTTCTAACAACACGTGGATTTTGCTACTCGGGAGAGAACACTCTAGACTTAGTTTACACAAATATTAAAGGTGCATTCAGAGCAGACCCCCGCCCCCACCTCGGCTCTTCAGATCACCGTTCCGTAATGCTATTCCCTGCATACAGGCCCCTGCTGATCAGAGCTAAACCTGCAGTGAGGCAGGTGAGGGTGTGGACTGAGGGAGCAATGGAGGCGCTCCAGGACTGTTTTGAGTGCTTTGACTGGGACATGTTCAAAGCTGCAGCAACTTATGAGGACAAGATTGACATTGATGAGTACGCCATGACTGTGTCAGCCTACATCAACAAATGCATTGAGGACGTCAGCACCACCAAGACCATCATCACCCGAGCCAACCAACGACCCTGGATTACTGCGGAGGTCCGTCAAGCGCTAAAAGCGGAACTCAGCCTTCAAGTTTGGTGACAAGGAGGCTCTGAGGACAGCGAGAGCCAACCTGAACCGTGCCATCAGGTTAGCAAAGCGAAAACACAGTCAGAAAATCCAGGAGCTTTTCCATGACGCAAGCAACACCGGGAGCATGTGGAAAGGCATACGGGCGATCACTGAATACAACACACCTCCCCCCCGGTGGGTGAAGTTGATGCTGACTTCCTCAATGGACTAAACAACTTCTTTGGGAGGTTTGAGGCACTAAACAGCACTCCAGCAGTGAAGACTGTTCCCCATCAGGAAGAGGAGGTCCTCTGCCTTGACACCGCCGACGTGTGGAAGACTCTAAGGAGAGTCAACCCGCGGAAGGCCCCAGGTCCCGACAACATACCTAGGCGGGTCCTCAAGGAGTGTGCAGGTCAGCTGGCTGGTGTCCTCACAGACATTTTTAACACCTCGCTGGACCAAGCCACAGTGCCAGCATGCTTTAAGTCTGCCTCCATCATTCCGGTACCGAAGAAACCTCAAGTCACCTGTTTCAACGACTACCGGCCTGTTGCACTGACTCCCATCATGATGAAGTGCTTTGAAAGGCTGGTGAAACAACACATCGTCTCCAGTCTCCCCCCAACACTCGACCCGTTCCAGTTTGCCTACCAACGGAACCGCTCCACTGAGGACGCCATCTCCTCCGCTCTTCACCTGAGCCTGGCACACCTGGAGGAGAAGAACACACACGTGCAGATGCTGTTCCTGGACTTCAGTTCAGCGTTCAACACCATCATCCCACAGCACCTGGTAGGAAAACTGGAACATCTGGGCTTCAGCACACCTCATCGCAACTGGCTGCTGGACTTCCTCACCAACAGACCTCAGTCAGTCCGGGTCGGACAGAACACCTCTGATGTCATCACCCTCAGCACGGGCTCCCCTCAGGGCTGCGTCCTGAGCCCCCTGCTGTTCACCCTGATGACTCATGACTGCGTCCCCAGGTTCACCACCAATCACATCGTGAAGTTTGCAGACGACACAACGGTGGTGGGCCTGATCAGAGACGACAACGACCAGGACTACAGAGAGGAGGTGGAGCAGCTGGTGGGCTGGTGTAGAGACAACAGCCTGATCCTGAACGTGGAGAAGACGAAGGAGATCATCGTAGACTTCAGGAAGAACCGGCCTCACCATGCTCCACTGCTCATCAACAGCTCAGCTGTGGAGGTGGTCAGCAGCACCAAGTTCCTGGGGGTGCACATCACGGACAACCTCAGCTGGTCTGTGAACACCACATCACTGGTGAAGAGGGCACAGAAACGACTGTACTTCCTGCGGAGGATGAGGAGAGCCCACCTGCCCCCGCCCATCCTCACGACTTTCTACAGAAGCACCATAGAGAGCATTCTGACCAGCTGTCTCTCTGTGTGGTGTGGAGGCTGCAGTGCCTCCGACTGGAAGAACGTGAAGAGAGTGGTGAGGACAGCAGAAGGGATCATCAGGGCTCCTCTTCCCTCCATTAAGGACATCTCATCTCAGCGCTGTGTGTCCCGAGCCCGTAACATCATCAGAGACCCCTCACCCCCCCACCATGGACTGTTCTCCCTGCTGCCCCTGGGAAGAGGTTCCGCAGCATCCGCTGCAGGTCCACCAGGTTCTGCAAAAGCTTTTTCCCTGCTGCCATCAGACTGTTGAACTGCTGAACTATAAACTGGACTCTGTACCACATTCGCATATTTGCACATTTGCATCACTGCATCTCTATCTAGCATTACAAATGCTGCCGAACTCTCAGTTTCTAAAATGCATTCTTGCACAAATGCCCTTTGCACAATAATTTCTGCACATACAAATGGTTTCTAAAAATACTCACCTGTACACTGTGATCGCACACTGTCTCTTTCTCCTGCATTGTTTACATTTCAATTGTTTTACTGTTAAATCACTGCTGCACCTTATCCTGTAATTTACTGTAATTTTCAAGCTGTATGCAAAGGAAATTTCGTTCTGTACAAAATGACAAATAAAGTTGTCTAAGTCTAAGTCTTAAACTTCACCAGTTTCCTCCTGGAGGAAATGCTCCAAACACTGGATAATTTGAGTAAGTCCACTCATGAAATCCCCCCCCCCCCCTCTCATTAATGTGATAGAAAATCAGACAATCCGACTGTTGAGCTGTTGAACTCTAAACTGGACTCTGCATCACAGCATCACACAGGCACAGAACTGAACTTTATGGACATTTTGTATCATTATTTTGCACTGCTAACGTTGCAGAACTTTATAATGCATATAAATTTAAAAAGTACACAACTGAACGTTTACTGCATTTTTGCACCATTATTATTTTGAACTGCCAACATTGAACTTTTCAAATTAATGCATTTTTTGCACCATTATCTTTGCACTACAAACATGGTTGAACATTCTTCTGAACACTTTTTTAAAAACTGTTTTTCTCCTGCACTTTTACATTTTTATCACTGCTGCACTTTATATTGGAATGCAACCTCATTACATTGTTGTAAGCTGAATGCAACGAAATGTCATTTTGTATGCACTCTGTACATAAAAATGACAATAAAGTCTAAGTCTAAGTCTAAAATGAGTCATTTCAGAGGATTTTGTTCTAAACAATGTCATTAAACTACTGTTTGAAATCCCGACGCTAAGGCAACGTCTGGAGGACGTTTCTGAAACGAATCAGACCAACATCTTGATCGGTCGACCTCTCTGAGGTTAATGCCAGCTGCTACAGCACCAAGGGGCTGGATGGACTACCTGTAAGAATGTGGGACAAACAGAACCAAGGGAGGCAGCAGTTAGAACCTGGCTGGTACCAGAGCATCGGGGGACATTTTGCCTTCATGGCCCCCGGACAGAAAGAGCTCCTCTTAATGCTGAGTTCAGGTTCCTCAGGGAAATAACAGCTTTGCTTCAGTCCAAAGTTCAGCCACTTGTGTTCCTCTCCTGAATGAGATCGACCCGAACGGTTCCGACTAAAATCTGGGTTTTTATTGGCTTAAATTCATGTTCCGGTCGCGGCGTGATGCAAGAGGAGGAGAGCGTCTGTGACAGAAGCCCAGGATCGACCAGCATCTGCACCTCCCTATCAGCCCCCGGCTGCTCTCAGGGGGGCCGGTCCCTGAGGGCCTGCTGGTGCCTCGCCGCCATCGCATCCATCTTGTCAGGAGGAGGCTTCACTGCTCCGCTCCCCCCCCCCCCGGATATTAGCGCCTGCAGCAGAGTGTGAAGGAGGAGGAGGAGGAGGGAAGGAGTGTAAAAGTGATTGAGAGGAGTCTGGCTGTCAGGTGTTTTCTCCCTCAGATGGTGAAGAGGAGTCAGCGATGAAGATCTCTGGAGGTTCTGCTCCAGCCTGGAGGTAATCCAGAGGTGCAACAAATCACTTCACTGACAGCAGAAGAGTGGGAGATTCCAGCTCTGCAGCCTCAGTCGACGGGTTGAACATCTTCACAGAGACATTTGGCCCAAAATAAAAACTTAAAAAGATGCTTCTTTTCAAGACATTTCCACACAAAGATCTAAACGAAGAATCTCAGAAGTTCCTCAAAATCTGAATGGGTTCTGAAAGGTCCAACTCAATTCACTTTGATGTATATAGCACCAGCACATGTGCTCACCTGGTTCCTCTTCCAGGTGAGTAAACACAGCGCTTGCTCTGCAGGTTCAGACCAGATGAAGTCTTCAGGCAGAGGAAGCTGCATCTTTTAACCATGAGCTCCCCTGTAAATATTTCATGGCAGCATGTTTGACGCCGAGGGAAGAATCACGGCAATCAAGGAGAACATCAGGAGATGGTTTCTACTGAGCATACCCTCCATCCACACCCTTCAGAGCAAAACACCCTGAAACGGCTGCTAGGAGCAGGATGCTCACACGCCACATCTGACCGTCCATGAATCAGCAGCAAGGCTATGAGGAAATGTCCCGTCAAGTTTTCAAGATTTCAAGTAACGATATCAGAAACAATGAGAGAGAGAAAAACCGTAAACCTCTGCGTTCTCATTCATATTTTAATCAACGCCAGGAGGAAAAAAACAAGAAGTTTTTTCTAAATTTGTTTCATAAAGTAACATGAAATATGAAAAGCTTTCCTTTTCAATTTCTCATTTTCCTGTTAAATAAACAAGGAGAAAAAGGAGCGTAGAAATTCATTTTTCCTGTTTGGGTCTATGAGGTGACCCGGTTTTATGAGGTCCGAGGGCAGAACCACGGCTGGCACTGCAGTGAAGAACATTTGATGCCAGCTGGGAAGGTTGTTGTAGTCACAGAAAGTTCTGAATCGGTAAAAAATGCTGAAATATCATGAAATGTCAGTGAGAGGGTTCTGGACGAGGCACCAGTTGTTCTGCCTAGACAAACTGTGGCAACCAACCAGCCAACCCTTCTGTGTCCGACCCAAACCCAGATAACTAGTTCCGGGTCGCCTCACAGCCGTATATAAAAACTACATGTTCCAGATACAAATATTCTATTAACATCTTCTAATATTTTAGCAACAGCAGTAATTAATGCTGGAAACCAGTTTTAAATAAGCTAAATTAGAACTAGATTTAAGATCTGTCCCAAACTTGTCTGCAAATACTGTAACACTGAAGGTTCTGGTACCGTTAGAACCTCACTCCGACCTGTACCTATTACACCTGACTACAGCCAGAGGCCGTCTGATCACTTTCATGGCGTTAGGTCTCAGTTTGTCAGATGTTGAAGAGTAAAATAAAAGTCCGGCTGTGGTATATGAAAGCTGAGGAACTGTTTCCTGTTGTTTTACTGTGTTTATTATGACATGAACCCCTGCTTCCAGATAACAGAGACATCTGTGGGAAACAGACTGACAAATGCAGGAGGAGAACGTCTGAACCAACAGGAAACAGGCTGGGAACTGACAAGAAACAGGCAGGGAACCGACATGAAACAGGCAGGGAACGAACAGGAAACAAGCAGGGAACAAACAGGAAACAGGCAGGGAACCGACAGGAAACAGGCAGGGATCGAACAGGAAACAAGCAGGGAACGAACAGGAAACAAACAGGGAACTGACAGGAAACAAGCAGGGAACCGACAGGAAACAGGCAGGGAACGAACAGGAAACAAGCAGGGAACTGACAGGAAACAGGCAGGGAACCGACAGGAAACAGGCAGGGAACGAACAGGAAACAAGCAGGGAACTGACAGGAAACAGGCAGGGAACGAACAGGAAACAAGCAGGGAACTGACAGGAAACAGGCAGGGAACCGACATGAAACAGGCAGGGAACGAACAGGAAACAAGCAGGGAACAAACAGGAAACAGGCAGGGAACCGACAGGAAACAGGCAGGGATCGAACAGGAAACAAGCAGGGAACGAACAGGAAACAAACAGGGAACTGACAGGAAACAAGCAGGGAACCGACAGGAAACAGGCAGGGAACGAACAGGAAACAAGCAGGGAACTGACAGGAAACAGGCAGGGAACCGACAGGAAACAGGCAGGGAACGAACAGGAAACAAGCAGGGAACTGACAGGAAACAGGCAGGGAACGAACAGGAAACAAGCAGGGAACTGACAGGAAACAGGCAGGGAACCGACAGGAAACAGGCAGGGAACGAACAGGAAACAAGCAGGAAATCGACAGGAAACAAGCAAGGAACAAACAGGAAACAAGCGGGGAACTGACAGGAAACAGGCAGGGAACGAACAGGAAACAAGCAGGAAATCGACAGGAAACAAGCAAGGAACAAACAGGAAACAGGCAGGGAACCGACAGGAAACAGGCAGGGAACGAACAGGAAACAAGCAGGAAATCGACAGGAAACAAGCAAGGAACAAACAGGAAACAAGCAGGGAACTGAAAGGAAACAGGCTGGGAACTGACATGAAACAAGCAAGGAACAAACAGGAAACAAGCAGGGAACTGACAGGAAACAGGCTGGGAACTGACATGAAACAAGCAAGGAACAAACAGGAAACAAGCAGGGAACTGACAGGAAACAAGCAGGGAACTGACAGGAAACAAGCAAGGAACAAACAGGAAACAAGCAGGGAACTGACAGGAAACAAGCAGGGAACGAACAGGAAACAAGCAGGGAACTGACAGGAAACAGGCTGGGAACTGACATGAAACAAGCAAGGAACAAACAGGAAACAAGCAGGGAACTGACAGGAAACAAGCAGGGAACTGACAGGAAACAAGCAAGGAACGAACAGGAAACAAGCAGGGAACCGACATGAAACAGGCAGGGAACGAACGGGAAACAACAATCAAATGTACAACCTTTCAAAATCATGAACTCTTTTACTTAAAACATTAAAATGTGTATTTTATAATCTAAAGGAAAACTGGTAATTGAGAGCATGGATGGAAACAAGCTCTTAAGTCAATTAAAACTTGTCTTCAAGGTGTTTTAATTAAGTCAACAAGACAAATTAAAGACAAATCCATGAAAGCTTCATCACTCTCTGACTGTATGCCTCAATTATAATAATAGTAACATGAATGTGGAGAAACAGCACCTACTGTTCCAGGGACGCATTAACATGACCTGACAAAGCAATTACAGAAGTGAATCCAAAATAAAAGTCTAAGGCCACTCCAGCATTCCTGGTTAATAAAAGGTGAAATGAGCAGGACGATGTCTGCTGGTTTGTATGACACTCTGAGCGGCAGCTGATGCCATCACTGGGTCACTGCAGCAACATACGAGTACGCCCTGCATAGATGGCATCTCTAAGGAGCAGCTGCTGAACATCTGGACATGTCCAAACGTCTGTGCCACCTTGTTCTACCTGGAGGTCACATGAGCGGTGGGATCAGAAGGTGCCACCACACCTGCATTTATTCACAGTGGAGGCAGAAAATTAATTTTGTGACAGTGCATTAAAGGGCAGAATCTGATAGATGATGATGACTTCAGCTCTTCTGTCAGGAGATTCATTTCATAAGAAACAATTTTAGTCCAGGAAGTTGAAGAGCTGCATCTCCTGCTACTACGGGACCTCTAAAAACACCATTTTAGGCCCAGAACTTTAAATCAGAGCCTCAAAGAGCCCTTCCATCCCCCTGAAGTTATCCAGCAGAGCGTAGTCTTCCTCCTGCAAGGCTGTGTAGAAACCTCAGACCTGGTCCAGAACCGAGACGGCGAGTGTGTGACCCGTCTCCCTGCACAGCACAGCGCCGGCAGCCTGCAGCATCCCTGCAGAGCTCTCCTCAGAGCAGGATAACGACCTCAGGAGGCATCAGAGCAGCTAGGACACGAGAGACGAGGAGCTTTCCTTTTATGTCTCTCTGTGAAGATTAGAGTCTTCACCTGCGTGTCCCTCCTGAGGGGGATCCTAGCAGGAGTCAAAGAGAGCCTTTAAACATTGAATATTCCTCTGATTATGAGGATAACGTTCCGTCAGAGTGCCATCAGAAGCTCTGAACAACAAGGAACACAGAGAGCACACATCCTGAGGACCCTCGCAGCTCCTCTTCATAGACTCCAATTATAGCCGAGAGGTAGGCAATTAAAATTCCCATCACATGGTGACAGAGCATCTAAAGTGGCTGGGCTGCAGTCCTGAAAAGTAGCTTGATGACTCTATTCATTTGGTGCCTGCTGATGCCTCCCGCTCCCATCGCTTCTAATTAAGGAGGCGAAAGATCCCAACGGCTCCTGCAGAGAGATTTCTACTGCCACTCTGGTTCAGGTAGAGACCAAAGAAATCCTGCAGATTGTTTTCTGAGAAACCAGATTTCACTTTATCAAACATCTAAAGCTGCTCCGCCTGAACTCCCTCTCTGCTTTCAGGGTTCATTTACGGCACAGAGCTGATCAGACCTGTGGTTTTTTCTGATGAAACGGGTTTTATTTCGCTTCTGGGAACCTTGGCCATGGACTGCATTGATCGGACAGTTCTGGAACAACAAGGAGCGGATGTCTTCCTGTTTGCGGCTCTGTTAGGGGCTGACTGGTGTAATATTCAATTCAATTCAATTTTATTTATATAGCGCCAATTCATGAAACATGTCATCTCAAGGCACTTTACAAAGTCACTGTATAGTGCCATTGTAAACATGTCGGCAGCATCTTGATTCTGAGCTGCTGCTGACTGATTTGGACCTGTGAGCGATGAAGTGAGCTGCCGACGGGTCTGCAGCCGCTCCACCTGCTGCTTCCAGCCGGCCAGGCGTGGTTCTGATCCCTCGGTCAGCCTGAAGCAGCAAATCAGTTGTAAAGTCAACTGCTGACAGATTAAAAAGCAGACGAACCAGAACCGGCTGGTGGGAGCAGAAGAAGCAGCACATGGTTCTGTCTGGTGGAGGAAATGGGCAATATTCTTCCACCTTCATATGCAGAATTGTGCAAAAAGATGTGTTCACAGTAGTGATGATGTGACGTGTAACAGACAGTCTTCTCAGCAGGCCGTGATGCACAGCTCTAGCGAAGACGCTGCTGCTCAGGCTGTTAGTTTTGAATTTGCTGTTCCTGAAACATTTGCCTGATGGGAGGGTGGGGTGGGGGGTGGGGGGGGGAAATCAGCATCAACTGAGTCCAGATCTTGCAGACGACATCTCACAATTCCCCGTGCTAAGTCCTTCTTCTCCTTCACTTCAATTCATATTTAATTGTGTTGCACTTGTTGCATTGCATTGTGGGAAACGCATGCTGATGTGACGCTCATGTTCTCACTTCTCCATCTGTGACCTTTTCCTTTAAATTGCTCCCTTTTATGTTCTCTGCCTGGAGAGGCCACAGCTTGGGGCCGACGGCTCTGCAGCGGCGGCTCGTTTCAGGGCTTTCTGCTGCGTGCACATGGCTCCATAAACAATCCTCGCTGCTGCTCTTCTCCCACAACACATCCCTCTGATGGTGCTGCATCTCTGACCTCGTTATTCATCCCCTCTGCATCCACTCTGACGCTCCGCAGGGACCGGCCATCTGAGGCTCGGCCGCTAATCCTCTCAGGATATTGAAATGCCAATCCCGCCTCCTCCCTGACCCGCACCTCCACCTCATCTCAGCAGCACTCCCAGCATCCCCGTCTTCCTCGCCGCCTCGGGGAAAGGGCTTTGGATGCTGAGCCGGGGGCCGGCTGCTTCCATCACAAATTTAAGGAGTATTTCTGTGGCAGGATGTCATTACTGCAGCCTTTTTAAGCACCTGAATGGAGAAATGTGAGTGCTTGATGAGCCTGTGACCTACAGCGTGCGCAGCAGCCACTCATGCATCCCTAATCCACAGCTGCCCCAGGAGCTTTGGGCTGAACTGATCCCCTGTTCCTCCTTGGCTCACCGTGCAAAATCTGCCCTCTTCTCCCGGTGGCCTGGGAGCTCCTGATAAAACCCGGCCTGACCGGAGGAATCCCTCCTCTACTGAGCACGTGCAGCCCCATTAGATGCTTTATAGAACTCAGTTTGTCTTGATGTCACAGTGCCCTGAATGATGTCTGGGACTGAAAGAGCTCTGCAGAGGAATCTAGCAGAAAACATGGCCCTGCAGGCGTGCACACGCCGCACCTTTAAGAAAAGCCAACGCAGAACCAACAAGCTTAGAGTGTGAGGAAAAACAAGTTCCTGAAGACGGGAGGACGGGAATCTGAGCGGAGCAGGGAGGGAAATGATCCTCTAAGAATTTATGAGGAGAGAAGGAGAGGATGAGAGGAAATGAGGGGTAAAAAGAGATCAGAGGAGCAAAGAGAGGAGCTGGAGAAAAGCAGCGGTTCATAAGCAGACGATGAGGAGGAAGGAGACATCCCACATCCCCCTGCAGCATTTAGAAGGTCACCAGGTTCTCCCTCAGAACCAGAACCCACGCCGCCTCATCGGTCCATCTGCTGCGCTGCTGAACGGAGGACGGAACCAAAAGCAGCAGAAACAGGTCGGGATATGGAGCACCACCCACTTCCTGAAGGCACCAGGTGTTCAGAACATCTTCAAAGACCTTTGGACCCCAGAATCAGACAGAACCCACAAACGGCTGCAACCATCATGGGCCAGCAGGTTCGCTACACACCAGCAGGAGGTTCTGATGTTTATCAGAATTTAGCTCAGCCTGTCCGCCGGGTTCTAACGGCGTCTCTCAGACAGCAGGGGGCGCTCTGATGGCCAAAGACGGGCCTGTTTACAGGCCGCTGAAGGCGGTACCGATGGTCCAAGGAGCAGAAGCCCGCTAACCTGGAGAAAACATCCAGGATGAAACCTCCCAGAACCCTGAAGAGGAACGTGCTGCGACCAGACGGAACCAAGGTTGAAGGAAACATTTAGTGTAAATGCTCAGAAGTGATGAAGAAGAGGCCTCTGGGCCATCGCTGACCCATTTGTGACCCGCTGGTGCTGGAAGGTCTTGGATAGGTGCCTTTAGCTCCAGAACTTCTGAGTTAAATTCTGCCAGGTTCCTAAATGCTCTGGATTTATGTTGAGGCAGAACATGCAGGTTCTGCTGCAGCTTCTCTCCAGGCTGTTCTGATACAGTTGTCCACCAGTCACACTCTCAGTACCTCTTGTTCTGATCCAAACTTTGTTTCTGTAGTTTCCTCAGCCTGATGAGTTCTAGATGAACGCTGCAGCTGACCCGACCCAACATGAGACCAGCGGTTCTGGAAGCAGACAGGAAGAGTCTCAGACGTCCGTCTCCTACCTGCCTCTCTTGTACGGCACCAAATGTCAGGCTGGGTCCTCTGAAAGTTCTGCAGCAAAAGGTCCGATCCTCCTGGATGATGCGGTTAGCAGCACCACTCACACGCTAATACCCAATAAGCACTCGGACATGCCACGCACACGCTATGGACACGCCAGGGACACGCTATGGATACGCCGCAGACACGCTATGGACACGCCGCAGACACGCTACGGCAACGCCACGGACACACTATGTACAAGCTATGGACACGCTATGGACATACCACGGACACACTATGTACACGCTATGGACACGCTATGGACACACTATGGACACAATATGAACACGCTATGGACATGCCATGGACACGCTATGGACACGCTACGGACATGCCATGGACACGCTACGGACACTATGGATACGCTATGGACACGCCGCAGACACACTACGGTAAAGCCACGGACACAATAAGGACACGCTATGGACATTCTACGGCAATGCCACGGACACACAACGGACACACGATGGACATACTATGGACATGCTATGGACACGCTATGGACACAATATGGATAAGCTTTGGACACGCTACAGACACGCTATGGACACACCACGAACACACCAGACACACTATGGACACGCCGCGGACACACTACGGACACAGTATGGACATCGCGGACACGCTATGGACACGCTATGGACATACCACGGACACACTATGTACACACTTTGGACACGCTATGGACACACTATGGACACACTAAGGACACGCTATGGCAACGCCACAGACATACTAAGGACACGCTATGAACATGCTGCGGACATGCTATGGCAACGCCACAGCCAACGACACGCAACGTACACACTATGTACACGCTATGGACACGCTATGAACATGCTGCGGACACGCTACGGCAACGCCACGGACACGCAACGTACACACAATGTACACGCTATGGTCATGCTATGGACACACAATGGACACACGATGGACACGCTACGGACATGCTATGGAAATGCTACGGACACAATATGAACACGCTATGGACATGCCATGGACACGCTATGGACACGCTACGGACATGCAATGGATACGCTATGGACACGACGCGGACACACTACGGTAAAGCCACGGACACAATAAGGACACGCTATGGACATTCTATGGCAATGCCACGGACACACAACGGACACACGATGGATACGCTATGGACATGCTATGGACACGCTATGGACACAATATGGATAAGCTTTGGACACGCTACAGACACGCTATGGACACACCACGGACACACTACAGACACACTATGGACACGCCGCGGACACACTACGAACACAGTATGGACGTCGCGGACACGCTATGGACACGCTATGGACACACCATGGACACGCAGCAGATGCTACGGCAACGCCACGGACACACAACGGACACACGATGGACACGCTATGGACATGCTATGGACACGCTATGGACACAATATGGATAAGCTATGGACACGCTACAGACACGCCACGGACAAACTACGGACACGCCGCGGACACACTATGGACATCGCGGACACGCTACGGACATGCCACGGACACGCTACGGACACTCTATGGACACGCTATGGACACATTATGGACATGCCACGGACACACTACGGACACGCTACGGACACGCCACGGCAACGCCACGGAGACACTAAGGACACGCTATGGACATGCTATGGACACGCTACGGCAACGCCATGGACACACTATGGACACACTATGGACACGCTACGGACACGCTACGGACACGCCACGGCAACGCCACGGACACACTAAGGACACGCTTTGAACATGCTGCGGACATGCTCCGGTAACGCCACGGACACGCAACATACACACTATGGACACGCTATGGACATGCTATGTACACGCTATGTACACGCTACGGACACAATACGGACATGCTATGGACATGCCATGGACACGCTATGGACACGCTACAGACACACTATGGACATGCTATGGACACGCCGCGGACACACTACGGTAAAGCCACGGACACAATAAGGACACACTATGGACATGCCATGGACACACTATGGGCATGCTATGGACACAATATGGGCATGCTATGGACACAATATGGATCAGCTATGGACACGGTACAGACACGCTATGGACACACTACGGACACACTATGGACGTCGCGGACACGCTACGGACACGCCACGGACACGCCGCAGACGCTATGGCAACGCCACGGACACACCATGTACACGCTATGGACATGCTACAGACATGCCACGGACATGCTACGGACACACTATGTACACACTATGGACACTCTACGGACAAGCCACGGACAACGCTATGGACACGCCACGGACACGCCGCAGACGCTACAGCAACGCCACGGACACCCTATGGACATGCTGTGGACACACTATGGACATACCACGGACACGCTATGGACACGGCAACGCCACGGACACACTAAGGACACACTATGGACATGCTATGGACACGCTACGGCAACACCATGGACACACTAAGGACACACTATGGATACGCTATGGACACGCTACGGCAACGCCACGGACACACTAAGGACACACTATGGACATGCTATGGACACGCTACGGCAACACCATGGACACACTAAGGACACACTATGGACACGCTACGGACACGCTATGGACATGCTATGGACACGCTACGGACACAATATGGACATGTTATGGACATGCCATGGACACGCTATAGACACACTATGGACACCCTATGGACACACAGTGGACACACTACGGTAAAGCCACGGACACAATAAGGACACGCTATGGACACGCCACGGACACGCTATGGACATGCTATGGACATTCTACGGCAACGCCACAGACACACAATGGACACGCTATGGACACAATATGGATCAGATATGGACACGGTACAGACACGCTATGGACATGCTATGGACACGCCACGGACACACTATGGATGCCACGGACACGCTACGGACACGCTAAGGAAACGCTACAGACACGCTAAGGACACAATATGGACACACTTTCTTTCTGGTCTAACATTTAGTTTCCTGTTCTGCAAACCGGACCTTGACCAACAGAACATCTATAGAGCGGAACTCTGGTGTTGACCCGCTTCAGAGAAGCTCCAGCCAGTTCTGATGATTCGGATCAGCCCAGATCCAGTTCAACCACATCTAATCTGTTCAGAACCAGAGGGCTGAGAGGTCCGCTACCTTCTCTCCTCTTCCTCATACCAGAGGGAAGACCCAGTCCAAAGAGTCCAGTGACTTCAGAACAAACAAGAAGCCATGATACACCGGAGAAGGTTGTCGTGTTCTAAAGGAGTTCTGGTTAAAGTCCAGACAGTCAGTACCACAGATCCATCAGGACTTCTACCTGAAGCAGCACTTAACTGGACTTCCTGATGTCCAGTTCCGTCTGGGTTCTTTGTGGGTTCCGTTTGGGTTGTGTGTGTGTTCCATCGTAGTTCTGTGTGTTCCATCTTGGTTCTAAGTGTGTTAGGTGTGGATTCTGTGTGTGTTCCATCTGGGTTATGTATGAATTCTGTCTTGGTTCTGTGTGTGTTCCATCTGGGTTCCATCGGTTCTGTGTGTTCAAATTGGATTCTGTGTGTGTGTGTTCCATCTGAGTTCTGTGTGTGTTCAATCTGGGTTCTGTGTGTGTTCCTTCTGGGTTCTATCGGGGTTTCGCCTGGGTCCTCTGTGTGTTCCAACTAGGCTCTTTGAGAGTTTGTGTGTTCCATATGGGTTCTCTGTGTGTTCTATCTGGGTTCTGTTTGAATTCTGTGTGTGTTCCATCTGGGTTCTATCTGGGTTTTGTGTGGGTTCTGTGTGGGTTCCATCTAGGCTCTGAGGGTTCTGTGTGTTCCATCTGGGTTCTGTTTGGGTTCTATCTGTGTTCTGTGTGTGTTCCTTCTGTGTTCTGTCTGGGTTTCGTCTGGGTTCACTGTGTGTTCTGTCTTGGTTCTAAGTGGGTTCTGTGTGGATTCTGTGTGGGTTCTGTGTGTGTTCCGTCTGGGTTTTGTGTGTTTTCCATATGGAAGTATGTTCTGTCTTGGTTTTAAGTGTGTTCAGTCTGGGTTCCATCTGGGTTCTGTGTGTGTTCTGCTTGGTTCTAAGTGGTTTCTGTGTGGATTCTGTCTTGGTTCTAAGTGTGTTCTGTGTGGGTTCTGTGTGTTCCCTCTGGGCTCTGTCTGGGTTGTGTGTGTGTTCTATCTGGGTTCTCTGTAAATTCCATATGGGTTCTGTGTGTTCCATCTGGGTTCTATCTGTGTTTTGTCTGGGTTCTGTCTTGTTTCTAAGTGTGTCCTGTGTGTGTTCCATCTGGGTTATGTGTGTGTTCCTTCTGGGTTCTGTGTGTGTTCTATCTGGGTTCTGTGTGGGTTCTGTGTGAGTTCCATATGGGTTCTGTGTGTGTTCCATCTGGGTTTTGTGTGTTTTCCATATGGAAGTATGTTCTGTCTTGGTTCTAAGTGGGTTCTGTGTGTGCTCTGTTTGGGGTCTGTGTGGGTTCTATGTGTGTTCCTTCTGGGTTCCATCTAGATTTCGTGTGTGTTCCATCTGGATTCTGTGTGCATTACGTCTTGGTTCTAAGTGTGTTCTGTGTGTGTTCGGTCTTGGTTCTAAGTGGGTTCTGTGTGTGCTCCGTCTGGGTTCTGTGTGGCTTTAAGCGGGACTCACCGGGCAGGCTGGTGGACACGTGGACCTGCGTGTAGAACCTCTTGCTGGGCAGCAGGTCTGACACGCCGTTCAGGGCCTCCACGGTGAAGGTGTAGTTTGTGTTGGGGAGGAGGTTGACCACGGTCACGGTGCGCTCCGTCAGCCCCACCTGCTGAGGCACGAAGCCCACGCTGGGCCCGCAGGGCTCGCACTGGCCCTCCACGCAGCGCCGGCAGCCCACGCTGTAGGTCAGGTCCACACGGCCCCCGGTGTCTGAGGGCGGGGCCCAGTCCAGAACCAGCGAGGACTGCCTCAGGGAGAACAGCAGGTCTCTGGGTGGGGAGGGGGGCCCTGCAGGAGGACAGAGGTCCGCTTTAGTTCTCAAAGGTTCAACTGGGTGAATAAAACAAGTTCACGATAAAGAACAGAACACAGGGCCCTGACAGCGGGCCCACTTCCATCAGCACCCAGTGCTGCACCTCAGCAGCAGAACTTTGGTCCAAAAACTGCTGAACGACCCTGAAAACAGAGCAATGTGAGCGCTCCTCAGAGAGGAGATGATCTGTCGATGATCTGAGAGCAGCTCCAACAGGAGGAGAAACGCATCCTGGCCTCCTGTTCTGGAGATCTGATACGAGAACATCTGGAGAACACAGCTCTGAGAAGGTAGAACCCCTGGAGGCAGATGAGTTCCCGCGTAGCATCAAGGTTTCATCTGCGGTCCAGAACCTGGTTCAGGTTCTGATCAGGTGACGGGTTTTTATTTTGGTCTTTTCTGCTTTTTATTCCTCTGCCTGTTTTCTAAATGACACGATTCATAGATTTGTTGCTATTACTTTTCTATTTTGAATCTATTTTATTTCAGATAAATATTCATGTGAGAACTGAATCGTTTTAATTTCTAAAGCTGATTTTAACAGCAATAGAACAACAGGAACATCTATCCTGTGTGTCTGGTGGAACAGTCCAACTGTCTGGTACCTCCGCTGCATGCAGAGGGGTCGGCTGCTTGGTTCTGGTTGTGACCGGACTGGACCGGACTGGACCGCTCTGTTTCCTGTGGCTGAGTCGGGGTTCTTGTCCCCACACCTTCGTTCTCTGTTCTCCAGCTCAGGAGCTCAGCCGCCCTCCCCCCTCCCTGCATCCAGGAACCTTCATCAGAGGAGGTTCTGCCGTCCCCACAGCAGCTCCATCCTTGTCCAGGAGGTTCTGATCAAGAGGCACACTGCAGGAGATCAGCTGTCGGACCGTTTTCCTCAAGATTCTTCAGAACTTCCCACCTTTTCTCAGGTCTCTTTATCTCTTTTCAGTTTATTGTGCTGTGGCGTTCTAACCTCTCTCCAGTCGTTCTGTCTGAGAACCCTAACATGTCAGAACATGCTCCGGCCCTGCATGGCGGCCATGTTGGAGAACCTCCCCCTGAGTAGGAGAACATGAAGATACGGCAGGTTCCAGGTGCGGCTGTAAAATAATCCTGATTTAGTCGATGTATCGACAGAAGATCGGCTGCTGGATCACAGATGGCCAAAGTTTCCTGTGAAGTTCCTTTGGATGGACGCTGGTGACCTTTGACCCGCCCATGGAAGCTTGGCACGTTGAAAGAAAAGCTGAATACTGGAGCTCATGTGAGAGGCAGGTGGGAATGACATCAGGAACACATTTAGAGGCGTAGCTCCGCTATGAAATTAGTTCAGAGGAGGAACATTTATTGGCTCCACTGGAGGAGGAGATGTAATAGAAGCCGCTCTGTCCTCTGGCTGCGGCGCATGGATGGATCATCTGCAGCAGCGACGCACCTCCTCCTCCTCCTCCTCCTCCTCCTCCTCCTGTGGGAAATAAAGGCGAGCGGCAGCCGAGAGGACCGCGGATCAGAGTGTTTGTCCAAATCTGTGCTGTGGCGCCGCTGCTGCCTTCATTTCAGGTGTCAGAGAAACAGGAAAATAAAATCTGCAGATTGAGACGCAGCTTTTCATTATGAAACATCCAGCAGTCCTCAGGGTCCATCTGGCCTCAGCCTGGATCTGGATCAGAGTCTCATGGACCAGTTGTCCTCTTCACCTCATGGTATCATCGGACCCACAAACCCATCAGAACCTTTGGAGGAAATTAATTCTGAACATTTATTCATTTACTACATTCTTTTCTGCATCAGTGGAAAATTAAACAGCAAATCTCTTTTTCTTTTTTTGACTCTGGTTCTGGAGTTTCAAGATTTTTCCTATTTTTGGCAAATTTATATCTGATATTGAAAAGTTTAGATTTAATTCTTGTTTTTTTAGCTGCTGAGGTAAATTGTTGGTGAATGTCTCGGATTTCTCCTCAAACTGATCATGAGACTGAACTCTGAGGAGGTCCAGGATCCTGGAGATGATGGATGGATGGAGCTTCATCTGCAGCAACGAGGACGTCGCTCCGGTGGAGCTCTGGTTCTACAGCACCGTCTGGTCTGACCTCCAGCTATGGGTCCGGGTAGAACCAGAACCTGGGTAGCAGCAGCTGGATAATGTGCGGAGTTTAGAGGGGAGCGGCTGCTCCTCCACGTTACAAGGAGTCAGCTTAGGAGGTTCATCTCACCTCCCTTTGGAGCGTTTCCTGCAGGTCCCTCTGGGAGGAGAACCAGAACCTTCAGACGGGACCATATTCTGTCCTGGCCCAGAGCGATCCTCCAGGAGGAGCAGGAACCCGTTGCTGGGGAGGTCTGGATGGACCTGGAACTCGGTGCTAGCCAGACTGTCATGACTTCAAATCCTCGTTTCCTCTCCAGGACAACAGTTGTCCTAATTCGTCTTCATCAGAACCCGGCCCGTAGGTCTCTGGGGGACTCATCGTGTCTTCTGCTGTCCCGTCTTCCTCGGTCTGGTCATACGTTGGATCCCAGCTCTGGGTTCTGCTGCAGAGGCGTTTCTCAGCTGCAGGATCAGGCAAATGTGAGCGGATCATAATTACTGGATCGATACTCTAATTAATGTTCTCATTAGGCGGCTCTAACTGTTATCAGGCAGGGATCAGTGAGCTCTGCGCTCGATACGTCATTAAAGCTCTCTGAACTGGCAGAGACCCCCAGAGACCTGCTGAGCCCGGAGCCGGTCCAACAAACCCAGACTGTTGCTGCTCAAACACGTCAGTGTTCCCCCGCATGGGATCAACGGCACCGCTCAGAACCGTCTGTGGAGAGGAGGAAGGGTTCCAGAAAGCGAGAAGGTGAGGGAAGTGGGAACGATAATGAAAGGAAAACGTTGGAATGGAACAGAAAGGGACACGTTCCGGTGGACGGAGGGAACATCTGGACATTATTATTATTATTATATATTATTATTATTATATATTATTATTATTATATATTATTATTATTATATATTATTACAGAACTGCAGCAATCCACAGACTGAGGCAGCAACATGGAAACGATGTGCAGGTACAGGAAGCATGGGCGTGCTTTAGGAGTTAAGGGTCAGAAAGATTTGAAATGTTGCAGGCAGAAGGTTGTGGGTTTGAATCCCAGTTTGCATGTTCTCGCGTATCTCCTGAGAAACATTAATCTACAACATTCTGGAGGATGTTCTCCAGGGACAAGGAAAAAAAAGATTAGAGCGCCTCGTTTCCCCAGTTTCTTGTTCGTCTTAATGTCAGCTACAACTAAAAATCCCATCCTGAGCTGCTAGATGCTCTTCAGACGAGAGGAATTCTAACACCTTCTCGTGTTTCTTTCTTTGAGGGTCTTAGTATTTAAATAAAAAGGTTCTGGTCGTGTTTTGTTCTTTCTGTCCTGCCTTACTGACGGCTCCCTGGGTGGAACAGCTAAACCTGCCTAGATTTGATTTACTCACATTTAACCATGAGGGAAGGTGAAGGAGAGGTAGGGGACAGATCAGACATGGAGATGAGGAAGAGGAGGGATGAACTGTAGAGGTGAAGAAGGGGGAGGATGAGAGGACACAGGGTGAAGGACGGGTCAACCATCAGTCGATCTTTATGGAGATCAGCAGAAGAGGTGGCTGACGTGACCGTCTAAAAGCAAAAACATCAAAGTGGGACGATGGTGGCTGACAGAACATGGAGGACATGCAGCGTGTGTGGTGTAATTACTGGTGCAGGGAGCAGACGGGCTGTCCAGAGGAGTCCTGAAGTGGTCTTCCTCACACACACACACCACAGAGCCCTCCTCCTCCGCCACGCTGTTGGCCGGACAGGGAAAACACTCCTGCTGCCGGGACGACATCTTGTAGGATCCGGGCGGGCACGCTGGGGACAAAACACTGGGTCAGAAACCTCCAGGACATCTTGCATCAGAACCAGTCCGGACACACTGGACCTTCATTTATCCTCTAAATGTGTCACCGAACACGGCAGTATATCAAACATTTACATCTAAATAAAGAATCTACAGAGGATCCAGACTAGTCTGAAGCTCTGAGGCACACAGAACCGATCCGTGATCCAAACCCATCTGAGCCCAGCCGCAGGAAGAAAAGCACAAAGATCCAAAACTCATTTCTTTCTTTTTGTCTGAAGTACGGAAACCCAGAAAGCTGGAGTCTAAGAAGGAAAATCGTCTAAATATTGAACATAGAAACATAAAAACCATAAATATCCCAGAGTTTAAAGAAATACATTAAAATGATATTAAGAGTCACAACAAATAAAAGAAATACTATTATCCCTAAAGCAGCTAGATCTCAGTTACAAGACAGACCTGTGAGTACATACAGCGTGTAAAAATGTGTAAAAATGTATATGTGTAAAAATGTGTAGAAACGTGTAAAATTTGCAAAAACTTGTAAAAATGTGTAAAAATTTGTAGAAATGTGTAAAAATGTTTGAAATGTGTAAAAACATGTAAAAACGTGTATAAATGCGTAAAAAAGTGTAGAAACGTGTAAAAATTTGTATAAATATGTAAAAATGTGGAAAAACTCGTACAAAACAACACAGACAACAGATCTAGACCCTTTTTCTCAAGTTATTACTAAAGAGCAGATTCAATCTTGGGTCAAATATCATCATTCATCATCACTAAAGAGTTCATGGGCTGTAAAGGTTCCTGAATATTCTGTTTCCAGATGAACCCAGCCGTGAGGATTAATCTGATCATTCTCAGCAACGTGTTTCTTCCTGAGGAGCAGGAAGGTCAGAAGGTCACGTGACCTTCTGACTGCTCTGAAGGAGGCTGTGCACCTCCTCATGATGGACGCTTCCGTCAGAAACTCCAACGTGAGCCGTAGCAGCTGTGTTCCTGGTTTCTGTCTGCAGACCCGGTTTATTCCTCTGGAAGTGGATCAGCAGAACCTCCTCTGGCCTGCTGCTTGCAGAAGGGGCGGATATGTTGGACGTTTCAAACACTCCCAAACAGCAGCTGATCATTGGGTCGAACCATTTTACCGCCAGCCTGCATGCAGCTTTTCCTCCGCTTGCAGTTTCTGTGGATCAGGTGATGATTGGTGTGAAACCAGGCAGATCCTGATCAGCAACATCTCTCCCCTTTACTTCCTTTTCCTAGTGCTCTCACTCTTTAGTCTCTTATTTCAGCTTTTTTCCCGTTTCAAACTCAAACCAGCTGTGTGTCAGAGACACGTGTGATAAGCTGACCTCCAGGACGGACCAGGTAGGACCTCCATGCACCTAAATGTGAAAATCACCGTGGAGTCTGGAACAAATGGACCTTATTCTCATCTAAAAACCCGCAATGTGTGACAAAAAGCAGAAAGCTCAGTTTTAGCTTTAATAAAGCTATATTTAGATAAACAAAACAGTAATTTAGCTTTAATTTCTATTATTTTTCAGCCTCCAAAGTTTCAGTTTGAACCAAGATCAGAACCAAAACCAGCATTATTTTTGGACAATAATAAGCTGATGCAGTAATTAAAACCATTATATCAATAACCCTATAGAAAACACACAAGAACGCAGCACATGTGTGGTTATATATCTCACATCTCCAAGACCAATGCCTCATCATTTTATTGCAGAACCTAAAGAGGACAGGAACTTGGTAAACAGCAATAAAAACTCAGAGTGAAGGCGTTTCAGATGCAGGAATAAATTCCAACATTTATTGAGTCTTAATTAAGGTGTAAAAACGTCCTCCTTTGACCAAACCATGAGAAATTGCTGGAAATGAAGCTTTTCTAACCCTCTAACGGTGGAATAATGAAGCAGCTCCTGTCTGCAGCTGGACTCGGACTCAGAGACCGGGCTCCCGCTGCGACGCTCGGATCAGAAGCTGCGTTCGGACCCGCCTGTGACTGGGGCCCTCAGACCGGCGCCGCGGATCCGGGGAGACGCTTGTAATTGACTTTCTAATGTCTGTCATTACACAGGAGACGCGTCGGCACAGAGCTCCCGGTGCGAGGACTTCACAGAAACACACACCTCCTGTGTCTTTGTTACTGAGCGGCGCCGTCCTCCTCTCCACGCCAGCAGCGCCGGGCACGGATGGGCCCAAATCAAGGCCAGATTATGCACACATCTCTGGGAACAGAGAGGCCTCATGCGTTTTCTGCCTATCGTGTTTAAAAGCAGGTGAGTCATGTTCGCGGCTGGATCCCGTCCCGACTTATCTCCTCCATTCAGCACGGACGCGCATTTGGACCGCCACCCTGAAGACTGGGTCTAATGATAGGGCGGAGCGAGGCAATTTGTGCAGCTCTGATAACAAAGGAGCTGGCGATGCTCGACAGCCATCTTCCTCCGCAGATAGCGGCTGTTCAAAGAGCCGCCGGCAGCCACGCCAGGCAAGGTCACCTCAGTCAGAACCGGGCCTCAGCCCACCTGTCATTGGGAGAAGCCAGACTCTACAGAAAGGAGGAGCACTTCAGACACTTTCTGCTCATTTAGTCCTGGCTGTTCTGCTGCCAGCTAATGGACTTTCAGCGACAGCTGCAGAGCGACTGATCCGTTCAAGCCTGGAGCTCAGCGGGAGCATTAACCACTCACGCATCCAGACTCTGTTTATGAAGCACTGCTCCGCCAAAGGAAGGGCCGTCCTCCTGAGATCTTACCTACCAGCACTTAAAGGCAACAGAAAACGCTTTCAGCTGCAAAATTATTGATTTAAATCGAAGTAAACAGAAAAAACGCTAAAACTAAAGCTGCCACTGAATTTCATCTGGAGCTGCTGAGCTAGTGAAGGGGGGGGGGGGTAACACAATGCCAGGAGGGAAACACATCAGCAATGCCCACCAACCTGGGAAGGGTCAAAGGTCATCTCCAGACCCCCTGAGTCCGTCATCATCCTGAGAGGAGAACATCTCAGCAGCTTCCAGGAGGAACGTCCAGCAGGTTCAGCCCAAGGTCAGAGCAGGAAGCTCAGAGAAATGAGCAGAACCCAGGAGCTCCACCTCAGACTCTACAGGCCTCAGTCAGCAGGTCAAAGGTCACAGGTCACATGACCCTGAGTTCCTCTGTATACCAGACAAGGAGAATCAGGATGCAAAGCCAGCAGCAGATCTACAGCAGAATGGCTGAAAAAGAAAAGAATGAAGGTTCTGGAGCGGTCCAGTCCAGGTTCTGACTCGGCCGCGCTGCTAGTCTGACAGGTGGAGCTGGAACAATGGATCAAGATCGGTGGGAAAGCTTCATTTTGTGGTGTGGGAGGTCCAAATCAGAGACAGGAAACCTCGTTATCAATCTAATCAGTTAAATGAAAATTACAAATTCATGACTTTGCAGTTTCATCATGTAATGAATAAAAAGTAAAAGGTCAAAGAATCTGATTTCATTAACTTTACAAATGACTTTAAAGGAGTTTTGCCTTTGCAGGAGGAATCAATTTGCAGTTGGCCCTTCTCTGTGCGGCGTGCCGGCTCCAGCCTTAAACACGGCCATTAATAAAGCATGGAGCACTTAATACCCGAGATGGGAGCAATGAATTGTTTCCCTGCCTCTCTGACAGCGCACATTAATAAATATTAATAACCCGAAAAGAGGCTTGCATCAGACTCCTGCACAGAGAAAACACGACTCTGCTCGTCCAACATCCGCTCAGACAGAACCGGCCGTTTACTCTGGGTGGACAGGTGAGAACCGGGTCGGGCTCTGGCAGCAGGAGCAAATGAAAGGCTAGAAAGAGGAGGCATGGTGATGTGGTTTCAGGCTGGAGCCAATAATAGTTCTGACCCAGGGTCTCCTTCCAGCAGGATAACCCAGAGATTCTCACCGTGGTTCTGGAGCCTCAATGTCCATCAGAATCATAGGGAGAGATTCTGCTAAAGTCGGACCGAGAATTCACTGAGTGGATCAGGAGAATGGAGACACGCTGGCCGGGTCCATTTAACCCGAACGGATCACCGGCCCATTTCCTATCAGAAGGTTCTGCTGCTGCGCGTCTCGTGAACACGAAGAACCCAGCAGCCTTCAGGTGCTTTCAGGTTGATCTGAGCCGTTACAGCAGGGTTTACCGCAGAGAGGTTCCAGGTCCGACGGGTTGGATCTCAGGGCCAGCGGCTCTGACTGACCCAAAGAACCATTTAGAATCTAAATCTCTTCCTGTTGTAGGTCCGTTAGGATCCCCAAATGACTTCTATTAGCTGCCAGAACAAGAGCCATCTGGTTCTGCAGATACCAGGCTGCTGAACAGAACATACGGGAGAATGTGTCAGGTTCTGACAAAGATTCAAACAGAAATGCTGAACGTCAGCATCAGAACTCCACTCCTGCAGTGGAGCATGCAGTTCAATTCAATTTTATTTATATAGCGCCAATTCATGAAACATGTCATCTCGAGGCTCTTTACAAAGTCAAGTTCAATCATATTATACAGATTGGTCAAAAATGTTCCTATATAAGGAAACCAGTTGATTGCTTCAAAGTCCCGACAAGCAGCATTCACTCCTGGAGAAGCGTAGAGCCACAGGGAGAGTCGTCTGCATTGTACATGGCTTTGCAGCAATCCCTCATACTGAGCAAGCATGAAGCGACAGTGGGAAGAAAAACGGGAAGGCAGCATCATTCATTCACAAGGGGGTAAATACTTTTTTACAGTGCGGTCTCTGACTGGGCAGAACCAGAAACAACTGTTCCTACACCCCCCCCCCCCCCCCACCACAGAACCTCCAGCAGGATGGCGTATCAGAACCGCTGAGTCTGACGGGTTCCTTAACGTTCTGTCAGCCTGATGTGATGCAGCTGAAGGCTGCAGGCAGGAACGTCTCCCTGCGTGTCGGCTGAGTCTCCCCGCCCTGCTGCTCCTCTCCATGCACGTTTGAACTTTAACCCAACAGCAGCAAAAAGCAGCTGAGTCACAGCAACGAACCACTTCTTAATGTTCTGAGATGAAACTGGAGGCTGATCACATTTCTGTTTACTCTCAGGCCTCTCTGTGCTGAATATGTCTGCTTATGGAAATTAAAAAGCATAATCTGCAGTCTGCTGCGGCGCTCCATCTGACTCTGAATCAGCGATTCAAATCTGCAGCGGGACTCGAATCAGTCGCTGCCTCTAATGACATTTCATTTCCATTTGTCTCATTCCGAATCAGCCATTTTCATTAGGACTGTGACCCAGATAGGAACAAATCAGCCAGATAAATCTGATTCTGAGGGCGAAGATAAATGAGCAGCGCTGCATATTCTTAAGTACAGCAGAGGAGAGGGGAACAGTATAATATCCTGTGGAGGGAGGAGGTCAGGGGTAATCAGGACGACGGCCTATCAGAGTCAGCAGTAGCAGGAAAGCTGCATCTTACTCTCCTTCATGCTGTGGGAGCTTCACGCCAGACGTCCATCTGCTGCTAGATGTGACTGAATGGGTCTGGGAACCTGAGCCTGAGGCTCCGCTTTCTGGTCTGCAGGAAACCAGAACCTTCATTTTCCCTTATTTAGTTCTCAGTGTTTGCTTTAGTGTAAATTCTGACAGATAACAGCTGTTAAGTTCTTTACTGTGGTGGAACATGCAGAGTGATCTGATGGAAACAGAGATCACTACATCCTGTAGTGCACACAGAGATCCCTTTATTTCAAGCGCTGTGTGCTCATCACGGCGGATGATGGCGCTGCCTTTACTGCTTCAAGCACGGAGCTGCAGGAAGATGAACCATGATCTTCTGCAGAAACACCACCTGGAGGCTCCTTTCTGTTTCAGGTCCCTCCAGAGTCTCCTCCAGACCAGGGCCGGGCTGCGCTGCCGTCAGCGGCGCCGTTATTGGACTGGCATGAGAGTCGGCGGCCGGGGTTAGACCATTGCTTCAGACGTACGCCGTCAAACCAGACGGAGCAGCAGCCACACAGAACCTTCCTCTCGGCTCTCACAGCCCTTCCTCCAGCAGCGACACATTTTAAAGTCGATGTGAAAAAGGAAATCACCACGGAAATAAAACCGAATTTAGAATGGATCCCAGCACACGTCAAAGAATTTGGCAACTGGTAATAAAATATGAATATAACGGAGAATGACAGGAAAGAAAGTGACCCAGAAGTTTAATCTGTTAAACATCTCCATGTGGTGGTGGGGATGAATGTTTCTGGATCAGAACCTGTGACAGAGCCGCTTTAAACCTGGTTTTCCTGCAGCAGAGGCCTCTGGCCCGGATGACCTCTGTTCGTCAGACCGTCTGCAGCAATCCCCTCATCGCTCATTCCCGCCACATTTCACATCCAGCCTTCCTCATCCTAACAGCTTAACGGCTGCAGACATGCATGGAGGCGGTGGGGGGGGGGCGACCATACGGCTGATTAAGTGGTTTTCCTGGCGGGGGGAGTCACGGTCAGAGCACACGGCCGTTTAAATGTTTTCAGAGGTGAGAGAGAGAGAGCCCTCATGTGAAGAGGAACAGTTGGTCCATCAAGGAGACGGATGAGGTGATCCTGCAGCCCCTCCCTCCTCCATGTTGGAGCTTCAAACTGACCAACGTGCAGAAAATACTGAATTATTGTTGAATGATTGTCAGTTCATCCAAACCTTTTTCAGTAATGTCTCCAACATTTCCTCTGAAAGACGACGGTTTATGTCCCTGAAACGGACCAAAATCTGAAAGCTCACCATCAGTTTTCATTTCTACAAATCCGTCCATCGGTCCGTTCGACGATCCCTCTGTCGGTCCGTTGGTCGGTCGGGGAAAGGGTCTCCTTCCAGTTGGATCTGTCCAGAAAAAGTCCAAAGGGAAGTGCCTTGATCCGACGAGCCATCTCAGCTGACCCGTTTCAAAGTTGAGGAGCAGAAGCTCTCCTCTTAGCTCCTCCTGGATGATGGACCTCATCTCCTGATCCAAGGCAGAGTGCGCTCACAGGAGAAGCTCGTTTCAGCGGCTTGTCTCCAGGAGCTGGTTCTGGCTGTCATGACCCATGTTTCATCACCGTGGCTGAAGGATTGGACCACAGATGAACCAGTAAATCAACAGCTTCATTTATCAGCTCAGCTCCTGCTCCGGTACCGCCGCCTGCTGTGGAAGCTCTGATCCATCCATCTCCTGCTGCATCCTGGTGTCACCCAGGACCAGCAGAACACCAGGATACTGGACCGGCTCTGAGCGGAGCAGAGAGTTCTCCACGACCCGCAGCTGATCCCATCTGCAGAGATTTATCACCTCTGGCTGCTTGATCATCAAGAACATTGATCAGCATAGAAATCCTAATTATCCAGCCGGATGACTTGTCCCGGTTGGTTGACCTCTGCCCCTCCGTTAGACCAGCCCAGAAACCAAGACATCATTGAAACAGAGCTGATAGAAATGCACAAACGTCTTCACAAACATGCTCAGCGGGACGCGGCGTTTGCTTTAAAATGCATCCCAGTCAGAGGCCATAATTAAGCTGTGAAGGTAAAGCAGCCCTGACCTTCCTGCGCAATTAGCGGACTCTTCTTTTATTAATCCCCCACACATGCCTTCATTTACTCCTGCGTCTAATCAGCCGTTTAATTAAGACATCCAACATGGCGTCGTGTGGCCTCAAGAAGAAAACCTGTCAAGCAATTAAAGGCAAAAGAAAAGAAGGGATGAAGAGCGGATCAAAGTGGAATAAAAGAGGAAATCTGACCGAATGTGACCTTAACCAGAGTTTTGTTACGTGAACGCGTTTCTTCTCTGGCTTCCAACGTGTTTTTAAAGTTTGTCCAGAGGACATCTGCAAATGCAACTTCTGGGCTTAGAGCTCGCCTCAACAGGAACAAGCGCCCAGATGCTGAAGCATCAACAGTGAGTCACGCAGCTCGTTACTGAGAGCTGCTTCCTCCTCCATCAGCATCTCTGAAGTGTTCAAAGCCGGAGGATGCTAACGACCCTAAACCCAGCTGCTCAGAGCGAGCAGAGAGCGGGTTCTGGTGCCGCTCACAAAGCCTCTTCACTGAGCTCTATTCTGCCTCGCTGAGAGCTGCCAGCATCCGTCTCCTAACAAAGGCATCGAATATCTGTAGAATCTGAAAAGTGCGGCGTGCCTTTATATTGCAGTGATCTCTGCATCGTCACTTCCTGTTTGCGGTAAGGCGTATTGTGTCACTTCCTGTTGTCACGGTGTGAATTGCGGTCTGTTGCTCCAGACTCTCTCGCATAGAATCCTACCTAAAACTGCTGGCTAAGGATAAGCGTAAATACAGTAAAATTGTTATTCACGCTGCCGGTAATGACACCCGGTCACGCCGATCGGAGGTCACTAAAGTTGGTGTTGCTTCGGTGTGTAAGTTTGCTAAAACAGTGTCGGACTTTGTAATTTTCTCTGGTCCTCTGCCTGATCTGACCAGTGATGACAAGTTTAGCCGCATGTCATCATTCAACCGCTGGTTGTCTAGGTGGTGTCCAGAAAACGACGTGGGCTACATTGATAACTGGCGAACTTTCTGGGGAAAACCTGGTCTGATCCGGAGAGACGGCATTCATCCCACTTTGGATGGTGCAGCTCTTCTTTCTAGAAATCTGGCCGGATTTATTAGTTCTCCTAAATGCTGACAACCCAGGGTCCAGACCAGGAAGCAGAGCCGTAGTTTAACACACCTCTCTGCAGCTTCTGTACTGTTACCCACCCATTATCCTATTGAGACGGTGTCTTTCCCACGGCCAAAACTTAACAGATCAAAAACTGATCTAAAGGGAACAAATCATAAAAATCAATGCGAGTCAACTTGAACCAAAAAATAAAAGAATTAAATGTGGTCTATTAAATATAAGGTCTATCCCTCCAAAGACTTTGTTAGTTAATGAATTGATTTCTGATAATCAGATTGATTTGTTTTGTCTCACAGAAACCTGGCTACAAGAGGACTACGTTAGTATAAATGAGTCAACTCCCTCCAGTTATTCTAATTTCCACATTCCTAGATCTGTGGGAAGAGGAGGAGGAGTAGCAACCATCTTTTAGTCTGATTTATTAATTAGTCCCAGGCCAATTAATAATTACAGTTCTTTTGAACATTTAACCCTCAGTTTCCCTCATCCAAACTGCAAAGCAATAAAACCTCTTCTGTTTATTGTTTTGTATCGTCCACCAGGCCCTTACACTCAGTTTTTGGATCAGCTGTCAGACTTCTTATCTGATTTGGTGTTAAATACTGACAAGATTATTATAGTGGGTGATTTTAACATCCATGTTGACACTGAATGTGATAACCTTAGTGTAGCCTTTAAAACTATCCTAGATTCAATTGGTTTTGCTCAAAATGTGCATAAGCCAACGCACTCTTGGCTTCATACTTTAGACCTTGTGCTGACATATGGCATTGATTGTGAAGAATTAACAGTATTTCCTCACAACCCTGTCCTATCTGATCATTTTTAATAACATTTGAGTTTAATCTAACTGAGTTCTCCACCCCCAAAAGAGGGTTCCATTATAGTAGATCTTTATCGGACAATGCTGTATCAAAACTTAAAGAGTCTGTCCCCCTTTTAATATAGTCAGTATTGCAGAAATACCCTGTAGATGGCAGCAATGTTGTTTCTTCCCATTCACAAATTGATGTCTTTGTTAACGGTGTGACTTCGTCATTGCGTTCTGCATTAGATAATGTAGCTCCCTTGAAAAAGAAGGTGATAATTCACAGGAAGCTGGTTCCCTGGTTTAATTCAGAGCTGTGTTCCTTGAAGCACAATGTTAGGAAATTGGAGAGAAAATGGCGCTCTACACACCAAGAGGAATCCTACCTAATCTGGAGGGACAGTCTATTGTTGTATAACAAGACCCTTCGCAGAGTTAGAGCAGCATATTTTTCATCATTAATTGAGGAGAATAAAAATAATCCTAGATTTCTCTTTAGTACAGTTGCCAAACTTACTCAGAGCTGCAGCTCCGTTGATCCATCCATTCCCTTAGCTCTTAGCAGTAATGATTTTATGGGATTCTTCATAAATAAAATTGATGCCATTAAAAATAAAATAATTGGCATCCTCCCAAACATGATTACCTCGTCCTTAATGAGAGAGAAAACGTTGGAGGAATCTTTAGAACCTGCGCTGTCTGAACTGTTTAGAAGCAGTAGAGCTTTCTGAGCTATCTAAAATCTTAGCTTCATCTAAACCTTCTACCTGTATGTTAGACCCAATCCCAACCAAGTTGTTTAAGGAGGTATTCCCTTTGATCAGTGGCCCTATTTTAGACATGATTAATCTATCCTTAGTAAATGGATATGTACCACAGGTTTTTAAAGTAGCTGTTATTAAACCTTTACTTAAGAAACCATCTCTTGATCAAGATAAGCTAGTAAACATGTCATTTAAATCCCATATTAAACAGGTTTCCTTTTTTCACCTCAGGAATATCGCCAAAATTAGAAACATTCTGTCCAGGAGTGATGCTGAAAAACTAGTCCATGCATTTGTTACTTCAAGGCTGGACTATTGTAATTCTTTACTATCAGGAAGTCCACAAAATGCAGTTCAAAGTCTTCAGCTGATCCAAAATGCTGCAGTAAGAGTTCTGATGAAAATCAACCAGAGGGATCATATTTCTCCAATTTTAGCTTCCCTTCACTGGCTTCCTGTTAAATCAAGAATAGAATTTAAAATTCTTCTTCTAACGTATAAAGCCCTTAATAATCAAGCTCCATCATATATCAGAGCTCTGATTACTCCGTATGTTCCTAACAGAGCACTTCGCTCTCAGACTGCAGGTCTGCTGGTGGTTCCTAGAGTCTCTAAAAGTAGAATGGGAGGCAGATCCTTTAGCTATCAGGCTCCTCTCCTGTGGAACCAACTCCCAGTTTTGGTCCGTGAGGCAGACACCCCGTCTACTTTTAAGACTAATCTTAAAACTTTCCTTTTTGACAAAGCTTCTAGTCAGAGTGGCTCATGTTACCCTGAGCTACCTTTATAGTTATGCTGCTATAGGCTTAGGCTGCTGGAGGACATCAGGGCCTATTTTTCTCACTCTACTGATTTCTACTGTTCTCCAGTTTTGCATTGCATTACATTGAAATGACTGTTGTCATTTCAGCTTTTAACTTTTTGTTCTCTCTCTTTTATCTTCATAGTAGGCACACCTGGTCTGACGTTCTGTTAGCTGAGACATCATCCAAGGAAGTCGGATCACCACTATTACCATCTAATGTAGAACAGATTACTAGATCAATGTGAGCTTCTGTGCTTGTTTGTCTCTCTTGTTGTGTCTCTGCTCTGTCTTCTGTAACCCCCAGTGGGTCGAGGCAGATGACCGTTCATACTGAGCCTGGTTCTGGTTCTGCTGGAGGTTTTTCCTTCCCGTTAATGGGGAGTTTTCCTCTTCACTGTCGCTTCATGCTTGCTCAGTATGAAGGATTGCTGCAAAGCCATGGACAATGCAGACGACTCTCCCTGTAGCTCTACGCTTCTCCAGGAGTGAATGCTGCTTGTCGGGACTTTGAAGCAATCAACTGGTTTTCTTATATAGGAACATTTTGACCAATCTGTATAATCTGACCCAATCTGTATATCATTGAATTTGACTTTGTAAAGTGTCTCGAGATGACATGTTTCATGAATTGGCGCTATATAAATAAAACTGAATTGAATTGAATTGAATATTCAGCCCCACCTCTCCAGAACCACATCTGGCTGCAGGTCCAGCTGCAGCTCTTCTCAGGTTTGCCTCCACCAGAAGTTCACTTCAGCTTCTTTCTTATTCTGTTTTTGTCACAATTGGTAAAAAAAGATTTAAATTCACAAAATATAACAAAATAAATTAATAATAATAATAATAATAATAACAATAATAATAATAATAACATGCCCTTCCTAATAGACTTTGAAAGTGAAATCTGTGGTCTGAGACCTTCCTCAGAGCAGGCACTGATGATGATGGTTCTGAACCGGAGATATATTTAGAACCGTCTGGATTTAACCTCCTTTTATGGCCTCAGGTCCACTTTCTCCATCCAATCGTAGGTATTTTTGTCTCCTGCTGCTGGAGGACTTCCTGTTTTCTCTCAAATCAGAGCCCAGAGGGCAGAGACACGCTCACTCTGTCATCCACACCTGGTAGACACCACCATTCTGAATGCTTCTGTAGAACCTGGGCCTGGAGGTTCTGTTGAACCCAGATCTCCTTCAGGAGACCCTGCAGACGCCGTCGTAACGGACTGAACCTGATTGGCTGAAACGACTCATGTCCCGACTCATTTAAATGGATCAGAACTAATTCAGCGTGGTCTGTTAGGGTTGGTTTGTAGAAAGTTCAGCGGGTTGGAAATGTTGCTGACCCGGAAGAAACGGGAAGAACCTGGAGACGAAGTCAAAAATGGAGCTGGGTCCTCGTCAGAGTGGAATGAAAACAGGCGTTGAAAAGTGGAATGCTGGAAAACAAGCAGAAACTTTTCTTCTGTGGGAGAGAACGCAGGTCAAGAGGAGCAAGCAGCATATTTTAGCGTCTGCGTGGGAGGTTTCATGTGGGCGAGCATCGATCGGCTTCGTCCCTCCGTTTGGGTTTCCTTTCTTCCTCCTCTTGGCGGATGCCCTCCTCACACGCAGCTCTGCGTTGCTGCGAGGCAAGGACCAGCCGTGCATGTGAGAGCGCATGAGAGAGCGCATGAGAGAGCGCATGAGAGTGCATGTGAGAGTGCATGTGAGAGCGCGGGGAGAGGGGTCGATAGAAACCCACTCTACGTATTTTTAGCTAAGCTCACGGCGGGGCGCCACCAAAGCTGCGGCTGTGATTACTGAACGTTTCAAACAGCCGTTCTCCATACAGGCAGCATCGATCTGCTTCCTGTTCTTTACCTGCGGACGTTTGCGCACAAAGAAGCGGATCATGGATGCCGTGCTCAGAGCGTTTCTGCAGAGGTGCTTCTTCTAAATCCAGCGGTATCTTTATTCAGCAGCTCACTTTGTTTCTTTATGTTGAGCTGCTTGCTGGCAGATGTCATCTATTCTCAGTTTAATAACTCCCCTTGGCTCCAGTTTGCCAACAAATATTCTCAGTAAATCAATGTTGACGGAAGCATCATGATGCAGATTACTGGAGATGCAGTCGCAGAAGTTTGGCTGGAAGATTCCTGAGCAGATAAGCTGATTAAACCGGCCACGTCTGCAGCAACACTGAGACAAACCAGAAGATACAAACTTATAACGGAAAGACTGAAACCATCCCGAGGTGCCGGAGGGAAACCTTCAGGGTCAAAGTTCAACGGCACCAAAGATGAGGAACTTTTTCTGAGTAAAAACTCAAAACCTGAAACATTTTAGCCTCAAATCCAAAAATCTTTCTGAAAAGAAACTAACTCAGTGGTTTTAGCAGCTGAACTACATCCTGCAGCTCAGACCCGTTTGATGTTAGAAGTGGAAGATCCAGAACGCCCAGAGTGGCTCAGAGTCACGGGTTCAATTCCTGACACCACTGACAAAAAGCCCTGAACATAGATAATCTAGTTCATCTAATTTGTTTATCATAACAGCATCAAACAGGATCTGATTCAGCGGATTTCAGGTCTTCTGAATAATTTTTCTAAATTTCTGTCGGTTCTGCAGAAATAATAACGCTCTGGATGTTACAGATCCTCCTCTCTGCAGGAGCACATCTGGATCGGAGCCTGCGCCGCCTACGCCTGCTGCTGACCTCCTCCGCCCACGCTCCTCTTCTCCGTCCATCTCACACATTCACCCCTCCATCCGTGTCTCCTCCTCTCTCATGCCAACATGCTCTCGTTTGGATTCCTCCCACCTCCTTCTCCATCAGCAGCTCTTTCTGCCTCCGTGCCCCCAGGAAGGAGCAGCATCGCTACGGCGATGATGTGCAGGGAGGCGAGAACACACTCAGACACCGAGGAGCATCCAGAACCCCGGCAGCACAACCCCCCCCCCCATCACCTGATAAACTGCCAGCTTTCTCCTTATCTGCCTCCAGAGACAGAAAGTCCAGCTGCTCCTGCTCCAGAACATTCTTCCAGGGAGAAAGTCCAAACTTTCAGAACACGCTAAGCTTAGTATGTGGTGAAGCTGATGATCCACGTTCAAACGTTCCATCTTCAGCGTCTTTCAGAGGACGGACCTGTTAGTGTTAAAGTTCTGGTGAGCCCACACCAGAACACCAGCGGTTCTTATTCAGTAGTAAACGTCTTTGCTGTCTGGATCATTTGGGTTCTGGTTCTTTTAGCTCTGATCCATTTCTACTGAACTTGGTGAGGGTCAGAACCTCAGCTGAGCTGCAAATCTAGAGCTGCATCCTTCAGTTCAACATCCATCCATCCATCATCCATCCATCTGTTCATCCACCCATCTGTTCATCCATCCATCTGTTCATCCATCCCTTCATCATTCATCCATCCATCCCTTCATCATTCATCCATCCCTTCATCATTCATCCATCCCTCCATAATCCATCCATCCATCATCCATCCATCCATCATCCCTCCATCATCCATCCATCCATCATCCATCCCTCCATCCATCCCTTCATCATTCATCCATCCCTCCATCATCCATCCATCAATCATCCATCCATCATCCCTCCATCATCCATCCATCCATCATCCATCCCTCCATCCATCCATCCATCCCTTCATCATTCATCCATCCCTCCATCATCCATCCATCAATCATCCCTCCATCATCCATCCATCTATCATCCATCCCTCCATCATCCATCCATCCATCCATCCATCATTCATCCATTCATCCATTCATCATCCATCCATCAATCATCCATCCATCATCCATCATCCCTCCATCTATCATCCATCCCTCCATCATCCATCCATCCATCATTCATCCATTCATCATCCATCATCCATCCATCAATCATCAATCATCCATCCATCTATCATCCATCCCTCCATCATCCATCCATCCATCATTCATCCATTCATCATCCATCATCCATCCATCAATCATCCATCCATCATCCATCATTCATCCATCATTCATCCATCCATCCCTCCATCATCCATCCATCCATCCATCCATCCATCATCCATCCATCCATCATCCATCCATCCATCATCCATCCATCCATCATCCATCCATCATTCATCCCTTGAATGTAGCTCCCTTGAAAAAGAAGGTGATTATTCACAGGAAGCTGGCTCCCTGGTTTAATTCAGAGCTGCGTTCCTTGAAGCACAATGTTAGGAAATTGGAGAGAAAATGGCGCTCTACACACCAAGAGGAATCCTACTTAATCTGCAGGGACAGTCTATTGTTGTATAACAAGACCATTCGCAGAGTTAGAGCAGCATATTTTTCATCATTAATTGAAGAGAATAAAAATAATCCTAGATTTCTCTTTAGTACAGTTGCCAAACTTACTCAGAGCTGCAGCTCTGTTGATCCATCCATTCCCTTAGCTCTTAGCAGTAATGATTTTATGGGATTCTTCATAAATAAAATTGATTCCATTAAAAATAAAATAATTGGCATCCTCCCAACCATGATTACCTCGTCCTCAGTAAGTGAGGCAGCGTTGGAGGAATCTTTAGAACCTGCGCTGTGTCTGAACTGTTTAGAAGCAGTAGAGCTTTCTGAGCTATCTAAAATATTAGCTTCATCTAAACCTTCTACCTGTATGTTAGACCCAATAACAACCAAGTTGTTTAAGGAGGTATTCCCTTTGATCAGTGGCCCTATTTTAGACATGATTAATCTATCCTTAGTAAATGGATATGTACCACAGGCTTTTAAAGTAGCCGTTATTAAACCTTTACTTAAGAAACCTTCTCTTGATCAAGATGAGTTAGTAAATTACAGACCTATATCTAATCTTCTTTTCTTATCTAAAATTCTTGAGAAAGTAGTTGCTAATCAACTTTGTGAACATTTACAAAGCAATGACCTACTTGAGGAGTTTCAGTCAGGCTTCAGAGCTCATCATAGCACTGAAACGGCTCTGGTGAAGGTCACTAATGATATTCTCATGGCCTCAGATAAAGGACTTGTATCTGTACTTGTCCTGTTAGATCTCAGTGCTGCATTTGATACAGTTGATCACAATATTCTCCTACAAAGATTTGAACATACTGTAGGGATTAAGGGGAAAGCATTAGGCTGGTTTAAATCTTATCTGTCGGACAGATTCCAGTTTGTTCATGTTAATAATAAATCTTTTTCAAACTCTAGGGTCACCTGTGGAGTACCACAGGGTTCAGTCCTTGGACCAATTCTCTTTACTATATATATGCTTCCGATTGGCAAAATTATCAGACAGCATGGGATTAATTTCCACTGTTATGCTGATGACACTCAGCTCTATTTATCCATAAATCCTGATGAATCCAATCAATTACTTCGACTGCAGTCATGTCTTGATGACATCAAAAGCTGGATGACTTTAAATTTCCTGCACTTAAATTCTGACAAGACAGAAGTTATAATCTTTGGACCAGAGTCCTCAAAAAATAAACTTCTTAATCATTCACTGAATCTGGATGGCATTAACTTGGTCTCTGGTAATAAAGTAAAAAATCTTTGTGTTATTTTCGACCAAGAAATGTCATTTAAATCCCATATTAAACAGGTTTCCAGAGTTTCCTTTTTTCACCTCAGGAATATTGCCAAAATTAGAAACATTCTGTCCAGGAGTGATGCTGAAAAACTAGTCCATGCATTTGTTACTTCAAGGCTGGACTATTGTAATTCTTTACTATCAGGAAGTCCACAAAATGCAGTTCAAAGTCTTCAGCTGATCCAAAATGCTGCAGCAAGAGTTCTGATGAAAATCAACAAGAGGGATCATATTTCTCCAATTTTAGCTTCCCTTCATTGGCTTCCTGTTAAATCAAGAATAGAATTTAAAATTCTTCTTCTAACGTATAAAGCCCTTAATAATCAAGCTCCATCATATATCAGAGCTCTGATTACCCCATATGTTCCTAACAGAGCACTTCGCTCTCAGACTGCAGGTCTGCTGGTGGTTCCTAGAGTCTCTAAAAGTAGAATGGGAGGCAGATCCTTTAGCTATCAGGCTCCTCTCCTGTGGAACCAACTCCCAGTTTTGGTCCGTGAGGCAGACACCCCGTCTACTTTTAAGACTAATCTTAAAACTTTCCTTTTTGACAAAGCTTATAACTAGAGTGGCTCATGTTACCCTGAGCTACCTCTATAGTTATGCTGCTATAGGCTTAGGCTACTGGAGGACATCAGGGTCTGTTTTTCTCACTCTACTGATTTCTACTGTTCTCCAGTTTTGCATTGCATTGAAATGACTGTTGTCATTTCAGCTTTTAACTTTTTGTTCTCTCTCTTTTTTCTTCATAGTAGGTACACCTGGTCTGACGTTCTGTTGACTGTGAAATCATCCAGGGAGGACAGATCACCGACTATTACCATCTAATGTAGAACAGATTACTGGATCAATGTGTGCTTCTGTGCTTGTTTGTCTGTCTTGTTGTGTCTCTGCTCTGTCTTCTGTAACCCCAGTCGGTCGAGGCAGATGACCGTTCATACTGAGCCCGGTTCTGCCGGAGGTTTTTTTTCCCCGTTAATGGGTGGTTTTTCTTCCCACTGTCGCTTCATGCTTGCTCAGTATGAGGGATTGCAGCAAAGCCATGTACAATGCAGACGACTCTCCCTGTGGCTCTACGGTTCCCCAGGAGTGAATGCTGCTTGTCAAGACTTTGATGCAAACAACTGGTTTCCTTATATAGGACATTTTGACCAATCTGTATAATCTGACCCAATCTGTATAATATGATTGAACTTGATTTTGTAAAGTGCCTTGAGATGACATGTTTCATGATTTGGCGCTATATAAATAAAATTGAATTGAATTGAATTGAATTGAATATGGCAGCAGTTCACCTCCAGAAGGTCCTGGGTTAGAATCCCGGCCCACTTGGAGCCGTTCTCAGTCTCATGAGGGCAGAAAAGGTTTGGTGTTTAATGATTCTGTTCACCTGCTCAAATCCAGGCTGTTTCTGGTTCTGTTAGAAACGACAGACTGTAAACTGAAGCGGTAAGGAACACATGATGTTCCTGTCTGCCCTTCTAACCTGAGCAGGTCTCCAAACCGGACCGGGTCCAGACACCACTCCATTTTCTGTGGCTGAGCTCTGGTTTCCTGATCAAAGCAGAACCTGTCCTGTTTGAGTTCTAGTTCCCCTGTTTTAATGAACGTGTTGGCATGGACCCATCTCCCCCCCAGGAAGCGCTGACTGGCCATCAGCCCTGGACGTGTCAGAGAGGCCGTTGTCTCTCCTGCTGCAGGAACCAGGTGAGGTTCTGCCTCCTGCTGTGAGTGATGACTCAGAGAAGCAGAAACTGGTTAGAGCCTGCAGGAAAGTTACACAAACCCACAAACATGGGCTCCGTTCCTCTCAGCCTCCTTTGCATCCGTCTTTATGAGTCAATTAAAGGAGCCGGAGCCGCAGTAAGTAAAACTCAGCAACTCTGAGAATTAAAAGTGAATCTATTCATTCTCATGGTGGGTGGAAGACTTTTAGACCTCAGCTGCAGCTCATTTACATAACGCGCTACCTCCCACACATGCATCCATCAACTCGCTATTCTAGGTTTTCTGCACAACAATTAATGCTGCAAACTATAATCTGTGACAGTTACTGGAGGCCGCTTACAAAAGCAGAATTAACCAAACCCTGGGTGTGTGTCCCTCAGCTGCAGAGGAGGAGCTCAGAAACCACCTCGGACCTCCGCATTCAGTAGATGGAACCCAGACGTTGCTGAGGACTGACCTGCATGTTAAACTCTGAGTTTTCTTTCAGGCTCATAAACTAGCAGCATGTCCTCTGGACTGATGCGCTGATGGGGATCATTTCTTAACTGCTGCTTGTCGGGACTTTGATGCAATCAACTGGTTCCCTTATATAGGCAATTTTTGACCAATCTGTATAATCTGATTGAATTTGACTTTGTAAAGTGCCCTGAGATGACATGTTTCATGAATTGGTGCTATATAAATAAAATAAAATTGATTTGAATTAACTTTACTGATGGAGTCCAAACGCCTTCCTCCATCCCTGCAGAACTTTCTTTCCTCTCCTCCATGTTAGTTACATGGTGGTTCTGGCCGGATCAGCCTGTCTGGTTTTAAACACGAGGAAATACCGCTGCCTTCCTGCACAGGTGACCTAATAGCACAGAGAACACCCGCCTCTTCCTCTTCCTCTTCCTCTTGCTTCCAGCAACATCGGCCTGGACTGAGGAGGGAGAAAAAGCTTTTGTTTGTTCTGCAGCTTTTGCTGGAACTGAAGACACGTAAAATATTTGAGCTTTTAAACTGAGCCTAATTCCATTATATGTTCATGCTGTTCTTGATTTTGTCTTTAAATGTTTTCCATATTCTCATGATTCTTTGCGGCTGATAATAAAGGATTGAATATGTCCAAAAGCAGAAAATAAAGCAGATCAGCTGTCTGCGTGGAGCTTAAAAAGATCATGTGACCAGATGGATGGAGAGCCTCGTTTATCGCCGCGGCTGTCATCCTTCTCACGCTGAGGGTCCACATCAGAACGGACCTTCTCTGAGTGTTTTAACATTTATAGTGAAGAGCAGACATAAAGGTCAGTTCCTCTCCAAACACTGTGTGGATTTCTAACAGGAAGCTGGGCAGCGTCCCGTCAGGACGAGGGATCCAGCCTCTATGAACACTTCTCCAGCTTCATCCTGCATCTCTGAGGAAGAAACACCTTCTGCTCAGGCCCACGGCTCACCCTGCTCCCATGGCAACATTTCCTGGTCTGGAATTGAAGAGCCGCAGGAGAAACAAGACAAATAGTGGAAGAAACAGGTCAACCCTGCAACTTCACAGCATTTTCTATGCATGGCAGCCATGTTGGATGCTGGGAAGCTCAGACAGCAGAGGATGTTCCTGTGCTAACAAATAGAAACCCAGAACAACCACTTTGGATGCTGACATCTCCTCAGAGTCAGAAATCTGAACTATAATGAGAGTAAAACAGAAACTGCTTCCAGAACTTGAAGCTTGCTGAAGTTAAATGTGAACAGGGTCCTGAGAAGGGTTTCAATGAGAGCTGGTGAAGCGCAACAGCACTGCCCTCCTGTTTAAGCCCCCCCCCCCCTCCCCCCTCCCCCCTCCCCCCTTCCTGAAAACGCAGCGGCTTACTCCCACAGAATGGCCTCTTGGACACAACAAGCTGCCAGTCTCTGGGCTGAGAAGATCCTTCACTGCTGAGGGCACATCAGCTCAGAGATTTGGCCCTTCAGGTTTTATTCATGTCAAAATAAAGAAAAAGATAGACCACAGATGATATCCATCTCCTCTCTGCATGTTTGTCCAACAGCCGACATAAACAACTTCTGGCACCAGAGCCGTAGAGTCAAGGAGCAGAAGGAGAACCAACAGGAGCCGTTCTTTGGTCAGAGAACAGCTCCCATCAGGAGTCAGAACAAAGCAGAGCAGATTGGAAATGGCCAGAATCACAAGTGGATAAAGTTTGTCTCTGCTGCTGAGATTAAGTGACTCTTCAGGTCAATTTGTTACCGTGGAAACGGAGGTCAGAGGTCAGCGGTAAGAGCATGTGGTGGGTCAGAGCAGAGCAGAGGCTGCGCTCCAGACCAGCCGAGGCGTTTCAGTCCAGCTTCAACATGTTTTATCCCTAAGAGGCAGTAAATGGAAGCAGCAGCCAACACAGACAATTAGCCGAGCCGTGCAGAAGCAGAGCGCGTTACGGAGATTTAGCGCAGAGGTCTGATGGGAGCTGAATCCGGTCCAGTCCGTCAGAAACCGAGGAACATGATCAGCGCTGATGTGTGATTAAGCAGCCTTCAACAGGTCTCACTGAGCTTTCACTGGATGAGTCGTTTCCGTCGTTTCATTTAATGCATTAGCTTTGATCTGTTATGCTCTCTGTGCATCACAATGCTTCCTGCTGCTCGCCTGGAGAAACCGCTCCGTCTGGCTGTCTGCATCCCACAGCGTCCATGAAGGCTTCATTAGTTCTTCCTCAGGACGCGTGTTGAGTTCCTGATACCCAGAGCTGCTGTAATTGGACCTGAAGGAGGTGACTCTGCTGAGCTAAACGGCCACGAAGCGAGCTGGCTCCACAAACGGAGAGCGAGCTCTGCGTGTTGGTCTAATTTGGGTCGCCTGTTTGGAAGCCCAGCCAGGCCCGGTTCACACGCAGACAGGAACGAGCAGAACCTTCTGTGACTGGTGAGAAACGCTCGTAACGGCATTCAGGAAGACTGTGCAGCAGCTGCAGGGAGACGACACAGCGGTGACGGCCCACGCTGCCCAATCCCAACACTTCCTTATTGCTCTGTGGGCCAACGTGATTGGCTGCGTGGACGGGGGTGTTGGGGGCCGATCAGATCGATCTCAGAACAGTGAAGAAAACAAAGGTTACCAAGACAACAGCTGCCAACTGATTTCACAGCAGCTGATCCATGCCCCCCCCCCACCAATAGACACACACTGGAGCAGCAGGTCGACTATGAGAAGAAACGATGTGAAGCTGCTGGTCCGCACACTTCCAGGCTGACGGCTTTAATTCCTCGCCGTGACTCCAGCAGCTCTGCTGGTGTGAAGTGTCTGCTATCGACCCCCCCCCCCCCCCCCACACACACACACACACACACACACAACAGGACAGCTGTCGATACAATCTGGGGAATTCACACCTAATTGTGTTTGATTGCAGGTCGCTACAGATCGATAACGGCCACAAGTCACACACAGTAACACACACACACACACACACACACACAGTAACACACACACACAGTAACACACACACACACACACACACAGTAACACACACACACACACACACACACACAGTAACACACACACACAGTAACACACACACACACACACACACAGTAACACACACACACACACACACACACACACACACAGTAACACACACACACACACACACACACACACAGTAACACACACACACAGTAACACACACAGTAACACACACACACACACATACACACACACACACACACACACACACACACACACACACACACACACACACACACACACACACACACACACACACACACACACACACAGTAACACAGACAGGAAACGATGTGAAGCAGCTCAGAGTTCAGACATTCAGCTTCAGCAGCGATGCTGTAAATCTTCAGTTTTAAAAAAAAATATCTTAAATAAAATCTTAAGGTCTTTTTCACAAATGGAAACAGATTTAATGTGCAGCACAAAGGTGAAGGCCTGAGGGAGGGGTAGACCCCCCCAGCGCCAAAAGCTTCTCTATCTTGCAGCCTGGATCAAAAGTACATGAATAAATATGCAAATTAGCTGATGACGTCACCAGCGACTTCTAGCACAGCCAATAGGGACTTTCCTTGCTGAGGAGGCGGAGACACTGGTTCATTGCTGCAACACATCTGGCACTGTTCATGTGGTCGGACAGAACTTTACAAAGTTACATTTTTATTGTTTTTGGTTTGCTGCTACATTCCTCCCCCAGAACGCTGCTGAGGGAGGTTCTGCTGGTGGCTGAGGGAGGTTCTGCTGGTGGCTGAGGGAGGTTCTGCTGGTGGCTGAGGGAGGTTCTGCTGGTGGCTGAGGGAGGTTCTGCTGACGGCTGAGGGAGGTTCTGCTGGTGGCTGAGGGAGGTTCTGCTGGTGGCTGAGGGAGGTTCTGCTGACGGCTGAGGGAGGTTCTGCTGGTGGCTGAGGGAGGTTCTGCTGGTGGCTGAGGGAGGTTCTGCTGACGGCTGAGGGAGGTTCTGCTGGCAGCTGGACTCTGATTTTGTCTTACAGCTTTCTCATTTTGTTTCAGACGAATTATAATAACACAATTTATGGTAAATGGTAAATGGCTTGTACTTGTATAGCGCTTTTAACTAGTCTTGATGACCTCCAAAGCGCTTCACACTACAGTCTTAGTCATTCACCCATTCACACACACATTCACACACTGACGGTGGTGAGCTATGTTAGTAGCTACAGCTGCCCTGGGGCAGACTGACAGAGGCGAGGCTGCCATGCACCGGCGCCACCGGGCCAGCAGGCGGTGGTCAGAGGGCCCGGTATTATGGGCCATTATGAGCCATAAAACCTGCTGAGTTTTTATTGTTTTGACTAAAGGTGAATTTTATAGCGGTTCTCTTTTCAAACCAGACGTTTCTGTCAGTGTTGATGAGTTACAGACGTCCAGGGATGTTGAGAATGTTTATTTGTTTGTTTCCTGCATATTTAAAGCTCAGCTGGAGGAACAGCTTGCAGAAGATCTGCGGTTCCTCCTCAGACGGCGTGGAGAGGACTCGAGGACGTTCTACTGCAGCAGGGTCGCACACGGAGAACCCCTGGAGGGTCTGAAGTGGTAAATTAGAGTAAAAGAGGAGGAATAAACAGGCTTCATGAATAATTCAGTGCGACTGAAGCCCTGGAGACATCTGGGCCGGTCACTTGTAAAGGAGGGATTACTGGGCTCTGATCGGCTCTGATCCAGAAGAACCGCCCCAGGCATGCAGGTCCTCTGATGGTAACGATCCTCATCAAGAACTTCATTTAATGTTTGTCCTCCTCCCCTGAGTGCAAGGCGGCCGCCTGCTCTCTGATCTTCTCTGATCTCCGGCGGAAGGAGCCGAGATGATGTGATGGTTCTGATGCGCAGCAACAGGCTTTGTCTGAACTCAAGGCTACAACTTGTACGTTTCTGAACATCAGTCTGAGGACAGGAGTGCTTCGCTCCATCACTAACTGCCAGTAAATCTGCTATTATGCTAATCTCAGAGGCTCAGAAGAAACAGGGTCTTTCATCTTGTTTCAGCCCACATGACAGTGGGCGACCCTGGCTCGCTCACATCCGCTCACACACATATTTCATAGTCTGACAGCTGCTCTAAAGTCGGAGGAGGCCTGCGAAGCATCCCTCCTCCTGCCTCCATCCTTCATGTCCGGGCGTTGCATGGGCACTCGTGTTGCCGTCTTTCATCTGTCCTCGCAGCAGCCAGATAATAACGGCTCCATTTCAGACAAACAGGTGTGCATGGATGAAGGAGGAGGCGGTGATTCAGAGACGAGCAGCAGGACGAGGGACTGAGCCTCCGTCTCACTGATGACACCCAGAAACATTTATAGTTGGAAATCAGACCAGAAGGTGATAAAACTGGGAATCAATCAGTGTCCAATTATAATCATAATTAATAACGCAGCAGCACGGTCAATAAGTGGCAGCTAAAGGGGACAGATTATGGTTTTCAGTTCTTCCTTCCTCATTGAGATCCTCCAGCCGTGGTCGATATAAAGTGGAACAGCAACGCTGTTAAATTCCCCTTTAATTTACCCCCAGTTCTGAGATGCGTCTGATAGCAACTCCTTTTGGTGCTGTCTCTTTAAATCTAAAGGAGGTGCTTCAGACCCCGCCCCCCTCCACGTCACAGGGTGTTCCACCCCACCTGCTTCGGCCATTTTTTCAGTCTGCTGGGGGGGCGGCGTGATGAACCGAACATTTTCACTGGTAGCTTCAGCTTCCATCAACTTGGACAACAAAATCGCTCTGACAAATAGAAATGATGGATTTGTGCGACCAGTAAGTCCATGATCTTGTTTAGCAGCTCTGCGGTAAATACTGCGGCGTAACTGTTCTGAAAACGTAATATAGAACAAAGCAGAACATCTACGCAGCTCCTGGACAGACGACATTCAAATTTCCTGCCTTCCTAGAGACTCCAAGTTCACAACAACATGGATTTATAGTGTAAAGGCATAACTCCGCTCCAGACACCTTTTGAAAAACGACACCTTAGTGGTCGGTTCCTATTCTCAGCTTCCAGAAGAAGCAGCCTGTTTCATCAGGAGCTGGAGGCGGGCTGACGGAGACCAGAAACCAATCAGCTTTAGCTAGAGAGGAAGCTCTGATCATGCCAGGAACAAGGAGCTCACCGTCTCGGATGGTCCTGCTGTTCACCATCAGCGTCTGGTCTTCAGTCAGCAGCAGCCCAGATGCCCAGACTGTGAATCAGTTGTTTAGAGACGAGCATTCAGGATCGCCGCCTTTCGTTTAAAGCAGAGTTTATGAACCTGACCGCTGATCTTCAGACCTGTGTGTTCTGGGTAGTAATGTGCAGCTGAGCCGCTGTCTGTCAAAGCTTTCACTATGGTAACACATGATGACAGTAAAGCTCCTTGGTGCTAGAGATTATGAGACTGAGAATGTTTCTCTGGGTCCAGTTAAAATCCGGTTTGAGCTCTGGCTTCAGTAGAAAGACCCTGATGAACTAATATCAGATGGTTTTCTGCTGTGACATGTGCTGATTTCTTCCTGCTATCTCTGCTCACTGATGCCACCTGACCACCACACAGAGACGTGATGGTTCGATGGCCATGGTGTCAGGCGTCTCACGTTTAACTAATCTGGAGGAAGAACACTGACACAGAGAGAAGATCTGCACCCTCAGTCCTGGAGACCCGTTTCTGTCCTCAGACTGAGCAGAACAAGAACTTCACCTGAACTAAACTTGAAGCATCTAATTTTCCCTGCAGGGAGCTCCTTGGAGGAGGAGTTAATGACGGTGCTTCTCCTCAGCACATCTCCCTCAATGAGGGGTGATGGAATCCATGCTTTGCTCTGAGGGCCCTCAACTGAGATGTGGACAACATGATGTGGTCCACTTCTACTGAATGGCTGGACTGAAAGAGGGAGGAAGATTGAGCCTGTGTGTGTTTGCATGTTTCTGAACGACTGAAGCATCTCCAGGTGGTTTTCAGCAGAAGGAGGAAAAGATCAGAAATGTTTCAGGAGTGTGTTTCCTCTGGGTCCCACCCTGTTAACCTGCAGCAGCTCCTAACAACTTCCTGCTCCAGAAGCCAAGGTTCTAGAGACGGACAAGAGAAAAGATCAGGAAACATTTAGGATCTAAACTCTGGGTAGCAAGCAGAGCTGCCAAAGACCTGTGCCGGAGTTAAACCTATGGGCGGTGAAGACCCAGCGGCACATCCAGGATCTTCACCATCAACGCCTGAGCGGTCTGTAAGCAGGGCTTACAGACCGCAAGTCTCATGAAGAAGCTGGACCTCTGAGACTGAGACAGGATGGACACCGTCCCCAATCCGATTATTGCACCAGGCCTTCACTCTGTGTAAGACTGGATCTTTGCATCCTGGATGCAGAACATCATGTATATGTGGACCTCCTCTATGCCAAGCTCCAGAAGAACATAGAGTCCAGATAAAGAGGAGCATCCAGCAAGTAGAAGAGAACATGCCAAACACCAGCTAATAGGTTCCCATCAGTAAAGGGATCAGCACTGGTTTCATCATGAGGGGAACGTCTACTCTCTACAGAGGGAACGTCTACTCTTTGCAGGGGGAACGTCTACTCTTTGCAGGGGGAACGTCTACTCTCTGCAGAGGGAACGTCTACTCTCTGCAGGGGGAACGTCTACTCTCTGCAGGGGGAACATCTACTCTCTGCAGGGGGAACGTCTTCTCTCTGCAGAGGGAACGTCTACTCTCTGCAGGGGGAACGTCTACTCTCTACAGGGGGAACGTCTACTCTCTGCAGAGGGAACGTCTTCTCTCTACAGGGGGAACGTCTACTCTCTACAGGGGGAACGTCTACTCTCTGCAGAGGGAACGTCTACTCTCTGCAGAGGGAACGTCTACTGTCTGCAGAGGAAACGTCTACTGTCTGCAGAGGGAACGTCTACTCTCTGCAGAGGGAACGTCTACTCTCTACAGGGGGAACGTCTACTCTCTACAGGGGGAACGTCTACTCTCTGCAGGGGGAACGTCTTCTCTCTACAGGGGGAACATCTACTCTCTGCAGAGGGAACGTCTACTGTCTGCAGGGGGAACGTCTACTCTCTACAGGGGGAACATCTACTCTCTACAGAGGGAACGTCTACTCTCTGCAGAGGGAACGTCTACTCTCTGCAAGGGGAACGTCTACTCTCTGCAGGGGGAACGTCTACTGTCTGCAGAGGGAACGTCTTCTCTCTACAGGGGGAACGTCTACTCTCTGCAGAGGGAACATCTACTCTCTGCAGGGGGAACATCTACTCTCTGCAGGGGGAACGTCTACTCTCTACAGGGGGAACGTCAACTCTCTGCAGAGGGAACATCTACTCTCTACAGGGGGAACATCTACTCTCTGCAGAGGGAACGTCTACTCTCTGCAGAGGGAACATCTACTCTCTGCAGGGGGAACATCTACTCTCTGCAGAGGGAACATCTACTCTCTACAGGGGGAACATCTACTCTCTACAGGGGGAACGTCTATCCTTCTTAAACAGTCGGAGGTGAGTTTGAAAGCCAAAGTCACATTTTCGTGTCTCGAGGCTCTGAGCTGCATGTCTCACTGACTGGACGCTTGGATCAGACAGACTTCTCTGAGCGTTGTCTCGTTTCACTCAAAGTCAACGTTGGTTCTCACAACACTCCCACAGAACATCCTGAGGGGTTCAAACAAACAAGACATCCACAGACCAAAACCCTGATTGTGTTGATTAGAGGAGCTGGAGAGGAAGGAGACGGCTGTGGTGAAGGAACATCCAGAGACAAAGAGATGCAGGAGAGGAGAAGTATTGAGGCCAGAGGAGGCTGCAGATGGGTCATGTCCAGCAGAGCCTCAGCCAGTCAGCCACAGCCGCCCCACAGTGACAAATGTGTGTTTGGCGAGCAGAGCAGCACGAGCCGGGCAGGAAACACGGATCCCAGAGAAGGAGCACGCAAACGCAGCTGAGAGACACACCGAGATAATCACCTGCTGGATGAACATCCTGACAGTTTCACTCAGGCGGTCACAGATGAAAAAGGATGGGATGTCAGGGTGAGTCCTGGAGGGTGTGAGGCACAGAGCACGAGGGGATGTGGTCACCCCGACATTAAGTGATGAAGAGAGACATGGGGAGATGCTCCTGACGTCTCACTGACGACTTCAGATTAAATACATTAGCTCACAGTTTGCTAGCTGCTTGGAAAATTAGAATAGTTTAATAGAAAGCAGGAAAATCCACCATAACTATGTGATGCATTTAGATTCCTGATCCAAACAGCGTCCAGTGAATCTGAACACACTGCGGAGCATTCAGAGGGATGTCCACCCTGCTCACTGTCCTCAGCGTCCTGCTTCAAGGCACCACAGCTTTTAAAGCTTAAACCACAAAATATTGCTTCGTCTCTTTTCTGTGGTTTAAGCTCCTTCAAAGGACGTGGCAGGGAGAAGATGTGGCCGTTTGGAGCATGGAGCGCCGTTTCTTCTCCCTACAGGGTTACTACGAGCCGGCAGTCAGGCGTACCGTCACTAAAAGAAGAGAAAGCCATGGAGATTTTGGCCCATTTCAAAAGATGAAGTTGGATGATTTTGAATAATTCTGGTTCCAGAGAATAGAGAGTGAGGGATTAGAAAGTGGAGGAGCTCCAAGCATCCATTTTTAGATATTTTTCACAGCGCTGCGTGAGCTGGCAGCGTGAGGCAGTGGCTCCGTATTTTTATCAGGTTTTTCGTCTTTTTATCTACATTAGTGTGTTTGCCTTTGTGTCTTTTGGCTTTTTATTCACAACCTGAAACTAAGCGTGTTGTGGTTACAGACAGCGCAGTTTGATGGACCTTTGTAATTACAAACTGCAGCTGCAGTAAAATAAGGGCAAAGACTGTCCGTACGACACCAAGAGGCTTTCAGCCAGCGGCACCAAGGCTGTGGACAGTCGACCTCTGTTTTAAGAAGAAGTTAAAAACTTTCTTTTTAAACAGGCCTTTTGGTGAATGTTTACTTTTACTGTGATTTTATTCTGATTTGATCTTATTTTTATTATTTTTTATTCACATGATCAGAAAAAGAGCCCAGAGCCCTTTTTCTTTAAGCACGCATCCCTGTCTTCCACCTTTAATGTGTCTGTCACCTGCAGCACTGGAGACAAGGAAACGCTGAACTTCCTGCATGTAAGCGAGGCGTGCACCTCATCACCCTCCCTCCTGGGGGCTCAGATCAAAACCTGGTGATCCTCTGAACAATTTCACAGTCACAGCGAGACTTGAGCCCAATCAGACTTTCTGAGGTCTGACTGCAGGCTGGTAGCACCTGATGAAGACCCTGGAGAGGCTGGTCCTCAACCATCTCCCCCTGGTGAGGTCTTCACTGGATCTCCTGCAGTTTACCTACCAACCTGGCATCGAGGAGGAGGATGCCATCTTCTACCTGCTGCACAGAGTTCTGGTCCACCTAGAGAATCCTGGCAGCACCGTGAGGATCATGTTCTTTGATTTCTCCAGAGGGTTCAGAACCGTCCAACCAGAACTCCTGAAGGACCAGCTGGAGCGGTCAGAGTGGACCACCACCTGTCCCAGTGGATCCTGGACTACCTCAAAGGTCGACCCAGTACGTGAGGACAGGGGGCTGTGGTTCTGACAGGCTGACCTGCAGTCCAGGAGCACCACAGGGAACTGTACTGGTACCGGTTCTGTTCACCTTCTACTGCAGACTTCTCCATCAGCTCTCCAGGTTTCCACCTGCAGAAGTTCTCAGATGACTCTGCCAGAGCCGGTCTAATCAGAGAGGAGGACGGGTCAGAGTCCAGGCGGTGGATCCAGAACTTTGACTGTGTACCAGCAGAACCAGCTCAGGTTACATGCAGGGAAACAAAGGAGCTGGTTGGGCTTTTTGGGGCTAGTTTTGGAATGTGAAGCTGCTTAGTAGGGACGGAAACCCCTTTATCATCTCCCATCTCCCCACAATAAAGCAAACAGGAGTGGTAGGTAGCTGCTAGTCTGTCCTTTCCACCCCCCCAACCTCCCCAACCCCCCTCCCCCCCTTTCCTGGTCATCGTTGCCACCCGAGGTGACTCTGCAAACCCAAACACTGTTCTGCCAGAGCCCAGAGTGAAAGAAACGAGAGATGAGACAATAAGTTACAATAAGCAGGGAAACATGGGAAAAAGTATAATAAAGAGTGGGAGAAAGAGAGCGCAGTGAAAGAGTGGAGCTCAGACGGAGATGTCTGGAAGGCATTGTGCCGATGCTGTGAATTACGTCAGCATGCCGGTTTACATGCATGATAACACCGAGAAGCAGAAAAAATGCACTTTTCTTTTGATCAGGGTCTAAAAGCACGTTATTAAAATAATTTGAATTGTTCAAAATGTTTATGGTAAAAGTCTTTAGCATAATGTTGCTGTTGCTAATGTATAATGCCTTATAATCCATACAGTCATGCTGTTTACTAGTGGTCTCTGTATTACAGACTGATGGGTTGCCTGTTGGGCTTGTTTCAGTCGCAGGATCTGGCAACACCGGTCATCGACCTCAGCCTTCTCTGAAGCTCTAATGGTGAAAACAGAAATGCTTTCTTAGAGCTTGTTCTCCTTCTTTTGTGTCATGAAAGGTTTGGATCGAGGCTTGAGGCAGTCTGACTCTGAAGTGGTGAAATAAAGCAACAGCGACGGAGAAATTCAAGCTCAGCGATTCTAAGACCAGATTTTCTCTGTGAATCACTGAAGATTTACTGTGGAGAGATTGCTGCAAAGATCCACCTAAAATCCTTCACCGATGGTTTTACCTTTTCTTTTTGTCACATTATGAACAAACTTCTAAACACTTGCAGGAGCTGAAAGTTTGTCCTGGATCTCCGTCAGATCCTCAGGCTTCCAGACTCACATCAAGACATTTTCCCTCCTGAAGATCCAACCTGCTGCTTGCCCTCTTCCTCCTCTTCCTCCTCTTCCTCCCATTTTCTCTTCCTACTTCGCTGGTTCTGTTTGGCTTGTCAGAGCCACAGGAGACACTGAATAGACACAAATGGATGAAGTTCAGAAAGAGCCAGAAAGATAAAGAGTGGAGGAAGAGGAGCGGGAGATAAGAGCTTTGCCATTAGGGATTATTGCTTTTCTCCCAGAGGGTGTATTGACTGAGCGCGGTGAGAGGGCTGCTTCACACCAACATCTGTCCTAACTTTAAATGTTTGCTGTGGTTTATGTTGAGGGGCTGATCAAACAGAAAGTCCCACGGAGCGCGCAGACATCAGCTGGCAGCTGAAGTATCTGATGTCAGAGCGCTAATTGGCCTCCTCCTCCTGCGAGAAGCACGGAGGGTCTCTGACAAACCGGCACATGAGAGCAGCTGAAGGACGAGAGGCCATGAGAGAAGCCAGACAAGCGGAGAGGAAGCAGAGTATTGATTCCAGAGAAGAAGAGGCTGAGGTGAAGGAGGACAGGGAGTCAGCATGGATGCAGAGAGGAGCGAGCCTTAATCCCCCCACGCAGAGTTTAATGGTTGAGCCCAGCTGCTGAGGACGCTGGCAGGTGGTCCAGAGGACGGATCGATCCAGACCTCCAGATCAGGGTGGAAAACTTTTGTCCTTGAGACAGAACAACTGGAGGATGAAGACAAAGAGAACGTCAGCAAACAGGAGGGAAAACGGAAAGCTGTGAGGAGGTCTGAGTGTCATAGGAATGATGTCAGTGATGCTGTTTGACCATGTCGGTCTGCAGGTGGGCGGAGCTAAAAGCAGGTAGAACCAGCCAAGCTGTAGAACATGTGCAGGAACACCCAGCAGGTGGCGTAGCTGAGCCCTGTGAATCTTATGGGCTTCATTTGGTGATTTGGTCCTAATGTGAAACCCTCCAACCTGCTGCAGAGCGTCATGGAAACGCTCCTACCTCCAGGGCTACTTGTGGCGGAGAACCGCAGGGTTCAGTGCTCGGGCCAATTCTCTTCTACATGTAAATGCTTTCAGCTGGAAGAATGATGCGCTGCACTTTGATCAGATTGGGATTAAAATACCCCAATTTGAAGCAAACTTTGACCAAACATGATTTAATACACCTTAGTGTGAATCACACCTGCTCAATTAAAGGTGCTGTGAAATGGACCTGCAGATTACAAACATAAAGGAGCTTTCATGAAGTCTTTAAATAAACGGTTAAAAAAACGGTGTGATTCAGTCCAGTCATTACACTTCTGATCATTGCAGCCATTCTCCCTCTCCACCCTCCTCTTCCTCAGCCCACAGCTCTGAGCTATAGGACGTAAACAGAAACATGACCTCAGTCAAAAGCCTCACTAATGCAAAACTGTGGCTTTTTCCCCTGATCGTCTACTTTCATTTTTCTCCTTTATGACTTTGCAGCGTTTTTACAGACCGATAACATTTTGCCCCCTCCCACCCATCTCCTATCACTCACTTTTCCATCATCCCTTCATCCCCACAGCCCTCCCTCCTCTTCCTCAGCCTCCTGGTGTAAATCACATCAGCGAGTTGAACAGTGCAGAAAAATTTCTCCTTTCTGAGGGAGGAGATTAGGAGTAAGCACAGCAACTGGATTTAAATAAAGATCACCTTCCCTGCAGTGCTCCACGCTAAACTGGGAGCAGGGCATGCTCTGCGTGTGTGTGTGTGTGTGTGTGTGTGTGTGTGTGTGTGAGAGTGATAGCAGTGAGATAGCCAGCGTTCCTGTGTATCGTGGTGATGCCTGCATTATAAAAGCAATCTGCATGAAACATCTCAACCCGCACGTGGAATGAGGTTTTTTAAATCCAGCAGAGTTCAGAGAACAAACGCCGAGAAGCAGCGGAGAACATGCAAATGCTGACACCTGAAGGTCAGCAGCAGCTCACGCTTAACGCGCTCAACCAGAAGGTGGAGAATTAGTCGCCTGAGACGTCTGCAGCCCTGATTGGCAGGAGAAGGATGATCTAACCAGAGCTCACCACCACCGGCCTGAAGAAGAGGAGCCAGCAGCTGGAGGCTGGAGGCCACCGCTGATCTGCAGCTGCACAGAAAGCCAGGCAGGAAAAGTGGATAAAATTAGAGGAAGACAAACTTTGAACTCAGGAAAGAACTAGAGAACAAAGCTGAGCTAAAATCAGAGCACTTGACATGAATTATTAATAGAGCGCGTTGAGTTGAAGTGAATTACCGTCCAGAGCCCAGAATGCGTCACTGGACTGTTTCTGGCTGATTGAATTCAGAACAACAAGACTTGTGGCGTGTTTTCTTCTGCACACTTCCAGCAGCGACACTAATACCTCCTCAGCCTGTTTGTCGCTGCTTTCTATTATTCACAGTTTGTCCTCCGTCTGCGTGGAATCCCTTCAGTGTGTAATCAGGCAGCAGCTCCTGCATTCATTCAGAGCTTGTTTGCATCCGTTTCTCTGTGACCGGCCATCAATTCTCTGCTTCCAGCTGCTTAAACAACGACGAGAGGCCCTTCCTCCTCCTGCTACTCTTCATGTGGACTTTTATCTGCTTCCAAACGGCCCAGAGAGGAAACCATGTGACCGCAATTAGTTTGGTTTCCATCAAAACGGATCTGAGTTCCCTTGCCAAACTAATTTCAACAAAAGAGGGGGAGACCTGGTACATACTTGGGTCAGAAGGGGGCGCTACAGACCACGTGAGACATGCCTGTAGAAACATTAACTGGAAACTTGTAGGACAAAGAAGAGCAGAGAAATGTGGAGAGTTCTGGTCCAGACGAACAGAACACCGCTCCAGGTTGCAGGCAGCAACATCCACTCAGGCTCCAGAGTGGGAACCAAACGACACCAGCAGACGGAGCGGACCCGTGGATGTGTCCTGGTGCCGACGCGTCACCACGCCCGGCGTTCTCCACAAAAATCCTCACCCACTCCACCATCCTTAACCCTGTGATGAATAGGATGTGCTCGCTGCGTCCATCTAATCTGAAACCAGGCCCGTCATCACAGCGTTCATTGTTCCCGTGTTTAGAGACCAGCCACGACTTTACCTCAGCCTACATCTACAATACAGAAAGCCCTTCTGTAGGTTCTCTGATGTTCCACCTCTGACTGAGTGGAACGTCGGCTATAGAACAACCACCTTCAAGCATCTTTTAGCAAACAGGACTAACAACACCCAGATCAGAACAGACCAGCGCGGTGCTGGAGGGCGATGCGTTTCAGTCACTGATTGGATCAGGAGTCAAATGTGAGTCCTTCTGTCCAGCAGCTGGGTCCCAACCGGGTCATCACCAGAACAACGATTCAAACACAGCTGCAGATCTACAGCAGCATGGCTGTAAGAGACAAGAGCCAAGCTGTTGCAATGGCCTAGTCAAAGGCCAGGTTGAAATGCTGTGGTGGGACCTTTGCAGAGCTGAGCAGCTTTGGAGAGAAGATTGGACCAAAGTCGGAGGGGAAGCGCTGCGCGGCGTGACCTGAAGGGAGTGACCTGAGGGGAACGACCTGAAGGGCGCGACTGAGGGGCGCGACTGAGGGGCGCGACCTGAGGGGAGCGACCTGGAAAAAGGTATGATTCCGGGATCCTGACTTCCTATTTGCGGTAAGGCGTATTGTGTCACTTCCTGTTGTTGCTGTGTGAACAACGGATTTTTGCTCCAGGCTCTCTCGCTTTTTATCATTAAACCTCTTTGCTGTAACATCTGTTTACAAACATAAGCACTTTTAAAACATTTTCTGTAGCTGCTCATCACGTTTGGGAACTCCTCGTGTTTCACACGGTTTGTTCTTTGGCGTGATAACAGGGCGCTAGCCTAGCTTTAGCCTAGCGTTAGCCAAGCCTTAGCCTCATAATGGCTTCTCCGTCTCTGACTAAGTCTCCTATCTGCTGCTCTCTGTGTCAGATGTTCAGTTATTCCTCTGCCTCCTTTAGTGATAATAGTACATGTAATAAATGTAGTATTTTTGTAGCTTTGGAGGCGAGGGTGTCAGAACTGGAGACCCGGCTCCGTGCTGTTGAAAAACCAGCTGATAGCCGCTCCTTTGCTAGCGCGGAGCCACAAAGAGTAACTTCACGTAGCGAACCAACAGCCGCACTCGAACAACCGGTTAAGCAGGCCGGCTGGGTGATGGTTCGTAGGAAGCATAGCTCTAGATTTCAGCCCCCAGATCACCACCAACCCATCTGCGTTTCTAACAAATTTTCCCCTCTGAGCGACAGTCTCGCCGAGGAGCCGACCTTAATTATTGGCAGCTCCATAATAAGAAACGTGGCACTAAAGAAACCAGGGACCATAGTTAAATGCCTACCAGGGGCCAGAACGGGCGACATAGAATCCTACCTAAAACTACTGGCTAAGGATAAGCGTAAATACTGCAAAATTGTTATTCACGCAGGCGGTAATGACACCCGGTCACGCCGATCAGAGGTCACCAAAGTTGGTGTTGCTTCGGTGTGTGAGTTTGCTAAAACAATATCGGACTCTGTAATTTTCTCTGGTCCCCTGCCTGATCTGACCAGTGATGACATGTTTAGCCGCATGTCATCATTCAACCGCTGGTTGTCTAGGTGGTGTCCAGAAAACGACGTGGGCTACATTGATAACTGGCAAACTTTCTGGGGAAAACCTGGTCTGATCAGGAGAGACGGCATTCATCCCACTTTGGATGGTGCAGCTCTTCTTTCTAGGAATCTGGCCGGATTTATTAGTTCTCCTAAATGCTGACAACCCAGGGTCCAGACCAGGAAGCAGAGCCGTAGTTTAACACACCTCTCTGCAGCTTCTGTACTGTTACCCACCCATTATCCTATTGAGACGGTGTCTTTCCCACGGCCAAAACTTAACAGATCAAAAACTTATCTAAAAGGAACAAATCATAAAAACCTAATAAAAATCAATACGGTTCACTTTGAACCAAAAAATAAAAGAATTAAATGTGGTCTATTAAATATAAGGTCTCTCCCTCCAAAGACTTTGTTAGTTAACGAATTATTTTGTTTCATAGAAACCTGGCTACAAGAGGACTACATTAGTATAAATGAGTCAACTCCCTCCAATTATTCAAATTTCCACATTCCCAGATCTGTGGGAAGAGGAGGAGGAGTGGCAACCATCTTTTAGTCTGATTTATTAATTAGCCCCAGGCCAATTAATAACTACAGTTCTTTTGAACATTTAACCCTCAGTTTCCCTCATCCAAACTGCAAAGCAATAAAACCTCTTTTGCTTGTTGTTTTGTATCGTCCACCAGGCCCTTACACTCAGTTTTTGGATCAGCTGTCAGACTTCTTATCTGATTTGGTGTTAAATACTGACAAGGTTATTATAGTGGGTGATTTTAACATCCATGTTGACACTGAATGTGATAACCTTAGTGTAGCCTTTAAAACTATCCTAGATTCAATTGATTTTGCTCAAAATGTGCATAAGCCAACGCACTCTCGGCTCCATACTTTGGACCTTGTGCTGACATATGGCATTGATTGTGAAGAATTAACAGTATTCTCTCACAACCCTGTCCTATCTGATAATTTTTTAATAACATTTGAGTTTAATCTAACTGAGTTCTCCACCCCCAAAAGAGGGTTCCATTATAGTAGATCTTTATCGGATAATGCTGTATCAAAACTTAAAGAGTCTGTCCCCCTTTTAATATCCTCAGTATTGCAGAAATGCCCTGTAGATGGCAGCAATGCTGTTTCTTCCCATTCACAAATCAATACCTTTGCTAACAGTGTGACTTCCTCATTGCGTTCTGCATTAGACAATGTAGCTCCCTTGAAAAAGAAGGTGATTATTCACAGGAAGCTGGCTCCCTGGTTTAATTCAGAGCTGCGTTCCTTGAAGCACAATGTTAGGAAATTGGAGAGAAAATGGCGCTCTACACACCAAGAGGAATCCTACTTAATCTGGAGGGACAGTCTATTGTTGTATAACAAGACCCTTCGCAGAGTTAGAGCAGCATATTTTTCATCATTAATTGAAGAGAATAAAAATAATCCTAGATTTCTCTTTAGTACAGTTGCCAAACTTACTCAGAGCTGCAGCTCTGTTGATCCATCCATTCCCTTAGCTCTTAGCAGTAATGATTTTATGGGATTCTTCATAAATAAAATTGATGCCATTAAAAATAAAATAATTGGCATCCTCCCAAACATGATTACCTCATCCCCAGTAAGTAAGGCAGCATTGGAGGAATCTTTAGAACCTGCACAGTGTTTGAACTGTTTAGAAGCAGTAGAGCTTTCTGAGCTATCTAAAATTTTAGCTTCATCTAAACCTTCTACCTGTTTGTTAGACCCAATCCCAACCAAGTTGTTTAAGGAGGTATTCCCTTTGATCAGTGGTCCTATTTTAGACATGATTAATCTATCCTTAGTAAATGGATATGTACCACAGGTTTTTAAAGTAGCTGTTATTAAACCTTTACTTAAGAAACCTTCTCTTGATCAAGATGAGCTAGTAAACTACAGACCTATATCTAATCTTCTTTTCTTATCTAAAATTCTTGAGAAAGTAGTTGCTAATCAACTTTGTGAACATTTACAAAGCAATGACCTACTTGAGGAGTTTCAGTCAGGCTTCAGAGCTCATCATAGCACTGAAACGGCTCTGGTGAAGGTCACTAATGATATTCTCATGGCCTCAGATAATGGACTTGTGTCTGTACTTGTCCTGTTAGATCTTAGTGCTGCATTTGATACAGTTGATCACAATATTCTCCTACAAAGACTTGAGCATACTGTAGGGATTAAGGGGAAAGCATTAGGCTGGTTTAAATCTTATCTGTCGGACAGATTCCAGTTTGTTCATGTTTATAATAAATCTTCTTCAAACTCTAGGGTCACCTGTGGAGTACCACAGGGTTCAGTCCTTGGACCAATTCTCTTTACTATATATATGCTTCCGATCGGCAAAATTATCAGACAGCATGGGATTAATTTCCACTGTTATGCTGATGACACTCAGCTATATTTATCCATAAATCCTGATGAATCCAATCAATTACTTCGACTGCAGTCATGTCTTGATGACATCAAAAGCTGGATGACTTTAAATTTCCTGCATCTAAATTCTGACTAGACAGAAGCTGTAATCTTTGGGCCAGAGTCCTCAAAAAATAAAGTTCTTAATCAATCACTTAATCTGGATGGCATTAACTTGGCCTCTGGTAATAAAGTAAAAACTCTTGGTGTTATTTTTGACCAAGACATGTCATTTAAATCCCATATTAAAAATGTTTCCAGAGTTTCCTTTTTTCACCTCAGGAATATTGCCAAAATTAGAAACATTCTGTCCAGGGGTGATGCTGAAAAACTAGTCCATGCATTTGTTACTTCAAGGCTGGACTATTGTAATTCTTTACTATCAGGAAGTCCACAAAATGCAGTTCAAAGTCTTCAGCTGATCCAAAATGCTGCAGCGAGAGTTCTGATGAAAATCAACAAGAGGGATCATATTTCTCCAATTTTAGCTTCCCTTCATTGGCTTCCTGTTAAATCAAGAATAGAATTTAAAATTCTTCTTCTAACGTATAAAGCCCTTAATAATCAAGCTCCATCATATATCAGAGCTCTGATTACCCCGTATGTTCCTAACAGAGCTCTTCGCTCTCAGACTGCAGGTCTGCTGGTGGTTCCTAGAGTCTCTAAAAGTAGAATGGGAGGCAGATCCTTTAGCTATCAGGCTCCTCTCCTGTGGAACCAACTCCCAGTTTTGGTCCGTGAGGCAGACACCCCGTCTACTTTTAAGACTAATCTTAAAACTTTCCTTTTTGACAAAGCTTATAACTAGAGTGGCTCATGTTACCCTGAACTATCTCTATAGTTATGCTGCTATAGGCTTAGGCTACTGGAGGACATCAGGATCTAATTTTCTCACTCTATAGAGTTCTACTGTTCTTCAATTATGCATTACGTGTTGTCATTTCTGCTTATAACTTTCTGTTCTCTCTCTTTTTTCTTCATAGTAGGTACACCTGGTCTGACGTTCTGTTAGCTGTGACATCATCCAGAGAAGACAGATCACCACTATTACCATCTAATGTAGAACAGATTACTAGATCAATGTTTGCTTCTGTGCTTTTTTGTCTCTCTTGTTGTGTCTCTGCTCTGTCTTCTCTAACCCCCAGTGGGCAGATGACCGTTCATACTGAGCCTGGTTCTGCTGGAGGTTTTTCCTTCCCGCTAATGGGTGTTTTTTCTTTCCACTGTCGCTTCATGCTTGCTCAGTATGAGGGATTGCTGCAAAGCCATGGACAATGCAGACGACTCTCCCTGTAGGTCTACGCTTCTCCAGGAGTGAATGCTGCTTGTCGGGACTTTGATGCAATCAACTGGTTTCCTTATATAGGAACATTTTTGACAAATCTGTATAATCTGATTGAACTTAACTTGTAAAGTGCCTTGAGATGACATATTTCATGAATTGGCGCTATATAAATAAAATTGAATTGAAGTGAATTGAACGACCTGAGGGGAGCGACCTTGGGACCTGCTGATGTTCTTCTGTACGTCTTGGTGGAGCTGATGGAGACCGGCAGCTGCTGAGGTGACGGAGGAGTTAGTGAGCAGAGCGGAGGTGTCGGCTGTGAAGCGTGAGGAGCAGCGCTCCGATAGAAGACCAGTTCTTCATGAACGTCAGACAGAAAAACATTCAGCTAGTCAGAAGGGGCGGTGTGGCTGCTTCTCCCATGATTCATTGCAAATGAAATGTCACCCTGGCAGGCTGGGTGCCTGGCTGGCCCGGCCCGTCCCCTGCAGCCTAATTGAATTTTACAGCCTTATAAACAGCATTCAGCTGGCGTGGAGGCCAGGCACACGTTATTGATGCTGGTGTTTATAGGCGGGGGCCCCTGATGGGCCATCAGGGTCCGTGTAGGGCCTCTGGGGTGCAGTCGAGCAAAGCACACCGACGGAGAGGACACCAGGGGAGGTCTACCAGCACCAGACCTACACATAACAGACACAAATAGCAGACCTATGGGGCCCAAACAGTGCCAGGGCCGCTGTGGCCCCCTGATGTCTGTGACATCTTTACTGGTCCTACCGTCACGTCGGCTCGTAGGAGAGAGCAGATCAATGCCAGCAAGTCAGTGTCCCAATGTTTCCTGTTTTAGCTCAAGCTGCATTGAAGCGTTTGATCTGCCGTCCTGATTTTAAATAATCTGCAGCCTAGGAGACATCAGCAGGGGCCCTACGGTCAGTTTGTCCCACTCTGGAAGACATTAGCTGCTCAGGACGCTGCAGCAGAGACGCAGATGGCAGAGACGAGCTTCCTGCTCCAGCCACTGAGTTTGGCTGGGAGGAAACGGCGAGCTGGACATCTAACAGCAGGAGACGGGAATCAGGGGAGGAGATGTTGGCTCAGCTCTGACAGCGTCCTGATGACAAAAGCTTTCTGCCTTCAGCCCAGAGATGACTGAAATATTTGAGCTCCTTTTGAGTCCTAACCCTAACCTAGATCCACTTTATCCCACATGGAGCCACGTCCCTGAAGGAAATCACTGAGACCAAAGTCTGCGGCTGCAGCAGCCAACATTAGAGACGAACATCCCTGGGGAGCTTTTACTTCCTGCCGTGCTCAAAGTCACGCAGCCACTACATGGTCTTAGGCCCAAATTATATAAGAAATGCAATTATGCACACAGAAATCACACCAGGCAGCAACAAGCTCCTGCATTTCTGTCTTCAGCGTTTTTTTTAAATCTAGCAGCCAGAAGACGTGGAGCGGACCTCCTGCCCTCATATCTGTGCTCCTGTTCTGCAGCTGGCCTGCTCCTCTGCATATCTGTGGGCTCTGGCTCCCAATCACTGCCTCATCAACTGAAATGAGATTTATCTACGTGCCAAATGAGAGGAAAAACACGGGATAGATGAGGCAGGCCTGCATGACACAATGCCAGGAAGCACAAATTAAAACGCCACACCTGAGGCTGTGTTAGCAAATGAAGCCATAAATATCCTCACGCAGCCTCCCAGCCAGCCGCTGCTGGACTCTGATGAATGCCTGTTTCTGTGCTTAAAACCGTGCAAAGAAGCGGAACGCGTGGCAGGATGGGGATCGGCGGACTAAAGAAAGCCTGCATGTGTTGTGACGTCCGGGTCCTGCGGGGCCCCGGCCCTCCTGCGGGGCCCCGGCCCTCCTGCGGGGCCCCGGCCCTCCTGCGGGGCCCCGGCCCTCCTGCGGGGCCCCGGCCCTCCTGTGTCCCTCATCCCCTCATGCTCCTCCCTCTCCTCATCCTTCAGGTCCTTCCTTGGTCACCTGGGGATCCACACGTTCTAGATCAGACATGTCCAAAGTAAGACCCGGGGGCCATTTGTGGCCCCTACAGATTTTGTGTCCCCCCAACTGCATTTGAAGAAAGTTTTGGTCCACCAGCACAGATGGCTGATGCAGATGGAGAATTTTTATTTTTTTAATTAGGTAAAATTATTTACAGAGTTCTTACAATTGGAAAAGTTACAACACAAAGTTCATCTTTTGACCTTTCATGAAGGAGAAAACCTGTTTTTGGATCTACAGGCAGATGATTTAGTTTCATTCAAATTATCTTGTGGAGCAGGTTAAAAAAATCCTGTAGTTTTGCCTTAACAATTTTGGCCCTTGGGCTGAAAAGTTTCAACACACACACACACACACACACACACACACACACACACACACACACACACACACACACACACACACACACACACACACACACACACACACACAAGCAGATAAAGTAAGTCAGCATTGTTCTCATGTAAGCTTTATGATGAGCTTCATCTCTGATGTTAATCCCTGAAACTCGTGTGTGTTACTGTGTGTGTGTGTGTGTGCGTGTGTGTGTGTGTGTGTGTGTGTGTGTGTGCGTGTGTGTGTGTGTGTGTGTGTGTGTGTGTGTGCGTGTGTGTGTGTGTGTGTGTGTGCGTGTGTGTTCACAGCCTGTTTCTCCAATCTGAGTAAACAAGCCGATGTTTCTAGCAGCGGACCGTCGCTCAGCACCAGCTCCTCTGTTTTCTGTCACGCAGCAAAAAAACTTATTTATCAAACATTTAGATTTTTATCATCGCCTGAAAAACACAAAGATGAAAACATCCTTCCTTCCTTCCTTCCTTCCTTCCTTCCTTCCTTCCTTCCTTCCTTCCTTCCTTCCTTCCTTCCTTCCTTCCTTCCTTCCTTCCTTCCTTCCTTCCTTCCTTCCCTCCCTCCCTCCCTCCCTCCCTCCCTCCCTCCCTCCCCTGCTCTAAAGGTCTTCCACAACACTCAGTGGTTTTAGCTCCTTTTCTTTCATCACAGCCGAAAAATTCACTGCATTTTTACTTTTTTAGGTTTAATGAATTTTGCGTTTATTCGCTGCGTATTTCCAGTTTTCTGGAAGGTTTTCAGCCGTTGCTCCATGAATCCATCAAGGTCCACTTTAAACGAGCTGAAGCTTGTTGCATTTCAGAGTCAACTGGCTGGACAGGAGAGGTTCTTTTAGGATTCTGGAGAAGTTTCCTGAATTCAGAGCCGAACCTAAACGCAACATTTCATGTTTGTTACCCTAACAAACCTAATCATTACATTTTAAAACTGTCCGAGCTGCTAAACGACTCAAAGACGGCATTATTCCTCCACTGTCTGAATCCTGCGTCTCTGTTAGGAGCGTCAGGTTCTGGTTTGGTCTCTGACCCGATCGGGTTGGTTCTAATGCACGTCCGCGTGGTGCCGACTGCTCCAATAAAGCTTGGGTTTGATTCCAGCTGAGACCTTCATGGGCGTCATGTGATCGGCCCGACGGTTCTGGTTCTTCAGGTTTCTGAAGTTCTTCTCTTGGATCAGAATGGATGGACAACTGGGTCTGGTTTTAGAACAAAAGGATCCATCTGCTTGGTTGGATTGGACTTCTCTACCACAGAGCTGGTGCTGATCTGGAGCTCCGGTGGCTCAAACAGAACCGGTTCTTAGGTAGACACCAAACCAGAACATCTGGGAGCACGGCAGCAACAGATCCTGCAGCAGAACTCTGGGTCTGAGCGGAACCGGCCCGTCAGGGAGCCGATCACCCAAAGCTGCTGCTGCCTGCCGTCAGGGTGTGTGTGTGGATCAGAACCATGAACCTGCAGGTGTCTCTGCTGTAATCTGAGGTCCGATTTCAGGATCTACTCACTGAAACCGATCCGACCTTCTGAGAGGATGACGAGCTGCTGAGTCAACGGCAGAATTACCGATGTTAGTGGAAGAGCTCCTGATTACACAGCCTAACAATGTGTGTGTGTGTGTGTGTGTGTGTGTGTGTGTGTGTGTGTGTGTGTGTGTGTGTGTGTGTGTGTGTGTGTGTGTGGTTAACAAGCGGCGCTGAGCCGTGAAGCCAGATGGACTGTGTTCTGGATAAATAACACACAAGAGCCTCCCAGGCAGTGGTAGTCAGTGCATATGTACAGTTTGTCTCTGGGTGTGCACGTGAGGGTGCATGTGCAGCGTATGAACATATGCAAACGCACGTGTCCAGCAGATCCTGTCGTACGCCGACATGCATATGTGAGGGCGTGTGCAGCTCTGAGAGAGCAGCGATGGGGAAGATTTGGAGCGCAGAGGCGCAGGTGTCTCCTGAAATGCCATCTCTTTCATCCCTATGTGTGTGTGTGTGTGTGTGAGGCTGCCTGATGACAAATGACAACAAAATGAGGGAGGCGGGGGGACGGAGAACCAGGCTGGCACTGGCGGGCGTAGCGGAGCCACGGGGAGGAGGGGACTGGGTCCTGACTGCTGATCCAGAGACAACAACCTGAACGCTCCTCACTGATCCACACAACGCTCACCTGAAGGAGGCCCATCAGGGTCAGGAAAGCAGAAGGTCTCCCTCATCATTCCCTCAGGATGATTTAGAACCCATTTGCCTCAGAACAATCCGCTTTACCCAGAAAGGCTCCCGTCCAACACGGCCGTGCTGTGACCGCCTGGTTGGAGCAAACCCGTCACAGGCGGCACGCTCGGAGCGCCCAGGTGTTCAGATCAGCTCCATGCTGCAGGAGTTCTGTCAAAGAGGACAGTTCTACGACAGAACCGCCGTGAAGGTTTCACACCAGCTTCATCAGGCGTTTGCTGGAGGAACCGGCGGCTAAAATGATCACAATACGTCAGAAAGCTGCTGGGATCTGACGAGTTTTAGATCCTGACTGACTGCCAAACATTAATATTTACAGCATCAGGCTGCAGTTTGTCCAACATTAATGTTTGGCAGTCAGCCTCTGCTCCAGGAGAAGAAGGGCCTTTGGATTAGGAGGAGCAGGGATGGAAAGAACATCTACAGGAAGAAGGCGGAGAACCAGCTGCATCAGAACATCAGGCGTTAGGAACAAGTTCAGGTCACAGATCTTCAGGACTTTAGCCACCCTGGGACTTATGACGGATCGTAAAGCAGCACGTTTGCCTCTTTCTCTGCGTTTAAAAACTCGCTGCACTGTCAGGATTTCTGTCTTCGTAAGCTGGATGATTTCATTATGACTACCTGCAGTTGGAGCAGTGGGTAAGATCACGTGTCCCTTGCCTTGAAAGCGTAACAGGAAGAGGAAAGATGGGAGGAAAACTCAACGTTTGTCGCTCTGACCTGCAGATTACTGCAGGCTGCCCTGAATGAGCCGCAGAGTTACCTTGAATAAAGAGGAAACCAGGCATTCACGTGGGTCATATTTAATGCATGACTCTGAGCTGCAAGCTGTGACCTGGAGGAGGATGGAGGTGCATGTTGGAGGCTCCGACTTCAGGTTCAGAAGACTCTTTCTGCAGAGAAGTTTCAGTTCTGCGTCTCGCTCCTCCAGAGTTCACCTGGTTTGTTTCTGCTGCTGGGAGACAAGCAGCCCGGAGCACAGAAGTCAGTGAATTCACGGCTGAGGCCCGAACTGATCAATCCTAACTGGAGTGAAATAACGTATCGTTACTGAAGCGGTTTCATTCTTCCGGTTCTGGCAGCTGAGGCTCGGAGTGGGTTTGCTTGCATCCAGTCCAAACCAGCTTTATTTATAAATCACTTTAACAGCTTGCACAGGACCAAAGAGCTGTGCAGTTAAATACGTTTAATAAGTTAAATATGTTAAATAAGCTTTAAAACAAACACATTAAAGCAGACAATACATTATCGGCCTGCAGTTCACAACAACTGTGGACCACACCTGGCAACACACTGGGATCCACAAGAAGCAGAGGTTCAATTGTGGGTAAAACCTTCTTTAAAAAGTCAGCGAGGGACGGCGTCATGTGGAGAACCTGACAGACACATGTAGTGAGGACAAAGTCACCGACTCACAACGGTCTGAGAACGGAGCAGGAAAGGTCTGCAACCTGCAAGTCCTCCCTGCTGCTGGAGAACTCCTGGAGAACTGGTGGAGAACTCCTGGAGAACTGGTGGAGAACTGCTGGAGAACTGGTGGAGAACTCCTGGAGAACTGCTGTAGAACTGCTGGAGAACTGCTGTAGAACTGCTGGAGAACTGGTTCTATGCACACATGCCCATCTCATTCATAGCAGATATTCTTTGTTCACATGGGAAATTCTTCATCTACACAAATGACGTATGAATTTTGCCAACTATCCATTTTTACGTCTATTCTCTAACTCTGTCATCAGGTCATGGATCGTAGCTCCGGAAGAGAAAGCGTTGAGAATCTTTCTGCTAATCCTGGCAACAAACCTGTCAGCCCAGAAATCTGGATTCATTTACAGTTCAGGTTTTACAGCAGGTGTCATGGAACCAAACCGCTCCAGTTTCTCTCTCTCCTCTTAGAAATGAATTAAAATACCAATTATTGCTGTGCAGAAAGTAAGCCCTATTTTCAGCTAACTAAGCCCTATTTTCAGCTAAATCGCTACTTTACCTCATTTCTATCGTTCTTATTTTATCGGAGTTTCTCGGCTCACTTCAGAGAGGGAAGTAGCCCTTTATATAAAATCAGACTCATTTTGGTTTTTGCGCTACAATCATGTGAGAAACAGATTAGAAGATGACAAGCAGAAATAAACCCTGGCTGGTAAAAGGGGACATCGCCGTTTCCCGTAGAAGATGTATTTAGTGGATAAAACCAGTTTTATTCACTGATTTAACCCCGATGACTGAAAGCAGATCTGGTTTCTCAGTGCGACGCTGGAAAAGAATCTGGACGGGTTTTCTTCTTGCTCTCATTGTGTTGTGTCTGAAATCAGAGCTGCTTTTACAACTCATATTTTATGCATTCAGTTGTTATGCAGAGAGACTAACAAACAGTGAGAGCAGGAGGCAGCTCTTTTCTTTACTCAGTCGAGTATTCCTCCACCTCTCCATTGTTTCCTCCTCCCATCATCCTCTTTTATTCCTCCTTTCTGGAAAGATGGAGGGAGGTGGAGACGGCTGAATAGAGCCTTCCTGGCGTCCCTCCAGCGCCCATTTTCAACAACTGAGAGACATTTTAATGGCCTCTGCCAGTGAGTGCGCTCAGAGACGAATGTTGGAATGTTTCTGCATTTATATTTTTGTCTGCGACTGTTTGCTCATTCCCGTGTGAGCGCCGTGTGGCCGGCCAGCAAAATGAATTCATCAGATGCTGAGCTCAAAGGAACATGTTTGTCTTCCACCTGGGAGAAAGGGAATTATTTAAAATGAATCGATGTCTGGATGGGAGGCTTATGTGAGGGGAAGATGTGGAATAAAGGGCAACAGAAAAGAAGGAGTGAATGCAGGCATCAGGGTGGCGGTCTCTCTGCTACACGGGCAGAAACAGATTGAAGGCATGCAGAGAGAGGAAGTGAACGGACACCATGACGCTTCCAGAAGAGGACGTGACGGTTAGCGACAACAGACAGAGGGGAGGACGAGAGCAACTCCAGAAACATATGATCCTCCACAGGAGCCAAATGTCAGCGCACACACACTCGTCTGAATCCCCACAATGGCGACACATTGGAGAAATCTCAGAGCTCCTCCAGCAGATTTCCGCCTGTTAACCCGCCTCACCCCGTCACCTGGTCCCGGCTCGACCTCTGAAGCAGCTTCCTACCGCCGCCACGGCAGAACCGAGAAGGGAAAAGTGAAGAGGAGGTCAGGGAGGTCACGGGGCAGCAATGAGATCAGGGGGAGCGAAACGAGTTGCAGAAAGGGGCAGCGGGTGTAAATGGGTGAGGGAAGTAAAAGAAGAGGAGGGGGAGGAGAAGGAAGGCGTGCGGTAAATTACAGGAGGAAGGATGGCAGGCTGTGAATGCGCTGCTCACCACAGAGATAATAAGAGAAAGTGCTGAAGGCATCAGTAATTATGGAGAAAGAGAAGGCTGCTTTAATTAGAACAGGATGGAGCTCATGACAAACACACACATGTGCATAAGAAGCATTACATAATTCATTTCCTCGCAGTGTGTTTCTGCTGGTGGCATTTCATAATGAGACGGGAGAACATGTGTGTGCTCCTCAGCAGGTCAGGCCTTCATCACGTTCCACGCCGACACGCTCCGTCCTCTGATTTAACGACACTGTTACCGGATTGGAACCGGCAGCTTGTTCTCACAGCAAAGTCATGAGAAGATTAAGGCTTCCGTGACTTTATGCCCACGCTCAGCGTTATCGCCATGACAGCAGCCCTACAGGCAGAGGCATCAAAAGTATTCACACCTATTACTCAAGTAGAAGTCTAGATACTATGGTTTAAGAAAGTATCAATACAAATCTTTTACCCGAGTAAAAGTATTAAAGTACCGGATATAAAACTATTAAAGTAGAAGTAATCCCCCATTACTATAATGGTTTGGTGTTAATATTGAAAATAATTAGGATAATAATTCACCCACATATATGTCCACTGAAAACGAACAATTTAGTCCAACGTAAATATATAAAAGTCAATAAAGGTGCCACACTGAGCATCAACATGGTTTCATGGAGCAGAAAGTCTGGTTGCCTCTAATTATTGGTGCAAAAAGTCAAACTTCAGAGAAATATTATTAATAACCTTTAGTTGTTATTGGAATGTAAATGACATCCAGGCGTAGCTGCAGGAAATGATGAGGCAACAGATGTAAGATAAACACAACTGCACATGAAAATTAATGCATTGCTCTTATCAATTACCCTGGTCTGGTTGTCCGTATGCAGCACAGTGTTGTTAAAATGAATGATTAATACTAGCAGTTAACCAAAAAATTAAAAAAATGGAATATACAGAATCCTGAAATGATCTTCTTCTACGTTTTGTTCTTAAGGTTTTCTTGGGCAAACAACTTGGTGCAGTTCTCTCTGTTTGGGTAGCAATATTTATCCGAGTATTTTTTATTATTTATTGAAAAGCTAGAACGGAAATGAGCTGAAATAAAATAGAAGTAAAGAGACTATTTTAAAAATGTAAGGATTAGAAGTAAAAAGTAGGTTTAAAAAAGAATTACTCCTCCAAAGAAGAAATAACCAAAACTTCTACTTATGTAAGATAACAAAGTATTTTTACTTAGTTACTTGACATCTCTGGCCTTAGGGAAGAAGCATAAACCACGATTGACAGAACCATGGTGGACAGAACCAGATACAGTAGATCAGAACAAACGCCTGATAACTGGTGGAGGCTGTTTTTGCAGCCAGAGGAACCTGGAGTCATTGACTGGACCATGATCTCATGTCTAAAGCAAAGTAATCTAGAGTCAAAGTCGCTGTGAGTTCTTCTGTCCCACAGCTGAAGCTCGGTCCAAACTGGGTCATCAACAGAACAATGATCCAAATACAGCAGATCTACAACAGGATGGGGAAAGAAGAGAACAATCGATGTGCTGCAATGGCCTAGTCAAAGTCCAGACCCCTGTATAATATTCGCTGTGGTGGGACCTTCAGAGAGCGGAGCACAAACCCCAATGAACTAAAACATAGTTCTGTTGAAGGAGGTTCTATGGATGCTGACGGAGGGTTCTACGAGCTGCTGGGCTGTGGAGTGGACTTGTTCATGACTTGCTACTGGAATTGTTTCCTACTTCGAGGTATTTTGTGTTCCTGAAAATTGAGGCTTTTAAAAGTCCAACATCAACCTGCTGGTTCTGATGGAACACCAGGAGGGGAGAAGATGAAGTCATTTGAGAATAAAGGTGTTAATCTGATGACATCAGAGATTCTGCAGCAACAATGTTTACTGCATCTGATTGAAAAAGTAACATTTTCTCCTTTAGATTTAATTCTTTTAATGTTGAGACGTTTTCCATGAAGCCCTTCGACTTTCCTCGTGTGCGACGAAGGTCGGCTAACAAACATGTTGCTGTGAAGCTAACGGATCAGTACTTTAAAGCGCCGGCTTCCATAGAACCACTTCCTTTAGGTCAATCTGGGTCCTGGACGTCAGAACCAAGCAGTGCAACAAAGTTCTGGATGCTCCAACAGAGTCCAGAGAGAAAAGCTAACCTGAACAGATGAAAGAGTCCAGACCCACTGGAGCGTTTCTTCTCACAGATTCTCTCTGCAGACGGGTTAAAAAATCCCCAAATTGCCGTTAAAGGTTGATGAGATTCAGAGCTTTCCAACCTGCAGGATGTGAAATACCTCGGCAGAGAAAAGGAACTTACTCAGCTCATAAGTTAGTTGAAAGCGTTCCTCTGAGCTCCAAACTTTCAGGAAGAATCCTCCAAACCAGAAGTCAGAAGAAGACTCACTGAAGAATGGAGAAAATGCCAGAAATCAAAACGTAAAGCTAAAGTTCAGCTGGGAAAATGCTTTTGTTGAATACTCCAGTAAAGTGTGAAAAAAACTGTGACCACAGCGCCACCTAGAGCTGCAATTCCTCAGTTTTTCTTAACATTAGATGGTTTCATGTTAGGCATCAAGACAAAAATCCCAGCGTGGTGATTTAATTCTTCTTTTACTTTATTCACTTTATAGCTCCCTGGCTATAAACAGGTGACAGCAGAGTATGGGTCCTGTTCTGCCATTATACATGTTTTAAATTATTTAATTTTAATACATAAAACTGTCAGGTATTGTCTGGTGAATATCAGCCCAAACAGCTGATATCAGGACAATAGCTGAAAGGGATTCAAGCACTGGTGATCTTTTAACAGCAAACTCTGCACACATACAGAATAAAGGAGTGACAACTTCTCTTAGAATGTGGCGCCATCCCGACACGCAAAGCAAATTCCAGAGTTCAGAACCTGTTTAGAATAAAGCAGCAATCAGTTGGTACACACCCATCACGACCCAGGAGGCCCGCAGCAAAGGTTCCTGTGATCCCAAATGTTACATCACATCCATAGGCTGCAGCGTACCTCAGCGTGTTCCTGTGTGTGTGTGTGTGTGTGTGTGTGTGTGTGTGTGTGTTATTGTGTGTTTCTATGTTATTGTGTGTGTGTGGTGATAACCCTCCAGCTGCTCCAGCAGCTGCTCGATGGCTACTCAATATTATTGACCTTCTGAGACACTCGGAGCGTTTCAAACTCAGTCAGACAAACAATTACATTCAGGAGTAAATAAGAAGCAGCTACCCCCCCCCCCCCCCCCCAATGATTAGTTGATTGGTGTGTTCTGCGCTGCATCTGTCTGATTGGCTGCTTTGCATTCATTATGTTTCACAGCAGCAGCTCATCTATAGAAGAAGCAAACTGAACTTCCAAACAAACAAACCTTCCTATGATATAATTTTCTACAGGACTCACATCTACGCTGTGTGAGCGTGTAAATAAGTAAAGTATTACAGGCATAGCAATAAAACAGCAATAAAAATAACAGAAAATCAACCACAATGAAAATAAACATTCATCATGATTCCTGTTTAAAAAAGAAAGTTTTAACTGCTTCTTAAAAGAGTCCAGAGAGTCAACAGAACGTAGCTGCAGAGGTCGACTGAAAGGCTCGGTCCCCCTTTGTGTTTAATCTGGTACGTGGAACATCTAACAGAACCTGAGCTTCCAAACGAAGTGGTGTATTTTGTAAGAAGATCACATAAGTAATCTGGGGCTGTTTAGTGTGTTAGTGTGAGAATATTAAAGGGGATCCTGATAGTCAGTGTAAAGATTATAAACTGGGGACGATGTGATCTTGCTTTCTAGAACCAGTCAAAAGTCTGACCGCAGCATTTTGTATGGATCGAAGATTTATCCAACCCAGTAAATAGAGCATTACAATAATCTAATCTAAGACCGATGATACGAATGCATACATCATTTTCCCATTTCAGCTGAGGAGACCACATGTTGCAGTTTAGAAATGTTCTTTAAATGACAGGAGTGAGATTTCACATGTGAGTCAAGGCCAGTGAAGATTTTGGATGCTGGATGTTGGAGTTGCTCTAAATGTGACTGAGTGATTTTAGACTGAAGTGCAGGAGGCACTATGATCATTGTCTCCGTTTGTGTTTAAAACGAGGTCATTGCTGGAATGTCACTGATCTTGGATAAACAGTAGAAAAGGGTGGACAGCCTGTCCAGCTGATGAGGCTCAAAAGACATATACAGTTGAATGTCATCTGCATAAAAGTAATAAGAAATATAATTAAAATATTTAATGGCACCAGCTTAAGGAAGCATATCAAAAGCAAACAGCCAAGGACCCAAAACCGACCCTTGTGGAGCCCCACAGGTTAGAGAGGCAGTTCTGGAGGTGTACTTGTTCACCAAAAAGAGTACACCTTGTGTGTGTGTATGTGTGTAGCTGAGTGAGAACATTATTTGCTCATTTTACTACTACAGTGAGGACTTTGATGTAAAATGAGGACCTTTCTTTGGTCTAGGGGTTTAGGACTAAGGTGTCAATTAAGTTTAAGTCAGGGTTATGTACACACTGGTAAAGGTTAGGCCATAGAAAGGCTTTAAAATGATATGAAATCTATGGAATTCAAGGCAACTCACTTTGTCTTTTAAACAAGGGTGTGTGTGTGTGTCCAGCAGAGTGAGAACATATTTTTCGTATTTTAACATCAGAGTGAAGACTTTGATGTAAACTGAGGACCGTTTGTCTTGTTCCTCACTTTTTTTGGGCTACAGGTTGGGACTAAGGTGTCAGTTGGGTTCAGGTTAGGGTTCGGTTATAGAAATGGCTGAAATGTAAAGAAATCAATGCATGGTCCTCAGTAAGTATGTAAAAGATGGATTAATGTGTGTGTGTGTGTGTGTGTGTGTGTGTGTGTGTGTGTGTGTTAGCAGGCCCACCACAATTGCTCAGTTTAGTGGAGCATTACAGCTGATCAATAGCTTTGGTGCAGAGGGAGATGTTGGAGCGCCGGCTGCACCTTCGTTGGGCCGCAGAGTGTGTGTTATTGTGTGTGTGTGTGTGTGTGTTATTGTGTGTGTGTGTGTGTGTGTGTGTGTGTGTGTGTGTGTGTGTGTGTGACTGCTCTCTCCCAGATAATGATGTCTCTGTCGCCTGTCAAGCAGCCCCAGAAGCATCTGGACTTGATCAGCGTCTCCATCAGCATGGTTCCAGGCCTGCTTCCCTCCTCCTCCTGATTACGCTGTAAGCCTCTAATTTTCATGTCACTGCTTCCTGCCTTTAAGTTTCACTCTCTGCACACAGTTAGACTCTTTCTGGAGGAGGAGCTTTGCTGCCAACTCCACTGACTGCCTCTTATCGCGAACACTTTCTCACTATCAGAGCAGAAATTGTGCAACACAGCTGAAGTTCTGCATGAGTGAAGATGAGCTTTGCTGTTAAGGACTTTGTCCGCTTTAATTCAGCTCGGTGTGTTCTGCAGGAGAAAATAACAGAAGCAGCTCTCAGAAGCTTCTTCCTGTTCACACTGATGCAGTCACACCGTTTCTCTCCCAGTCTGGAATCAGGTGAGCAACTTATAAACGTCTGGTTGATGGACTGAACTACAGCATGGGGAGCGTCTGATAAACCTCCTGTCACTACTAGAGTATTTGTTAAGAAATGACTGATTTTAAACTGAAACATTTAATTCTAGATTCTGTTACACAGAAAGTACTGCAGGACCTGGACTTTAGTGGGTCTGCTCTGGCTGGTCCAGGCTCCAGTAAGTCAGAGCAGAATGAATCTTCTTCAGGGTTCTGGTTCTGCTGGAGGTTTCATCCTGTTAAATGAGAGTTTTTCCTTCCCACTGTGACCTCATGCTTCCACAGGACGATTGCTGCGAAGCTCGCAAAATACAACTCATTAGGCTACTTTAGATGACTCTTCCCACTTGGTATGATAAACTGAATTATTCTTGGTATGGGACTGATGTGATGATATCGCCGCTGTTTAACACAAACCTATTTTCCCAACACTGGAAGTTTCCACAAATTAAAAGACTTCCTAATTCCAAATGTAAATTTGCTTTTTGGTCAAAGTCGCTCTTTTAGATACGTTTCACAGAACATCAGTCAGTGGAATCAAAGACAGATGGAAATTTTAATTAACAGAGATTATTTTCATAAAAAGCCAAAATGACAGCGATGAATCGGCTGAATCCTGTAAAGCGCCTTGAGACCAAAGATGGAAATCACGTCCGAAGCTCTGCTACTGTTGGTCTGACGGCGTTTTGGATGCTTCCTCATCAAAGCAGCGGTCTTTAAATGTGATTATAGCGACAGCAGGAAGCTCTGCAGGAGCAGCAGTTTAACTCTGGCTCCGCTCTTTAATTTCTGTCATTTAATCAGAAAGTTTACAGAAACAATGAGCTCATCGGCTCTGCGGGCCTCCTGCACAGTATTCAACACGGCCTTGATGTCCTGAAAGACTAGCTTCACCTGCTGCAGAAGATTTCTGTCACACCTGAGCTAAGAGTTCATGCAGTGACAAAATTGTTGCCTTTTGTGACTTCAGTATTTCAAGATTCTTCCCCCCCCCCCACACACACACACACACACACAAACCTTTCCATCCTCAGAGGCTCATTCAACAAATCCTTCAACTGTGCAGCGTCAATATTCCCAGGGTGTATCTTCATAATAACTGATAATTCTCTACAACATGCTGACAACGTGCTGACATGTAGTTAACAATAATGATAATAATAATAATAACAATAATAATAACAACAATAATAATAATAATAATAATAATAATAATAATAATAATAATAATAATAATAATGAGCTGCACAGTGGAGCAGTGGGTAGCAAGTGGGTTCAAGTCCTACCCCAGGTCTTTCTGCATGGAGCCTGCATGTTCTCCCTGTGCATGCGTGGGTTCTCTCCGGGTACTCCAGCTTCCTCCCACAGTCCAAAAACATGACTGTTAGGTTAACTGGTCTCTCTAATAAAGTTAGGCGTGTTAGAAAATGGATGGATGGATGGATAATAAATAATAATAATAATAATAATGATAATAATAAGGGGAATGGTTATTTAAAGCACATGTCAGAGCACTCAAAGATAATGTACAAATTAAACAGTAAAAATATTAAATCATGATAAAATCAACACATTAAAAAGTTACAATGAACAGTTCTAGTGAAAAGGCATTCTTGAACAGATCTGGTGAGCCGGGGATGGAAACCAGGCTGGAGTTGCTCATCGAGGTCATTACGGGTTAAATGGGAGTGAAGTTGAGAGGCAACTGTTTTTTTCTAGTATTCTGGAGATAAAAGGTAGATTAGAAATGGGGCGAAGGTTATTGAAGTTGTTAGGATCTAAGCCAGGTTTCTTTAGCAACGGCGTGATCAGAGCGGCTCTAAAGAGAGCGAGACCTATTCCAGCGGTAAGTGATGAGTAAATGGTGGCAGTTATGGAGGGGAGAAGAGGCTGCAGGCAAGATTTGACCCGGGTTGTTGGGACTGGATCAAGGCTGCAGGAACAGGATTTATATTTACAGATATGAGAAACGCCTGGAAGTAGATAAGTGGAAAATGGCTGACAGAGAGCAGAATTACAGAAGTGAAGAGATATTAGGAAGCAATGCTGGTGAATACTTTGGATTTTCTCACTAAAATACAACATAGAATTGCAGCAGTCTGTAGAGAATGTATGTGTGTGCGTGTGTGTGTGTGTGTGGGGGGGGGGGCGGGTTGGTGGATTACAGCAGTGATGGGAGGAGTGGGTCCAGGGATCTTACATGCTTAGCACTCAATAGACTCAATAGGTGTGAGAGGCAGACAGTCCACTTCTCAGCGTGTCTCACATGGGATTGAAAGCTAACCAAACCCCGATGGAGTCACTGGGCTGAGAGTATTGTTGGATTGTTGGTTTCAGTCAAACAAAGTCTAACTTATGGTCAACCATGAGATCTTGGAGGAGATGACCCTTGCTCATGAACGAGCGGATGTTGAGAGGCCAGAGTTGATATTGGGTTTGACTGGAGGCTTAGCTGACCTAGCCAGGCTGGCTAGCACGCTGCTATCAACAGTCCAGAAGGCTTTTCTGTGAGGATGACAAGTGGTGGACCACATGCATTTGGCAGTGTTGGAGTTCCAAAATGAAAATATCTCCAGTGAGGCAGAAGAGATAAATCTGGATGGAGTGGCAGAGGCTCAGTCAGGAAGCAGCGGATCCAGAGGAGTTCATCAGTCATGGAGGAGAGCCGACCCAGGCTGGAGAAGTAGTAGGACCAGGATCCAAAGTATGGCAGACCAGATGTAAAGCTGGATAGTCCACATGGTTGAAGGCTGCAGCTGGATGGGGTCATAGAGCTGAGTAGAAAGTGCGGCAGGAAGCCTTGAATGTTTCCTTTGGCACAAAGAGACGTGAGCTAACAGTTCAGTTGTAGATTACAGTTGATTATATGAATAAGGTACAAAAATAGCTCTCAACTGAGAAGATTGCCAAGTCCATTTAGTGAATAAAGTTACTGGAGAGTAGCGACAGCAAAAACGTGCCAGCAGCCACTCAGCCGGCGCTGGCTGGCTTTGGACTTAAATAAAACGGCAGATCATCACCTGATCTGAGCTCTGTTTACAAGACCAGGGGTGAGACCAAAACAGCAGTGTTCCTCCTGAGGAGTAGCCGCGCCTCCCCTTAGCTCTGCTCATGTCTTCAGAGCTCAGCCCGCCTACAGAAGGAGCGCAGGGAAGATCTCCACCTTAATATGATGGGATGACGTCAGCCTGAGTGTGCTGTTCACCGCCTGGAGCCGCTAGTTCATGTTCAGGAGGGTTTCTGGACATGAATGAAGGAAGAACTTAGAAGCACCAGCCTGAATTTGCTGATCACAGAATTTGGCAGAAAGTTTTCTGTCTTCAGCCGTTAGCCATACTTCCATCAATGTTTTTAAGCCCATTTTGAAGTTTTGCATCAGAGGATGGAAACAACAACATTTGAAACAACTTCCTCAATTTCACAGAAAGGTTTTCATGGTCACTTGAGGTGTTTTCTGGCTTTTCTGAAAAAGAGCTAAACGGGAGACACATTTTCTGACGTAGCAAACATTTATGTCACATCACTGTTGGCGTCTTCCCGGATATTCCCATAACAGTCACAGAACAGCATTTCTTTCCCTACGTCTCCAGACTGCTTCTTCCGTCGGCAGCACAAGTTAACACCACAGAACAACTAACCCGACAGAAACACGTTCCTGAACATATTTCTCCATTTATCTCAGCTGTGTGCTCCATGCAAATTTGCAATCTCTACTTCCTGTTGATTATAGCCATGCGTAAACGTCAACCTCTGAGAAAATTACGCTTTGTGTAGCCTGGTTGATTCGCTCCATACCAGTGGACGGAAACACGGCTTTTTATTTACGACACCCCAAAAGTTTGCTCAAAATTTGCATGACAATTGGATGGAAACAGCTAATAACACATAGGAAGTCATTTGTGTAAACTTTCATTTAACTTTTCAGCTGCACGTGATAAACACTGCAAATAAATTTTATATTATTGACCCTTTCTACAGAGTTTTGTGAAAAGCGGTAAAGATTAAGGGGAGACGAGTTACAGAGCGGCCAAGTTTGTAGGTTTTTATCACACAGCGGACAGGAAGTGGGCGAGTTTGATGCCGGAGTCTTATCTGAGCATGTCCACCTCACATCAGGCAGAAAGCTCCATCAACAAGTGAAAGACTCTTTGCTGAACCGATAACGTCTTTACACAGTTCAGGTGCACCGGCTGCTTTATCCTGATCAGAAATCATGTAACGCTGCAGACAGGATAAACCTCAGGTCCGAATCAGTGGAGCTCTGCCGTCCCATCCCAGTGGTACCAGTCCCCACACTGCAGATGCTAAAACTCCCGAACAAAACCAGTTTTCTCTCCCAGTTTTACATCAGCTGCGCTCCACCTCCCACCAGCTGCACGTTGGAGGTGTTTTTGTGTCAAAGCGACACAAACGCTGTTGTTCTTAAACACCGTGGGACGCCTGAACAGTTAGTCATAGTGTTGAGACACACACACACACACACACACACACACACACACACACACACACACACACACACACACACCTCTTCACGCTGCTGAAACACACCATGGCTCACATGGCGAAAAGTGTGACACACAATAAAAGACAATATTCAGAGTTTACATCGTTGATGTTCCTGACAGAAGAAAAACATGAAGGTGAGCGGCTTAAAGATACCAGCGACGAACACAGAACCTGTCAGAACCAGCAAAGTTCCATTAGAATAGAATAGGTGTATTGCTTTGCTTTGCTGATGAAGTGCTACTCATAGACAATCATATTAAAATGAGTAAAAGTAGAAACATATAATCTGGAATAAGCAAAATGAATGGAAGTTGTATAATAATAACAAAAGAATAGATAAGAATAATACAAGAATTTGCAGAGGAACAACGTTCTGTGTATTCTGGGTTTGTGTTGTGGAGACGTATCGCAGCCGGAGAGGATATAGTCTATAGAAATATGGTTATTCTGCCAAATTTTTGAGTGTCTTAGTACCTTGGAAGGAACCAATGCAGGACATCAAGATTTAATTGGATCAACAGAACATTACTCAGGAGGTTCTCTCTCAGAAATGGCCTCCTCTCCTGTTTCATTCCTCTCACCAGTGTGTCATGTCTGCTGTGAATCATCCTACCTTCACAGCTGCTGTGTCCCTCCTCGTAGCCGGCGCTGCAGCTGCACTTCCCGATGGGCACCAGCCACTCGCCCTCAGCACTGCAATGCATCCTGGGAGGGCTGTCCGTGTCCACCTCAGAGTTATTGACGCAGGTACCGCGGACTTCCACCAGAGTGGCAAAGGCTGCTTCAGCCACTGTGTCGGGGAACACGGCTAGGTTCTGGACGGTCGCGAGGCAGCGTTTGTAGTAAACGCGCACAGCCACGAGAGCCACACAGGCGCCGACGTCCTGGAACGCCAGGTGAAAGCCCTTCCTGTTCAGGTGGCCGATCTCTCGCACCTCTGTATTGAGCTTCATCTTCCTCTCTCCTAGGTCGCCCTGCGTGAAGCTCTCGTCGGCAGCGATGGTGTCTATCTTGGTGTAGCGGTCCTCCCGGGTCACACCACCCAGGTCCCGGTCCGACTCCACATACAGCAGGTTGAACGTCTCCTTGCAGGTCCCGGCCACTCCAGGAATGCTGTTGCAGTCACGCAGCGTGAACTGCAGCTCCACAAATATGCGCTGTCCGCCTCGACGTGGCACCCAGCCCGTCTGCAGCCAGTTGTTCTGCTGCGTGGGCTCCATCACGTTGCAGACCTGGTAGGTCCGAATGGGTTTATACTTCTCATCCACGCCGCTGATCTCCTCCCACTGAGACAGGAACACAGCAGAGGAATGAGTTGGAAAAGCAGCGTGGGAATTTATGGGTTAAATACAGTTTCACACATTAATAATAGAGATGAGGCTGTTAACAGAGTCTAAATTTGAGCTGATGAGAGGAGTTGTGAAAGTTTCTGTCACAGAACAGGTTCTTGGTCATCATCACCTTCATCAGAACTGAGTCACTCTGTCAGCTGCTGCAGTTCATCATTGGTGATTTATTTCTGTATGATCTACGTTCTTAGAAACACCAAACACTCTCCAACACACTGCTGATGCAGCCTCAGAATAACCATCAATCACATATCTAGATCTATCAGCTCAAACGAAGAGCTACATTTAAGCAGAAATCCATAAGAAACTCCTAAAAATTTAGAAAACTAACATTAAACACGACATTGACATTCTACAAGGTTCTATGTCGCTGTAAACATCTATAGGTTCATTAAACAACTCAGAACTTCTGCCAAGATTTTTATTCACTCCATCGGTTCCTATTGGACAAACAGAACCTTTCAGGAAACGCCTCAAACAGTTGAAAAATATACTCTAAAAGCATCTCTGAGTGATTAAAGACAGTCAAAAGCTTTGATTGTGTCTTTTATTTTAATTTGCAGAAGGATGTTTGAACTTTGAGCTGAAGGAGAGGGAGCCCTTGAAAATGGACTCATTCTGCTGAGCTTGCCTCGTTTTTATTTGGATTCAACAACAAAACCAACATTTTCATTAACCTACCATGAGCTTCCAACAGAACAGAGCTTTTCCCAAATTACTTTAAGTAAAGCTGGGTTTTACTGAAACACTAAATATATCAGAAACAACTATATTCCTCAGAAAAATGATTTGAATTTATTAAGAACCGCAGGAACTAAATTAATGACTTGATGTGGATCACATTACTTCTGGTGCTGCTCGAGCCGGCAGCCCATTCCAGGAGCTCCCACTCAGCCCTGATATTTCTATTCTATCGCTCAAACAAACAGAAGCAGTGGCCGGTGAAAACTGATGATGGGAAATGATGAGGTAATAAACTCCAGTCAAAGAGGACCGAGCTCCTACTCCAGCTGGATTGTGAATCGGTTTCTTCATGTCTACGGTCCAGAAACGTCCTGCTGCTGACAGGGATTTAACCAGCCCACACCACCTGTGATGTATATGTTGGCACAAACAGCGCCCACCACACGCTGCTCATTTGTTACACATCCAAGGTGTGTGTGCATTGCCAGGTCAGGTGGGAGGTGTGTGACAAACTGTTATGGCAGTGGGCCATTCTTTAAAAAAGCCCATTTGTCTTGCAGCCATAACTTATCACAAATGATATCGATCGACACGAAGGGGAACATTTATCTGCTGCTGCGGCCGTGTGGCTGTTTGGACCCACCGTACACAAGCCCGGATTACAACCATTGATTAATGGAGATGATAAGCTCTGAGGGGAGGTAAGGATGAGCTGTGAAGTGGAGCCTGCAGCGTGTGAGATGGAAAAAATGAACAATACAAACACACTTACTCCATTGGGAGGATAAGAGGTCCAGCCGAGCTCTGCCTGGGTCTCCTTGGAATTCAGCAGCACCACTGCAGGAGGAAAACAGGGATGGAGAAAACATGGAGAGGGTCAGAGATCAGGAAACAGAAAAAGGGGGTGGTGGGGGGGGGGGGGGGGGTGTTCTTGTCGTAGGTTTGAATACAGAGAATATCTGCACCAAGACTTTACTAAACAAATTGAATAGACGCCCCCTTCCCCAGGATCAGTAAACATTAAAGCGGATCATGACTGCAGAAACTTCAAGAGCAACGGAGACACAAGCGTCAGCAAACACCTCAACATCTGGGGGTGTTCATTTCAGATATAAAGGGCCAGGTTCAATTGTGCTTTAACACTAAGGATGACGGCAGCCACAACCAGCTCCAACTGTGTTTCAGCACTACGGACAGAGACAGAAAGTACCATCTAAACTGCTTCAGGACCACGGACAGAGAAACAAAACTGGGGGTCTATTTCACAAAGTTAATCTAAGGGACTAAACTGGAGTATCCTGTCTTAATATACCCTTCAGATGGTTTACCAAAAGCAATCACACAAAGATTACCCTGATAACCTATAGAAAGCAAGCCTGGTCAGCAGTAGCTAAGAGCCATCTTTAGTTAATCCCAGAGGTTAAGATTCTCAGACACACCCAATCTACATAGTATAGATATGACTTTTTACAGTAATCTAGAACATGTGAACCATGTTTTCATCCAGTCTGATATAAAAGTTACTGCGTTCTTTATCTTAAATCAAAGTACTACTGTACATTTCCCACACATGCTTCAACCGTTTGTGTCCGAACCAAAAACGGTTTGGGCCAATCAAGTTAAAGTATTGAGGTTTAAAGCGGAACATACGGGTGTGATGAAAGCAAGAGCTGCTGAGCCCACAGCTGGATCAAGACAAACATGGCAGGGCAGGAGGATGCACACGCGTAGCTGCTGCTATTACATCTGTTTGTTCAGAATCGACAATCTCATCTTTGATAGTAGACTAACTTACCATATTGTGGTTTCTCATAACACATGATGTTTACATTTTAATTTGATACTATGATTGGCTCAAACCTAACCTTTGGTAGGCGGCACTAAGTGTCAGCTTGGTGAGTTTAGCTGAATATCCCACCTTTCCCCAAACGGATTCAATAGCAGCAGTCACAGATTATGTGCAGAACTAGAGAGTACATTATCAGTCTGGCTGACCGGGTTAAAGGTAGAGTCTGCAATTTTTCTGGAAGTTTCCCCAAGTCCCTTTTTGAATAATTGTGCATGAGCAAGACCGTCTTACCTGCTCTTCCGCTCTTCAGTGGGATCACGTGAAAAAAAAGCTCCCAAATCCACTCTGGTCTTATTTCTTTCTACTGAGTCCTTCTTCTTCTCATAAACATGAACGTGGTTCGCTTCTTGCAACTCTCAGTCATGTTCAAAGTCTATGATGACAGCAGCTGGACTACAATGAACGGCTAACACTCCAGATTTGTTTCAGAACCACGCACATAGGAATACAGCCAGTGGGTAAAACACGTATGGCATCTCCTAGTGGGTGCAACCATAACTAAGAAACTACTAATTCTAAAGCTATGAGAACACGTTCATTTTTTATGTGAGATTATTAGACCTTGCCAGAATATGTATTTATGAAAGCAATACTTGATTTTTGCTAATTAAAAGCCAAAACAGTTACACACAGTCCCTTTAAATTCCATTCATCATTTCAGCATTCCTCCGACTATGAGTGATTTATGTGTATTATATTGCGTATTAATTACACATTGCTTAATCCCATGCCTTGTAAGAAATGTACACTGAAGCTTTCTAGATTTTATTAGCAAGAGGAGCCATACAAACTTTAAATCTCCTGTGAAATTGTTCACTCTGGTGTTGGATCGAGGGCGAACGTCTAGCACCTTCGCCCAAACTGATCAAGATTAAACATGTCAAAATCAACACAGTCTTTGCCTTCATTATCTGTTTATCCCTGTAAATAAATAGCATTTTCTAACAAGCACCATCAGCATACCACTTCACAAACATATGCTGTTTCAATAAAACAGTCCACACTGACAGATGGAAATATAAAAATCAACTGGCAGTGTGCTATTTTTTACAGGATATGCCGCACCGACAGAACACCGGCTGAACCTTTCAAAACCATGGACAGAGAGAAAAATAACAATCCCCAGAAGGTTCAGAACCACGGAGAGAGACAAACGTAACCGTCCAAAGAAGGTTCAGAACCACGGACAGAGACAAACGTAACCATCACCAGACGGTTCAGAACCACGGCCAGGGACAAACGTAACCATCCACTGAAGGTTCAGAACCACGGACTGAGACAAACGTAACCATCCACAGAAGGTTCAGAACCACGGCCAGGGACAAACGTAACCATCCACTGAAGGTTCAGAACCACGGACTGAGACAAAAGTAACCATCCACAGAAGGTTCAGAACCACGGATAGAGACAAACGCAACCATCCCCAGAAGGTTCAGAACCACGGACAGAGACAAACGCAACCATCCCCAGAAGGTTCAGGACCACGGACAGAGAAAGACAGCCAGTTCTAAACAGAGAAACAGCCAGAAAAAGATGCAATGTTTAAACTGTGTTTAGGAATTGCGAATAGAGACATACGCAACAAGTTCCAGATGCTTCAGAACTGTCTATGCTTCAGAACCATAGACAGAGATAAACCAGTGTTTTAGAACCAGAGACGGAGACAAAAAACCAGCTGAAGCTGTGTTTTAGAACTACAGAAAGACGACAGAAACAGGAATGGATTGTTGTCCAATCAGTAATCTTTCTCAGACAGAACCAGTTAACCAAGAGTCTATAGACAACTCAGACAGTGAGGAGATGATGCAGTTTAGAGACATAACGGTCTCCTGGTATGTTCCAATGCTACAGAGCTATTTACCTGAAGCAGAACCAGGACTTAAATGTTATACAAATATGGAAGATTTTATATAAAAGAACCAGACTGGGTTTCCATAGACATAGAGCTTGTTCAGAGAGTCAGTAAAATCTTATCTTCCCAAAAATGTTGGATCTGTTGCATCTACAGATCACAGTTGTGCTCTATACCATGAAGCAGGTTCAACCAGTCTATGTTCCTGAAAGAGATCACTTAAAGATCACTTTGAAACTTCATAAACCAAGCCAGTGTTACTAATCCTGGATCCCTGAACACGAATGTCAAAGGGGTAAAGCTGCAATGAAGGGCCTGTCACCAAGCAGAGGCAGGAAGAAAACTGGGAAACATATTATTTAACCATATTCTAACCCTAAAGCATGAATAAAATATTTCATCATTATTAATTGTCTAATATCTCTGCAACAGTCCTCTTTAACACAATAATCTACACAGATTCAGTCCAGGCAGCAGAGTCATTATAAAGGTTAAAAGGTCCAGGTTAATACATTTTATGCTTAATTTGTGAGGTTCATCATTAAAAATATACATAGAGAGATTCAATCTCAGTGTAAATATTGTCATATTGTCATTCTATCAAATTGACAGACACAATTTGAAACAGTTCGGGGAATATGATGTTTTCTGTACTCCTAGATAACAAAGAGGATATTTTAACAGATAAATAATTTCTGTTTCCAATCTTTACCCTCTAACAGGAATAACATTTAGAACAAATGGTCTGAGGTTTGCTCTAGGGCAGAAAACAATGGGTTAAAAGTAACAGTTGGACCCAGTTTGGCATTGTATTCTTCTTTGATAGAACCAGTTCCTAGCCTATTCTAGTCCCACAAACAGGTTTGACTGGGTTTCTGTCCAATAAGTTCACAAAGTGGGACTGATTGAGAGAATCTAATATTGATAGAATTTTTGACATTAATATAGGCAGATTGGAAAAAATATAATTTATTTCTGAACAACTTGTCCTTTAGTAGTCAGGACAAGGCTTCCCTATCCTGCCGGGTCACAAAGCAGCACCTTTCTTTCTGTCTCTGATGGTAAAACTTAAAGCAGGACAAGTTTCAATAAGCTGATCCAAATAAACAAAAATCAGCTGAGCAAATATCACAGCACCTCTACAGAAGCTTAAAATTATGAATTTAAATGAAACAAAAAGTAATTTTTTCTGTCTGTTTAATACAATGGTGAACAGGAACATATTAGGATCTAAACAGGGATGGTTGCAGTGGACATAAAGTTCTCCGCTGGTTTGTTCCACATACATTCATGTGGCATAATGTTATGACCAGATGTCTTTGTCCATTTCCTTACAGGTCCGAACCTCTATGAATGACTAATATCATCAAATAACCTCCAGTGATTTCTCAGGACATCACTGATAGCGCTGAACACAGTATCCCAAATATATCATCATGTAAAAACCCCAAAGGGATATTTGGATCAAATATCTGTTGGGCTTTGTATTCCAGTTATCAAAAATTAATTTATCCAGCATGTTGAATAGAGTTATCAATGAAATAGATGCAGAAACAGCCCAGCTGATTGGTTGACCAGCTTTTTTAAGCAAGCATAAAGCGTTTTATGCTTTACTCAGTATCTGTGTATTAAATCCACATGAGACTGTTTAATCTTTATCCTGCTTTAGTGATGTTATAACTGATTAGATCAAAGGGGAAATATGAGATAATGCAGCTTCTCCATGTTTAGTCTGAACTCTGAAGACTGAAGATAAAATCTGAAAGGTTCATATTTCACCTGAAATATGAACCGTCTGAAAGTTCTTTAACCTTAAACTGTTTCAAACGTCATGAATCAGCAGCAGAGTTTTAAAATATGGCATCACAAAACTAATGGATTATCTATTGTCTTCTATCATCTGATGTTTAGAGGATTGGAAATTCAAATCCAATTTCTCTCTGAGTTTAAAGTTGAACAGAGTGTATTGAAGCTGAGCAGATGTGTGAAATCATCAGAAGGTTTATCCTATACTTTAACGTGGAATCAACATCTGCAGAGGCATATGGTGAGATGCTTTATGGTTTCACTCTGAAAGGATTTCACTGAACGTTAACACACCGAGTCCCAGACAAACAGCTCCACATATCAGAACTGAAAAACCCGAAATAATCTTAGAACACAGCAGCATTGCCTTTCCTTACTTTAACACTCATAGTGAGAAGTGAAAGTTTCCCCCCAGAGCTGCTTTGACGTGAAACATCTCTATTTACTGCCATTGTGGCAAGACACATGGACGTCTCAGTTGGAGCAGTAAAAACCCTCGCAGTGTGTAAGTCTGGTGACTCAGGAGCTGCAATCTCACTGAGTCATGTTCTAACAACGAGGCTCTGACACAAATCTGAGATGATGCATCAAAAGGGAGGTAGGAATTCAAAATAAACCTGTCAACGCACCCACTGAACTCGTTTTACTCATGCCGTCCCTGAGTAAAAGGACAAACACTGTTCTGTCAGAACCCACAGGGGCCGATAACTGCGACAAGTACTTGTTCTTATTTTTTGGGTCAGCTTGAAAAGGAGACACTGGCTCATTGGACAGAGTGCAGGGACCAGGATAGATCCTGTAAACTCTTCACTTTTTGGGGTTAACACCGGCGGGCACCCACAGCTCGGCTCTGTGGTTTGCTGATAACAAGGAGGCATTTGGAGAAGATTAGAGAGAAGAAAGGCAGGGGTGCTGGAGAAGCACCGAGGCCGAAGGGATCCAGAGATGAGGAGAGAAAATAATCAGTGAAGGAGGCTGAAAGGAGAAACACTGAAAGCCAACATGAAAGGGAGACTATAAAGAAACAAGCTGGCAAAGGAGAGCAAGAAGAGAAAGAAGGGAAACAAACAGATGAATTCACAGAGGGATCACTCAGTCAGACAGAGACTCAGAGGCCAAAGCTGCTGCTATGATCGCAGTCTGAATACAGAAGCCCTGTAATCAGGCCCTCTTTAAACACGCTAATGGGTCTGCTGGGGCAGGACGGGAGAGCAACACAGGAGACGATCAGAGCAGAGCAAAGAACAGAAAAAACAAGTGAAGGAGGGAGGAAGTTAGAAAACAGAAAGAAAAGCTCTCCTCGTGTTCTTTACACACGTCCCACTTAATAAGCCTCACATCAGCTTTCATTTTAAAAGCTTTTCAGACATAATTGCCCTTCATTATGGAGACAATGCTGCCATGTGAGCAACTGCAGTTCTTTTAAGGAGGCCCAGAGTGATTTTAATAAACACATAATGGAAACTGAGACTCTGTGTGTTTGGCTACAGTTCCAGCCAAACCTCAGCTGAATCCAAGGCTCGTTTCCTCACACAGAAGACAGAGCACTGCCTGGCCTGCTGGTGGCGCTATGGTCACTTCACCGCTGGATCACACTGGTTAAGTGCTACTGGGTTACACTGGGACTGGTCGGAGCTGGGACCCTCATAACATCCTGTCCCTACGCTGTGGGGTCAGATGTACGGACACGGTTCTCAGTCAGAACCGAGGCAGAACGGTCCTTCTGGGTCTGGATGAGACTTGGTGTCTCGTTCATCTACCTTTCCTCTCCTAGGGTAACTCACCATAATCAGTATTTCAATTAGCACGGCTGACTTTCTCATTAAAAATACAGATAGCAAATCAGAAGCTTTCATCAGAAAGTTTTTAAAGTGGTTAAACAGGAAATCTAGACATTTCCTTCCACTTTTGCAGCTCAGTTGAAATAAGATTCAAGGTCGGTTTCAGAGAAAACTTTGTACTTTCAGCTGGAAATGAGACCTTCAAGAAATGCATAAAAGAGAAGGTTGTCCTTCAAACACGGAGCGTGTTCATGAAAGTGTGAGGATGTGAGCGGCTCAGCAGGTCTGAAAGGATTTCACTTTCTTTCTTCTTTGTTTTGATGTGGCTGATTTCATTGAGAGTCAATTTGCTGTGGCTTTCTGGTCTAACCGACACTTCCACGTCCCTCAGGTTTGGTTGTGTGTCATTAAAATATACGACATAATCGACGGCTCAGAAAAATGAATTCTGGCCTCAGCTTCTCCTTTTCTTGGTCAAAATGCAGCAGCAGCATCTTGACAAGTTTCTGTTGGATCAGCAGCATGGAGCAGATCTCAGAGACCTTCAGGGGATCCAGAAAAGAACAATAAGAAGACAGAGCCAGGGCTCACACCTGTCCTGCATCGTCACAAACTACTAAGTTACCCAGAGATTTCATTAAATTATGGTCTGTCCCAGCTGCAGAACAAGATGAGATGTTTTCTGGTTGCTTTGTTCTGAACAGCGACTAAGTTGGGTCTTCCGGAGAATCCTCTCTGGATGACTGGACTGAGCATGCTCACTGCTGTATCTTGCAGGCCTGCCAACCCTTCAGAACTCTAAAGAACTCCACCTCAACGTTAACCGCATCAATGCAGAATCTGTTGATCTCCAGAGATCTTCTCATTGTTCCCAGAGAGCAGCGGCTTCTTATAGAAAGGTGGTTTTACTGCAGGAAACAAAAGCAGAGTGAGAATGAGGGACAGGATGGCTGTAGTCCACAAGAAGAATGCTTCATTTCTCCACGGGCTGAAAACACAACACTGAGACAATAAAGGGTCCACCAGAACCAGCAGCCACGCTGTCACACACACACATCAGAGATCATCAGAGTTTTCCAGGCTTCAACCCTTCAGCCTATAACCTGATGACAAGGAGCATGAACTGCAGACGGCGTCCGTCTCTGAACAGAAAGCATCCGGCAGCAGCAGTGACACGGGTTTTACTGCCTGGACGGGAATTAGTGAACATTTCCTTTATTTATAGACTCAGCAGAACATTTTATGGTCCAATTTAAGATTAGTCATTGAAATAAAGACTCTGGAGGTTTCTATGCCACAGTGCTTTTGAGCCACACTCACCAGTTCCCAAAACGTTCTGCTTCAGTTTCTGGCTGACTGTTCTCACTATTTTAACCGAATCATTCAGAGCAAAGACCGCATTACCTTCAAAAACGTCTTCGTTAACATAAAACCATTTTCTATGTATTCAGCTCAGCTGATGGAGGTCATATGATCATCCCACACCATACCAACTTTATTTATAAAGCGCATAAAAACAACCAACGGCTGAAACAAACACAACCAATGTGCTTAAATATGGCCATTAAAAAACAAGAATAAAAAGATTATGCATAAAAACACTTAAAAGAAACAATAAAGCCAATGAAAAAAGAACTAAAAGTCAAAGAATAATAATTTGTTTTAAGCTGAGTTTTAAAGGTAGGCTGTTATGTGCAGGGGCAGTTATTCTATAACTGAGGAGCAACAATAGAAAAGCCCCCCCCCCTCCCCCCCCTAGCTTCCTTAGACCTCCAGGAGATGCAGCTCAGCTGACCTGAGAAGTAGGGAAGCTTAGAGAGGCCCGGCGGAGCAAGGAGCAGATGTGCTGGAATCACAGAGTTCTTCAGTTGGCAACGATCCCTCCAAAAACAGCTGAGAACGTTGTGATAGAACCAACAGCTTTCTGGACCATCAAGAACTTTCAAGCTGAGAGGTTGAGATACAGAGAAGAAGCTTCAGGACACTCAGGAGGGTCCATCATGTTCCATCTACTACTGAGGACTGAAGTTCTGCAGGAGGAACGTGGATGGACAGCAGAAGATGGCCCCAAAGTTATTCTTGGTCAGTCAGGTCCACAAGTTGATCCCAGAAGGTCTGAAGGAGGATCAGCAGCAGGATTCTGAATTGTTCTTCAACAGAGACAGAAAAACGTTCAAAGCGGAGCAAAGAGGTTCTGGTGAACGGACTCTTCATCAGTCGACTGAATGCGCTGGAGAAATCAGTGATCTGCTTTCTGCCTGGATTATTCCAAGGTTTTAATATGATGCCACTTCAGTAGAAGAAATGATATTCTGTCGACCGGACCTTCCTCACGAGGCTGCATGGAGGTGTTCATTCTGTCTCCATGCAGGAAAAATAAGACACGGAACATTTGTACTAATGCACCCATTTAGTGAGAAAACCTTCTGGTTCAGTGATCCGTTCGGGTCGGTAGAACTCCAACAGCCTCTCTTGATCTTTCCCTCCATGAACATACTCTTTTCCTACTGCTGCCCTCAAACCTGCTCAGCATTAAATCAAGACTGGGTGTCTAAGTCACTTTATTCAGATTCCCTAGATTTATGAAAGAATAATCAACATTTTGTGACTCTGCTGCTTTAGTTGCAGATAACAAGCATGTAAAGTCCTGACCTCCTCCCATCACTTCTGGTTGTCTCCCACCTTCCTGCCAGAACCAGAGCTGAATCTGAATGACCAGCTGGGAAGACAAACAGCTTCGGCGTGTCTGGGAGCCGCTGGGAGCTTCAGGGAATGACAGAAAAGTCATTCAGTGAATCAGGGAGATGGGGCCTTAAGAACCACAGAGGGAAAGAGAGGCGAGCCTCCTCTGGTGTCTCCTGGACATCAGGGAAGAAGCTGAATTCATCAGAAACAAAGAAGGAAGATCTGAGTCACCAGGGCTCATTATTTGCTGTTAAACAAGCTGTAGGTGTGGACAGCTGCCAAAGACAGAGGTAACGGGTTCTGACTGGAACCGACATCATGACAGCAACGTTCTTTGGTAGCACGAGGGAACCATGAGGCTGCTCCTAAAGAACAGCTCAGAACCAGAGGGCAGAGATGGAGACCAGTGCAGACCGAGCCTCGTCCTCCTTCCTCCTCAGGCTGCATGCAGCTGCTGTCTTCTGCCGCTGTTTACTCGGGTTTAGACTATCTGCTTTAGCCACGCTTTTTAGCAACGCTATGACTCACTCAGAGGAACGAGTGCAGCGCGCAGGAATGCAGGAATGGAGGAATGGACCGAGCGGGGAGTTGGGTACAACTGCAGAAACAACTGCAGAACAGGCCCAGAAAATAAAACAAGATGGCAGCAGGACTGAGGGCAGCACCTGGATGAAGGACCAGACGTGTGGGACAGAGGAGACCAGAGTGGAGATGTTTCATCATATTAACAGAACCATGTCTGGAGAAAAGCACAAACAGCTCTGACTGTTGAGCACGGCGGGGCAGGGATGGTGGTTCCATCTTGAAACTTAAGGATCCGATTGGGTGGCCGATGATCTCCTGTGTGAACCGAAGTACTCGAGTCAAATAAGCTGAAGCTTGGTCCAAACCGGATCATCAACAGAACACGGATCCAAACAGCAGCAGATGCTCAACAGAAAGGCTTGAAAAGAGAAGAGTCAAAGTTCTGGAATGGTCTAGTCAAAGTCCAGCACTCAGCCTGACTTAGATGCTGTGGTTGGACCTTGAGAGCAGAGCAGGAACCACAATGAGCTGAAACAAGAAGACTGGACCATCAGAAACCACTGCTGAAGGAGGGTCTAGTCAAAGTACTGGAACCTGAATGAACTGAGTAAACCTGGGAAAGAACAGAGAACCAGAGTTCGATTATCCATACCTGCTGTGGATCGTTTGCACATTTCCCAGTGTCACATTTTCTCCTGTTATGCAACGCTAAACCATCTGTTCCTGTGCCTGACCAGGTGAAGGCAAGCGGACGCCATCCAGCCCATCCCGCCGTACCAAGGTAATCAGGGGAAGGTCTGCATGTGTGCGCTGCTCACTGAGGCAGCACTGAAGGTGGTTGCATAACGAAGCTGTGCAGAGGTCACGCCAACTGCTGCCATCATCAGCAGGAAGCTTTAGGGTCAGACGTGCAGCAGTGGGAACATTTCAGCTGATTCCGACTAAAAACAGAAACTTTGCAGCTTCAGCCTCCGTCAGAGAACCCACACAGCACGAGGTTCCAGCGCTAACATTTCAGGCCTGACAACAGCTTCCACAATGTGGGAACCTGAGCAGAACATGTGCTCCTGCATCCATTATTCAAGGTGAAGTAGTGCAGCAGCAACAGAATGACTCTGCTGAAATCTCTCAATGCCAGCATCCAGGAGCCACGTGTCGGCGCGCTAATACTCCTGGAAGCTCTCGGCCCGGCATAGACTTCTGGGAAAAACGCCCATCAAGCCTTTCCAAGTAGTTCTAAATAATAGAAGTGTGTATCTGTGCCACTATGTCCTCCTCCTCTCCTCCTCCTAACCCCCCGACATCCGCCCGGCCAGCAGGCTGCATTATTTAACCAGACAGCAGTCTGAATGGAGCCCGAAGGGTCCCGGGTCGGACCGCACAGCAGCAGAGATGCAGAGAGAAAAATAAGTTTCCTTTCATCACATTCATTCACCCTCATGCCCTTTATGCTCCTTCCCCATCTCTCCTCACCTTGCTCCTCCACTCCTCCCACCTCCTCTGTCTCTCCATGCCCTGAGCTCCTCCCAATCTCTCATTCGGGGGGGGGGGGCAGTTATGTAAGAGCAGCAGAGCACCAAGGTTTTCTGCTGACTTTGTTTTCCCTCTGGTTCAATCTGAGAACCGCTTTAGACGAAATTAGGTCGTCTTCTCAGCTCTGAGAACGAGAAGCTCCTGCAGCGCTGCAGGTCTGACGGCGGGTCAGCGTGTTCACACAGCCCCCCCCCCCCAGGCTGTTTTCCTCCATTTACACTGTAAACACATGCAGCAGTGTTGATTTTCCCATGATGCACTGCAGAACCATGTCACAACTTAAACTCCGTCAGACATGAATGTCGTCTCAGAGACGGAGGAGAAGAACTTCTACAGCCAGGAAGTACCATGAGGACTGGAGGTCCTCTCAGCTTCTCTTCTGTGGGAACCTCAGACCAGGCGTCAGTTCTACCAGGAGGACGGCGGGTTGCTGAACCGCCGTGCTGCAGCGTCCTGCTCCAACACCCACTGGGTGGGTCCAGAATCAGGGTCTGAAAGACGACTGGTGGCTCCATTTCTACCCCTCAGGGTTTCAGAGCTTTGTTGTTATAAAGAAGAACCTTTAAAGTGTTTTGCTCCACATGCATCTCATGATACCAGGTTCTGCTGATCTAAACCCTGAAATCAGGACGGGTCCAGACAAATGTTTCTGCTTCCACGTTATTCATTAAATTTTATTTATATAGCACCAATTAACAACACATCATCTAAAGTCTCTTTCTAAAGTCAGACTCCATCAGATCCTCCAGGTTGGTCAGAAAGTTTCCTCTCTAAGGAAACCCAGCAGGTTGCATCAAGTCTCTCCAAGCAGCATTCACTCCTCCTGAAAGAGTGTAGAGCCACAGTGGACAGTCGTCTGCATTGTTGATGGCTTTGCAGCAATCCCTTATACTGAGCATGCATGAAGCGACAGTGGAGAGGAAAACTCCCCTTTAACAGGGAGGAGAACCTCCAGCAGAACCAGAACCAGGCTCAGTGTGAACGCCCATCTTGTTGTTGAGTCAATGACTGTGCAGCAATCCCTCGTACCGAGCATGCATGTAGCGACAGTGTTACTTTCTGCTTGTTTCTCTCCCAAAGGTCAGAGAGAGGAAGCTGGCCTGGACGTGTTGGCGTGTCGAACCTAAAAGTCAGCAGAGCTTTGGGTCGGCTCAGAGGTTGACCAGACAGAGCTTCCTGGGAGCCTCCAGAGGATGTTTCCTCCTAAATGAACGTGGAGCATCTGGAGAGCTTCCAAGACCAAAACAGGAAGTCTTCCTCCGTTTGTATGGCAACGCTGAAGCTGACGGATGCTGGTCAATGAGAACACTTCAGGGACATTAGGGCAGTAATGGCATCAATGATAACTTGATCTCCTGAACAGAATCTGGTTCTGAGGTTCCAGTTTGGTTCTGGTTAACCGCTTAGCAGCCCCCAGTCAGTGTCAGCAGACAATAAAGCTCAGACTAATCTTTTAAGCTACATGACAGAAGCAGAGCGTCTTAAATCAACATCTGGAAAAAACCCTCAGCACATGTCTTCATCATGGCTCTGGCTCTTCATCTCAGCTCTTTATTTTGCTCCCACCAAAGTCCAATAAAGAAACTCTGTCTCTGCAGCAGCAGCAGCAGACATCTTCCAGCTCTCCTCTTTTTGCCCCCCCCCGTCCTGTTCCTCCTCCTTCCCTCCAGGAACATCACCATCCCGCTCTAATTCATCTTCACTCCGTCCCGTATCATCCTGCCACGTCCTCCTTATGTCTGAGGGATCGTTCAGTCGTTGTTGGCTCCCTGCCGGCCCCACGGCCGTTATCCTCGCCATCGATCTGAGCTGCGTCGATAAAGAACTGCAGCTCTGGACAAAGAGGAGTTGATGGGAGGGAAGGATGGACGGACGGATGGATGGATGGAGGGAGCAGAGGGAGAACTGCAGATGAAATGAGGTAAGTGATGGATTAGGCAATGAGCGGAGAGAGAAGGAGAGTCCAGCAGAGGGCGAAAATGATGGAGGGAGAAGGGGGCGGGGACATCCGTCAATAGCCAGCAGTGCGACCTTGGGGATCGATGAAGCCGACAGCCAATCAGTCAGCAGGCTCTGACCGGGTTCTGCAGGAGGAGGGGGGCAGACGGACCCACGACCCGGCGGTGGAAGCAGGCCGGCTGACAGAAGAGGCTTTAAGTTTCCATTCAACAAGAAGGTCCAGCAGCCACAACCGGGCCGCTTTTGACCCAGAGTCTAGATGCACAGGTGACCAGCAGAACCGAACAGAAAACCTGATTAAACGGACTGACTGATGGCACGTCATTCTAAGTCAGCCAGGAAGCGCCAGCCTGAGGTCCACAGAGGAAACTTTGGACTCCAGTCATGAAACCAGAACCATGCTTAGAAGCTGGGACATTATGGTTCTGTTAATGCTTCAGATCATTGTTTCTGGGCTGTAAAATAATCATCCAATCCGGTACCATCCTGTGGCCCAAACCAGACTGGTACCGGATTTTTCTAGGACCAGTTTCAGCACCCCACAGACGGAGGGGGGAGACGGGCTCCATGGCTCCAGCAGAACAATTTAATCATCAGGACTAATTAGCTGGACGGTGGCGCTGCTTCACCTGGACAGGTGGAGCTGGGAGACGACACCGCAGGAATCAGCTGAGAGTCAAACTGGACCTCCAACTTAAAGGACTGCTCGTCACAAATGTTCCTGCTCACATACCAGAACAGAGTCAGTACGCTCAGAGCGTGGAACGTTGTCTGAGCCCCATAGCAGACTGGCCGCCCACTTCTGCAACAACGTTCCTTTCTTATTTATTTATTAAAAATTATTATTATTATTATTATTATTATTATGTGGGCAAATAATACAAAAATAGAGATATTGGAAGCCCAAACATAGCAAATGAACTGCTGAGCATGGTAGCGGTTCTACAGCTGCTAAAGGAGGTTCTACAGGTACTGAAGGAGGTTCTACAGGCTGAAGGAAACTATTTTTCTCTGACTTGTTTCATCTGGAAAATGCAGCATAACTTCAGACTTCCATCCCATCAGCTGGTGATCCCAACAGAACCGGCTTGATTCTGAGCAGGGACCCGACACGTGTAGACGGTAGATGGCTCGGGCTTGTAAAGCACTTTAATCCGACGACCCAAAAGCGCTAAACACTACAGTCATTCTCTCTCTCTCACACACACACACACACACACACACACACACACACACACACACACACACACACACACACACACACACACACACACACACACACACACACACACACACACACACACACACACACACACACACGTACGGCTTCACGTGTTCATTTCCACACGTGTAGATGTGTGCGTAGAGTGAACAGCTTCAGCGTCTTCAGGTCAGACGTGTTGCATCTGCAGACGGGGTCACAGGTAGTTCTGGTCCATCAAAACGACGACTCAGCGATGGGCAAGCAGCACAAACAGGACATTTCCATAATGACTATGAAGCCTGAGATTTATGGACATCTGCATCTCCAGCTGCGTCATTTCTAAATGATTCCCAAAGATTTCCTCTGAATTATTTCTTCCATCATAGATAATCGTCCATGGATCCCATCTGTCAGGCTTCATCAAAATCAAACAACTTTAAAGCGACCAGCGATTCCTTCCTTAGCAGACGGACCCGACGCATCGTTACCCAGATTTACTTCTTACTTAAAATAGTTTTAAAAGAATGGAAAAATTAATCAGCTCTGAGAAGATTCCAGTTGTGGTTTCAGTGACTGAACTCAGAGAGACTGTAGATGAGGGACAGGATGGAGGCTGTGGAACACAGCAGGTTCTGCTCCAGGTTCCAGAGGACAGCAGGTTCTGCAGAGTCTGCAGAGTGAGGGATGCCCTCGCTCATATTTCCTTGCAGAACTTTGCTGAATAAACGATGACAGAAGACAAGAAGGGCCTGGAGTGGCAAGAAAAACCTAAAATACTGGATAATTGTAGGAGACATTTCCTCTGATGGGAGACTTTATTTGGTAATCATGTCTGAACTGCTGCTCCCAGCCTTTGGTCCTGCAGAGTAAATGTAGAGAAGTGTTTCCTAGAGAAAGGAGGTTTCAGAGCTGATTAGGTCAGCAGCACCGTTGACTGCAGCACAAACAACGAAGACGATGGTTATTTACTTCATAAATGTCAGCATTCAGCCTTCCTAGCAGAGTTGTCTTGTATCGACTCAGTTTATGTTGCTACAGCCACATTAGAAACACTCTCAGCTGTAGAAGGAAATAAAAATGGATGAAATGAGTCAATTTTCTGCCTAAACAGCATTCTGCAGGTTGCATGTGGGTTTTTCCTTCATCCTTCAGAAAGATTAGAGCAAACTGCAGGTTTTCTACACCTTCGTAGTTTATTCTCTCTGATATTTTCCTCATGCACACCCACAGCTGCAGGATCTTTATGACCCGCCATTGACTTTGAGCTCGATGGGGGTTAAAAGAGAAAGGTCGACCGTCTCGACCTCGTCGACACCTTGTATTGAACGACCGCGGCGCCCCACACAGCTCTCAAAGGTTGAGTCCTCGGGGGGTCCGGCCTATCGAGTGAAGAGAAACAATCGGAGCACCTTACTTTTACAAGCCTGGGGCTGCTTTATGCTGGGTGGCGCGATGGAGGGACCTCCTACATACTAAAGAGCGGAACTCTGATGCAGATGCTGTATCCAGCAGGATTATTAATACGCAGCATTTCTACCAGACCTGTAAATGAGCCAACATCTAAGAAGAACGGATGGATGTGGCGAGGAGCTCCTTCATCTGCCTCAGACTGTGACGTGTCCATTTAAGGCACGGAGGAGCAGGGGGTGGGGGGGGGAGGCCGAGGTGAAGGGTGCAGAGGACGGTCATGGCTGCTGGGGCCTTCAGACGACTACAGCTTCAGAGAGGGGGCAGGGTGGGGTAGAGAGGGCAAAGGGGGCTGGGAGACATTGACCGAAAAGGAAAGAAAACAAGGAAACAGAGATGGGAGAAAGGAGAGGTGATGAAGGAAGGACACAGGAAGCCTCGGTTCCTCATTCTGATGGAAGGAAGATTTGAATTTCTGTGTCGTCGTTTGTGGACAAAAAACAAGCGTCAAGCAATTTCCCTGCAACACCAAACACAATGCCTGATTGAGGGCAAATTAAAATGCAAATCTTCCACTTTTCCAGATTTCACCCAAGAGATAAGCAACAGGATCTGTGTTTCTTTCATAAAGGGAAGGCGTGTGTGTAAGGGGGGGGGGGCTGAAATGGGAACAGACAGCAGGGAGAGACGAGGTGAGCTTGTATAAACTGATTAGATTCACTATTGTCATCTCTGTGCTGCATTTCAAACGCGTTCCTCTCAGTTCCCTCCCAACAGCTTCACTTCTAACAAACAAAGCTTTAAAAGAACTACAGCAGAAAATCGTCTGCCTCCTAATTAATAAAAACCTCGACCTCTGACGATGTTTCCAGGCTTTATGAGCTGACAGAAAACAGCTTTTACACAGAGCGTTGATGCTTGATGACGCCTTGCCCAGCCAGTCATGGACGCACAGGCTCGCCCTGTCGGGGAGCAGAAGGCCTCTGGTCAGGCCAAGCCTTCAGTGTGAGGAGCTGCCATTTTCCATTCAGCAGAGAGGAGCAGGAAAGTGTTTTAATCAGAAAATAAGATGGGAATGCAAAGCTGAAAGGAAATGGCTGGCAGATAGCTGGGCCGCCGCTTTAAGAAACTTCTGACTATCTGAGCTCCATTTTTCATCACGCGCCACGTTGTCAGGGGAGGTTGGCCTAAAAGCCTCATCGCTGTGCCTCGTCCTGTGGATGCATGCATAGAGGAGCTAAAACAACGGGGTCAGTCCGTCGTGTGCCTCCTGTGTGACAGCAGGGTTTTCTGTCTGAAAGATCCTGGCAGGGGAACAGGAAGGGTCCGCATACAGAGGGATACTAATGCATTCATCATTAACTGTGTGTTCTGGGCGTTTCCTGAGCTTCGAGCTACGTGCCAGAGCTGATGCAGAGGTCCCTGCAAATAAAACCTGAAGACAAGGAAGTGAAGTCACACAGGCAGGTCCTTCTGAGGACAAGAAATGAATAAAATGCCTTAGTATCAATTGTTGCGGTGAACATTACTGCATTAGCTGAAGGCACATCGGTGTCCCTGAGGAGACGTCAGCTCCCACTGACTCTGTGGAGATCTGTAACGGTTTCATCCATGCAGAGAAACACCATCAGATGGTTTTAGATGGTGCTGTGACCATGCTTCACCAGGACCGCAGCAGAAGACCAAACCGCTCCTGTAGCTTCAGAACAAAGATGGCAGCACAGAGAAGGTAATGAGCCTCATTATTCTAAAGGTTAGGAAGTTTGTCATTATTGCTGGGATTAAACCTCAAAGCCTTTATAATTACCTCCAATTCCAACTATTATTAATCCAACATAGAAGGATAAACAGTTAAAGCTGGGTGTTAGGTTAGGTTTAAGCGTCGGACTAGTTAAAGCGTCGGACTAGTTAAAGTGTTAAAGCGTCAGTCGAGTTAAAGCGTTATAGCGTCGGACTAGTTAAAGCGTTAAAACGTCGGTCTAGTTAAAGCGTTAAAGCGTCGATCTAGTTAAAGCGTTAAAGCGTCGATCTAGTTAAAGCGTTAAAGCGTCGGTCTAGTTAAAGCGTTGGACTAGTTAAAGCGTTAAAACGTGGGACTAGTTAAAGCATTAAAGTGTCGGACTAGTTAAAGCGTTAAAGCGGCGGACTAGTTAAAGCGTTAAAACGTCGGTCTAGTTAAAGCGTTATAGCGTCGGTCTAGTTAAAGCGTTAAAGCGTCGATCTAGTTAAAGCGTTAAAGCGTCGGTCTAGTTAAAGCGTTGGACTAGTTAAAGCGTTAAAACGTGGGACTAGTTAAAGCATTAAAGTGTCGGACTAGTTAAAGCGTTAAAGCGGCGGACTAGTTAAAGCGTTAAAGCGGCGGAATAGTTAAAGCGTCATAGCGTCGGTCTAGTTAAAGCGTTAAAGCGTCGGTCTAGTTAAAGCGTTAAAGCGTCGGACTAGTTAAAGCGTTAAAGGGTCGGACTAGTTAAAGCGTTAAAGCGTCGGACTAGTTAAAGCGTTAAAGCGTCGGTCTAGTTAAAGTGTTAAAGCGTCAGTCTAGTTAAAGCGTTAAAGTGTCAGACTAGTTAAAGCGTTGGACTAGTTAAAGCGTTAAAGCGTCGGACTAGTTAAAGCGTCGGTCTAGTTAAAGCGTTAAAGTGTGGGACTAGTTAAAGCGTTAAAGCGTCAGACTAGTTAAAGCGTTAAAGTGTCAGACTAGTTAAAGAGTTAAAGTGTCAGACTAGTTAAAGCGTTGGACTAGTTAAAGCATTAAAGTGTGGGACTAGTTAAAGCGTTAAAGCGTCGGACTAGTTAAAGCCTTAAAGCGTCGGACTAGTTAAAGCGTTAAAGCGTCGGTCTAGTTAAAGCGTTAAAGTGTCAGACTAGTTAAAGTGTTGGACTAGTTAAAGCGTTAAAGCGTCGGACTAGTTAAAGCGTTAAAGCGTCGGTCTAGTTAAAGTGTTAAAGCGTCAGTCTAGTTAAAGCGTCGGACTAGTTAAAGCGTCGGACTAGTTAAAGTGTCGGACTAGTTAAAGCGTTAAAGCGTCGGTCTAGTTAAAGTGTTAAAGCGTCAGTCTAGTTAAAGCGTCGGACTAGTTAAAGCGTTAAAGCGTCGGACTAGTTAAAGTGTCGGACTAGTTAAAGCGTTAAAGCGTCGGACTAGTTAAAGCGTCGGTCTAGTTAAAGCGTTAAAGTGTGGGACTAGGAAAAGCGTTAAAGCGTCAGACTAGTTAAAGCGTTAAAGTGTCAGACTAGTTAAAGCGTTGGACTAGTTAAAGTGTTAAAGCGTCAGTCGAGTTAAAGCGTTATAGCGTCGGACTAGTTAAAGCGTTAAAGCGTCGGTCTAGTTAAAGTGTTAAAGCGTCGGACTAGTTAAAGCGTTATAGCGTCGGTCTAGTTAAAGCGTTAAAGCGTCGGTCTAGTTAAAGCGTTAAAGCGTCGGTTTAGTACAGCAATCCTTTCCCTCATATGCTATTTTTTGGCTAAGCAGAGACTGCCCAAGTATTAGCATATCAAATGTGCAGAGTCTTCACCTTTCTTTGTGATGTAATTACACTTTCCACCATATTTGCCCACAGGAAGTTAAAACTCAGGTTAAACTACATTGATAATTATATTGGCGAAACATGTGGGATTATATTAGAGATATTGCTCTGTTGTTATCTAGCAACCATGAATCTCTCTGTACTTATATTAGTTTCCACCTAGATTATTTATAAGGACATTCATTTGTGCTTTTTAATTATAAACTGTTTTTAATTTCAGTTCTGCTACATTATTTCTTCTCTGTGTATTCCAGGTTGTCTCATTCCTGTCATAGACTAACCCCCTGATCACTGACTTCATTCTCTTTATATTCCTTCCTGTTCAACAGCATAGTTCTCCTCAACTGTTCTGAAGTGCTTTGTAAACTTGTTCAACATTTGTTTTTTTCTTTAATATTATTTTTCTGGGTTATTTTGTGCCACTAGTGGCTAATCTTTTCGAAGTAGACTGATCAGAAAGGGGTTTAGAGAAAGGGAAGGACATAAGAGAAAAAAAAAAGAAACTGGGATCAGTCCGCTGATTCCAACAGAACTGCTTTTACATACACTCACCGGCCACTTTATTAGGTACCCCATGCTAGTAACGGGTTGGACCCCCTTTTGCCTTCAGAACTGCCTCAATTCTTCGTGGCATAGATTCAACAAGGTGCTGGAAGCATTCCTCAGGGAGTTTGGTTCATATTGACATGATGGCATCACACAGTTGCCGCAGATTTGTCGGCTGCACATCCATGATGCGAATCTCCCGTTCCACCACATCCCAAAGATGCTCTATTGGATTGAGATCTGGTGACTGTGGAGGCCATTTGAGTACAGCGAACTCATTGTCATGTTCAAGAAACAAGTCTGAGATTATTCCAGCTTTATGACATGGCGCATTATCCTGCTGAAAGTAGCCATCATGGGTTGGGTACATTGTGGTCATAAAGGGATGGACATGGTCAGCAACAATACTCAGGTAGGCTGTGGCGTTGCAACGATGCTCAATTGGTACCAAGGGGCCCAAAGAGTGCCAAGAAAATATTCCCCACACCATGACACCACCACCACCAGCCTGAACCGTTGATACAAGGCAGGATGGATCCATGCTTTCATGTTGTAGACGCCAAATTCTGACCCTACCATCCGACTGTCGCAGCAGAAATCGAGACTCATCAGACCAGGCAACGTTTTTCCAATCTTCTATTGTCCAATTTCGATGAGCTTGTGCAAATTGTAGCCTCAGTTTCCTGTTCTTAGCTGAAAGGAGTGGCACCCGATGTGGTCTTCTGCTGCTGTAGCCCATCTGCCTCAAAGTTCGACCTACTGTGCGTTCAGAGATGCTCTTCTGCCCACCTTGGTTGTAACGGGTGGTTATTTGAGTCACTGTTGCCCTTCTATCAGCTCGAACCAGTCTGGCCATTCTCCTCTGACCTCTGGCATCAACAAGGCATTTCCGCCCACAGAACTGCCGCTCACTGGATGTTTTTTCTTTTTCGGACCATTCTCTGTAAACCCTAGAGATGGTTGTGCGTGAAAATCCCAGTAGATTAGCAGTTTCTGAAATACTCAGACCAGCCCTTCTGGCACCAACAATCATGCCACGTTCAAAGTCACTCAAATCACCTTTCTTCCCCATACTGATGCTCGGTTTGAACTGCGAACGGAGATTCTCTTGACCATGTCTACATGCCTAAATGCACTGAGTTGCCGCCATGTGATTGGCTGCTTAGAAATGAAGTGTTAACGAGCAGTTGGACAGGTGTACCTAATAAAGTGGCCGGTGAGTGTACATGTGCAGAATCAGAACCTGGGATGGACTTGGCAGCACCGTTCACCAGCCTCAGGAAGACATGTGATGGAAACCCGGTACAGTTCTTAAGAACTCGCTGGGTCTAAACGGAGGACTGCGAGGTTTAAATCCAGGTGAGAGCTTCTCTGACCCTCCAGGTCAAAGGTCACCTGCTTCAGGTCCCACAGCCAGACTTGACACATGATCTAAAGCAGGAAACCAGATTTACTCATCAGCCCTGCAGCCCTGCCTCGTCACACCTGAACCACCGCCTTCAGGAGGAGGATGGTGCTGAAGAGTCGGTTTTGGCCGTTTTCCAGCCAGAACTGCAGCGAGTGAACCAGGGACAGACTCTCAGCACAGGAAACAAAGCGGTGACCACTTTACACTCTCTGAAGGATCCTGGATAGAAAACGAGATTCGCTCAGAGCCTAAGTGGCAGATTCCTCCAACTGTCCTTCCACCCAGTCAGAACTCACACCGGACCGCAGAGGCCAGCAGCTAATTCACCATTAAGGCGAGGCACTCAGTACCTCTGCCAGGTTCAGTCGTCTCTCAGCGGTAGATGGACTGAAGGACGGTTAGAGCAGAAAGGCTTCACATTTTTAGAAAAACTCCAAAGAGATCAAACCTGGCTGCAGTTTAACTTTTGCTCCGTTTAATTGTATCCATGTTTCATCATTTTCTGTGTGTTAGAACATCTTTTCATCCCAGAGAGAGAGCTGCAGACTGAAGGAGGGAGGAGAACTCAAGAACATAATCCAGCAGGATGAAGCAGATTAACTGCAGTAGGACCTGGAGGACGCAGAGGCAGTTCCACATTCGCTCCACATTCTGCCAGAGTCGTCGTTCCTAAATGTTCCCTGAGGCTTTTCCAGCATTAGAAACCAGTTTCTCAACAGAGCACTTTCAGCTTGAATGAAATGTGTTTGCAGGCTGGAGGTGGCTAGACCCAGAGGTGGACCTGCTGCTGCTGATGTGGTCCCATCACTTACAGCCAGTCCTCCTGATCCAGAAGAACTCCCACATCACCACTCCACCACGTCTGACCGCAGCTAGTTCTACTCCTGATGCAACGAGACACACGCCTTCCACAAAGGTCCAGCGTTGTCTCTTCAGTTCACAAAATGCCTTCCCAGAAGTCTTTAGGGTCACCAACGGACGGGCCTTTGTGTTCTTTTGGGTCAGCAGTGGTTCTGGCCTCGGAACTCATCACACAGTGAGATTGTATCAAGCGTCACACTTTAAATTTCAAGGCAGTAGGTCTAAAAGTATAGCACGTTAGCTTTTATTCAGAGTGCCTGTAAAAGTGATAAATTGATAAATATAAGGATTTATAGTCCAGAAGCCATGATGATCAGTGATGTTCAGCATTGGTACGTTTCACCTTGTAGAGTCTTTGAGCTCAGGGGTAGAAGCTGTTTGTGAGGGGGTTTGTCCAACTTTTAAAACTCCTAAAGCTCCTGACCAGGGTGCGCGAGGTCGGACAGGATGTTCTTAGCTCAGCAGAGGCAGCGAGGCCTGGAAACGTCCTCCAGTGAGAGCAGCCCAGGAGTCTTTGAGCCGACTCTCCTGTCTGCTGCTGTGCAGCCGGCGTCCCGGACTGGAGGTCCACCAGAACCCTGGTGGATCGCTGGAAGGTCAGCAGCACGTTGACATCCAGATGGTTCTCTGTCAGGAATCTGAGGAAACGGAGCCTCTGCTTGCCTTTTTAACCACTGCAGACGTGTTGGCTGACCATATGAGGTCATCAGCGGGTTTTTATCGTTGACTCGTGACCTCTGACCTCAACTGAGGCACTGAGGCCTGCAGCGCTTTAGATGTTGTTCTGGGTTCTCCTCTGGCCTCCAGGATGAGTTGATGATGAGCTCTTGGAGTAATTCTGCTAGGTTGGCCCCTCCACTGTTCCATGTTCTCTCCATGTGTGCACCATGGTTCTCTCTGTGGTTCTCTGAAGCTCCAGAGCCTTAGAAAAGGGCTGCTAACCCTCTCCAGACTTCTCACCTCTCATCAAACTTTAGATTGGGGCTTCATGCGGTGCTTTTAAAGATGTTTAGCCTACTTCAGGTGTTCAGGCAGGTTCTTTTTAGGTGAGCTCCTTATTGTACAGGTCTGTCAGTAATCAGGCCCGAGTCTGGCTGTTAAAACTCATTGTGATAAATCTGGTCAACCCAGTTAATCCAGAGTTAATGATTAGGACAGTTACCTGTCTTTTTTCTACAGCCCCGTACATGTTGATGGGTGATGCATTTACAGACTGAAAATAATGGGAATTCTTAGTTGTTATGCATTCAATGAACAGGAAAACAGAAAACCCAGGTTTGGCAGTTTTTGACCAGCCAGTCACCAATCAGGGGTGACCAAGAGAAAGCTGCGTATTTCTCATCGCTAGAAAAAAATATATTTTTGTTCAGACAAATTGCTTAATTTTCCAGCATTTTAGCCTGTATGGTTCCCCCTCTGTGGTTCTACGTGGTGATGAGTTAATGTTCTGAGCAAACGGATGGAACGGTGCAGAGGAACAGAGCGGCAGCGGTTCCCCTCGTGGGTCCAGATTTGTGAGAATTAAACTTCAGACAGAAAGTTGCTTGGAGGGAATCCTGAGGGAGAGGCATTCATGTTGCTTTGGTGATTGACAGCCTCTGACTGCTCTCCCCAAATGCCTGATTAATCAGAATCCTTGCTCCCTGATTGGCCGGCTGACACACTGAAAGACAGCAGGATAACCTGATTATCGGAGCAACAGTTGAGCTGCCAGATTACCTGGCTGGTTGTCCGGGCTGCAGTTTCCCGGGCTTACTGATTGGCTGGCAGACTAATTGACTTGCAAAGAGGAAGGCAGCAATTATAACAGAGAAACAACAGGAGCTCGCTCCACCCTGCCCTCCTCCAACCATGACATTCTGATTGCAATCACCACCAGGGGCATAAAGATATGCACATAAACACACAGTCACGTGCACAGAAATAAATCTCTGCATGTACGACGAGTCAGACAATAGAATTCAGATGGACAGAAACCAGAACCAGCACCAGAGAACTAACATGCATTCATTCATGCTCTGCTCGCACCATGTATCCTCCTCTGATCCCACCTTTCCACCCAGGCCACCCTGGTGTCACTCGCTCAGATCGGGTCTGCATGCAGCAACATGACAGATCGTCACATTGCGGCACGCTGCGACCAGGTAACGTCTCTGCTCCAGGTGGTTGTCATCACCGTTTTAAATCAACCCGCTGTCGTGGGCCCTTTGGTCAAACCAGTGAACACGACGAGCTAGTCTGGAACACCCCAATCAGGCTTACTGGAGCAGGTGGGATTCATCATAATAAACTAAAGCTTAGACCCTCAGAAATAAGAAACGATACGTGAGAAATGAGGAGGACAGGGGGAAGCATCGGGTCAGAGCCAGGATTCTACATTAATGAGGAGCTCAGCTTCTTCTGTCCATGCCTCCAAGCTGTGGACCTCCCTGAGCTCTGAACTCAAGCTGGACTCTGACTTTTTAAAACACGTTTAAGATCTTGTTTAAACGTCTAAGATCATTCATATGATCACAATAATTTACTGTGAAATATTTACATGCTTTGATCAGATGGGTCTTAATTTTAATTATTTTTTCATAAAGTTTTTTAAGTTAAAAAACACATAGGTTGTTTTTTTTAAACCTTATGTTCTGTTAATTTTTTCTCTCCATAGAAGGTACACCTGGTCTGGCGTTCTGTTAGCTGTGACATCATCAGGGGAGGCAGATCATCCTCTATTACCATCTAACATAGAAAGTACTCCTGGATCAATGTGAGCTTCTGAGCTTTCTGTGTCTCTGCTCTGTCTTCTCTAAGCCCCAGTGGGTCGAGGCAGATGAGCGTTCACACTGAGCCTGGTTCTGGTTCTGCTGGAGGTTCTCCTCCCTGTTAAAGGGGAGTTTTCCTCTCCACTGTCGCTTCATGCATGCTCAGTATGAGGGATTGCTGCAAAGCCATCAACAATGCAGACGACTGTCCACTGTGGCTCTACGCTCTTTCAGGAGGAGTGAATGCTGCTTGGAGAGACTTGATGCAACCTGCTGGGTTTCCTTAGAGAGGAAACTTTCTGACCAACCTGGAGGATCTGATGGAGTCTGACTTTTGCCTGCCAACAAGACCGCCCGCCCACCCCAAGAAAGTCAGGGCATGTAGTAAATTATTAATTATTCACAGTTCATTTTTATTAAAATTAGCCTTTCTAAGTAGTGCCAGATTGCATCCTGAGCCATTTCTGGACATGAGTCCATGGACAGGTACGTTCAGAGCTCAGTTTTACTACCGTGTACGTGGCGTCACCCTATAAACGGCTCGGCGGGGAGAAAACTTCACATCCAGCTGTTTTCTATGTGACACCAGGGTAATACGCTGAGCTGCTCCAAGGCCGTTGCAACTTGTGAGCACCTGCGGCGTCACAGCGCCTCTGTGCCGTGCTGACAGGTGCGCAGTGGGTGCCTGCTGGAGGAGAAAGGCTCCAGGCACTCAACCAGCTAAGCCAGCATGCTAACCATTCATCCCACTGGCAGAAAGTCTGGAAGGGATTTGTCACAAAAAGGCAAGAGGTTCGCTCGACCATGAAGGTAACGTCCGCGGAGAGTCAGCGCAGCTCACAGGCGGGGAGGCAATGCGGGGTCAGAGGTCACTCTGCTCTGCAGAGACTCACCTGGTCCAAGTTCTTCAGTACCTCCTGGCACCATTCAAGGCCAAAGAGCGCGAGTCTATGGATTTTTTCCTGCTTTGCTAAACATGTCTGCATTTGAGGATGGCTGAGCGTCTACTAGTCGTGCATCAGCCGAGTCGGTTCTGATGGGGGAACACGGTGCATTAAAGCTTAAATGACCCAGTAGAATTTTATCGCTTGGGTTTGTGAGCGCGGGATCCAACCGGATGAAGGCGTCCTTTTCTGTTGTGTGTTATTATGTCTATGTGGACCTTGAGTCTGTTAAATAAATAAATGAATGAATAAAGTTACGCTCAATATTATTCTAAACTCTGGCAGATCAAGATTTAAAGAGATTGTCATTCAATCAAAAAGTAGAAAGGAAGAGAGGCGGGTATCTTTAAAATATAACCAGGTATAAAAATACATTATGAAGACAGAAGGTGGACAGATGGATAAATAAGAGAAAGATGGAGAGAAACAAAAGATGGCTGCTTCTCTCCATCTAATGGAAAGTTAAGTTGAAGTTAAGTGGAAAGTTAAGTTGAAGGAAAATCTTTGCAACCTCCCAATAGTCACTCAGCATTCAGAATGAGCATAAAACCCTACCAAGAAACAATGTGCTACAGCTGCATCCCAGAGCAGCCGACGCCTGGGATGACCTCTGACCTCTGATGACACTGCACCGCCGTGTCATCCTGTCACATTCGGTAAGTAGCCTACAGCGCCGCCTGCTGTCCACACTAATGACAATGGTTTCTCCACTGAATAATGAGGAACAAAAACTCTGTGGTTTGCTACAACTTTAATGATTTATTGTTTTTTATGTTCTGCTTCCTCTCCAGATTTCCCCATTTCCTCTTCTTCTCTTGCCGCACAGCCAGCAGACAGGATCCTTCCCTCTCCGTCTCCAGCACTTAGCCCATAACAGCCTCTCCTACAGCGCTGCTAATCTGAGCTGGCCGGGTCTCCTGCTGCTGCGTTAACCTTCCTCCTCACATCACATCCTCCGCTCAGATAAGCTGAGAGGCTGCTTGGTGTCAGTGTGTTAACCTGCCTCAGCCACTTCATCAGGTCATTACACCCTCTGCCATCTACACCACTGACCTTCATCAGTATCATCATTTCATTACCAGGAAGCCTCTCTGCAGGGAGCTATCGCTTCAGAGACTCCCCGATTTCCTCTCCAGAGCGAGAAGGTGTAGGAGGCGTCATAAAAGCAGCCCTGCCTCTGGATTTATGTATTTATTCATCTGCCGGGAAGCTGCATTTTAAAAGGTCAGGCAATTTTCCAGGTCAGTGCCCAGACCCACACAGAGAGAAGGTTTGAGGATCCGAAGGACAGCAGACGTGACAGATGAAGGCTGAAGCGCCGAGTCTGAAGGCGATATTGGCAGGTGGACACACATCGGAGCATGCACCCCTCTGCATGTGAGCATGTGCATGAAGCAGTGCTTAAGCGTTGTGCATGTGCTAATGGTGCATGAGGGAAAGTCAGTGTTTGTGTAAATGTTGGTAGCTGTCTGCACACCGGCTGCTGTGGTTAATGAGTTTGAAAGGTCAAACGCCTCTCAGAAAGATTAATGGGCTTCCCTGGTTTACGAGCCGCAGATGGACACGGCTCCAACACGATGATCATTAGCGCCACAGAGGCGAGGCGTCACAAGGACAGCATGCAGCTACAGGACCGGCACAGCAGGTCGAACCGTGTCTGTCACTCAGGTGGACATCACCTTCAGGCAAAACAAGCAGGACATTACGGCTGGAAGCTGCAGGCTTTCACAGTCACAGCTTACAAGGTACAAGCAAACATAATTCTGTCACATTGGGACTGTCCTGAGTTTAGCTGGAACATTTTCCCTCTACAGTCTGAGCCACAGTGAGAAAAACCAACAGGAAACATTCTTGCTTTTAATTTTTTAAATTAGCTCCAGTAATAAAGTGAAGAACCTCGGTGTTATCTTTGACCAGGACCGGCCATTTAAATCTCAGGTTTCTCAGATTTCTACATTGATTACATTGTTGCCGACATGAGAAATACCAACCAGTCCAGTCTTTGTGTCACTTTCAGGCTGGATGCTAATTCTTCACTAACCAGCCAGACTGATGATGTGCCGCGCTGATTCTGCACATCATCAGTCTGGTTTGCTCCATTTGAATCCGTTCAGGGAAAGGAGGGACCAGCAGCAGAGCTCTCTCAGCTGATTGGGCGAAACGACACCTAGGGCCCGCCTACCAAAGGTCGTTTTAGCCAATCATGGCATCAAATTAAAATATAAGCAGCAGCTGCTGTGAGAAACCACAACAGGTGAGCTAGTCGAGGCGCTTCTTGCTGTTGGTGGATTCTGACCAATCAGATGTGAGGCAGCAGCTGCGTCATCCTGCGCTGCCATGCAGGTGGTGGTTCTGCTGTGGGCTCAGAACCTCTTGCTTTCGCACATGGGTATGTTAAACCATAAGACTGCCACATGATTGGCCCGAACCGTCTTTGGTTCAGAGACAAACGGGGGAAACCGGAGCGGTACAAGAAGGATTCCCGTTAACCCACAAATACGTCGAGAATTCAGCTAGCAGTCAGAAAACCAAGGAGACAAAACTGAAGCTGGCTCAAAGTTCTGCAATCAGGGCCCAGTTGGGTTCAGCTGCTTTCCACTGGCTGCCTATTAAAGACAAACTCCTCAGCCTGATCACCCCTTCAGCAAAGGTCCTAAAGAAGCCCACAGCCTGCGGGTCTTTAGACGACGGCTGGCCCAAACGGGTTGGCTCTGCACACTTTCCAGGACCTCAGTCGCCTCCTGGACAATAATGGGTCGACTGGAGCGGTCCTCGGTTGAGGCTGAAGGTCTATAAGCAGCAGCTGATAGAGGAGTGACACTTTTTAACCTCAGGGCTCACATTGTTCTCCACAGAACCTCTAAGCTTCTCCCCGACTCACAGGGAACTGATAGAGAATCGAGTCCATGAAAGGTCACCCCGAGGCTAAAGCTGAAAATAAAGATCTGGGTTGAAGTAAGAAATTAACTAGAAGAAAAGGTCAGGGAAGCCAAAACGCTTGGATGAGACTTGTTCAGCCTGCAGATTGAATCATCAATTGTCAGTAAATCTCTCCTAAAGAAGCTTTTCCACCATTCATGGATAAATGAGTCCAATTGTTTTCACAGAGGAAAAGCCGTTTCATTAGGCGTTACATTAATGCACTTCCTGTTTACAGCAGAACCCCCTGAGCGCAGCATCCTGCCAAAATCAAAGCTGCAGCTCCACCAGAAACAAACCGCTCAGCTAAAGCTGTTACCTCTGGATGGAGAAGACTGACAAAGAATCCTCCTCACAAACATCAGGGAACTGGAAGGAAGAGGAGCTTTTATCAGACGGATAGAAAGGTTTCACTGTTTAATTTCTGCTTTCTTCCTCCTTATTCAAACTTTCTGCATATAACCTTTGCAGAACCTTTTCAGGAACCCTGGAGATGTTTGTGTGAGGTTCAGGGATGATAGCACTGAATATGCAACATCAGACGGTGACTTCTGATGTCTGGTTCATATGAACAAACCAAATCCACCTTAAAACCAACAAGCCTGTTGACGCTGCATAAAGAAAGGTGAAGATTTCTATGAGAAATCCACTGTGGCTCAGAGTCAGACATCCAGAACTACGTGTGCCTTTCTCTGACAGGATGGACCTCAGAGGGACCTTCATGGACACAGCGGCCCTTCTAGGCCAACAGCTTCAGACCCCATAGATTCGCTCAAAGCGAAGCGTAATTCCTGCAGAAACACTAAAAGCTTTTCAGGTGTGACGAGCTTCATGAGTTTATGGAAGACTGATATCTTCATTTAGTTAAAGAATGAAAGCTCTGAAAACTAACTGTAAATTTGCCGTATTCATGCTTGGGATTACAGTATGACTTTATACGTGTGGTCAACAAGGATAGAGTGGTTAAAGTGATATTCTTCATTTTTTTGGATTACAGGATTTTCTCTGAAGCTCAGATCAGGATCAGAACCTTTAATTCTCAAGTTTAAGTCATAAAACAAGGTATTTCCACTTTGCTATCAATTAAGACATTTTATATGTAAATATTATATGAAACCTTTTTGTTAATATGTTTATATGCAGACCTGGTTGGGTCGGTACCAATCAGCCTGGTCTGGACCTGGTTCCTCTGACTGTTCAGGGTCCATCAGAACCAGCCTGGGGCAGAACCTGTCTTTGTGGCTGGTCTCAGCAAACAGCGCTCTGCAGCGCCACCTGGAGGTGAAAGTCTGACCAGCCTGTGTCCAGGATGTGTGGCTCTGCAGAGATGTTAGCGGACCTTCTCCTGATCCTGGACCTGTTCTGGTTCTGGACGGAGGGAAGGTCAGCCTGGTGATCCTCTCTGCAGACCTGACTGTTGCAGTTTGGACCGGTTCTGTTCTGGGGATGATCGTCTCAGTAGGATATAATTCAATCATGAGACAGCTGAGGTTCATGTGTCAGAGGGCATTCGCTTTAATCCAGACCTGCAGGTTTATCATGCAGCTGAAGTCTTTCACAGATTCAAACATGCAACATGATCAGAGAGCAACGTCTGAGCAACAGAAAACTGAAGCAGCCTTTCTTGACTGACGTGAAGCTGCATGGTGACGAGGCGGCTGAAGAAGGACCTTCTCAGCTCCTCCCTCTGGATCTTTCTGACAAGACTTTCAGGTTCTACTCCTCTGCTGGACACGACTGATAAACGCTGGATTCTGTTGTCCTCCACCTGCCCAGTTGGTTCAGGTCGTTTAAAGGACTGGATCAGGAGGTTTGGACCAAATGGCTTCCTCTCATGGCTGAAACACATGGCCAGCCCCCACCTTTCCGTCCTCAGGTAAACACACATAACCTCCTCTCAGGACAGCATCGGACCCTTGGATGCAGGTGAGATGGTCTCACCTGGACAGATTAAAAGGTTTCAGCTGTCTTGATCTGACGTCACCCCTGATTGGACCCAACCTACCGCAGCAGAACCATCACGGTTCCCTCCTCACCGTAGTCACGTCCAGTTCGGCTGCTGATGTTAGATTCAGACATTGCTGAATCTAAACGATGATCCTCTGTTGCTCCCCTGATGGTACCATGCTGGGCCCGCTCATAGGCCCGCTGCGTTGGGTGGCCCTGTCAGTGGCACGCTAGATATGAATTTTTGAACCAGGAGTCAGCATATAATTTATTCCAGTCCGTTTATTGTGCTGTTAAACCTGCAGTGACTGATGGAACGTGCGGGCAGCGGCTGAGACACAAACCGGTCCTGCCTGTTGTTCCTGGGTGTCTCCTCAGTCCCTTCATTCCTTCACAGCGCTTCCTTTGACCTTCGGCTGCCTTCATCCTCCTCTTATCGCTGCTGAAAATGACTCGTGTCCCGGCGGCCTTGGCAGGAGGACGCTGCGGCGCTGTGGCCGTCCACACATCACTCTGACGGCTGCCGTCTGAGGTCAGAAACATGTTATTCAACACCGGCAGAAGCACCAGAGGCGAGGTCGGCATCGGTCCCAGGAAATCCCAGACAGCAGACAGGCAGTCAAGCAGCTACTAAAACATGTGTAACTGAGGGAGAAACGTCCCTGGACAGTTTAAATCAGGTTTCACTGCTTCTCTGACGCCTCCGTCTCTCATTCCCCATCAGATTCTGTTTCATCTGAAGAACGAACTCTGGAAATCTGAACCAAAGTTCCACAAACCCTACAGACAGGTTAAAGAAGCTACCTTCATAACCCAAGTTCAGGTAACGATCCCAACAGTCTGAGAACGATGGCAGAACTCTTGAAGTTGTTAATGAAGGACAACCAGACGGCTCGGGGTCTCTCTGTTTTCCTGCCGTTTTAACATTTTAAACATCCGATGCTTTTCTTCTGGAAACCTCTGAGCAGCAGATTCTTCAAAGATCTTCATCCAGGTTCAGATCCTCAGAAGTCAGAATAAATGTTTCACCGCAGAAACATTCACAGTCCAACAAAGAAGGCAGAAAATGATACCATGCAGAGTCATAAATATGGAGATTTCTGCAAAACTCCACTTCTGCCGTCACTGATGTCTGATTGTTGTCCTGCAGCCAATCACACTTTAGAGTCTGAATCTAAAAGCAGGGTGCTGGACTTTCATTGTTAGACTCCAGCTTTGTCAATTTGTTTTTATTTCATTGTCCTCACATTTCCAGATTAAGACTTGAAAGCTGATTTTAAAATGAAGAACTAATTTCTCATTAGAGTCCAGCAGACATTTTCGGCCTTTTTACCGCGCACAGAGGAAGACCATAAAGATCCAGAGAAAGCAGCTGGAGAAGTCCGAGGCTTCTCGGGGTCCGCTGTAAGTCGGAGCAATAGAGGAGACCCTTCCTACCTGCAGCCGTCAGCATCTACAACACCAGCAGTTCATTTCCCTTTAGGATGAGGAGAGTATTCTTGAACTGTTTTCCCAGTCAGATTAAGATCTGAGGCTCCTGGTGTTTAGCCTCAGCAGCATCTGCTCTCCTCTGATCCATGTAGCCGCACAGGTGAACACCTGAGAACCATCTCCACCTTTAAAGTGGTCCTTTTACTTTGGACTTGTATTTCTCAGAGAATGGATCTATTTTATTCTGTACCAATCTTAGCTGGATAGTATGAAACCTTCTGTTCTTTCCAGGAAGAGCAGGAACCTTGACAGACGACTCCGCTGCAGCCTGAACCTGGAAAGACCTTCATCCATCAGACCTTCTGTCACACAGCGAAGCTCTGGGTACCATCAGGGTTTTACGACGATGAGCTCACAGAGAGCGCCGCGTACGAGTCCTTTAGCAGAATTACCTCAGGCTAAACGCCAATAAACACAGTTTTCTGCTTTCATTTGATTTTACATAAATTAACTGAATTTATGAATCCATTCAAAGCGCTTTACAGCCACATCCTCCCAGCCGCACTCACAACCCGCACACCTACAGCGATAGGCTGAGCAAAGTAAGTGCTTTGCCCAGGGGCACATCAACAAATAACAGGGGAAGCTGGAATCAAACCTACAAGGTGACTCCTCTACCCACTGAGCCACACATGCATGTTCTTCTGTTCCACAGATTAATCCTCCTCAGAGCCTCACAGTGGAACCCGTTTGGGTTCTGCACATTTTATTCCTCATTTCAGGCGACATCGGAGCCAGACGGCTGATTTCTGTAGTTAAACCAGATCGTCTTGATGGTTCTGTGTTCTCCCTGCTGCTAATGTTCCCAACAGCTTTATATTCAGTAAATGTGGGAGCAGCAGGGAGCAAAACCCTCTGGAAACATCTTCTGACTTCACGTCAGAGTAAACAGAGACTAAACCAGAAGAATCTGAGTCAGGGAAAAGAGAATTTAACCTGAGCTGACAAACAATGAGACAAGATCCAAGCCGCAGTGGAAAAACTGCAAACTTTGCTCACATTTCAGTCCAGAGTCCTGCGACATGAGGACAGATCAGCTGCTGCATCAGTTTTAAAGCAGGATGCTGAAATGCTTCAGTTTATTTCTCTGGATCTGCGTGAAAATCCACGGCAAAGTTCATTTAGACCCTTTTCACCATAACTGGCCTTTCTGTGCTTGTTGTGCTTGGAAAACATTTCAGATAAAATGAGAAAACCTGCAGAGTACCTCTTCAAGCTCAGACCATCCAGCACTAGACCCTAACCCTGAGCATCCAGCAAGGCCAACAGGTTCTGTGACCCGAGGGGAGGGGCGGGGGGGGGGGGGGGGGGCTGAGGCAGGAGGGAGAAACGGGGGAGTAAATTAGATCCCAATGAGATGTCAAGGTGTGTTAGCGCTGAGGTGTGGGGAACTAGGAGAGAGACCTGAGGGCGGGAGGAAGAGGGGTTGAATGTAAGGTGGACCCCCCCCCCCCCCCCCCCCGCCTGGACTGGTGCTGTGTGCTAAGTCAGCTCTGAGGCAGGTGGAGGAGGAAGGAGAAGGGATGGGAGAGGACAGGAGGAACAAAGAAAAGGAGGAGGAGAACATGAACAGAGGAGAAGGGTTTGTGGAGCGGCTGATTAAGCAGCCAAATGAACACGATGACTTCCCTTATTAATGGAGCCTCCTTCCAGCACAAAGTCCTGCTGAAAAGCCCAGTCACTGTGGAGCTGCTCGCAGACAACAGAACCCTCCAAGACGGCCTCCGTTAATGTGGGTATAATGGGGGGGTCCGAAACAGGAAAGGAGCTGCTGCCAACAGAAGCACTTTGCTTTCACAGCAATTAATCGCTGTCACAACATCAATTAAACAAAAGCTAGCATCCAAATCCGACTGCCTGGCATCCCAGGGAGCGGAATCAATCTGGCAGCGAGTCCATGAGCTGCGTCCAGGATTGTCGAGTAGAACTGTGTTCATTGTGTCTGCAAACACTGAACAGCATGAGAGGAGCAGCACCAGGAGCCAACGCTGAGTCTGAGCTGCAGCAGCATCAGGACCAAAGACTGGAAAGGTGTGTGTGTGTAAAATCCACTCAGCTAACCTGAGCCCAGCATCCTCCTCTTCCTCAGGGCCGAATGATGCACATCCTGCAGCTGCTTCTGAGTTCCAGGAATCTGTTGCCGGCTCTGTGACCCTCCGGGTCCCTCACAGATAGTCCTCAGCCTGCCTCTGCCGTAAATCTGCTGCCTGCATCAGAGCAGTTCTGCTGGGAGACAAAGACTGGATCTGTCCCGCTGACAGAACCGCTCAGCGCCCGGACCTCAGAGACGCACACCTGAGCAAAGTCCCAGGAACACTTTCTGTTCCTCTGAACCGAACCTTTCAACTTCAGCATCTAATCCCGTGAATTTAGTTCTACACAGAGCAGAATCAGAACCGAGCCCATGTTGGTCGGAACCGAGCACATCTTCAGCTTTATTAACCAGTAAAACCACCAGTATAAAAGCAGCAGCAGCACCGGACCGGAGCCAAACTCCGCTCCGAGCTGCGCGCCGCGGAGCGCGGACCTACCTTCTTCTCCTTGGCAGACTTGGATCCGGCGCAGGAATAAAATCCACAGCAGCACATTCACAATACTACAGAGATCCATGTTTGCGGGGCCCAGTCTGCGGGGTTCTGCTCATTTCTGTCCGCCTGTCGACGCTCCGCTGCAGAGACGCACCGTCTCAGAGTGCGCTGCGCAGCCACCGTCTGGATGACGGAGCGGCCAGCGCAGGGATACTTGTCTGCTCGGGGGCGGGGTCTGAGGCGGTGACTGGCATCAGGGTGAGCCAATCAGTGAAAGCGTGGGGCCGAGGGCATGGGAGGGTCGGCCAATCAGAGAGCGACGACCTGAAACGCGCACACCTGGTGTTCCAGAGAGTCAGATGGAGAGCAGCTTGTTCTAAAATGTCTGTCCTCACAGGAGGTGAGGTGAGCTCAGAGCTGGAGCTTCACTGCTGACACCATGACGGCTGCTCCACGCCACTAAATCCTGATGGAGAACTTTAGGGGCTTTCGTCCAGCATTTCATCCAGTCTGGCTCACCAGCTCCCTGCTCTGTCCTGTGCACGTTCCTGCTTCTCAAGCTGAACTTCTAGTCCTCCCTTTTGATTCACAAAAACTTTTCCATAATTTGTTTGCTCAGCTGCAGAAACTCAGTTTAGTCCTGAACTCACCAACAAGCTTTCAGCTCATTTCCTTCAGCAGATGACAGGTTCTGTTTAAACCCACAGCTGACAAATGGGAGGTTTGGATTTCAGGCAGCAGAACGCAAATAATTCATTCTCTTTATAATTCACAAATGGAGCTAAGATGAATTGTAAGAGAAATGCATTTTTCTGTCTTCAGGGACGGCATCGATCCATCGCTGTTCAAGGAGCAGAGACATGTCTGCAGTTTTCTCTCCTCTGCTGCTGCGGTTCCATCTCAGTCTGTCAGGAAACAAGATGTATTAGAACAGCAAATGTTGTTTCAGGGCTTTGCGTCAGTGCATCAAACCTACCGATCTCTAGAGTGTGTCCACAAAGACAGTGAAGCCCACAAACATCATTGCTGACACAGGGATCAGAATACCAAGCAGGTTCTCAGTGAGAGGACAGGTGAGAACGTCTGCTCTCTCAGAACACGTCTGCTCCAGCTTTAGTTTGTTCATCTTCTAGCTTTTTACTCCTAAAATGAGATTGCAGAATAAAGACATTTCTAAAGGAAAGACAGCGTGTGTAAATCTCTCCTTCATTGGTCCTTTTGGTCTGTGGGGTTTGTCAGTTCTGCTTTTAGTGAAGAATGTCTGTTTAAACATTACCTTTATCAGACGTGCCCTGGTAAATACTACAAAGTCTTCAGCTGCTTTCAGAATGACTTCAGTCTCTAAATGACGAAGGAACCAAGGAAACCCAGTTGCTGGCAGTGGGTCAATGGCTTTGCAGCAATCCCTCATACTGAGCATGCATGAAGCGACAGTGGAGAGGAAAACCTTCAGCAGAACCAGAACCAGGCTCAGTGTGAACGTTATGGTCAGTACATCTCTGCAGTGCAAGTGCAATAATCCAAGCGCTCTTTACTGTGCAGATATTTTATATCGAAAGGAGACATATTCCAGGACAATACAACTTTTCTTATGCTCTTTTATATACACTCTTTTTATATTATATTGCCTGTTGTATTTTATCCTTAATGCCATCTTGCTTTAACTCTGCCCTTTGTACTCTATACTCTACTGGAACCAGAATTTCCCTGAAGGAGTAATCCCAAGGGATAAATAAAGTTGAGTCTAAGTCTGTCTAAGTCTAAGTCTTCATCTGCCTCTGGAACTTTAACCAGGAATGAGCAGCAGCTGGTAGAGTAGTGAATGGTAACCATAAAACAATCCATGTTGTCCTTTTGATGAGGACTTCAGTGACATCATGCATTTCATAGTCAGACAGGAAAGGTTATGATCTGTGATCATAAACCATCTAAAAGCTAACCCTGGCCATTACCAGAACATAGCCCTAGCCCTGACTGAAACCTGATTCATATGTTAGCCCCAGCCCAAAAGAAAGTGAGGAGCATCAAAAGGTCCTGACTTTACATCAAACCCTGGGCCGCCTCGTTGGTCAAGCTGAGGGTCTTCAGGGAAGCTTCTGCTGAAGATGTTTCTATGAAATCTTTAGTTATCTTCCAAAGGCGCTGCAGCCGCTGGACTCATCTGGGTCTGATGGAAGCAGTCCTCAGGTGGAGTTCTTCACCTTTCAGACGGAGCAGGCGTGGTCCCAGCAGAAGCTGCGTTGGATCAGAGAAGGTCCTGCTCCTGTTCTTATGCTGCAGTGTGCAGCTCTGGGTTGGCATTATGGAGCAGAACCATGATGACATGGAGGGTTGGGATTGATGTAAACCACCGTGGTGAACAGGCAGGTGGCTCAGGTAAATGTCACTTGAGTGGCAGCAGGTTCATGGAGCTCCTCCTCCACCTGAGAGGCAGGAGGCGAGAGGAGCAGAGGAAGCCTCCTGCTCAGAGGAACCCAGGAGCTGGGAAAACTGGAGCATCAACAGAAAGCTGCTGCTGGGGGGGGGGGACAAAAAAGGTGGACATGTTAGAAATGTGCAGATTTGGAGGTTTTCAAATGTTGGTTTTATCCCAGTTTGAAGGCATTTTGTTGCTGAAAGTCCTTTTATTTTACATCCTGTAAACCAGAACTTCCTGGATTATTTTTGAAACGTTCTGGATCAACAGTTCTCCAGGATTTCTGATGGACTTTCTGAGCCTTGCTTTCGTTTTTAAAGTGATTCTCTTTTTCCTTCTTGATCCTCTTTGAACGGCATCATGTGAAGGCCACCATGCAGACTAATCAGCCTCTCCTGTCCTAGTCCAAGTATTTCTGGATGAGACGGCTCATCTCTGTCCTGCAGAAGACTCATTTATCCCCCTGGGAACTCCTCGGTGAACTAAAACAGAGCTAATAAAGGTTCAGCATCACTTTTTTAGCATCAGAGTCTCTCTGAGCTGGAATCTGATGTCCAGAGAACACCTGAGAGGATTTGACATCTGTGTGACATGGTTCCCCAGCTGGGGCTGCAGAAATGAAACAGAAACATGTCGGATGTTCTTCAGCTGTCTTTTCTGTCACTTTCTCTACTTCGGTCTGTTTCAGAGCTCAGGTCATGCTCCTTTTCTCTTCATGTTTGCCAACATATATCCAGTTGTTGGAAAAACATCTGGATTCTTCACTCTGCAGCATCTTCTGCTTCGTGGCATGTTTTCTTGAGCTTTTTCTCAGGAATCCTGAAAGCAGACATGGAGGAAGGATAGCAGGGAGTCAGTGAGCAGAATGACAATCAGCAGCCGTGTCTTCAGTATGTTCAGGTTCAGTTCCTCTGCTGTCCCCCCCCCCCCTCCTCCTGGTTCTGAGAGGGCCAGAGTAACCCTCCGACTCCCTCGGGGACCCAGAGCGAGTTGTGGAGGAGCCAGCAGCTGTTTTGGGTCCCACATGTATCGCAGCATCATGATCTTATTCCCTGAGGAAATCTAGCGAATGCCTCGGAGTGAGAGGCGTTAATGTGTCTCTGTACAAGCACTACAGCACATGGTGTGTTGGGGAGTCAGGAACAGACTGAGGAGCACTTTTGGAGCTTCCCCTTTAAGACGTGATTAGCTGGCAGACATTAATTAATCACATCAGCAGCTCCTAATGAAATCAGATTCCAGATGCACTTCAACAATGTAGCGGCTTTATTTTTATTGCCTTCATTAGTATTTCTGTAACAAGCTGCTGGTGATTTGTTCCAGGATTTATTGCAATCATCCTTTTCTTCTATTAATGCAATCAGAAGATCGTTTCCACATGTGGCTGGACTGCAGATCAGATCAGAGCAGCAGGAAGTCACGTTCAGTCCTGCTGAAAAGAAAGTACACCCCACTTCTGTGCTTTTAACAGGTAAGCAATCTGCTCTTCATCAGGGTGGGAAAATACCTGGCGAGTGGTGACAGTAAAGATGATTATTATTAGTAGTTTTTAGTCTGACCTCTAGAGCACAAAACTTCACAAAAGATTTTACGTTCTTCTAAAAATGGAAGGGGTGAACTGTCTTCTGACTGAAGCTTTAGGAGGAGAGCATCAGGTCTTCTTCTCCATCTGCTCCTGCTAACTCAGCCTCAGAGCCCTGAAGTGAATCTGGAAGTTCATCAGGAACGTTTTCTCCTCCATGGAGCCTCCCTGCAGACTCTGGTCACCACGGCTGAGCGGAGCAGCCCAGGGGAGGACGCTGTCAGCGGATAATGAGTCCTCGCCTTGTAATTAGTTTCAGGTACCAGACTTTGCGGTGTCATCATAACTGGGGATGGTACCGGATCAGGACACGGCGCTGTCTCAGAGGAGGAGCAAATAACCAAATGAAAGTGAAACAGCAGGAGACGAACTGGAGGAAGGATTCAGGTTCAGTCGAAGCTCTTCTGCTCTCCTCTTCTCAGACCTGAGCTTTAAGGTTTCCCTCACATTCAGCACAGATGCTGATTCTCAACAGAAGAAGCGAAGCATTGAAGGAGTTACTATCAGTAGAAGATGTGGAGTTAAAGTCGTGAGGACGAGTCCCTGTGAGCCAGAAACAGGAGGCAGGAACAGAAAGTGCTGCTGGACTCAGCTCACGGACAGCCGACACATCTCAGACCGACGTCCAGGAAACGTGGCCTCATGCTGAAAAGCGATCGGCTCTTCAGGCTGCTGATGAGGAAGGTGTTCTTGTTCCAGACGCTCGACACAGAGAGGCGGGAAAGAAACTCCTGAAGTAAACAGAGGATGAGAGACGAGAGAGAGGAGGTGGAAAGGAGGCCAGGCCAGCTGGCCTGCAGCCATGTGGCAGTTTGCAGATAAGACTGGGGACTGAGTAATCAGGAGAATATGGTGAGATGCGCGGCCCTCCGACGTGTTGCTGCATCTGACGTGTGGCCCGGTTTCTCCTCCACAGCGGGTCCAATCCGAGCCGAGTCTCTGCAGGAAGTCCTCCTGATAACCTTCCTCCAAAGGACTGTTGCTGCAGCCGTCGCTGCGTCCGTCCGGAGTTTAAACATCAGCTCAGATAGCAGCATCCGGTCTGTGCAGCTCAGGGGTCTGCTGTGGCCCATCCGTTCATATGTAGATCTGGGCGAGGTTCATCACAGCCTGCAGGCTCTCTGTGCAGCTGATGGCAGATTAAGGAACGCCACTGTTTCCAATTTTTAGAGCCGACTTCATACGGCCTGAAAACCAAACAGCTGACATCACTTTGCTTTTTCTGCACCTTTATTTCCTTTACATGTGGTACGCCCTCTTTGCTGCATCTGCTTCAATCTGGCCATCATTTTCACTTCTTTATTTTTTGGTTAAACTCTTTTGCTTCATTGTTTTCTCAGGTTTATCGCTTTGATCTCTGATTCATCTCCTATAATTGAATATTACCAGTAATTCTGCTGTTTGTCCACTTTCTTAGGGTTGGGGGTGTTGATGGCTGACTTTTAGATGTTCTTGTGGGCAGATCCCAGCATGTCCAGGTGAATGGTCCTTTGTTCCTCCTCTTGTTCTCCTCAGGGCTTCAGGCTCCCTCCTTTATTGGGTCTCCTGGACATTCATGATGCAGGAGTTCCCAACAAGGACATTGATGGCTCACCTGGTCAGGTGGTGGAGGATTTTATTATGTGATGGTATGACTATAAGAAAAATGTCAATAAAACCAGAGATTTTTGTTTGTATTTTAGAAAGAAGTCCAGCTCAGCATCCTTAGTTACAATTTAAGGGGAACCAGCAGCGTTCAGCATTGGGGGGGATGAGAGACTGAAGTTCAGAGAAAATACTGATGAGGTCAGCAGAAAGAGCTACCTAAAGATTGATCTTCCTCTGCAAACTAGATCAGTTTGGATTGTTGCTGATCTGTTACTCATTTTCTATCATCAAATCTGTTCAGATGCTTGTTTCTATCACTCGATTCAGCAGACCCACAGTAGGAGGCAAAAACACAACCGAACCAATAACAGGAGTGGCTGGCAAATGTATCGGTACCAAGAGACCCGATCTATTCAAACATTTTCCTCAGTCCAACCATCTGCTAGCCTAAAGCAAAGACCAGCAGATGGAAAACCCTTTTATTACCCAGGTGGTTATTCAGGTAAATCTAAAATGTCATTAGTCATTTTTTACTGAGTCTCTTCAATGGGTGGAAATCAGAAAACAGATGATATGTGGAATTATATCAGCTTACCTAATAAAACCTACTGATGCTGTTTATACACTGACCTGTCCATCAGAGAACATCAGGCTGGGAGCTGCACCGGTCGCACCTTCAGCACCGAGTCTTCATAACTGCAGCGATGCCTGCAGCTCCAGACTGCATCACTAGTCCTACATGGGTTCACTTTTCCACCTGGAGGACCAAAGGTGGAAAACAGGAAGGTGAGAATTCAATTCAATTCAATTCAATTTTATTTATATAGCGCCAAATCATGAAACATGTCATCTCAAGGCAGTTTACAAAATCAAGTTCAATCATATTATACAGATTGGGTCAGATTATACAGATTGGTCAAAATGTCCTATATAAGGAAACCAGTTGATTGCATCAAAGTCCCGACAAGCAGCATTCACTCCTGGGGGACCGTAGAGCCACAGGGAGAGTCGTCTGCATTGTACATGGCTTTGCAGCAATCCCTCATACTGAGCAAGCATGAAGCGACAGTGGGAAGAAAAACCACCCATTAACGGGAAAAAAAAACCTCCGGCAGAACCGGGCTCAGTATGAACGGTCATCTGCCTCGACCCACTGGGGTTACAGAAGACAGAGCAGAGACACAACAAGAGAGACAAAAAGCACAGAAGCACACATTGATCTAGTAATCTGTTCTACATTAGATGGTAGTAACGGGTGAGCCGTCTTCTCTGGATGATGTCAAAGTTAACAGAACGCCAGACCAGGTGTACCTACTATGAAGAAAAAGAGAGAGAGCAAAAAGTTAAAAGCTGAAATGACGACAGTCATTTCAATGTAATACAATGCAAATCTGGAGAACAGTAGAAATCAGTAGAGTGAGAAAAATAGGCCCTGATGTCCTCCAGTAGCCTAAGCCTATAGCAGCAAAACTATAAAGGTAGCTCAGAGTAACATGAGCCACTCTAACTATAAGCTTTGTCAAAAAGGAAGGTTTTAAGATTAGTCTTAAAAGTAGACGGGGTGTCTGCTTCACGGACCAAAACTGGGAGTTGGTTCCACAGGAGAGGAGCCTGATAGCTAAAGGATCTGCCTCCCATTCTACTTTTAGAGACTCTAGGAACCACCAGCAGACCTGCAGTCTGAGAGCGAAGTGCTCTGTTAGGAACATACGGAGTAATCAGAGCTCTGATATATGATGGAGCTTGATTATTAAGGGCTTTATACGTTAGAAGAAGAATTTTAAATTCTATTCTTGATTTAACAGGAAGCCAATGAAGGGAAGCTAAAATTGGAGAAATATGATCCCTCTTGTTGATTTTCATCAGAACTCTCGCTGCAGCATTTTGGATCAGCTGAAGACTTTGAACTGCATTTTGTGGACTTCCTGATAGTAAAGAATTACAATAGTCCAGCCTTGAAGTAACAAATGCATGGACTAGTTTTTCAGCATCACTCCTGGACAGAATGTTTCTAATTTTGGCGATATTCCTGAGGTGAAAAAAGGAAACTCTGGAAACCTGTTTAATATGGGATTTAAATGACATGTCTTGGTCAAAAATAACACCAAGGTTTTTAACTTTATTACCAGAGGCCAAGTTAATGTCATCCAGATTAAGTGATTGGTTAAGAAGTTTATTTTTTGAGGACTCTGGCCCAAAGATTACAACTTCGGTCTTGTCAGAATTTAGATGCAGGAAATTTAAAGTCATCCAGCTTTTGATGTCATCAAGACATGACTGCAGTCGAAGTAATTGATTGGATTCATCAGGATTTATGGATAAATATAGCTGAGTGTCATCAGCATAACAGTGGAAATTAATCCCATGCTGTCTGATAATTTTGCCGATCGGAAGCATATATATAGTAAAGAGAATTGGTCCAAGGACTGAACCCTGTGGTACTCCACAGGTGACCCTAGAGTTTGAGGAAGATTTATTATTAACATGAACAAACTGGAATCTGTCCGACAGATAAGATTTAAACCAGGCTAATGCTTTCCCCTTAATTCCTACAGTATGCTCAAGTCTTTGTAGGAGAATATTGTGATCAACTGTATCAAATGCAGCACTAAGATCTAACAGGACAAGTACAGACACAAGTCCATTATCTGAGGCCATGAGAATATCATTAGTGACCTTCACCAGAGCCGTTTCAGTGCTATGATGAGCTCTGAAGCCTGACTGAAACTCCTCAAGTAGGTCATTACTTTGTAAATGTTCACAAAGTTGATTAGCAACTACTTTCTCAAGAATTTTAGATAAGAAAAGAAGATTAGATATAGGTCTGTAGTTTACTAACTCATCTTGATCAAGAGAAGGTTTCTTAAGTAAAGGTTTAATAACAGCTACTTTAAAAACCTGTGGTACATATCCATTTACTAAGGATAGATTAATCATGTCTAAAATAGGACCACTGATCAAAGGGAATACCTCCTTAAACAACTTGGTTGGGATTGGGTCTAACATACAGGTAGAAGGTTTAGATGAAGCTAAGATTTTAGATAGCTCAGAAAGCTCTACTGCTTCTAAACAGTTCAGACACTGTGCAGGTTCTAAAGATTCCTCCAATGCTGCCTTACTTACTGGGGATGAGGTAATCATGTTTGGGAGGATGCCAATTATTTTATTTTTAATGGCATCAATTTTATTTATGAAGAATCCCATAAAATCATTACTACTAAGAGCTAAGGGAATGGATGGATCAACAGAGCTGCAGCTCTGAGTAAGTTTTGCAACTGTACTAAAGAGAAATCTAGGATTATTTTTATTCTCTTGAATTAATGATGAAAAATATGCTGCTCTAACTCTGCGAATGGTCTTGTTATACAACAATAGACTGTCCCTCCAGATTAAGTAGGATTCCTCTTGGTGTGTAGAGCGCCATTTTCTCTCCAATTTCCTAACATTGTGCTTCAAGGAACGCAGCTCTGAATTAAACCAGGGAGCCAGCTTCCTGTGAATTATCACCTTCTTTTTCAAGGGAGCTACATTGTCTAATGCAGAACGCAATGAGGAAGTCACACTGTTAGCAAATGTATCTATTTGTGAATGGGAAGAAACAGCATTGCTGCCATCTACAGGGCATTTCTGCAATACGGAGGATATTAAGAGGGGGACAGACTCTTTAAGTTTTGATACAGCATTATCCGATAAAGATCTACTATAATGGAACCCTCTTTTGGGGGTGGAGAAATTGGTTAGATTAAACTCAAAGGTTATTAAAAATGATCAGATAGGACAGGGTTGTGAGAGAATACTGTTAATTCTTCACAATCAATGCCATATGTCAGCACAAGGTCCAAAGTATGGAGCCCAGAGTGCGTTGGCTTATGCACATTTTGAGCAAAACCAATTGAATCTAGGATAGTTTTAAAGGCTACACTAAGGTTATCACATTCAGTGTCAACATGGATGTTAAAATCACCCACTATAATAACCTTGTCAGTATTTAACACCAAATCAGATAAGAAGTCTGACAGTTGATCCAAAAACTGAGTGTAAGGGCCTGGTGGACGATACAAAACAATAAACAGAAGAGGTTTTATTGCTTTGCAGTTTGGATGAGGGAAACTGAGGGTTGGTAGTGGTGGCCTAGTGGTTAGAGCACAGAGCTTCGGTCCCAGAGGTTCTGAGTTCAACTCCCACAAGCTGCCATTCTGGGTCCCTGAGCAAGACCCTTAACCCCCAATTGCTCCCCAGGCGCCACAGAGTGGCAGCCCACTGCTCCCCAAGGGGATGGGTTAAGATGCAGAAGTGAATTTCTCCATTGTGAGATCAATAAAGTTCAATTATTATTATTATGTTAAATGTTCAAAAGAACTGTAATTATTAATTGGCCTGGGACTAATTAATAAATCAGACTAAAAGATGGTTGCCACTCCTCCTCCTCTTCCCACAGATCTGGGAATGTGGAAATTTGAATAACTGGAGGGAGTTGACTCATTTATACTAACATAGTCCTCTTGTAGCCAGGTTTCTGTGAGACAAAACAAATCAATCTGTTTATTAGAAATCAAATTCATTAACTAACAAAGTCTTTGGAGGGAGAGACCTTATATTTAATAGACCACATTTAATTCTTTTATCAACTGAACAATCAACTGAGCTGAATTTGAGGGAAATAAAGAGAAACGAAGAGAGGAAGCAGCGCTGAGAGTGAAAAATGTGTTGGTTTGTCTGCAGTGGCTGAACGTCTCAGGAGACTGCGATAGGAATTCATCACAGGAGACAAGTGATATTGCAGTGGTATCCCTCTTTCTTTAGGACGGATCAATGCGTGTGTTTGGAGCCGGCCTGCTTTACTGACAGAAGAGCGTATTAAATGTTTTCACGCGTTAAATCTCATCAGCGATCTTAGCGGAAGGATTTAACCCTGTAGTAAAGGTCAGAACGTGTCAACAGGTTGGTCTGTCATTTATCAGGTTCCAGTGCAGCTTTCACTCAAACATTCATCCCAGATGAAGCAGAGACGGGACAGAGCTGCTGTTCATCAGGGAGACGGTCTCCCTGTGCATGGAAGCTGCTCACTATACGAACTTATGACATTATCTACACCGCTTTATTATTGTGTCTTTTTCAATTTGGTCATCTACCTTTCACCTGAAGATGATAACAATAATAAAAACAACAACAATAATAATAACTTTATTTATAAAGTGCTTTCAAAGTGCTGAACAGTAGAGCAAAAAAACAAAACAAGGGATAAAAACGATACAATTTAAAAACAGATCAAATCAAGAAGGAAATTCCAAACAAAACCTTATATTATTAAAAATTTTTGATAGGGACGGAGCAAAAAAACTCACAGCTGCCAGCCAATGTGCTCAGCTACGCCGCTGTTTTGATCCCAGGCGTCCTCAGAGGATGGATGACGGGACGCTCCGATGTTTTCAGGGTCAGGAAGGAGAACGAAGGATGCAGGAAAGGAGCGAGTGATCCCTCTGCAGCAGATGGAGGTCTGCAGCAGGGGTCGGACAATTTTCATCTTGTTTACTGTCTGCTGCTGGATGATGATGACTTCAAACTGCAGGAAGATTGGATGCTGAAAGAAGAGAATATGAATATATTGGTTAGAGCCTGCAGATAATGTTGGTCCAAGAGGTCCACTCAGAGTAAAAGCCAATCTTGTATCAGTATTGTGCACAGATTGAGCGTGTTCATCTTCCTAACTGCTCTCTTCTCTCAGACAAAGAATCAGCTCAGGTGGATTACAGCTGATAGCCTCTGGAAAACCAACCCATCTGAACATGGGTTCTGATGGAAACCAGAAATACCTTCTGCCTGAAAGACCTGCTGCCATCTGCCACAAATGTTTCATAGAGATAGGAGCCAGAAACGCTGAAGTTCACCAGTCAGCAAAATAATTGCAGGGAAGAAGTTTGACTTTTCTGTCAAGGTTTCTCATGGCTTTGATCTGGAACCAGCAGAAACAGATCAGGAGATGGAGTGGTGGCTGTTGCCACAGTAAACTATGTTAATATACATAAATCAGCCTCATAAAGTGTATGAATGACATAGGAAGAATAATTTACCTTCCCACTGATCTCCAATGTCACAGAGCGCTCTGATTATTTCTCAGCTAAAGATTTATTTAGCATCAATCAAAATTAATTACACTTCTAACAAGGATTAAAAGCACAGGGAACATTATGATGTCTGATTTTTTATTGTTAATCTCATGGAGGTTGAATGCCTGATGATTTTATCAAATAATAAGAAAAGCAAATAAAGCCCAGAGGGGTGCTGGAACAATTTCCACCTGGAGTTACATGCCTGAACAAAGATAAAGTACAGTTCCACAGCTAAAGTGTAAATGCAAACCTTTGGTATCTTTGTGAAGGTAAGGCATGTGTCCTTTTGCTTCATAACTTCATCCAAAGCTTCTGAAGCTGTCAGTTTCATCTTTTGCGCCACCATCAGAGACGTTCAGAGAAAGAAAAAACAGCGTTCCACTTGTACCACAGTAACAGGAAACACATGATCAGTCTGACTAGTAAGGCAAACTAGTGAGGGCCGAGTCACAGGAGGAAGGACTTGCTGTTAATTAGTGGCAGCAGGTGACGCTGATCGTGGAGAGTGGGCAGTGGCTGAGATGGGCATCTGAAAGGGAAGGGTCGATCAGTCCGAACACAACCAAACCCCAAATCACGACAGTTGTTGCTCCAGTGGCAGATCCCACCCACAGATCAGAGTAAAGTTCTGACAATTCTTTACATAAAATGCTGATTTGTTTCTGGCAGCATACGTTTATCTGAGGGAGGGAGAGGAGGACAAGCTGGGGGGAATAACCTTGGATGATGTTTATGGAGGGCTTGGAGTGGGTTTGAAGGACGAGGAGGACGTGTTTTCAGACCAGACATCCTCAGGACTCCTAGGGCTCAATGACAAATCAAGTGTTAGGTTCTCCAGGGTAGACCGGAGGAAACGTAGAGGACAGAACACCACATAACCTGAAGGAAACTTGGAAACTGTATATTTGCCTTTACTCCACCACTATAGCCATCAGGTGTCGAGTGGAGTTCACACAACTACTGAAGCCGGGCAGGCGGTGAGAAGATTGCTGTCAGCACGGCCAGCACTCTGAGCCTGTGAGAACATCCAGCCTCCTGACCATGATGCCTCTGGATAGAAGCATCAGTAAGCTAAAGAAAAAGCTGCTGACATTAACCAGCCGCCTGTAAACAGACAGCCTGCCTCTCTGTCAGATCAGAACAGCCTTCACCTCCTCCAGACGATGACTTCCTCTGGGACGACAGAAACATTTGCATAATTGATCAGAAGGAAAGTCTGCAAACAAAGGAGATGAGCAAACAGACTGTCCTGGTGAAAAGGTAGCTGTCACTGACAATCCTCAGGTGTGATGTAAGGTGACTGAGGCAGAGGGTGAAGATCTACGCAGATGGAGACGCAGAGAAACCAGAGCCTCAGTTTGTGAACGTAAAGCTGCTCATCAAACTTTGGCTGAACTTTCTGTGTCCTCTTTTATGTTTTAAAAAGTAACACTGAGCCGGGTGAAGCTGACTATAACTCTAAAGCTCCGTTTTTGGGAATATTTTGTGAAGCATCACAGTCTCCTAGTCCGTACTCTCCTTGTCCTTCTCTGCACACGTCCAAATCATCTCAGCCTGCTCTGTCTCTCTTTGTGTCCAACCTGAGCTGTCTTCTGATTTAAACATTACTAACCCTCTCCAGGCTGGTCCCTCCCGATGAAAAGCTGAACATTATCGGCTCCCTCTATGTTTCTCATCTCTATACCGTCCTGTAGAGGTCCTCTTTGTCTCTGCAGCTCCCCTTCTAACCCAGATCACCTGTCCACCACCCTCTCCTCTTCTATGTGCTCTGCCTTCTGTACTGGATGGTTGACCCCAGGTACTCGCTCAGTACTCCTGCAGCTTTGCTGTTCCTCCCGCCTCATTCTCACATATGGATTCTTGTGTTTCATCATTCTCTACAGAACAGACCTCCACCAGACTCTCCTCCATCTCTCTACTCCCACTGCAGACCACAGTATCATCTGCAAACATTATAATCCATGGGGATACCTGCCTGACCCCCACCTGCCAACCCACCATCACGACTGCAGATGTTCATACAGCACCTTAGAATATAAGTCAGCTGGTCAAAGTGCTTTACACACCCTAAAAAGCTTATAGTGAAAAAAATGATAAAAAAACATAACAAGCAAAAACACAATAGAATAAGTAAAATAAAAAGCAGATAAAAACAACACTAACAGAGGTGAAATTCTGCTGAGTTTAAATTTTCTATCTACATATAAACAGTTTGGGGGGAAAAATCATAAAAAATATGTTCTTAATACTATTTGCAACATGAAGCATCGCCTGGTGCACAGCATGTAGACTGTGTAGAGCAATATCTGCTCAGATATCGCTATCATTATAAGAAAAGTTAATGTCTGATTATTAACCATTACTAAGAGCAGAAGTCAGTTTAGCTTGTGAAGCAGAACCTCTCCTGTGAGCAGGAGCTCCTAACTCAAACAGGATGGGACGGCACAAACACCCACAGACGCCCTGCTGACACTTTATTTACAGCACTTTGTTTAATTATGGCTCAGAGGAACACATTACATTCTGTTAGCAGCAGAAACAACAAGAACCCGACAGAGAACAAAGACTCGTGTCAGACAGCAGCCCACGCTGAAGGAGCTTCTGCTGCTCTTCAGTCCAGCTCCCGGACTTCACCAGGTGTTGTGTGTCTGCAGGTATGTGCATCTATGTCCTGCTGCTGAACAGAGACAGGGAGCTACAGGAGGTGACCCCTCCTCCATCAGACAGTGTTTAGATGCTCTGCAGACAGAAATACAACTGAGCTCCAGCCCAGCAGAGCTGCTGCTTTCCCCCCTGGAGCTTAAATGTTCAAACACAGCAGAGTAAACAGTGACATGGTCCTTATCTCGCCACCCACCCCTGCTGCACATCATTATTATGGAAATGAATCAAAAGCAGCTCTTTACTGAGCTGCTGATTGTTTCATGAGGGGTGCTGTCCCTCACTTTAGGAATATAAGCCCCTGTAATTATGCTCTGGAGGCATTGTACTTACAGGAATATCTACAAACAGAGATTTGGAGCTGATTGGCTTCAATCACGGAGCTTTGCTGGTGCAGCTCTAATTATGGCTGCATTGTGCAGAATGTTGCTACCAGAGGCCTGAGAGGCGGAACCGAACAGACCCGACAGGACTGTTCTGGCTGGTACCAGTCATTAGAAACACTGGGACCACAGCTTGTATCCAGTTATTGTTAAAGCAACATTTCCTTTACATCTGAAGCACAACACAGTGCACTGTGACTTTAGTGATGGTGAAATCATTGACTACGCACACAGAAGACCATCACCTTCTTTCTCACCTTCTCCTGCATCCCCAGAAGAATACTGTGCAGGTCAGTCCTCTCCCACACTGGCAGGATGAACTCATCCTGTCACTGCTGGGCTCACATGCTTTCCATTATTTTAAAAAGCTCCTGTCAGAGACTGTAGGAACTCTGTTAGGAACATCTGGAGCAATCAGAGCTCTGATGGATGATGGAGCTTGATCCAGGTATGTTGGATCAGGGACACATCTAAATGTTGTAGGACCACTGGTTTAAACTACACCTTAACTGGACTTTCTTTGCCTTCGTGTCTCTGCATCTCTCCCTCTATCCACTTTGTATCCAACATAGATGTTTAGCCTTACTGTTGGCCTAATTGTCTTATTTATAAGAACACTATACTTCATTTAACACTGAGAAGACGTCTCTAGGATTGCAACCACTTGCACTAAAGCTTGGGAGCTGTGGCCCTGTGGTCAAAGTCGAAGTTGTTCAGTGAAAGCGTTAACATGTCTTAATCAGGTTACTCCTGTCCGTACAGGCTGCTCTGCTTTATTTTAGATTTTACAACAACACAATGTGTCCAAATATCCTCTGGTCCGTCTCGTGTCTCTGCATATCATTTAACTAGTCATGGTGGGCGCCATGGCCATTTTTTGGTCCCAGTCCAGTCCTGATCCGACCCACACAGTGACGGCTGGAGAAGATGCTCCCCAGTCTCACCTACTGCTGCCGGACAGTCAAGAAGCTGGAGACCCATGGACAGGCTGGGTGAGCTTCTGGTGGAGGACAATGCTGAAGGCTGAGCTGAAATCCACTAACAGGATCCGGGTTTATGTCCCCAGATGGTCGACATTCATGCATTTATATTTTAAAGTCATTTCATAAGTTTATCAGAAGAGCAGCTTCTTTCATTTATCAATTCTTGACTTTTGATGTTTTCATTTTCTCAAAGTTTTATTGATCAATCTCTTCCAAAAACATTACATAGAAAATTTCACCACGGTAACACAGGGTGACAATGAAGACTTATTGAATCTTTGAATTAACCCCCCCCCCCCCCCCCAAAAAAAAAGAGGTGATTTAAATGACATAGGTGTAGAATACACCAGTGAATAGGAAAGTCACAGAAAAGAAGATGGCGGTCTCATTTTGAGACCATTGTTTTATTGAAAACATGAACACAAACTACACAAACAACAGACTCTAGACGGCTGGTCATGGTGACCCGCATGTGACTGAACAGAGGAGGACTGATGCTGAGGAGCTGAATGCTAGGATCAGGTACAGGTGAGTCTCAGCCACAGAATGAATTACAGATGAACTGAGGAGAGGATGGCAATTGCCTGACAGAGCTGCCCCCCCCATAATGCCTCCAGAGGAAGTCCATCTGTACCTTAAAGGAGAAGTCAAAGTGTGGTCAGAATAACCAAACCCATCCAACTCTCCTGTTAATCTTTTAATACGGTGCTAAAATATCTAACCTTCCCAGTTAGACTTCGGTAACTGCAGGGACCCCCCCCCCCCCCTCCCAGAACAGACTGAACACATCCTCATCCTGCCCCACTCAGCCTCTCCATCACATTATCCTCCTCCGCCTCATTCAGAGCTGCTCGGACACAGACCCTCAGCCTGACGGAGGCTACACCGTGTCTGCAGTGAGTCAGGCTTGTAATGTGATTTGTCAGTCTCTCTGATGTGATTAGTGGGCAGGCTGTGGTCGCTGCGTCAGGTAAAATGGTGGCCTCTGATTGGACACGCTCAGCAATAAAGTCCAATCAGTCGTCAGAGAGCAGATCTCATCCAGGTATCAGGGGATAGAAGGGCCATTTGCTGCAGTGTGACCAGATGAATTAAATGAGATCAGTATCACAATCTGTGTTCATGTGCTGCTTCCTCCTGTGAGAAATCTCCGTTAGAGTTAGTGGCGACCAGCTCTGAGCTCTGAAACCTGTCCGGTCTGCTCCTCAGACGGCTGCCAGAAGGTTCAGCAAACACAACAGTGCACATTTAAAACTGACTGTTTGGGGAGGGAGGGGGTTTATTAGGTATTTAGTGGGTGAGGGGGGTTCTGGTCGGGTGGCCCGTACGGGTCGTGTTGGCCCCCCCCTCTTTGGGGGGCCTGGTCCGGGGGGCGTCTGGTCCGGGGGTCGGGCACAGGCAGTCGTATAGTTGAATTGTGGTGACCCCCCCCACTTGGGATTTTTGGATGTGAGTGTTATGTGGGAATGTGTGTACAGTGTCTTTTTTGTGTGTGTCTGTGTGTGGTGAGTGGGGCACAAGGGAGGGATGGTGTGAATGAGTTTGTTTTTTTGTTTTTTCCAGGTTCGGGTCCGGTCTGCTCCCTCTCCCAAAAACATCTCAAGTCTCCGATAGGTGCGGAGCGCTGAAGTGGACCCATGGCCGGGTTTTATCATTCTCTCCCTTTTATCTCTTCTTTCACCTCTTCTCTTTTTTTTTTCTCTTCTTGTTCTTCCTTTACTCTCCTACTTTCCCACTGTAGTGTCCATATAATTTGAAATTCTACCTGCAGGAATCACAATAAAGCTATTTACACGCATAAATCAAGCGGAGCACAATGGCGAAAGCTGTTCGCTCCACTTGTGAAAGTAAAATCTGTCGAGCTCTTTTTGGCATTGAGATATCAATTTTGTCTAACATTGCTAGAAGACAGGACACTGGGAAAAAAAAAAAAAAAAAACTGACTGCATACTACATGCAACAGACGTCACCGCGAGAGGAAGGACGTTTGAAGGCTGGAGAGGAAAAGAAGGTGGAAGAATGTGGAAGCTGTAGGGGTAGAAGCAACCAAACCAAGACAGGAACTAGTGGGAACCAAAGCAGACAACCAAGGCTGTATATATGATCTGGACGGATTTAAGAGAAATGACTCTCAGACAGTGTAAACTACAACCGTTATGGTTGATTGGTTCTAAGTGCAAATCCTTTTTAAACCAGGTACCGTTGGTTTTCTGACAGAATACCAAAGATTTTAGTCAGCATGGATTCAAAAACAAAAGCCTTGAAGGTGTTGCTGATGCTTGTACTGTCTGACCACAGACACAGCTGACTGACCATACGGTTGGCTTAGCCTTAGACAGACTTCACTGTCATTCAGCTGCATTTGAGCGAAATTTCCTTGTGAGGATCTGAATAAAAAACAAGACAGATGGAAGGAGGGAGGTTTGCTCTTTTCATCTGGTTGGATCCAGTCAATTGAACTTTATCATGATAACTCTAAGTTAGCAATTGTAACACTAATTTAGGTATTAAAGACTAGAACGCATATGACATCAGAAGTCTAAATTCGTCTGCAGGAGCTGCTGTCAGTGATTAATGAAAAACCAATACAAAGGAATAACTGCTTTCAATATTATGTATTTTTAAAGCAAGAGGAAAAAAATTAAACACCACAAAACATACATAGACCCAAACAATATGAATACAATAAATATATACAACACTGCAGTAAATCCTCATGAATGTGAACAAAACTCCTGCATTTCCCCACCAGTCAGCACCAAGTCTGACTGACACACATTTCAAAAGTCCATAGTTTGATTGTCCAGTTATTTTAGGTGAAAAATGTCCAAGCGCAAATTGTGTCCAATGGAGAAGAGATGAATCATGAATTGTGTGTCGGTATGATGAGAAGGAAGGGGAAAATGCTACAGACCATCAGCCTCCTACCAGATCAGCATGGAGGGAATATCAGGTTCTCCTGGCCCAGCCAGTTGTGAAAAGCTCGCCATCCTTTTAACCCTAAAAAGGGATCACCTGGCCTGTATTAAAATAAAACAGGACCAGTAAAATACCAGTCTGCTAGTTAACTAGACTTTTTACTTACAGAAATAAATGCCATTACATCCACATCTAATCTTTCAGACAAAATAAAGATATCAGCATTTATATCATGTCATATGTCATCTTAGCACATATTTTGAGTTTAAGAAGTTAAACTGTGACAATTGATAAAACAACCATTAGCATTGGCTACTACCACCAACATGCTAAACAAACAAACATTGTTCACTACTCACCAATTCCATAAATAGTTCAGTGAAAGGCAACTTCTTGGCTTCAAGCTCACTGGGTATGCAGATCTGTATGATTTTTTTAATACTGTGAGTTTTTAAAAGTGCATAATAAACAAAGAGTCAAACTAATTGTTTGAAAGCTCCTTTGTCTCCAGCTCTCCCCCTCACACCTGACTGGGAAAGCTGGAGCAGGCCTGAATAACCACTCCAGATGCAGTGATTGGCTGAATGCACCATGTGACCAATTGTCATTCTAGCCAATGGAGCAGCAAGGCGGGATTAAAGGCAGTTTATACCCTAGGTTACACAATGGTCTCATTTGCAGGCCTAGTTGGTTAATATCTGCTGATGCAGTGTTGTATCTAAGGATAAGAACATTTTAAGTCTGAGTTGCTTTTAACAGCTGTCTTCATAGAAGTCATAGTGAAACCAGCTTCACTATAAAGGGAAACTTTACAGACGTACAACTGCAAAATACAAGCTCTGCTCTTTCTTCACTGAGATCATCAGCAAAAACATTAATGCTGCTCGTGCCTAATGTGCTTCAGTCAGGGCCGGATTATCCATAAGGGCCAGTGGTCCTGTGCCCAGGGGCACCAACCATGGGGGGGCACCACATGACACATGCTTTAAAAATATATTTTTCATAAATTGTTATATTATTTACTTGAAATTGTTAAAAGACCATGCATTATTCGTTTTGTGAACACTGATGTCACAATAATAATAAATGATAAATAAATCAAGATTAGGCTACATGATCTATCACTCCCCCTCCCCAATCTGTCATAGTTGAGCTGGTCCACAAGTACGTGCAAATGTATCGTCTTTTTTAACGCTACAGAAAATTTGAGGTATAGTGCCCAGGGGCACCACATTGGCTTCAGTCGACAGTTTAACAAACCATCCTGTGACTGTAGCATCTGAACAGAAACAGTACCGTGCTCTACACGTCGACCCGGTTCTGAAGTCCTCACTAAGACTAAGAACGTAGAGAACATGGACCCGGTTCTGAAGTCCTTCCACTAAGACTAAGAACGTAGAGAACATGGACCCGGTTCTGAAGTCCTCACTAAGACTAAGAACGTAGAGAACATGGACCCGGTTCTAAAGTCCTCACTAAGACTAAGAACGTAGAGAACATGGACCCGGTTCTGAAGTCCTTCCACTGGCTCCCTGGATCTCAGAGAATAGACTTTAATATCCTTCTGTTAGTCTATAAATCCCTGAATTAGCACCTAAATACATCACAGACTTGTTATCAGTGCATCAACCCTCCAGACCACTCAGGTCTTCTGGCTCCAGCCTGCTCTGCAGAACCAGAACCAGAACCAGACATGGAGAAGCAGCATTTAGTTCCTATGCTCCACTGATCTGGAACAAACTCCCAGAAATAGGGAGTCTATTAAATATAAGGTCTCTCCCTCCAAAGACTTTGTTAGTTAACGAATTGATTTCTGATAAACAGATTGATTTGTTTTGTCTCACAGAAACCTGGCTACAAGAGGACTACGTTAGTATAAATGAGTCAACTCCCTCCAATTATTCAAATTTCCACATTCCCAGATCTGTGGGAAGAGGAGGAGGAGTGGCAGCCATCTTTCAGTCTGATTTATTAATTAGTCCCAGGCCAATTAATAACTACAGTTCTTTTGAACATTTAACCCTCAGTTTCCCTCATCCAAACTGCAAAGCAATAAAACCTCTTCTGTTTATTGTTTTGTATCGTCCACCAGGCCCTTGCACTCAGTTTTTGGATCAGCTGTCAGACTTCTTATCTGATTTGGTGTTAAATACTGATAAGGTTATTATAGTGGGTGATTTTAACATCCATGTTGACACAGAATGTGATAACCTTAGTGTAGCCTTTAAAACTATCCTAGATTCAATTGGTTTTGCTCAAAATGTGCATAAACCGACGCACTCTTGGCTCCATACTTTAGACCTTGTGCTGACATATGGCATTGATTGTGAAGAATTAACAGTATTTCCTCACAACCCTGTCCTATCTGATCATTTTTTAATAACATTTGAGTTTAATCTAACGGAGTTCTCCACCCCCAAAAGAGGGTTCCATTATAGTAGATCTTTATCGGATAATGCTGTATCAAAACTTAAAGGGTCTGTCCCCTTTTTAGTGTCCTCCGTGTTGCAGGGATGCCCTGTAGATGGCAGCAATGTTGTTTCTTCCAATTCACAAATAGATGTCTTTGTAAACGGTATGACTTTGTCATTGCGTTCTGCATTAGACAATGTAGCTCCCTTGAAAAATAAGGTGATTATTCACAGGAAGCTGGCTCCTTGGTTTAATTCAGAGCTGCATTCCTTGAAGCACAATGTTAGGAAATTGGAGAGAAAATGGCGCTCTACACACCAAGAGGAATCCTACCTAATCTGGAGGGACAGTCTATTGTTGTATAACAAGACCATTCGCAGAGTTAGAGCAGCATATTTTTCATCATTAATTGAGGAGAATAAGAATAATCCTAGATTTCTCTTCAATACAGTTGCCAAACTTACCCAGAGCCACAGCTCTGTTGATCCAGCCATCCCCTTAGCTCTTAGCAGTAATGATTTTATGGGATTCTTCATAAATAAAATTGATTCCATTAAAAATAAAATAATTGGCATCCTCCCAAACATGATTACCTCGTCCTCAGTAAGTGAGGCAGCATTGGAGGAATCCTTAGAACCTGCGCAGTGTCTGAACTGTTTAAAAGCAGTAGAGCTTTCTGAGCTATCTAAAATTTTAGCTTCATCTAAACCTTCTACCTGTATGTTAGACCCAATCCCAACCAAGTTGTTTAAGGAGGTATTCCCTCTGATCAGTGGTCCTATTTTAGACATGATTAATCTATCCTTAGTAAATGGATATGTACCAAAGGCTTTTAAAGTAGCTGTTATTAAACCTTTACTTAAGAAACCTTCTCTTGATCAAGATGAGCTAGTAAACTACAGACCTATATCTAATCTTCTTTTCTTATCTAAAATTCTTGAGAAAGTAGTTGCTAATCAACTTTGTGAACATTTACAAAGTAATGACCTACTTGAGGAGTTTCAGTCAGGCTTTAGAGCTCATCATAGCACTGAAACAGCTCTGGTGAAGGTCACCAATGATATTCTCATGGCCTCAGATAATGGACTTGTGTCTGTACTTGTCCTGTTAGATCTCAGTGCTGCATTTGACACAGTTGATCACATTATTCTCCTACAAAGACTTGAGCATACTGTAGGGATTAAGGGGAAAGCATTAGGCTGGTTTAAATCTTATCTGTCGGACAGATTCCAGTTTGTTCATGTTAATAATAAATCTTCTTCAAACTCTAGGGTCACCTGTGGAGTACCACAGGGTTCAGTCCTTGGACCAATTCTATTTACTATATATATGCTTCCGGTTGGCAAAATTATCAGACAGCATGGGATTAATTTCCACTGTTATGCTGATGACACTCAGCTATATTTATCCATAAATCCTGATGAATCCAATCAGTTACTTCGACTGCAGTCATGTCTTGATGACATCAAAAGCTGGATGACTTTAAATTTCCTGCATTTAAATTCTGACAAGACAGAAGTTGTAATCTTTGGGCCAGAGTCCTCAAAAAATAAACTTCTTAATCAATCACTGAATCTGGATGGCATTAACTTGGCCTCTGGTAATAAAGTAAAAAATCTTGGTGTTATTTTTGACCAAGACATGTCATTTAAATCCCATATTAAACAGGTTTCCAGAGTTTCCTTTTTTCACCTCCGGAATATCGCCAAAATTAGAAACATTCTGTCCAGGGGTGATGCTGAAAAACTAGTGCATGCATTTGTTACTTCAAGGCTGGACTATTGTAATTCTTTACTATCAGGAAGTCCACAAAATGCAGTTCGAAGTCTTCAGCTGATCCAAAATGCTGCGGCAAGAGTTCTGATGAAAATCAACAAGAGGGATCATATTTCTCCAATTTTAGCTTCCCTTCATTGGCTTCCTGTTAAATCAAGAATAGAATTTAAAATTCTTCTTCTAACGTATAAAGCCCTTAATAATCAAGCTCCATCATATATCAGAGCTCTGATTACTCCGTATGTTCCTAACAGAGCACTTCGCTCTCAGACTGCAGGTCTGCTGGTGGTTCCTAGAGTCTCTAAAAGTAGAATGGGAGGCAGATCCTTTAGCTATCAGGCTCCTCTCCTGTGGAACCAACTCCCAGTTTTGGTCCGTGAGGCAGACACCCTATCTATTTTTAAGACTAATCTTAAAACATTCCTTTTTGACAAAGCTTATAGTTAGAGTGGCTCATGTTACCCTGAGCTACCTCTATAGTTATGCTGCTATAGGCTTAGGCTACTGGAGGACATCAGGGTCTAATTTTCTCACTCTACTGATTTCTACTGTTCTTCATTCTACGGTTCTCCAGTTTTGTATTGTATTACATTGAAATGACTGTCGTCATTTCAGCTTTTAACTTTTTGCTCTCTCTCTTTTTCTTCATAGTAGGTACACCTGGTCTGGCGTTCTGTTAACTTTGACATCATCCAGAGAAGACGGCTCACCCGTTACTACCATCTAATGTAGAACAGATTACTAGATCAATGTGTGCTTCTGTGCTTTTTTGTCTCTCTTGTTGTGTCTCTGCTCTGTCTTCTGTAACCCCAGTCGGTCGAGGCAGATGACCGTTCATACTGAGCCCGGTTCTGCCGGAGGTTTTTTTTCCCGTTAATGGGTGGTTTTTCTTCCCACTGTCGCTTCATGCTTGCTCAGTATGAGGGATTGCAGCAAAACCATGTACAATGCAGACGACTCTCCCTGTGGCTCTACGGTTCCCCAGGAGTGAATGCTGCTTGTCAAGACTTTGATGCAATCAACTGGTTTCCTTATATAGGACATTTTGACCAATCTGTATAATCTGACCCAATCTGTATAATATGATTGAACTTGATTTTGTAAAGTGCCTTGAGATGACATGTTTCATGATTTGGCGCTATATAAATAAAATTGAATTGAATTGAATTGAAGAAATACGGAGATTCTTGAATGGATCGTAGTTTCCTGTAAGTTAGTTCTCGTCTGGTGATGGAATTTCCAGAGTTTGCCTGAAGGCATCACCTGCAGCTGTCGGTGTGTGCGGAGTTGCATGATGGGAAAAAACGGGAGGGAAAGAGGAAACTAGACCCTGCGGTGAAGCGAGCTGTTCTGCAGTTAGCACCTGAGAAAAGAAGTTTCTATGAATACTGGTGAGAGACCTGCAGTCAGAGGTTAACCACGAAGCAGTTCCTACCTGGAAGACATCTGAGTCGGTGGTAGGAGAGGCTCTGATGGAGAGTTTCTGAACTTTTAGAACTATTCTGGTGAGTTAGCTTAGCTCAATTAGCACTGTCGGTTTGGCTCAGTGCTAGAGGAAAAACAATCAGTGAAATCAATGGGCTAACTGGTTAAAATGCAAACTTATATTTTATTTTAAAACCAAGGACATTAGGTAATAAGACATTTAAGAAGTATGAAAGTCTGATGTTCTGCATACTTGAGAGCAGACTGTTGTGTTCTGTCTGTGCCGTGTGAAGAACTGCGTCGTTATCCAGGACTTCATTGCTGTGGAGGCCGTCTGCATGTCAGGACGTAGACACCATGATGTTTGCCGTACCAGGAGCGCGGTAGGAAAAAAGCAAAAAGGAAATCCACCTGAGAGCCACTTTATGCATTATTTTACTACTTTCTACCTACCACTCAGGTTGGTTTTTGTTCTTGGGGCCCAAAATGCACAAATATTTGAACTGACATAAGAATTGAAGGTTGACAACCTGTCATGATTTATGTTCTGTTCTGGTTCATGTTTATTATTTGGTTATTTAGCTCATTTCTGCCTCTTGGTTTATTTCTGTTTTGGATTCTGCTTTAGTCTCTTTATTGGGTTAGTTATCTGGTCCCTGGATTAGTTATGATTTTAGTTATGTGCTTTATTTTGTTCTGTTTCATCTAAGGTTTATTTTCTAGCCCTTTTTCTGCACCCTTAATCACTTCCACCTGGTTTTAGTCAATTAGTCCCTCCCTACTTACCTGTCCGCCCGCTTATTTAAACCTCCTCCAGTTTTCTGTTTGTTGTCGGGACTTCGCTTAAGCTTCGTCATCTGTTCCCCCCTATGTGCATCTCCTGTTTTTCGGTCCCACTTTTGGTAAGAGCTCCCAGCACCTTGATCCAGCCTGTTAGTAACCTGATCTGTTTGTTCTTCCCAGTTCGTTTCGCCTGTTTCCCATCGAGAGTGTCTGGATGTCTGCTTTACCCCCTTTTTGGACCCTGTTCAGTTTGTCTGCCTTGTTCCCTCTCCTCGCCTGTCTTTCAATAAACACCTTAAAAGCATGAAGATTGTCTTTGGCTGAAAACCGGGTTCATCTCCTCACCAATTCATTACACAACCAGGTGATAGTGAAGTGGTTCCACATATATATTTATTTTTTCCTTTTCCAAATATTTTTTTCTGATTGGAATATTATTTTTGGTTGTTTATTTGTCCACATTCATTTTGGTTGTTTAGATTATTTTGTGGTATATCTGAGTTATTTATTTCGCTTAATGATATTACTGTAAAAAAAAAAGGTAAATGAACGTGAACAAGATATTTACATAAAGATACATTTCTATTTCATAGACCTGTGGTCCTGTGTGTTGTGTGTGTTGGAGGTCTTAATCTCTTACAGCCTGCTGCTGCCAATCTCCTTTCCAAACCTAGTAGATCAGTGAGCGTGAATCTGAGTAATCCTGTACTGAAGGGTCCTAGAGTTAAGATTATTGATAGAAGCCTAGATTCAGATACTGTAGATATTATACCCAGGGTCAGCAGTACAGATCTATTTTAGAGGAGGGAGGGATACACGTCCAGGTAACAATGGCAACACATAATGACTAACGAAGCTTCTTGGTTTTTGATTACCTGTCTTATGTTGTTATGTTGTTGAGTCCCCGCCTGTTTGAGTCTGCGGTGCTTTGTCATCATGGAGGAAGCCTGTCAGGCTCCTGATGGATCGTTTTGGCAGCATATTTAACAAAAGAAGAAATATTTATGTCATTGCAACAATATTTGTCTTCTGCATTTACCCCATCCCTTGGGGAGCAGTGGGCAGCTTTACAGCAATCTGAGGCTAAGGATCTTACTCAGGACCCATAATGAAGTCTGTGGGGTTTGAAGCAGGTACTTGCAGCCTTCTCAGAATGTGAGCACACGGCTGTAACCACCAGGACACCACTCCTTGTTTAACAGAGCCACATAGACCGGCGTGGCTTTGTCTTGGTAAACTGGCCACACACGTCAGCCATTAACTAACCACACCTGAACCACCCTGGAAGAGCTTGGAGTTAGTTGCTGAGACCAAAGCTGCTGTGATTGTTTCCTCTTGGTATCAAGCCAAGTTATCACCATGCATTCAGCCTCATGATGATAACCTTAACTCCTCTGAATTAATGTGAACTAATGTGCTGCTACCAGATCTGGGTCAACAGACTGCAGTTCATGAAGCACTCAGAGATGAAGGTCTGATGCTGTTACTTCTGATACAAGAACATAAAGAAGGCAATGACAAGATAAGAGTCAGAAGCAATGTAGGTTTACTCACTGAGCGGAGAGCCTGGTTTATCCAGGGTATTTCCCACCAGCAGACATGGAGCAGCAAGTCCAGAGAAAGGCGATTTAATGAGATCCAAAGTCACAGAAGAACCACCCAGTCTGTAACATGTTACGGTTAAAGTTTCCTGCGGGGAAGACAGAAGATTCCCAGTTCAAATGGAACCAGCATCAGAAGCCAGTCTGGTGTCTGAGCGGAGAGCCACAGTCAGTTCCTGAATGTTAAGACAGACACAACTTTAACCCGGGAGGACCTGCAGAGACACACAGGTGGTGTCAATGTCTCTCTGACCAACAGGGAATTTCTCTGTTCACCGTGAACTTCAGCGGGATGGAAACTGAAATTCTTCCCGAACAGAGGGATGAACTTTGGGTTTTCTGCTTCTGGCCTGAAGGAAGCTGGTTTCTCTGCTGAATCCATTGTGTTTGCAGCAGATCTATAGCAATGTGAGATCTCTCTCTGACCACCACAGCACATTAAGCAGTGTTTATTATGGGGCAGTATGCAGAAAACGTTGCATGGCTTGATATCAGCCCCCCCTCACTGGAACACATCCTCATTCATCCTATTTTTAGTGTCAATCATGTATTTTTGTCCTGATCTTCTGTTTCCATCATTCTATCCGTCCAATTCTCTTCGTCATTTATTGCTCTGCAAATCCTCGTTATCTGCAATCTCTCTTTCTGATCCCAGTGCCCCCCTCCCACTGGCAGCTTAGGGTCTAGTTGGCAGCTGGTGGATGGTATGGGTGGAGGAGGGGCCCGGTTAAGACTGCCATGATTCTTCCACTTGGCACAGAGAGCTGCTGTTAGATTGGAGCCCAAACCTGCAGGCAGTGCCAGTGTTGAAGGCTAGGCTGGCTCTGCACCAGTGCTACCAGTTAACCTCCATCTGTTCAGCAGGGGGACGTTCCCCGCGTTGCGTACAGAGACCTCCACACGTAGGATCCACTGGCACACAGGTTACACCCCACCATGCTCATGAAATTACCCAGTGACACACATCCACAGGAGCCGGAGTCGCCTTCCTCCCAGCGCTCTGTGCCGCTGCGTCACGCACACGGAGTTAAACCTCCTCTGCTTTAATACGCTTCACCACAGATTAGTGTGTCTCTGCTGGCTTCATCATGCAGAGCAGAAAATCAGCAAACTGTTCTTTCCTCTGACCGCTCTGTCACAGCTGTTCCAGAGATGCACTCCTTTCTCCTGTTATCCGTTCTTTGAGCAAAAACACCAAACGTTCCCAACAAGCACCACGGACGGACATGAGTCCTCCAACACAGAGGAAGAGAATTAGACTTCAGGTGAAGGGAGCCATGTTGGTTTAATGCTTGTTTTATTGAGTTTATGAAATGTGTCACGGTGCATGGTGTGAAAGTGGAGGAATGTTTCAGTCTGATCACAAGAGCATTACTGCTGTGGTATCTGCTACTCTGCATGGATGCACTTCATTTCTATTCTAATCTGCAGGAAAAGCTTCCAGTTGAAGTTGATACAAAAACTGATGCTACTTCTGTACATAAACCACCAGGATGCCTAACTTTGGAGTGTTCCTGGCTTCCTGGCAGACCCACAACTTTCTGGAAGAAAACACACTAAACGCCTTTTTCCCTCATTAAATATGTTTCTGATAGAGTCACCAGGAACGGAGGACCTGAGACCGGACTCCAGACCCGTATTTCCTGGTCTTGATCTTGGCTTTGGACGGTGGGTTCTTGACTCCATGTCTTTGAGATACTGATGTAAAATTCACCTTAGAGTTCGGTAACAAGCCAAGTTTCCCACAAAACAGATGATATTTAATAAAATGGGATGACACATGGAATAAGTTTGAACAACGGTAAAAGAAACAGCAAAAGACAGAAAAGTACCAGTGAACATCAGCTGCTTTCTCCTAAATCACTGCTAATAAAAAAGGTTTCTTATTACACACTAGGAGCATCTCATTAAGGCAGAGATCTCAGTAGGTCAACAACCTTACGGTTTGCAGAACAGATGATGCTTTGGTTTTGGACCTAGATATACATTTTTGAATTTTCCTGTGAGAACCACTTGGGACATTTTTAAAGCAGATAAAACATCACCTTTATTTTACCAAGAAAAATGTTTCAAAACCTATTTTCATTAACAAACAGCACCGGGCCAAGAAGCCCTTAAGAAAGGGTAAGGTTTGGTACAAAAACACATAGAAACACACAAACCAGGAGAAAAAGGTCAGGAGAGCAGAATCAAACAGCTAAAGAGAAAGAAGATGTCATATCTGGCCACAGGTATGTGCCTATGAGAAATCAGTGATACAACTTTTATCCTTCTGATGATGTGAGGAATGAAGCTGTTGAGGAATCTGGCTGTTCTTCGTCTGAAGCTGCAGAACGTCTTGCCAGAGGGCAGCAGGGAGAACAGTGCATGGTGGGAGATTCTTTGTGGTTATCTGAGCTCTGGTCCGGCAGCGTCTGCACAAGGTCATGGATGGAGGGAAGCGCTGTCCTCAAACAGCAGCGGTCAGGGTCGTACATCTCTAATCTGTGGCCGATGCCGTGTTTCAACACGCTGCCAATGATCTGATTCATCAGATGCACACACTGACACACTAAGAAGTGAAACCATGGAGTTAAATTATTTACCTTTGTACAACATCCAGGTCTTGTCTGACAGTTCAGGAGCACTTTTGTTCAACCTGGTTCACCAAGAACAGAAACAAAGAGGCTTAATGTGGAACTATAAATCCTGAATTCATCACATTACAATGTGAGGACCAATGACATCAGACCAGGGAAGGTTTGTTTGTAGGTGAACTACCAAAGTTCAAATCAATCCTACGCCCTCGCATCTTTGTTTCACAATCAGATGGGACCACAGATATTTTTAGTTGCTAAAAAAGAGCAGAGCGCAGCTAATTGGATCTATTTCTATTGGAACATTTTACATCTGCAGCTATATTCTTTTCTGCACATGTGGCATCTGTGTCCGAAGAGCTTCAGCTGTTCTAATGAATTGTTTCTAAACATGAGCTCAGTAGATGCAGTCGAGGATTCAGAATGCCTGTCTGAAAAGTTAAATCTGAACTGTATGTTTTTTTTCCTAATAATGAAACTATTTCTCTTAATCTGAGTTTTAAAAAAGACAAAGTTCAGTATGCAAATTCATAAAGTATATCCATATCCAAACTGCTAAATTTGACTCTCTTGTAAGCAAAGCAATACGACAATAAGGAAAGTGTAGTAGTATCAGCCCTTTTTTCAGCCAGCTGACATTGTGCAGCAAAAGGTTTTTGTGAGCTACCATGTTTTGCTCTGTTAAGCTGAGAAAATTAAATTTCAAGAAAGCTAAGTTAGTTTTTTGTCTTTAGGGAAATTATTCCTCACTTTTATCAATATAGCTAGTCTAACTATTGCCATCATGCAGGTTTTACAAATGCACAAGGTTTTATCGCGTGAAAACATTTCAATCTGTTTGTCACTGCCTTTGGATTGGCCTATATTGTAGCTTGTTTAACGAGCTTTAGCTCAAGAATGAGTCAAGTCTAAGAATCTTACATCTGGACTAAAAATGGAAAGCCTGTTGTTCATGCCAGGAATCAGTCAACACTGGGGGCTGAGCACCCCTAAAGTTCAGATCCTAGAATCGCCCCTGACGAAGAGTGTATGTCAGCAGAAGAATCACCCAAAACATGTAGAGTTTCTCATTTTTGAACGGGCCAAATTTCATCCAGACAAGTAAATGAAACACAATTCAATAGATTTGATCCCCAAAATGGCATCTTTTCACAGCTGTTCTACCATTGCACTTGCAGCATGCATGTGCACGTCCTCAAATCCATCCATATCTGTTAATCTTAGCATTTCTAGTAGAAGTGTTGGCAGTATGAGCTTGATGGAGTCAGTTGACCCAGTTAGCAAAAGTGAAGGGAAAGGCCTTCACTTTCCCAGGGTATGAATGGAGGCTCAACCCAGCAGTTTATAGACGTCACAGTGCTTAGTGGAAAAGGGTGCTCTGCAATTAAACGCTTTTAAGTTATTTAATGTTTAATCAAACAACCCTCTGTCTGTCGGGTATTGTCCTCTGAAAATCAACCCAATCTGGCTTTGATAGCAGGACAAGAGTGATTCAAGCTCCAGCGTTCTCCAACAGCAAAGTCTGCTCACATGTTGAGTAAATGAGTGACAACTTTAAGAATTTATTAACATAAATTAATGTCTGTCCAGGAAACGGCAATAATAAAGTTGTTTTCCTGAATTAACGATATATTTCAATAGTTGTTGTGCAATTATACACTGGTTAGGGTTATTATACACTGTTTAAAGTTATTTAATGTTTATTAAATAACTCTCTGTCTGTTAAGTATTGTCTGGTGATGATCAGCTCTTAAGCTGATATCAAGACAATGGTTGAAAGGGATGAATTCGAGCACTAGCGATCTTTTAACAGCAAAACCTGCACACACATAGAATAAAGGAGTGACAACCTCTTTTCAAGTTCAAGACTTTAATTACAGAAATAAAATGAACATCCAGAGAACATCACTATGTAATGCTGTTTATCTGAAATAACAGAATATTTCAATCAGTAAATCCTCTCTACTAGGCTAGTGAAACTTAACTAAACTACTAAGCAAAATGAAAATAAAAAGAAGCTAAGCTAAGGAACTATTTACATGCAAAACAAACAAAAGACAAAACAAAAGTGGTTGATCATAATCAGAATAATTCAGTGAATCCCGTTCACTGCAGATCTGATTAAAAACACATGGAATGGAGTTAAAAAAAACATTTGGCATGTATTTCAACCCATTCACAATGCAAAGCCCAAGTTAACCAGAACATTAGTTTGAGTAAATAATATTCTAAAACAGTGGTTCTTAACCTGTGTTCTATCGAACCCTGAGTCGGTCTCAGGGGTTCGGTGGAGCCTCTGCCGCGGAGGTAAAGACACACTTGTGTAAGGCCGTTATGACACGTTCCGCTTGGCCATCACTTGCTGCAGAGGATCACGTTGCATTGCTTGGCCAATCATTGCTGCGGGGAATTTAGTGCGCGCAGCAGTCAACGGCTGTCGTAGTTGTACGTCGTGTGGTTTCTTTCTTAATATTTTAATCCATACTAAATATGTCGAGCAAAAAAAGAAAGTGGTCGGACGAATATGTACAACATGGATTCACGGGTATCACGGAACGGGATGGGAGTCAACGTCCTATCTGCATGATATGCAATGCCAAGTTGAGCAACTTTAGCCTCGCACCGGCAAAACTAAAGGAACACTTCTTGAAGCTGCATGGAGATGAGGAATACAAGAACACAACGCTTGCTGAATTCAAGGTGAAACGAGCCAGATTCGATGAAAGGGCCACTCTGCCTGCTCTTGGGTTTTTACCCGTTGACAAACCGATCCTGATTAAAAAAAAATAATAATAATTAAGTTATTAAAAAAATCCAAATTTATTTTTAATCAGTAAAATTGTAAAAAAATATATTTTTGGAGCTGAAATTCTTTTATAGAGCCGAAATATTTTTTGGGGTCAGAATAAAGAAATACCGTAATTTGTTGTGTGTTCATGCACTGTGTTGGTTTTGTTTTTTGAGCAAGGTGATGTTCATGTACGGCTCATTTTGTGCACCAGTAAAAAGACATATATCTATGTCTTGAATTTTGAAAAAGAAAATCACTAAAGAAGGTTTCAGTGAATGAGCATATGAAACTGGTGGGTTCGGTACCTAAAAAAAGGTTAAGAACCATTGTTCTAAATACTGTTGTCAGGAGTCTGAATCCACCCTGCCTTTGTTTTGGTATTGTCATATTGTGTCTCAATTTTGGGTGGAAGTTGAAAAAATGTGTTTAAAGATTGGTCTGTCTATCAAGCTTGATGTGGTTTCTGTTTTACTAGGAGAGTTCATCAACAGTCATGATTTAGTTAATTTAATCATTGTACTTGGTAAAAGGTTTATTTTTAAAGCCAAAAATAGTTTCTCACTTAGTATTAATTTCTTTAAAATATTTATTCAGCATTTTATAACTTTAGAAAGCTATATGGTTGAAACCGATAATGAAGCTAGAAAACATAAAAATAGATGGGAAGTTCTCAAATGTTTATCCTGAAAATGTAATTTGTGGATGAATGATTTCCTTCAATGTGGGCGAATGAATGTGAATGAGTGTGTGTGTGTGTGTGTGTGTGTGTGTGTGTGTGTGTGTGTGTGTGTGTGTGTGTGTGTGTGTGTGTGTGTGTGTGTGTGTGTGTGTGTGTGTGTGTATGTTTGTGGGGGGGGGGGAGGGAGTGTGGGAGGGAGGTTTTTGGGTTGGTACATTAACTGTGTAAATGTATTCTGTGCTGTGATTTATGTTGATTTAATAAAAAAAAAAAAAATACTGATTTGCTCAGTAAAATAATTTAAACCTTATGGATCGCTTGCCTTTGTTTATGCGATTCTACCTCCAGGCGCTAGGGGGCGCTGCGGCGATCAGTCGCTAAAATCGGTTACTTTAAAGTTACCAAAATTGCCGGGTGAAGTATCTTGCCCAAGGACACAATGACTGAGACAGTCAGAGCGGAGGATCAAGCCAGCAACCCACCAGTTACAGGACACACTCCCTAACTCTTGCGCTACCATCGCAAGTGAAAGAAGCTTCATTAAAAAAGAGGAAAGCTATTTTGGCTTTGACTTTTGTCTGCAGGTTGCAATGTATGTGGCAAAACGGAGCGATGAATCCAGCCAGAATCCAGCCAGATGCTGGTCTTTGTAGGATTTGACATTTTCCAAAGCTGAGACATCGGAACAGGAAATATTTGGGGGAGCTGAAGGCTCAACTATTCTGATCCCAAACGATGTGTTTGGTATAACTGGCTTCAAGCCAATTCAATTCAATTCAATTCAATTTTATTTATATAGCGCCAAATCATGAAACATGTCATCTCAAGGCACTTTACAAAATCAAGTTCAATCATATTATACAGATTGGGTCAGATTATACAGATTGGTCAAAATGTTCCTATATAAGGAAACCAGTTGATTGCATCAAAGTCCCGACAAGCAGCATTCACTCCTGGGGAACCGTAGAGCTACAGGGAGAGTCGTCTGCATTGTACATGGCTTTGCTGCAATCCCTCATACTGAGCAAGCATGAAGCGACAGTGGGAAGAAAAACCACCCATTAACGGGAAAAAAAAACCTCCGGCAGAACCGGGCTCAGTATGAACGGTCATCTGCCTCGACCGACTGGGGTTACAGTAGACAGAGCAGAGACACAACAAGAGAGACAAAAAAGCACAGAAGCACACATTGATCTAGTAATCTGTTCTACATTAGATGGTAGTAACGGGTGAGCCGTCTTCTCTGGATGATGTCAAAGTTAACAGAACGCCAGACCAGGTGTACCTACTATGAAGAAAAAGAGAGAGAGCAAAAAGTTAAAAGCTGAAATGACGACAGTCATTTCAATGTAATACAATGCAAAACTGGAGAACCGTAGAATGAAGAACAGTAGAAATCAGTAGAGTGAGAAAAATAGACCCTGATGTCCTCCAGCAGCCTAAGCCTATAGCAGCATAACTATAGAGGTAGCTCAGGGTAACATGAGCCACTCTGACTATAAGCTTTGTCAAAAAGGAACGTTTTAAGATTAGTCTTAAAAGTAGACGGGGTGTCTGCCTCACGGACCAAAACTGGGAGTTGGTTCCACAGGAGAAGAGCCTGATAGCTGAAGGATCCTCCTCCCATTCTACTTTTAGAGACTCTAGGAACCACCAGCAGACCTTCAGTCTGAGAGCGAAGTGCTCTGTTAAGAACATACGGGGTAATCAGAGCTCTGATTGTCATGAATCGGGGACAGGAGGACCCAATATTCAGCCAACAACAAGCGAGGTACGTGGAATAACCAAGTTTTAATAAACAGAACTGGTTAGTGCAGGAACAGACAGTCTCAATGGTCAAAATGGGAATCCAAAAACCGGTACACAGAGAGGCAGTCCAAAAACAGGCAGAAAAATCAGAAACAGGTACAGGCTCAGGTCGGTAAACAGGTAAGCTATCGGAACAGGGCAGGAAATCAGGATCAGGTATCAGGCTGGCTCAGATGTCAAAAAAGGCAGTTGGGTTAAATCTACAGCCAATAGGGATGCTGGACAAAATTCACCAAAGGCTAGTTAGACAATGATCTGGCAGAGTGCAGGAGACAGAGGCAGGTATAAATAAGGGAGTGAGCAGGTGAATTGAGTAGAAACTAATTACAGGAAAACAGGTGGAACTAATCAGAGGCAGGGAAGTGACTGACAGAGAACCGAACTGATAGGTTGGTGACTGCTGACAGGGGAGTGACAAACTAATTGGGTGAAAACAGGGAGGTGAGCTGGCAGGTGAACATAACTGAACTAAAAGCTTGCAGAACCCTGACTGATAATATAAAACGAAGAACAAAAGTAAACCACAACAAAACTCAAACTATTCCATAAACCAAAACTAAGACAGAACCTAACCCTAAGACAGAATCGGTAAAATAGACAAAAAAGTACAAAACAAACCAATAACAAAACTCCAATCATGACACTGATATATGATGGAGCTTGATTATTAAGGGCTTTATTCGTTAGAAGAAGAATTTTAAATTCTATTCTTGATTTAACAGGAAGCCAATGAAGGGAAGCTAAAATTGGAGAAATATGATCCCTCTTGTTGATTTTCATCAGAACTCTCGCTGCAGCATTTTGGATCAGCTGAAGACTTTGAACTGCATTTTGTGGACTTCCTGATAGTAAAGAATTACAATAGTCCAGCCTTGAAGTAACAAATGCATGGACTAGTTTTTCAGCATCACTCCTGGACAGAATGTTTCTAATTTTGGCGATATTCCTGAGGTGAAAAAAGGAAACTCTGGAAACCTGTTTAATATGGGATTTAAATGACATGTCTTGGTCAAAAATAACACAGAGATTTTTTACTTTATTACCAGAGGCCAAGTTAATGCCATCCAGATTAAGTGATTCATTAAGAAGTTTATTTTTTGAGGACTCTGGTCCAAAGATTACAACTTCTGTCTTGTCAGAATTTAAATGCAGAAAATTTAAAGTCATCCAGCTTTTGATGTCATCAAGACATGCCTGTAGTTGAATAATTGATTGGATTCATCAGGATTTATGGATAAATATAGCTGTGTGTCATCAGCATAACAGTGGAAATTAATCCCATGGTGTCTGATAATTTTGCCAATCGGAAGCATATATATAGTAAAGAGAATTGGTCCAAGGACTGAACCCTGTGGTACCCCACAAGTGACCCTAGAGTTTGAGGAAGTTTTATTATTAACATGAACAAACTGGAATCTGTCCGACAGATAAAATTTAAACCAGCCTACTGCTTTGCCCTTAATCTCTACAATATGTTCAAGTCTTTGTAGGAGAATATTGTGATCAACTGTATCAAATGCAGCACTGAGATCTAACAGGACAAGTACAGACACAAGTCCATTATCTGAGGCCATGAGAATATCATTGGTGACCTTCACCAGAGCTGTTTCAGTGATACGATGAGCTCTGAAGCCTGACTGAAACTCCTCAAGTAGATCATTACTTTGTAAAGGTTTTCATAGTTGATTAGCAACTACTTTCTCAAGCATTCTAGATAAGAAAAGAAGATTAGATATAGGTCTGTAATTTACTAACTCATCTTGATCAAGAGAAGGTTTCTTAAGTAAAGATTTAATAACAGCTACTTTAAAAGCCTGTGGTACATATCCATTTACTAAGGATAGATTAATCATGTCTAAAATAGGACCACTAATCAAAGGGAATACCTCCTTAAATAATTTGGTTGTTATTGGGTCTAACATACAGGTAGAAGGTTTAGATGAAGCTAATATTTTAGATAGCTCAGAAAGCTCTACTGCTTCTAAACAGTTCAGACACTGTGCAGGTTCTAAAGATTCCTCCAACGCTGCCTCACTTACTGAGGACGAGGTAATCATGTTTGGGAGGATGCCTATTATTTTATTTTTAATGGAATCAATTTTATTTATGAAGAATCCCATAAAATCATTACTGCTAAGAGCTAAGGGAATGGATGGATGAACGGAGCTGTGACTCCTGTAAATTTGGCAACTGTACTGAAGAGAAATCTAGGATTATTTTTGTTCTCCTCAATTAATGATAAAAAATATGCTGCTCTAACTCTGCGAAGGCTCTTATTATACAACAATAGACTGTCTTTCCAGATTAGGTAGGATTCCTCTTGGTGTGTGGAGCGCCATTTTCTCTCCAATTTCCTAACATTGTGCTTCAAGGAACGCAGCTCTGAATTAAACCAGGGAGCCAGCTTCCTGTGAATAATCACCTTCTTTTTCAAGGGAGCTACATTGTCTAATGCAGAACGCAATGACAAAGTCATACCGTTAACAAAGACATCTATTTGTGAATGGGAAGAAACAACATTGCTGCTAGTGCCACGTTTCTGACTATTGAGCTCCCAATCACCAGGGTCGGCTTCTCAGCGGGTGTGTCGCTGAGTGGGGAAAACTTGTTAGAAACGCAGACGAGTTGGTGGTGACCTGGGGGCTGGAATCTAGAGCTATGCTTCCTACGAACCGTCACCCAGTCGGCCTCGTTACCCGGCTGCACGGGTGCTGCTTCTGGAAGACCACTAAGTCAAGTAACGTTAGGTCTATGTGGCTCCGTGCTAGCAAAGGGGCGGCTATCAGCTGGTTTTTCAACAGCACGGAGCCGGGTCTCCAATTCTGACACCCTCGCCTCCAAAGCTACAAAAACACTACATTCATTACAAGTACCATTATCACTAAAGGAGGCAGAGGAATAGCTAAACATCTGACACAGAGAGCAGGAGATAGGGGAAGACTTAGACAGAGACGGAGAAGCTGAAGTAATAGTAGGAGAAGGAGCCATTGTGGAGCTAAAGCTAGGCTAGGCTAAAGCTAGGCTAGCGCCCTTTTACCACGCCACAAAGCAAACCGTGTGAAACACGAGGAGTTCCCAAGCGCGATGTGCAGCAACAGAAAATGTTTTAAAAGTGCTTATGTGTTAGAAACAGAGGTTACAGCAAAGAGATTAAAGATAAAAGCTAGAGAGTCTGGAGCAACAGACCGCAAATTCACACCGTGACAACAGGAACTGACACAAAATACGCCTTACCGCAAACAGGAAGTGACCTCAAAGAACAAAGGACCACTCACCAAAAGACCAGGGAGATGATGCAAAAACTGCCTTGAATTTCTAACTAAAACCTGCTGTTCACTGAAATCCAGAAAACTCAGTGAGTGCGAAAGAATCCTGGTATATTGTAAATACGCATGGACCCAAGAACATTTGCAATGTCCTAAAAAACCCCAATGAAAGTGGAATTAAGCACATGTGTGAATACCAGACTGATCTCTTATGACGCCAAATACACAAGCAGCTGGAAATCGACCCTAAAGGGGGGATTCTCCTGGCAGAGCAATCAAGTATCACATGTTGCAGCAAGAACACAAGCTGAACAATACGACATAGTGAATGTGAAGCTCCTAAATGGGGTATGTAAAAACAGACTGGACAAATACATTTGCTTTATTTACAATATCAGATATCTGTTCATGCACATCTCTGGCATAGATTGCACACATTATTACTTGAAATTAATTTAGAGGTTTGCTCGGGACAGATGAGGATCCAACATATTAAATTTTACCCAGGCGATTGTTTAAAAAACTGCGGTAAACAGAAAATCATTCAGTTTAACCATTTAAAAGAAACATGATGTCATCACTGCACCTCTGAACGCGCTCCTTATCACAAAGCAAACCCTGATGTTATATTCAGTGAATTGTGACAGTCAACCTGATCACAATGATAGCATCAAGGGTTTTCCACACCGAGGTGCACATGCTTTAACATGCAGCCATGTAATTGCAAAAACGTAGGTATATTAATTGTTCATCATGCCTCTATCATGTGTACAACAGCATTCAAGCAGCTGCTATGGATGACTATTTGTTGCTGTGATGTAGTTTACATTTTTATATTATATTTTAGTTTTTAATTTCTCTTTTCAATGTTTTTTTTACAGTAGAAAGGTGCTTTATAGAGAAAATTTACTACAACAGTTGTTTTTACATCATCAGCATACAGGATACCCTCAATGTGCCGCCAACGGTGCCAATAAGGTTAGAAACACTTGGGCACAAGTCATGGATGTTTGGAGGTGGCAGCATCATGGTCTGGAATTTCCTTTTTAGCAAATGTCACTGGCTGACTTCATATATAAAAAAGTTGGATGGAGAAATGTAAGACCTTCTGGATGAGAATCAGAAGATTTCTCAGAGACGAAATGGTGGACTTTAAAGAAAAGGCAAGGCAAGTTTACTTATGAAGCACTTTTCAGTAAGAAGACAAATCAAAGTGCTGAACATGAAGAAAACAAAAAATAGAGAAAAGAGAAGCATTACAGAGACAGAGGAAATACATAACAGAGGAACAGTAGCAGCAGGTTAGGATATCAGACCAATTGGAATTCAAACGTTCACATTAACATTTAAAGGCAACTCTAAACAAATGAGTTTCTAATCTTGATTTAAAGGAACTCTTTCTGCACTTTTCCGGTTTTCTGGGAGTTTGTTCCAGATCAGTGGAGCATAGGAACTAAATGCTGCTTCTCCATGTCTGGTTCTGGTTCTGGTTTTGCAGAGCAGGCTGGAGCCAGAAGACCTGAGTGGTCTGGAGGGTTGATGCCCTGATAACAAGTCTGTGATGTATTTAGGTGCTAATTCAGGGAGTTATAGACTAACAGAAGGATTTTAAAGTCTATTCTCTGAGATCCAGGGAGCCAGTGGAAGGACTTCAGAACCGGGTCCATGTTCTCTACGTTCTTAGTCTTAGTGAGGACTTCAGAACCGGGTCCATGTTCTTTACGTTCTTAGTCTTAGGGAGGACTTCAGAACCGGGTCCATGTTCTTTACGTTCTTAGTCTCAGTGGAAGGACTTCAGAACCGGGTCCATGTTCTCTACGTTCTTAGTCTTAGTGAGGACTTCAGAACCGGGTCCATGTTCTTTACGTTCTTAGTCTCAGTGGAAGGACTTCAGAACCGGGTCCATGTTCTCTACGTTCTTAGTTTTAGTGAGGACTTCAGAACCGGGTCCATGTTCTCTACGTTCTTAGTCTTAGTGGAAGGACTTCAGAACCGGGTCCATGTTCTCTACGTTCTTAGTCTTAGTGAGGACTTCAGAACCGGGTCCATGTTCTCTACGTTCTTAGTCTTAGTGAGGACTTCAGAACCGGGTCCATGTTCTCTACGTTCTTAGTCTTAGTGAGGACTTCAGAACCGGGTCCATGTTCTCTACGTTCTTAGTCTTAGTGAGGACTTCAGAACCGGGTCCATGTTCTCTACATTCTTAGTCTTAGTGGAAGGACTTCAGAACCGGGTCCATGTTCTCTACGTTCTTAGTCTTAGTGAGGACTTCAGAACCGCGTCCATGTTCTCTACATTCTTAGTCTTAGTGAGGACTTCAGAACCTGGTCCATGTTCTCTACGTTCTTAGTCTTAGTGAGGACTTCAGAACCGGGTCCATGTTCTCTACGTTCTTAGTCTTAGTGAGGACTTCAGAACCGGGTCCATGTTCTCTACGTTCTTAGTCTTAGTGAGGACTTCAGAACTGGGTCCATGTTCTCTACGTTCTTAGTCTTAGTGAGGACTTCAGAACCGGGTCCATGTTCTCTACGTTCTTAGTCTCAGTGGAAGGACTTCAGAACCGGGTCCATGTTCTCTACGTTCTTAGTTTTAGTGACGACTTCAGAGCCGGGTCCATGTTCTCTACGTTCTTAGTCTTAGTGGAAAGACTTCAGAACCGGGTCCATGTTCTCTACGTTCTTAGTTTTAGTGACGACTTCAGAACCGGGTCCATGTTCTCTACGTTCTTAGTCTTAGTGAGGACTTCAGAACCGGGTCCATGTTCTCTACGTTCTTAGTCTTAGTGAGGACTTCAGAACCGGGTCCATGTTCTCTACGTTCTTAGTCTTAGTGAGGTCTTTAGAACCGGGTCCATGTTCTCTATGTTCTTAGTCTTAGTGAGGATTTCAGAACCGGGTCCATGTTCTCTACGTTATTAGTCTTAGTGAGGACTTCAGAACCGGGTCCATATTCTCTACGTTCTTAGTCTTAGTGAGGATTTCAGAACCGGGTCCATGTTCTCTACGTTCTTAGTCTTAGTGAGGACTTCAGAACCGGGTCCATGTTCTCTACGTTCTTAGTCTTAGTGAGGACTTCAGAACCGGGTCCATGTTCTCTACGTTCTTAGTCTTAGTGAGGACTTCAGAACCGGGTCCATGTTCTCCACGTTCTTAGTCTTAGTGAGGACGCGGGCAGCAGCGTTCTGGATCAGCTGCAGCTGTCTGATCCACTTTTTAGGCAGACCTGTGAAAACACCGTTGCAGTGATCAGTTCTACTAAAGATAAACATGGATTAGTTTTTCCAGATCCTGATGAGACATCAGTCCTTTAATCCTGGAAATGTTCTCCATGTTCTAGAAGGTCCACTTTGTCTTTAGATGGAGGTTCAGGTCTGAGTCCATCACTACTCCCAGGTTTCAGGCCTGATCAGTGGTTCCTAGCTAAAGCAGCTGAAGCTGTGAGCTAACTCTTGATCTCTCCTCTATTGGTCCAGAAATTATTACTCCAGTTTTGTTTTTATTCAGTTAAAGAACATTTTGTCTCATCCATGCATTGATTTCTTCTATTTCCTCAGAGCTTGAACTGGTCGTCTGCATAGTGATGGTAGCTGATGTTGTTTTTATGACCTGAGCTAGAGGAGCATGTAGATATTGAAGAGGAGGGACCCTTGGGGAACCCCACATGGTAAATAGCTTGTACTTGTATAGTGCTATACATGACCCCAAAGCGCTTTACACTGGGGCAGGCTGCCATACATAGGCCCCACTTCAGCCTCTGAATTTCGGCAAGTGTCTTGCCCAAGGACACCACGACTGAGATAGGGGATCGAACCGGCAACCCGTCAATTGCAGGACGAACTCCCTGGCTCCTGCGCCACTGTCACCCCATGTAGCTAAAGGGAGTGTAGATATTGGGGGTACCCTCTGGACAGGTCGCCAGTCCATCACAGGGCATGAGACCAGGTCCTTCATAGAGGACACATTGAGGCCAACGGAGTCTTTATGCTGCATTCAGACCAAACGGTTTCTGAGCATCAAAACGGCGTCCAACGCCTTAGCTTGGATGCTTGTGCATCTAAAAGTCAGACACGCTGTCTGCAGCCTCAATGCTGTGACGGTGTGTCTCCTGTTGGGAGGAGCTACCCTGTTCTTTTCCTCTGCCGGTTTGATGTTAACATTTATCAGTGGTGAGGAGTAAAGATATTTTGCCTGTCGGAAAACCTGCCACTACGTCACATAGCAGGGTCTCTCTGATCGATTGACCATCTCATTGTCTCTAAAACTTGTTAATGAGCGCATGGTTTGGGATGAGAAGATTAACAGTGAAAGGACAGGTAGGAAGCCTCATCTATGGTCTTATGATCTACAGCAGCAACCTGGGAGGGCAGTGGTGTTTGAAATTATTCTATTTTTAAAGGTTGATTTGCACAGTTTTAATTATGACTGTTTTAGTCAAACAGTGATTCAGGAACTGTTGTTACTTTTGGATATTTATTTATTATTTTACTGAGACTCCTTTTATTAGTGACTGAATATGTAGTACAACGCAGCTGATCCTTGTATCCAAGGGAGACTAATAGAGATACTTTGACGCTCTGCGTCCAGCTGCCAAAGTTCAGATTTTCTAACTCTGGCGTTGGCCGCTCTAGAGGTGCTTAACGCGCGTCAAGCCAAAGGCGCAGAAAGCTTGGAAACATGGAGCACAAGATGCGCCGACACGCTGAGAGACGTCTCGAAGCCCCTTGAGGCGTGTAGACTTTGTATGTAAACCAGATTGCCTTGGTTTCTGAATACAACCGAAGAGGTGCGTTTAAAGCTTCAACAAAGACTTTTAGTTGTCATGTGTTGATTTCTGGATCAGACAAACATATTCCTAACAGAAGCTTCATCCAGCATCCCAGATGTTTCTCCTCCCTGGTGAGCAGATAACGTTTCAGCCAAACATCACCATCAATCCTCACATGGGTTCCTATCAGCAGAGTGATGTTAATCTGCCAGGATGGGCCTCCTTCCCCTCCTCGCCATCACCTCCCTGACCTCCATGAGTGTGAACAAGAAAATTATTCTGGATCCATCAGGAAACGCAGGAAAGATAGAAAAAAATCCAATTCAGCAGGCGAGCAGCGGGAGGAATCCCATTCTCCAGCTGCCATTCCCTGCGCTGGTGGGATAATAGCAGGCGTCCCGGTGTTGGGATAAGCTGTGATAACAAATAGCTCAATCTGCTGTGTGTCCTCATCTGCTGTTCTATCTCTCTCACACACAAAGCAACAGAACGATGATTAATGGCTGGGGTCGAGGTCCGTATGAAGCACCAAGAACCTTCACACAGAAGATGATCAGAAGATTAAGGTTCTGTTTTCAGAGTATGGAGCGGGATCAGCAGCAGGAGGAGAAAATCCACCGCAGACGGTTTAGTTCAAATGTCCCTAAATGTCTTTTTAAACTGGTTACATTAAACATGAGAGGAATTAAAAAAGCAAAGGTTATTGCAGCTCCATTACCGCAGATCCACATCCTGGTGGGAAGCTGGCTGTTCCCTGCTCTGAGCGGAGTAATAAAATTCTTCTAACAAGACCCAGTTATTGCTTTCCTACTGTTTTCATCTCATCCCAGACTCTCGTCTCGTACTCCTTAATGGCCTCGCATTCAATCCGTCGCTAACGAGGCGAGAGGGAGAGAACGACGGGTAGGCAGAGGCTGTCCGAGCTGCTCTGGGAAAAAAGGTCATCTATAAATGACCCGCCGGGTGACTCGCAGGCAGACAGTCGACATTTAAACACTTTATGACTTAATAAACTAGAGAGTGGAGAGGAAGCATGGTCAAGGTTCTAAAGCTGAAATACTGCTGGGTTTAATTTACACCAAACATGATAAAATATGGTGTTAAACAATACTTTTCAAACCATCTGCTGGTATTCCCAGGATCCTGTCTTAGCTACTCCTGTTCCTCAGATGGAAAGGATGTTTCAAGCCACCACAGATCCTTACAGCAGAACGTGGCTAAAGTCACTAGGAGGGATTTAAGGACGGCGGAGTCGGTTGAGACTGAGGGGGGATTTCTTTAAGATGGAGCCACTCAGGGTCTAATTTTCTCACTCTACTGATTTCTACTGTTCTTCATTCTACTGTTCTCCAGTTTTGCATTGTATTACATTGAAATGACTGTCGTCATTTCAGCTTTTAACTTTTTGCTCTCTCTCTTTTTCTTCATAGTAGGTACACCTGGTCTGGCGTTCTGTTAACTTTGACATCATCCAGAGAAGACGGCTCACCCGTTACTACCATCTAATGTAGAACAGATTACTAGATCAATGTGTGCTTCTGTGCTTTTTGTCTCTCTTGTTGTGTCTCTGCTCTGTCTTCTGTAACCCCAGTCGGCAGTCGAGGCAGATGACCGTTCATACTGAGCCCGGTTCTGCCGGAGGTTTTTTTTTCCCGTTAATGGGTGGTTTTTCTTCCCACTGTCGCTTCATGCTTGCTCAGTATGAGGGATTGCAGCAAAGCCATGTACAATGCAGACGACTCTCCCTGTGGCTCTACGGTTCCCCAGGAGTGAATGCTGCTTGTCGGGACTTTGATGCAATCAACTGGTTTCCTTATATAGGACATTTTGACCAATCTGTATAATCTGACCCAATCTGTATAATATGATTGAACTTGATTTTGTAAAGTGCCTTGAGATGACATGTTTCATGATTTGGCGCTATATAAATAAAATTGAATTGAATTGAACTCTAATGATTTCAGCTGGTGAACCCAATATTCAGCTGGACACACAGATACGTTTAAAAGGTGTATTGTGAAGATGAGGAGTGGCGGGTGAGGCAGACAAACAGAACCAGACTTGGCAGATGCACCTTGGCTGGAGGTGCAGGGATGAGCAGGAGACCAGAGCAGGCGGTGTAGACCAGGGAACCACCAGAACGGGCAGAGCAATCGGCATAATAACACCCACGTTTCAGAGAAAAATAGAAATAAGGGAAATGAGCCAATTGATTATGATTTGTTCTACATCATCAACTTCTGAACACGGTGCTGCGTCTGAGTCTATAGGTAATGAGATGGTGGAGCTACGTACAGCAAGTTTGAAACCTGCTTTAACCCTCAACCTTTCAAAGTTGATTTCCTTTATTTCATGAATTTCCCTCATTTGACTTTTCTGTTTTAACCCAGTCCTGGAAATTTTCCATTTTAAAACCTGGAAGGACAGATTTGAAATGGGGTTCAGTTGTGCGGATGTGAGTAGTACATGTCTGACATGAGGTAGACGACTCTTCAACACTTTGACATTTTCAACCAACGTCCAGTCAGAGGAGGAAGCAGAAGAGAGCTTTATTCTCCAAGATGTCCCAGTGTGGGAGAGGCTGCAGTTCTTCCATTAGAAAAGAACGTGAAGCCTGGTGGAAAAGTACCGCAGGATGTTTGTCTGCAGCTTTATTTTCCTACCAGACACGATGGTGGGAACATCTAAGTCCAAACCTCAATGTCCCATCTGCGTGCAAAGCCCTTATGGAAATAAAGTTCGACATAGCCGTAAAAAACACACCCAAAACACATCAGCACAGCATTGTTTCAAGGGACACTAATGGGTAGCTTAGCCAAAACCCAGTAAAACACATTAGAAACAAACCATTCAACTTTTCCTGCTAAAGTCTGCCAAACCTCTGCCTCCGTGTCCATTCTGTTGACTTTGGGGAAATCCGACTGGAAGAAGTTGGAGCCGGAAGGGAGGGAGCAAACGGCTAGCTCAAGGTTAACGCCCTCGTTTGGGAACCAGGCCTGGGTGAGCTTTAAACGAGTGTTGTGCAATTACACGCTGTTTAAAGTTATTTAATGTTTAATAAATAACTCTGTCTGTTAGATATCGTTTGGTGAATATCAGCCCAAACAGCTGATATCAGGACAATAGTTGAAAGGAATGATTCGAGCACTGGTGATCTTTTAACAGCAAACTCTGCACACACATAGAATAAAGGAGCGACAACTTCTCTTCAAGTTCAAGAATTTATTAACAGAAATAAAATTAACACCCAGAGAACATCACTATATAATGCTGTTTATCTGAATTAACACTATTTTTCAATCAACAAATCCTCTTTACTATGCTAGTGAAACTTAACTAAACTACTAAGCAAAATAAAAAGAAGCTAAGGAACTATGTACACACAAAGAAACAAAAGACAAAATAAAATGGTTGATCACCATCAGAATAATTCAGTGAATCCTGGTTCACTGCAGATCTGAGGTAAAGAACCAAAGTTCATCTTAAAGAACATGGAATAAGGTTAAATTAGCTTAACTAATTCAGAAAAACATCTGGTGGTTCAACCCATTCACAAAGCAAATCCTGAGTTAAACAAACATTATTTAATAAAATAACATTTTAAAGAATGATTTGCTCAGTAAACATCAGTAAACTTTAGGGACGCTTGATTTTATTAATGCGATTATACCTCCGGGAAGCTAGGGCTGCTGTAGCGATCGGTCGCTAAATGGTTTAATCTTAAAGTTATACAAAAACACCATTAAATCGACATTAATACTCCATATTAATGTGGTAATAATGCTCATAGCAGTATCAAACGATGGTAGAGCGAAACAAAACAAACTTTATGTTTGAAACGAACTGCAGTTGTGTATCCGGGAAGAGCGAATGTTACTGGAAGCTAATAGCATGAGGCTAGCGGACATTTGGCGCTAATTTTAAAAAGCTTCGGCTTTATTTTGGTCGTAATGAGCGGACCGAATAACACAAACATTATTATCCCATCAATGTAAAAAACCCTTATGGAGATAACGTTTGTTATAACCGTAAAAACACACTCACTACATCAGCATGGCATGGTTTCAAAGAAGCTAGCGGGAGCTATGTCTGTTAGCTCCACGTGTTTTAAAAACACTGTGAAAATGCATTAAGTAAACGTTCTAAATAAACCATTTAACTTTCCCCGTTTATTTCTCTGCCAAACCTGTCGGTGCCTTTAGGGTTTGCAGCAAGATGCTGCAGATCTTCTCTGTTGTGTTATCTCTGTCTTCTGTTGGGCTAGCAGCATCAGAGTAAATTGACTTGAAAAAGCTCAGCAAGCTGATAAAGAAGCCACTCCTCATTAAAAAAGACACAGTGGAGCAAGTTTCCAGTGTTTGATTCCTGGGAAGAGATATTTGGTCTCAGAGGACCTAACGTTGAACTCAACCACCAACTAACTGATTAAAAAGCACAACAAGGACCGTGCTTCCTCAGAACAATCAAGAGACTTGGGTTCTAGTCTCTACAACAAGTCTTAAAGACTGCTGGACTCATCAGCAATGCAAACCTGCCCACCATCAGAATCATAATGAGAATGAGAAATACTTTAATAATCCCAGAGGGAAATTACAGTTCCAGTGCAACCATCCATCACAAACATCACAAACATTTCGGGGGAACGATTGACTGAGGCCTTGCTGCCGAGGACCCCGCCTGACGCGGTTTCCACAGGGCGCTGCCTTTAACTCTGTGGAAAGATAGGAGCCACATTTGGGGAGGGAGAGGAAAAAAAGTTCAGGATACAGATTGAGATATCAAAAAAACCTCGCACGAGAAAAGCACATATGATGAGACAACATTTATGCAGGGGGTTAACCTTGGAGACTAGTCGCATGAAGCTCGTATGTTGTTGTGGGCATCAGTTATGTGTGTGTGTGTGTGTGTGTGAGTGAAAGTTGTTTTATTTCCATGAACGCTGTCCAGAGGGCCATTGTCCTTGATATGATGGAAAAGTTATCAACCGGCCTGCAGTTCAGAACGCATCCACAGATGTCCGCGGGGAGGAGGGAGCGGGGGGAGCAGTTATGAGAACAAGCTGCACCAACTTTTCCGTGAGCTTTAAAGTCTTTTCATTGCTGGCTCCATGTGGCGAATCCAATATTCCAAATCTGTTGGGCTTTCTTTAAGCACCTCCAGATTTTATCCCATCTCCCCTTTGAGTTCAACCACCGAAGCCAGTCTGCGTTCCAGCGCATCCAGCTTGCGGCTCTGCTCCATCCATCATCCATGGATGGATGGATGGAGCCAGTAGCGTGATCAAGGCCATAATTGCTACCGACATCTGCTGAATTTGCCGATACATCAAAAATCCACCGAATCCAATTAGCAGAAGTCCAAGTATCATGAATCCAAACATGTATACGTCTTCCACGTCCTCGACTGACAACATTGAAAAACACACCATTTTCCACCTGTTCCAAAAATCTAGGGTGTATCCCACGAAATGTGTCCCGTCAGGACAGGACGGGTCCCCTTTTCCCTGCCTTCCCGTCAAAGAAATTTGATCAATAGCATTGAGAGACCAGCTGACCAGATCCATAGTTTTCAGCGTTCGGGTGATATGAAGACAGTGCTCAGATGCACCATGGAGACATTTCTACCTCACGATGGCTCCTGAAGTCATCCAGCATCATCAGGGACCGTTACCATCCAGCCCACAAACTGACTGATCTCCTCCCATCAGGGAGAAGATGCAGGTCCACTCCAGGCTTTTGCTATGTAGTAAAATGCTTCAGTCAATGGAGCTGCACTGCTATATGGTCTTTGTCTCATTACCTGGGCACCGTTGGTGGAGCTCAGCTGAATCTCGTTTGCGCAGCGACATAAAGGAGTCTCATCTTGTCATAAACTGGGCAACTCAGAAGGTTTTACAGGAAACCAAAGAAACAGAGAAAAGACATTAAAACATCAAATTTAAGGCCAGAACTGTTTTCTGTCCATGTTTGAATTTGGTTGGTTTGGGTTAAAAGCATTTGAAACACAGCTCTTTGAATTGTCTTGTTATGGAAATGTGCTACACAAATAAACTTGCCTTGCCTTAAAAGGACCTTTTAGTTTTAAAATCTGCAGATTTCCCAGAAACTTTGATCCCACAGTCTCAAAATCAAGAAAATCAGTATGTTGAAAAGTTGTCATGTTCTTCCTCTCTGATCTTGAACCGGATCAGGTCAATGTGGGTTAAAACATGTGTCCACTCAATTAACTGTTAGAAATAAACTTTCCGCTTTTATCGGCTAAGAGCTAAAGGCCTCGGTCTCAGCTGATCTATGAAGACTTGATAAATGGCAGAACATGATTCTGTCAGAGTTTAAAAAAGGACTTTCTCCCTAAAAATATCCTGTGGGTGAGAAAATGTCAGTTCCAAAGTTCATTAGAGGCAGATCTGGACAGAGACGTGCAGCAGCGACACTGACAGACATGGACACTGAGCATTTGTCATCCATCACACACCGCAGCGAGGACAGCCTGCTGTCATCACCTCATGAGGCCCGTCAGCTTCATTATTTCTCTCTGTCTGCTCTCACTCACTCCATCTTCTCATCACAGAGCTGAAGATCGTCTGCAGGCTGCTGACGATTTCACATCACAGGGAGCGGGAAAGGTCAGCGAGAGGAAAAACTGAGTAATACAAACACGCAGAACACAGATGTCCTGCAGAAAACTCACACAGGGACGTTTTCGGGAGGAGATAATCTCCCATGAATAGTCCAGGGCAGCAGCAGCGGGCCACTTTAATTATCAGCCCCACCAAGTACCACAGTGGGTCCAGTTCAGGTAAATTAGGTTCAGCAAACAACAGACCTCAGAGTTCACAGACGGCACCCATCCTGCTGTGATGGTGCTGCATAAATATCCAGGCCAGACTGGCAAATTAATCTCATCAGAACCGGCCCCAGCCCACTTGTATGCTGATGTCATCTGCTGCTGATGGGACAACCATCAATCATTGCTCTAATGAAATGTGTTCAGACCAACAGCTGATTTTAATATGACGAGGATGACCTGCTCATCCGGCAGTCTCCTGCAGCACACAAGCTGCTCACCATAAACTTTATTAAAGCTAATAAAATCAGAGCCAGAAAAACTGCTTTTCTTTCTGCTGCTGCTGCTGAAGTCAGATTCTATTAGAAATCATTTTTTTTCAAAGTGAAGCCTAAGTTTTCCTTTGCTTTAATAAATATCTCTGTGTGAACTTTTATATGAATAGAAATGCATTTGCAGAAAGCTCCTGAGAGTCTAACTGAGCTGCATTAATTAGAGTAAACACAACGAGACAAAAGCTGCACAATCTTTATTCAATCATTGTGTTCATGTGACTGAGTGTTTCTGTTGAATATAATAATAATAATAATAATAATAACAATAATAAAATAATAAAAGCCCAGTCAGCACAAAGAAAAGTGAAACATTTAGCTCTGCTTCAGCCAACTGGTCACATGACACCTCCAACCAATCACAACCCTTTATCTTCCTAACGGCTCAAATAGTTGATTTACAGCGTTTCTTCTGAGATATTCTACTAATGCAGATTGATTCTTAATTTATAGATGTATTTTGAAATATGTTTCTATCTGAATAAAGTTGGATTAGCTTAGGAGTCCCAGAAAGCCCACTCTGAGAAATATTTGGTGGATCCAGTAGACTCTCAGTTTCGCTCTTAAGTCCTGATACTGAGTCCTCCAGCCTACTGTGAACAAGCAGAATGGAAAAGCAAACTGTTTGCACCATAATCACTCATAAATGTTGCCTTATTTCCAGCTAGAAATCAGGGTGTCAGTGTATGCAAGGTTAAGGGTTAAATCCTGGGAACGGTTCCTGCAGCTGGATGCTCTCACAAAATGAACCTAAAGAGGAAAAACTGGAAAACTGATTTTTTTAATACAAAAAATATTAAACTATAGAAAGCAAATGCAGACCTCTGAATTCATGAATGCTGCAAGTTGAACAGGAAGCTGCAGCGCTGAGATGAGAGGAGAGGAAACGGAGCCTGGTCGGAGGAGAGGAGCCCAGCTGAGACACCATCAGGGTAAAAACAGTAGAACTCCTCTAGAAACTAGTTATATTTACTTGAGTAACTCTTTGAACAAAATGTACTTTTACTGCACTGTATTTTTGACTTTTACCTGAGAGAGATCATTAAGAGTCACAGCTCTTGAGCCAAATTTCTGGCTCTCTATCCACCGTGAGAAACTTAATGAATAAAGAGCAGACTGTTTTAACCTGTACACCTACAGTTTAAGTTGAAGTGAGACATCTTGTTCGTACACAAGCTTTGTTGTTTTAATGGTGTTTTATTTCTGCTGAACTTATTGACCCACTTGAACACAGTAAATATTTTTACTGGAAATACTTTGCTCTGTTCTTACATACGGTTTAAACGTTAACTGCTGTAAGTATTGGTTTAATTTGTGTTTCTTCTGCCTGAATTTGTTACTTTTTAAATTATGTTTTAAAGCGATGAGATCAGAACCTTAACACCAAACTTACAGCGGACATATGCTTTTCAATCCTTTGTTTTCACATTGAAATTTTCCAGTTGTCGCCTATATAACGTGGAACAGAAAGGCTGTGGTCTGAATTCCTCGTCGATTTAGCCCCACCTTCCCCCCTTTTTGCCCCAGTTCTGAGCTGCATCTGAGAGCAACTCGTTTTGGTGCCGTCTCTTTAAATCTAACGCGTTTCACATCCTGCCCCCTCCAGGTCACAGAGTGTTCTTCTTTTCCTCGTTCGATCATTTTTGTAGTCTGCTCGGGGATGGTGTAGTGAACCGCCAAACAATTTCACTGATCTGTTTGTAGCTACACCTTCGCTCAGCTTGGACTACGAAGCATAAAAATAAAAATGCCAGATTCACGAGATCGGTAATCTGGAAGTTCATGACCTTGTTGAGCAGCTCTGCAGCAAATACTGTGGCATAATTATTTAAAAAATTTTAGAAAACTGAATGGCTTGGAAAATCTGACCAAGCAGAATCTACACATGCAGCTTCTGGAGAGACTACATTCAACTGATGTGATTTTCCAGGATCCTGGTGTTCCTGAGTGAAGGCAGGTTGGAACAGGAGATAGATTGTTGGATCAGAGCTTGGGCCTTAGTAATGCTGCTCTTTGGTGGTGAAGGGATCCATGGGTCTGAGACTCTGAGGCAGACCTAAAACTCTCTACAGGGACCATCACTTCTGGCCTGGGAACATGCAGGCATCTTCTAGGAGAAACTGAACAGGGTTGACAGGAGGGAAGGTGTGGAGATTCCATCCGGCACCGACATGTTACTTTAGGAAATAGATGGAATGCCATTCCATGATAACCGGTGGGTTGCCGGTTCAAACCCAGGCTCTCAGTTGTAGAGGGCATCTGTGGCTATGGGGTTGCTCTCCACCATCAGCAGGTGAATACATGGGTGAATGACTGAATGTGGAGCACTTTGGGGTCCTAGGGCTCAATAAAGTGATGCACAAGGACAGGACATTTGAGGTGTTTTCCCCCAGTCCCTGAAAACAGCAATTATCAAACCACTGCTGAAAAAGAACATTTTTTTCGTTTTTTTCCCCCAGTGTCCTGTCTTCTAGCAATGTGGCAATAGGAATTGATGTCTCAATGCCAAATAGAGCTCGACAGATTTTACTTTCACAAGTGGAGCAAACAGCTTTCACCATAGTGCTCCACTTGATTTATGCATGTAAATAGCTTTATTGTGATTCCTGCAGGGAGAATTTCAAATTATATGGACACTACAATGGGAAAGTAGGAGAGTAAAGGAAGAACAAGAAGAGAGAAAAAAGAAAGAGAAGAGGTGAAAGAAAGAAGAAATAAAAGGGAGAGAATGATAAAACGTCCTCTGTCTGCTCCATCACCTGGAAAGACACGCAAAAAGAACAGCACAACCAACAGACATGAAGCAACAGATACAATAGAGTAACACCTTGACGCCATTGCTAAATCATATGTATTATTATTTAAGCTGACATGTGTAATGTGAAAGGTCTGCCTAAAAAGTGGATCAGACAGCTGCAGCTGATCCAGAACGCTGCTGCCCGCGTCCTCACTAAGACTAAGAACGTAAAGAACATGGACCCGGTTCTAAAGTCCTCACTAAGACTAAGAACGTAGAGAACATGGACCCGGTTCTAAAGTCCTCACTAAGACTAAGAACGTAGAGAACATGGACCCGGTTCTAAAGTCCTCACTAAGACTAAGAACGTAGAGAACATGGACCCGGTTCTGAAGTCCTTCCACTAAGACTAAGAACGTAGAGAACATGGACCCGGTTCTGAAGTCCTTCCACTGGCTCCCTGGATCTCAGAGAATAGACTTTAGTCTATAACAGGGTTTATACGGGAATGAGTAACTCTAATTTAATGCTTTTTAATGCTCTTTTAATGCTTTTAGAAATAATTTTAATGGCATCAGCAAGTACCCATGACAATATATATATATATATATATATATATATATATATATATATATATATATATATATATATATATATATATATATATATATATATATATATATATATATATATATATGTAATTTTTATCATTTAAGGAACAAAGCAAAGGCAAAACCTATTCTTTCAAGGCAAAAACATGGAAACACTCTAAGCCTTCATTTCATCATGGCTGGATTTGTGTAATTCTCTTTATCTCTGAATCGGTCAGTCCTCACTCATATGTCTGCAGCTGGTTCAATTGCTGCTGCACACCTTTTAATGGAAAAACATAAATAAAGCACATTAGCCCATCCTGGCCTCCCTTCACTGGTTGCCTGTTTATCTTAGAGTTCAGTTTAAAGAACTTCTGTTTGTTTTTAAGGTTTTAAACAGCTTTGCCCACCTTACATAAATGAGCTTCTCCTTCACCTTTACACCCCTGCTGCTCATTCACATCTGCTGACCAACTGCTCAGCCATTCACAGTTCTGAGCAGAAGCTTAGAGGGAACAGGGCCTTCTATACTGGGCCCCTAAGTTATAGAACGACTTACCTTTGTACATTTGACAGGCCCCTCTGCTGTCCAGTTTTAAAACCTATTTTAACTCATTGGCCTTCAACCTTACTGAGATTTTATCTTTCTCAACTTTTCTTGGTACTTGTACTTCTGCTGTGCCGGCTGGTTCTATTCAATTCAATTTTCAATTTTATTTATATAGCGCCAATTCATATTGATATTATGTTTGATATCAAGTTTTTATTATTATTATTATTATTATTATTATTGTTGTTGTTTTAAACTGTTGAGTCTTTACCCAAGTCATTTTATTAGATGTTATTTTGTTTTACCTCGTGTTAACGTGCTCTTTAAATAATGATGACAATGATGATGATTATGATCACAAGAAACTTTTGCATCACCTCCCAGAAGCTGGAAAGAAAAGAGACAAAAACATTTTTCACACCTGTCTTAGTAACTCAAGGAATTATTTTAAACTAAATATTTTAGGCTAAAACATTAAACTGTTTATTGGTTGTTTTTTCTTCAGTCACGCCGTTATGTTTAGTAATTTCTGCCAAAAGCTGCAGCATTTTGATTTAATCCATCTGAATGCAGTATTTGCAAGTCATACTCTGATTAGATGGAAAGAAACCTGTCTGTGATTGGCTGGTGAGGTTTTTGAAGTCACGAGCGCACAAACAGAGTGGAGCGAGCGGAGAAACCATAGACATTATATATTATGTCCATGGGAGAAACAGCCGAGCGAGCGCACAGCTGGTGTTGAGCGTGGAAGGATCGGGTCGAGAGCGCGAGCAGACAGGGAACCGAGCGCGAGGATAGTGGGTTGAAAAGAGTTATCATAGTTGAGCGCGCACCAAACAGGTTTTGAGCGCGTGATGTTTAAACGCTGAATACCTGTCTCACTGCGCGCTCAAGCAAAAGGCACAAATATCGCTCCAGAAGTTGGTATACGGAATGATGACTGAAAAATAAGTGGGTATACCCGCGTATACCCTGGACTACACCACTGCCTGTCCGACTTCATCTAAGATCGTAAAGCATTGACACCCATTGTGCAAAGCTTAATTTTTTTTACAAATCCTTCAAAATCCTTCGTCATCTTTACCGTCGACATGCTGCAGCCATGTCCCGAATTCCTCGTTTTCCATCCACTTTTGTTGAAATTTGATTTTTCCCATTATCTAGCTCTTTCTCCGCCTCGAGCTTCTTCTTCTTCTTCTTCTTGTGTTTTATGGCGGTTGGCAAACAACTTTTGGTGCATTACCGCCACCAACTGAAATGGAGTGTGGATCGGGATTGAACTAGTCCAATATCCTACTACTATTACTACACAAAAAAAACCTAAATCCTCTTTATCAAATTAGTCTTTTTGAGAAACCTCAATAATAAAGAATAACCCTCTGATTTAGAGTCCATGACTAAAAGGTATTTTATATTTAACTTTAATTTACTGTTTTGTAATCTATTTACCAATTCATTTCTCTCAATTACATATTTACTGCAACATAATATAACATGCTCCACTGTTTCTTCTTCAAAAGAAAAATCACATTTTCCTGTAGCATGTTTCCCTATTTTAAATAACGTGCTATTTAAACCTACAGGACCAAAGCCTAACCTTGATATTACAATTTCCTCCTTTCTATTCCTTGATGTGTTTCTCATAAAGCCTACTTTTCTTTGAATATTATAAAACCATCTTCCAGTTCTTTCTTTTTCCCACTGTTTCTGCCATCTTGTTCTAATCCTTTTCTTAATTACTGATTTTATTTCACCTTTACTAAACGGAACTATTATATCAATTAGACTACATTTACTTGCTCATTTACTTGCTTTTTTTGCGTATTTATCTGCCATCTCATTCCCTTTTATTCCTATATGAGAAGGAATCCATATAAAAGAAACTATTAATCCCATTGCTTTAATTCTGAATAATAATTGCTGAATTTCTACTAATAAATCCGGTCTGCTGTTTGAATGATTGTGTTTAAATGAATATAATGCTGAACTAGAATCTGTGCAAACTAAACTTCTTAATGGTCTAATTTCTTCAATCCATTCTAATGCTAACATGATACCAAACATTTCTCCTGTATAAACTGAAATTTCATCACTGATTCTTTTACCTGATTTAAAATTAAATTCTGGGACTACAAACGAAACACCATTCCTATTATTTGAATCTTTTGAAGCATCCATAAAAAATTTTACATATCCATAATATTCTTTATCTATATATTGTTGAACCATACTTGAATCTGAAATATCCTCTTTATTTTTCCGTTTATGCAACAAAGTTAGATCCGTATCAATTTCAGGCAACATAGATGGATGAAGTAATGATCTAATAACTGTCTTACTGACATTTCCCGCCTCGAGCTTCTTTTCTGAACATTGTAAAAACATACAGCTTTACGATCAACCGGAAGCAGTTCAGCGTGTTTGGTTCCGCGCAAACACGCCGAATCAGTTATATCTGATATAATATATCTGACGAAATTGTTTTTATGAACATATTGTTTTGAGAAATAAGGCATTTTAAATGCCACCGATAATCACATTTAATAACTTTTAATGCCAATTAAGGCCTTAATTTAAAAAAAATTATTGAATGACTTATAATGCTTTTTAATGACCCGCGGAAACCCTGTATAAATCCCTGAATGGCTTAGCACCTAAATACATCACAGACTTGTTATCAATAAAATGGCAGCACATAAGACTGCTGCAGCCAGAGGCAGTCAGCTTTTTTTGTTACTTTTTGTGTTTCTGTCTATCACCACTGCAAGTGGCAGCAGAGAAGAGCTATTTGACCTTCTGCCGAATCCCGAAGCCTGTGGACCGTACCGATCGGCGAAACAGGACTTTATTCCACTCAAAGTACAACGGACAATAGGATCTCCACTCTGCCCGCCGTTAAGGCCTACGTTCCGGAGAAGATGCAAAAGGATAAGACGAGGCTGAGGCAGCGATGACCGCACCAGGCTAACGGCTAATCCACACTGGCCAGCCCTACCCCGTCTCCTACAGGCAAATGTTAGATCCCATGGCAATAAAATGGATGAAATTCAGTTAAGAATCGCCTCACGTAAGTTAGACAGCTGTGTAGCGATTTCCATGGAGACCTGGCTTAATGACTCGGTGCCTGATGGAGGGGTAGAGCTAGCAGGCCGCTCTGTTTACAGGGCTGATTGGAACGAGGCGACTGAGAGACAAAGAGGAGGAGGATTAATTATATATCTTCATAACACCTGGAGCACAGCTGTAAAAAAGATCGGAAGCTTCTGTTCCCCTGACCTGGAATATCTAGCAGTTAAGTGCAGACCTTTTAAACTGTCTAGAGAGATCAGCTCGTGATTATTATTGCTACATACATCCAGCCCAAAGCTTAAGCTAAGACAGCCCTGGAAGATCTTTACTTTTTTATCAGTGGACTTATAAACAGAAACCCAGAAGCGGCTATGAAAATTGCTGGGGACTTTAACCATGTTAATTTAAAGGCAAGTTCCATAAATTCATTAATTTCCCGACTAGAGACAATAATACACTGGATCAGGTTTACTATAAAATCCTAGGAGCATACAAAGCTGCTGCAGCTCCTCACTTTGGTTCATCAGATCACATCTCTTTAGACCTGATTCCTGCCTACAAGCCTCTGACCTGCAGAACCAGGCTGTGATAAAAACATCCAGGTTTGGACAGAAGAGGCTCAGCTTTACAGGAAACACTGACTGGGATGTATTTAAAGATGCACTGACTTAGAAAGCTACACATTATCTGTGCTTTCCTACATCCACTTCTGCTCCGATGCTGTCCTCCCCACAAAGACACTCAGAGTGTTTCCTAACCAGAACCATGGGTGGACAGCTCGGTCCCTGCTGAAGGCCCGGGATCTGATCTGGAGGCAGAGTGGCCTACAGCAGGGCTAGAAGTGAACTTAAAGGCATCCAGAAGGCCAAGCAAAGGTCCAAGCAGCGCATGGAGGACCACATCAGCAGCAACGATCCAGGAACATATGAAGAGGCATCAGAACCATCACAGACTACCAGCACAGAGACCAGCGGCTGATAATGACCGGCTCTCCCTGACACCTTCAACAGCTTCTTTGACTCTCCAAGCTGCAGGGAGCCTGAACATCTCCCCCAGCCAGAGGAGCACCATCAGCCTCTCCTCCTGCAGCTCCACCAGGTGACCTCCTCCCTGAAGAAGGTCAACACCAACCAGGCTGCAGGTCCAGACATGGTGTCAGCCCGGACGCTTAGATGGTGTGCTACCAGCTAGCAGGACATCTGGACATCTTCAACCTCTCCCTGCAGCTCTCCACGGTTCCTGCCTGTCTGAAATCCTCCGTTATCGTTCCTGTCCCCAAGAAACCAATCATCTCCTGCCTCCATGACTATCGTCCCATCGCTCTGACCCCCGTCATCATGAAGAGCTTCCAGAGGATCCTCCTAAAGTCCATCAAGGACACCGTCCCTGCTGGCCTGGACAGCCTGCAGTTCACCTACAGGGAGAATATCTCCACAGAGGACACTGTCTGGTTAGCACTCAGCTCTGACTCACCTGCAGCAGAACAACACCTGTCAGGATGCTCTTCATGGACTTCAGCATCAGGACGGTTGTTGTGCCATAACATGCCATGATAAATGATTGATCTCGGATTGGATTCTGAACAGTGGAAGAGGGTCACAAAGGAATTCCACTCTGCCCGTAACAGGAGACCCCCATGTTTGGACGGCCCTTTTTCCCAGCAGGAGGCCAGCTGTGACCACTCCTGCTGAGATAAAACCTTTCTCCCACAGACAAAGACTCTCTCTTCTCTTCAACTCTTCTCCCACTTCTTCAGACCACCTCTCCAGGACAAGGGAGAGGGCCTGAACCATGGGGCCGTATGGCCTCATCTGCTGAAACATCTGAAAGATTGCCTGGACCAACAACACTTGATCCAGGGTCTGCTAGATTCGACTGCCTGCTTCAGCAGAGGACCTGACTGAACCCGGACAAACAACATGTCCGGGCAAATACAGAGCTAAGTTGCAGTCCTAACTTCACAATCAGATGCAGGGAAAAAATCCTGCATCTGAAACAGCTCTGTGTATTTTTCCTCAGCCTGTACAGGGAAGTGAACACCAATGGAGCTGAAAGCTGGATGCTGAGGAAAACCCCTGCTTGGACTGCATCCCGGTCAAAGAACGTGGCCTCCAAGCTATCCAGACCACGCCGTTAGCCGCCTGCTGCTGCAAGGCTAACGCTAGCCTGCCAAGAACCGAGCGCTAGCCCGCTAGCACTAGCCAACCTTTCCTCCTTCAACGCTTCTTCCTGGAACGGCCAAAGTGGACAGAACTCACACATGAGGCATCAACAGGTTGGGCAGCGGTCTGAGGGTGAAGAAAAGGTTTATTGGGAAATGTTTGTAAACCGTGGTGTTTAGAACAAAGGGCTAACCGGTAGGTCGCGCTAGCCAAACATGCTATTAGCTTGCTAACATCCGGTTTCGGGCATTTGAAAAGGGAGTTCGTTTTAAAGCATAAAGCGTGACTGTTCTGCTCCGCCATCCTCCGATGGTGTTATCTGCCTTATTCCCGCATCAATATGGTATATTAATGCCGGTTTTCAAGGCAATTTTGGGAACTTTATGTTGTAACCTCTTAGCCACCGAGTTGCTGCAGCGACCCCATGCGCCCGGAGGGAGAATCGCATTAACAAACTCGGTCGTAAGGGTTTAAATAATCTTACAGGACAAACAGTCCTCAGAATATTATTTCAACAAATAATATTTTGTTTAACTTGGGCTTTGCATTGTGAATGGATTGAAATACATGGCAGATGTTTTAACTCCACTCCATGCTTTTGAAATCAGATCTGTAGTGAACAGGGATACACTGAATTAATCTGATTATGATCAACCACTTTTGTTTGTTTTCGCATGTAAATAGTTCCTTAGCTTAGCTTCTTTTTATCTTCATTTTGCTTAATAGTTTAGTTAAGTTTCACTAGCCTAGTAGAGAGGATTTATTAATCGAAATATTGTGTTAATTCAGGTAAACAGCATTACATAGTGATGTTCTCTGGATGTTCATTTTATTTCTGTTATTAAATTCTTGGACTTGAAAAGAAGTTGTCACTCTTTATTCTATGTGTGTGCAGGTTTTGCTGTTAAAAGATCGCTAGTGCTCGAATTCATCCCTTTCAACCGTTGTCTTGATATCAGCTTAAGAGCTGATCATCACCAGACAATACTTAACAGACAGAGAGTTATTTATGAAACATTAAATAACTTTAAACAGTGTATAATTGCACAACACGGTGATCCCAGACATGCTGGCTCTGAAGCTCCACAGCATGGATTCTCCACATCTCTCTGCTCCTGGATCAGTGACTTCCTCACCAACAGACCAAGGTGGTGAGGATGGGGAACATCTGCTCCACTGATCCTCAGGAACACCACAGGGCTGTGTTGTGCAATTATACACTGTTTACAATTATTTAATGTTTATTAAATAACCCTCTGTCTGTTAAGTATTGTCTGGTGATAATCAGCTCTTAAGCTGATATTAAGACAATGGTTGAAAGGAATGATTCAAGCACTAGCAATCTTCTAACAGCAAACTCTGCGCACACATAGAATAAAGGAGTGACAACTTCTTTTCAAGTCCAAGAATTTAATAACAGAAATAAAATGAACATCCAGAGAACATCACTATGTAATGCTGTTTATCTGAATTAACACAATATTTCAATCAGTAAATCCTCTCTACTAGGCCAGTGAAACTTAACTAAACTACTAAGCAAAATGAAGATAAAAAGAAGCTAAGCTAAGGAACTATTTACATGCAAAACAAACAAAAGACAAAACAAGAGTGGTTGATCATAATCAGAATAATTCAGTGAATCCTTGTTCACTGCAGATCTGATTCCAAAAGCATGGAATGGAGTTAAAAACATTTGGCATGTGTTTCAATCCATTCACAATGCAAAGCCCAAGTTAACCAGAACATTATTTTGAGTAAATAATATTCTAAAGACTGATTTGCTCAGTAAGATCATTTAAAGGAGAAGTCCGGTCAACAAGGAAAAATCAGGGTATCAATAACTAAAACTAATACGTTTGTGGTTATTTAATGAACTTAGCTTTAATCAATAAGAAAATAAAAACATAAATTGTCTTCTGGATCACTGTGTATGGGGGCGGACATTACTGGCCATATATGGGCAGTAATGTCCGCCTGACATCACATCCTTTGACGTGGGAAAGCGGAGCGCCGACAGCATTTCTCCGCGCTTTCCAAGCAAAGTCAATAGGAGCCGTTCTACACAGCTGCGATCATCAGCATTTTTTTCGGATTTTCCAGAGGACTTCACCACTGACATTCACGAGAGCTGTTGTTGAAGCAACAATGCCCACATGCATGGCCATAGGATGTTCCAACACAACTGGTAAAAGTGGAAAAAACATTGCTTATTTCACCCTTCCGATTCATGAGCCACCACGGGCTCATCGCTGGATAGCCAACTAGAAGAGAGCGGATTTGCCATCTAACTTCTGGCCAGAGAAAAAACACGTCATATGCAGCGACTATTTCAAAGAAGAATGTTTTGAACATGACATGAGAGCGAGGATTTTCGGTAGGTTATTATTTTTTATAATTTATAATTTGCGGGGATATTTGGTTACCGACCAGAGGGGCGGAGGGATATCACATGTGATGTGCCTTATCATTTTGTCCATCGTCTGGGCAGAGCTGGTCTGTGTGTATTAGTCTTTAGCCTAATGTGCAGACCACCACAACTTTTTTGCAATGTTTTTCCCCGTGCATCCGCCTAATTCAGGGCTTCAGAAGCAAGCGAGGGAAACAAAGCCTCTGCCGTCCACTGCAGCTCTCGCGCGCGGTAGCAGCAGTGTTTTTTTTTTTTTGTTTTTTTTTTTTTTTCCCCCAACCGTCCGTGGAGTGTTTATTGGGGGTTTCCCCTCACCGTCCGCGGACTGTTTGTGTTTCTTTTCCCCTCACCGTCCGTGGACTGTTTCTGTTTTGCGTTTTGAGGCGGAGGGATATTTCTGCTGTCGGCTGTAGTGCAGCAGTGTCGCTTGCTCAACAGGGTCCGCTTCGTGATGTCACAAAATGGGAGGTGACAGTACTATTCTTGACCAAGATGGATTTCACTACATAAACACGATTAAAAAAACATATAATTTATTGCACAGTATGTAATAGTTTTATATTTAAAGTACTTTCAGCAGTTTGAATTCTGATTTTGACCGGACTTTTCCTTTAAACCCTTATGACCGAGTTTGTTAATGCGATTCTCCCTCCGGGCGTCTGGGGTCGCTGTAACAATCGGTGGCTAAAAGGTTACAGTATAAAAGTTATCAAAATTGCCTTTACACCAACATTAATATTCGATATTAATGCAGGGATAAGGCTCATAGTACCATCGAAGGATGGCCGAGCAGAACGGTTAAGCTTTTATGCTTTAAAACACTCCTTTTGAAATGTCCGAAACCGGATGTTAGCAAGATGATAGCATTTTGGCTAGCGGACATTCGGCGCTAACAAATAACAGCTTTAGCTTTATTTTTAGTCATAATGAGTGGGCTGGATAACGTAAACATTAATGTCCCATCAATGTATGAAACCCTTGTGGAGGTAACCTTGTTATTATAACCATAAAATACACTCAAATGATATTAGCAATACCATAAACGGAAGGCTAGCATGAGCTACCTCCGCTAGCCCTTTGTTCTAAAGCAACCATGTGTACAACGGTTCACAAGACATTTCCCAATAAACCTTTTAACTTCTCCCACAGCTCTTCCTGCCCAAACCTGTGTTTTGCCTCGTGTGAGTTTTGTTCAGTTTGGCCTTTCCAAGGAAGGAGCGTTGGAAGCAGGGAAGTTGTTGGTTTGTCTTGGCAGGCTAGCGTTTAGCTCTGCAGCCATGAGCTAACCCACAGCATGGTCGCGGTCGGAGGCCTGATGTCCTGCAGACAGTCTCCGGCTTGGATGCAGCCCGATTTAAGCAGGTTCTCCTCACATTCGAAAGCAGGCCCAAATGTGTCGGCTTTCCAGCTCCATCTGGGGTTCGCTTTCCGGTAAAGGCTGAGGAGAAATACAACAGAGCTGTATTGGCAGGCAGGATCTTTCCTCCTGCTACCGGTGATGAGGTTAAGACAGCAAACTTAGCTCTGTATTTGCCCAGACATGTTCTCCGGGCGACGAGAAGTTCCCCCAGGTGCTGGATGTGTGTCGGTCAGGCCCATGCAGGGCCCATGGTCCGAAATGGTTTCCTGGTCTGCTCCAGGACGAGGTGGTCTGAGCAGCTTGTCAGGAGAAGGTCTGAAGAAGTCTGAAGAAATGTGAGAGCTTTGTCTGTGGGAGGAAAGTTTTATAGCAGCAGGGGACCCCCTGGTGAGAGAAGGAGGGGCCGTCCCCGCTGGCTCTCTCTCCTCTGTGGCTGTGTCATCAGAATTCAATCTGATTCAGTCAAACCATTTTGATGATCATGGCGGTAATATCACAACAGCTGTGTCCTCAGCCCAGCTCTCTTCTCTTTTCACCCAGGACTGTTCTGCTGTCCCCCCCACAGACACAGTGGAAAAGATTGCTGACCTCCTCCCTGTAGGGGGTCTCATCTCCACCAATGATGAGTCTCACTACAGGGAGGAGGTCAGCAATCTGACACAGTGGAGCTCCAGGAACAACCTGATCCTGAACACCAGTCAGACCAAGGAGGTGATGATAGACTTCAGGAGGTCCAGGAGGACTGAACACCTCCTCTCTGCAGGGGGAGGTGGTACAGGTGTGGACAGGATCAAGTTCCTGGGCATTCACATCTCCTCTCTGATACGAACTTGCATTCTCTAATGTGGGGAAAAAACAACTGAGAATACTAAGTCTAATTTGTCTGTGTGTATTGTTGAGAATAAAAAATATATCTTAGTTGGGGTTACTGAGGGATGCAGAGTGTCTCCCCTCTCTGTTGCCGGGTAAGATAACATGCAACTTTAGTTTTATGGCTGTTAGGTCATTGCGGCCTGACCCCGTACTGGGAAGAGCAGGCCCTTTGTTTGAGAAACAGATAGTTTACAGATTACCCCTCCCTCCCTAACTTAGAGGAGGAGGACAGACACTGTAGAAAAAGGATGTCTTGGCAAAACTTACTTCAGACAGACTCCTACATCGCGCGGTGAAATCATCTTATAGGGTAATGTAATACTCTGTCTCCATATTTAATTTCTATGAATTAAATATGCATATTATAATGTTTTACCCTCTGATCAATGCTTTTCTCATTTATTGTCAAATCTTAAACCGGGGTAAAAATGGGCCTTTATTAGCGAAGCACGATTAGGCCAATATACTACTTTGACAGTATCCTCAGCCAGTGTCTGCCTCAGAGGTAATATCACCGTTGGTAAAACGTGGTGACAATAAAAAAGATTCTTGATTCTCCAGACCACTCAGGTCTTCTGGCCCACATCTAGTCTGCATACACAGAACCAGAACCAAACATGGAGAAGCAGCATTTAGTTCCCATGTATGCCGACTGTAAAAGTGCTGAAACCCCGAGTTCCTTTAAATCAAGGTTAAAAATCCATTTGTCTGGTGTTGCCTTTAAATGTTACTGTTTTAGTTTGTAGTCCAACTTGTTTTATACTGTAACTAACCTGCTGCTACTTTTCCACTACAATGTACTTGTCTCTGTAATGCTTTTCTTTCCTCTGTTATTTCCTCTGTTCATGTTCAGCACTTTGAATCGTCTTGTTACTGAAAAGTGCTTTATAAGTAAACTTGCCTTGCCTAGATGTTTCATTTGGACGGTAGGATGGTGTGGTAAGCAGTCAGAAACACTTTACAGAGTGTAAAACCATCAAATGAAAGGTTCTGGATGAATTCATCTCAGCCTAGTAATGAATCCTCCGTTCTGGCCTGTGACCCTGACCTAAAATAAAGACAGTTTAACCCTCCGGTCAACTTTTCCCTGCTGTGGTCATTATCAGGCTCTGGATTCAGTAACAGCTCTGGAAGTGTCGTTCAGATGCAGCATCACTGCAGCTGCAGAGTGGGGGACTCTCTCTCTGTGTTGCAGTCACATAAAGGTCGAAACACCTTTTATTTCTACCTGCTCAGGATTTAAACTGGTGACATTTGATCAAACATGCACTAAATGACTGAAATAATGTTCGATAAAATAATCTGTTTCATATTTTTACATCCCCTAATCCTCAATTCATGTTTGTTGCTCTTCTTGTGTGTGTGTGTGTGCATACATATGTATAGGTAGACATTACTATGTGTATCGGAGCGTAGCCAATCCTCTTACAGTTCAACATATTATTATGCATTAGTGCGCTGGGTCACTACATTCACCTGAAATATTCATGCAGGATTTCCCTGAGCTTGAAGCCTCATCCGTCTCACACACACACACACACACACACACACACGCACGCACACACACACACACACACACACACACACACACACACACGGATGTGATTGATCCTGACATCAGGAGGTTGTTTCTGTTGGTTTTCCTGCTTCAGCTGAAGCAACGTTAGACAGAAGACGACATTTTCTCCACAGCGACTCCTGAGACACATTCCTGCTGCTGGCTGTTCATTTAAACTTAGCTTTAGTTTAATTGTAATTTATTTAAGTATTCAACATTTTTTAAGCTAAAAAATGCAGATAAAAGGTCCAGGCATCTGCACACGTCATCATGGATGAGACAGACAAGAACAAAACAGCCTATAAAATATATAAAGTCATAAAATGTGAGCGATTTCATGAATAAAATGCAGGAGTTATTGTTACAGTAACAATATAAAAACTTAAACCAATAATCATTTCAATTAAAAAAATGTGCATCCTGCTCTTATTCTCCTGTTTGTCCCCTGAAAATTTATTTTCTGTTTTAGATGGTAGTTGCTGCTCTGCCTGCTGTTTTGTCTCCCTGTTCCTTTGTGTTGGAGTCTGAAGTCAAATTCCCTCAACCTTGGCAAATTAAGTGGATTCTGATTTTAAAACACAGGCTGTGTTGGGAGGAGACAGAGCAGGAAGCTTTCAGTGATGGCTTTTTCTGATGGTCTCAGTCCAGATTGGAGGGTGTTCAGAGCAGAGCAGGAGAAAAATGTAAAGCTTTCTTTCCTGTTTCACTTTGAAGACGAGGAGCAGAGAAATACTAAATATCATCTGATGGCAAAACGGCTCATGTTTTCTGACAAAAGTCCACCAATCGGTAGGAACCCAGCCAATCAGAGCCTCGGTCACCAGAGGCATCCAGGGTGGATTTCATCCTACACTCAAGGAAGACCTGCCAGCTTTAGCATCCAGGTCCCAGCGTTGGCGAGGCGGCTACAAGCAGGGACAAATCTCAGAGCTGACCACTAAGCCAACAGACTGAAGCTCGCAGATGCACAACCTCAGCGGGATCAGCTGCAGGAAGAGAAGACGCCGTTTTCAGAAGCTCTGCGGGACAAACAGGTCTGCTTCCTGTAATAAAAACCCAGCTGACCCCTAATTTGGAGATTTTATGTTTAAGATGAACTTTAAAGAAAGCTCTGCATCAATAATTCATCCCAGGTTCTTGAAACTGGCGAAGAGCGCAAAAGTTTTACCTTTAACAGCTTAATTAAAGGTATGTACTCACAGGAAACAGATACATCTGAAAAACAGCATTACTTAGGATCTTTTCGGTATTTAAATCCAGTTTCAATTAATCCTGACAGATCTGCACTGAATCAAGGCAGGCGGGAGAAATTCAAGTTAATAAAGTCATTTTGGAAAATCTCAAGAATCTTTAAATTTTTTTATTTCTTGAATTAGGACAATGCATATTAATCAACAAATCAGGAAATTGCATCTGCTGTCCTACGGCAGGCATCATAAAACATTACACATTCATCACATTACCTACAGCGGTCAACAAAAACCCTTTACGATAATAAAGAGAAACATTAAAATAGACAACAGTGTGGATTATACATGTGAACAGTCCTGCACCGCTGTATGTTACTGTCGCCTCTGGTTAATGCTATGGTATTGACTCTACTGTGCATTTTCTTCTGTATAAAATCCTGCAGAGGTGGAGGTGCAAGCCCGTTGAAAACTTTAAAAACAAGACAGACATCTGAAAACGCTTGATAGCTGTCCAAATCTAAAATATTATACTTACTAAAGATATTACAATAATGAAAATGAAGAGGTTTCCTGTCTGATATTTTCAATGTTTTCTTGAAGAGTCTTGATAGGTTTTAAATATGGGACCAAGTGGTGTAACAATAGTTATGAGTAAAAATCATTGCATGCATATAAGCTTTTGCAGATTCAAGAGTCAGAAAAGGTCTTATATGATATGATGATATTGACAAGTTAAATCTAATGAAGTTTAAAGTTGCCTTTACATGTTGGGTTTTGTATCAAAGACCACGCCGTGATACTTAAACGGATCCACCACATCAAGACTTTGATCATTAAGTAAATGGCTGCAGGCCGTCAGTTGTCTGTCATGAAAAAAACATACAAACTTTTTAATGTTAAGATGCAGACGAGAGTTTTGAAGCCAACAGGAAATTGATACCATGGCTCCAGAGAGCATTGCAGCCACTTCTTGTTTAGTTTTTGAGCACACAACACTGTATCATCTGCATATAACTGCATTTTTATATTTAGATAGACATTTGGTAAATCATTTACATTGAGCCCTGTGGGACTCCAGCAGTGCATGTGAGATAGGTTGACTGCATTTCCTATTTGTTCAGCTTGCTTTCTGTCTGTCAAATATGATTTCATCCAGGGGTGGGCACTTTTAGATAAATTATAATTTGTCAATTTTGCCAAGAGGAAGTCATGATTTATGGTATGGAAAACACATTTTAAATCTAACAAAACTGCACCTACAAACCCACCCTGATCTAAAAGGCTTTTAGAATTTTCAAGAAAGTAACAGATGGCTGTTTCTGTCGCGTGATATTTTCGGAATCCAAACTGCGTTAGCAGGAGGGGGTATGTCCGCTGTTTAGGTGTTCAGTTAATTGCATGGCCACCCACTTTTCTGCCAATTTTAATACGATTGGCAAAATACTTATTGGCTGATACTTGTCTGGTTTTGTCTTGTCACCAGCTTTAAAGACTGGAGTAACTTTTGCAGTCTTCCATGTTGGTGGAATTTCACATTGATTCATTGTTAAATTTAATTTAATTATTATTTAAATTGTCACTCTGTGTGACGGAATCACTGCGCATGCTTAAAGCAGTCAGAGTGTCCATTGAAATGCGATTTAACCATTTTTTCTGTATTTTCGTTATCTTTAAATCATGCAATGTTAACACAATTACAACTAAATACAAAAAGAAACACCCCACCCAAAATAAGATAAAAGAAGAAAAAAGTAAGAAAAGTGAAAACTTGCCTTCCTGGAAGTTATTCTATTTGTGGATGAGCTAAAGAGCCGACGGTACGTACCGTGCTTTCTGTTTATGTGAGCTTCAGGGTTGCATAGTCCGCTTATTTTAAGTGACTCTTTAGTCACTTGTAACTTTCGTGAGTCTGCAGTTACGGTTTCTTGGGTTTCAGAACGTGAAGTTGCTTTTTTCCAACAGAACACCTTTTTGTGCTTATTGCGCTTCACAACAATAGCTATTAGCCCCCCATTCTCCCTGACCGCTATTGTACGAGCAGGAAAAGTCCTGGCGAGTGTAAATACCAGCTGAATACGTGCATTTGTGCTGATCAGAAGTGGCGTGTGGGGATTTCCTTGCTGATCTTTGGCTTGTTTTCATGCATTAAGTCAAATGCCTGTTTGTCTACTTTAAAGACTAAGCTTAAACTTTCCTTTGTGACAAAGCTTCTAGTCAGAGTGGCTCATGTTACCTTGAGCTATCTCTGTAGTTATGCTGCTATAGGCTTAGGCTGCTGGAGGACATCAGGGTCTAATTCTCTTACTCTGTGCACCTGGTCTGGCGTTCTGTTACCTGTGACATCATCAGGGGAGGCAGATCATCCTCTATTACCATCTAACATAGAAAGTACTCCAGGATCAATGTGAGCTTCTGAGCTTTCTGTGTCTCTGCTCTGTCTTCTCTAAGCCCCAGTGGGTCGAGGCAGATGAGCGTTCACACTGAGCCTGGTTCTGGTTCTGCTGGAGGTTCTCCTCCCTGTTAAAGGGGAGTTTTCCTCTCCACTGTCGCTTCATGCATGCTCAGTATGAGGGATTGCTGCAAAGCCATCAACAATGCAGACGACTGTCCACTGTGGCTCTACGCTCTTTCAGGAGGAGTGAATGCTGCTTGGAGAGACTTGATGCAACCTGCTGGGTTTCCTTAGAGAGGAAACTTTCTGACCAACCTGGAGGATCTGATGGAGTCTGACTTTGGAAAGAGCCTTGAGATGATGTGTATCATGAATCGGCGCTATATGAATAAAACTGAATTGAATTAAGGGTGATCGTGCGTGTGTGTGTGTGTGTGTGTGTGTGTGTGTGTGTGTGTGTGTGTGTGTGTGTGTGTGTGTGTGTGTGTGTGTGTGTGTGCGCGTGTGTGTGTGTGTGTGTGTGTTAAGGTGAGATGGGATCTGATGGTCTGATTACAGCAGGATGATTAACTTTGCAACTTTACTAAGTAAGCTGTTTTTAAGTCTATTTTCTGCAATGAGCTCTATATTAGTTCGACTGCAGTCATGTCTCGATGACATCAAAAGCTGGATGACTTTAAATTTTCTGCATTTAAATTCTGACAAGACAGAAGTTATAATCTTTGGGCCAGAGTCCTCAAAAAATAAACTTATTAATCAATCACTTAATCTGGATGGCATTAACTTGGCCTCTGGTAATAAAGTAAAAAACCTTGGTGTTATTTTTGACCAAGACATGTCATTTAAATCCCATATTAAACAGGTTTCCAGAGTTTCCTTTTTTCACCTCAGGAATATCGCCAAAATTAGAAACATTCTGTCCAGGAGTGATGCTGAAAAACTAGTCCATGCATTTGTTACTTCAAGGCTGGACTATTGTAATTCTTTACTATCAGGAAGTCCACAAAATGCAGTTCAAAGTCTTCAGCTCATCCAAAATGCTGCAGCAAGAGTTCTGATGAAAATCAACAAGAGGGATCATATTTCTCATATTTTAGCTTCCCTTCATTGGCTTCCTGTTAAATCAAGAATAGAATTTAAAATTCTTCTTCTAACGTATAAAGCCCTTAATAATCAAGCTCCATCATATATCAGAGCTCTGATTACCCCGTATGTTCCTAACAGAGCACTTCGCTCTCAGACTGCAGGTCTGCTGGTGGTTCCTAGAGTCTCTAAAAGTAGAATGGGAGGCAGATCCTTTAGCTATCAGGCTCCTCTCCTGTGGAACCAACTCCCAGTTTTGGTCCGTGAAGCAGACACCCCGTCTACTTTTAAGACTAATCTTAAAACTTTCCTTTGTGACAAAGCTTCTAGTCAGAGTGGCTCATGTTACCCTGAGCTACCTCTATAGTTATGCTGCTATAGGCTTAGGCTACTGGAGGACATCAGGGTCTATTTCTCTCACTCTGCTGATTTCTCCTACTGCTCTCCAATCTCCATTGCTTGTCGTTATTTCAGCTTTTAACTTTCTGTTCTCTCTCTTTTTTTCTTCATAGTAGGTACACCTGGTCTGACGTTCTGTTAGCTGTGACATCATCCAGGGAGGACAGATCACCACTATTACCATCTAATGTAGAACAGATTACTGGATCAATGTGAGCTTCTGTGCTTGTTTGTCTCTCTTGTTGTGTCTCTGCTCTGTCTTCTGTAACCCCCAGTGGGTCGAGGCAGATGGCCGTTCATACTGAGCCTGGTTCTGGTTCTGCTGGAGGTTTTTCCTTCCCGCTAATGGGTGGTTTTTCTTTCCACTGTTTCTTTATGCTTGCTCAGTATGAGGGATTGCTGCAAAGTCATGGACAATGCAGACGACTCTCCCTGTAGCTCTACGCTTCTCCAGGAGTGAATGCTGCTTGTCGGGACTTTGAAGCAATCAACTGGTTTCCTTATATAGGAACATTTTTGACCAATCTGTATAATATGATTGAATTTGACTTTGTAAAGAGCCTTGAGATGACATGTTTCATCAATTGGCGCTATATAAATAAAATTGAATTGAAATTGAATTAATAAATTCTGTAATAATACATATTTTTTCTTAGTATTAACTGTAATTCTGGGTGAGTTCAGCGGGTTTCTTCCTCGCATTTAATCTGTTGAGAGAGAGGAGAGGACAGCCTCTCCTACCTTTCTACTAATGCTGCTTTCTTTGCGCTGACTTTGAGTCCTCGACATTTCCACCAACGTTTCAGCTGTTCTACCCTGGTCCATTGAAGCAGGTTGAAATCAAGCTCCTGGGATGTCGTCATCTTCCCAAATGATCGGTATTCTAGTTTGCACTCAGCTTGTCCAAACATCCGGGAAACCGGAGCTGTCTCAGTGCAAATGTGACCTGATTTGAGGATGTCCCATTCACCCTCCCTTAGTCTGCCTATTTTCTCCCCTGTTTAACTCACCTGCCTCCAGTGTCATTCTCCCCTCTTCCCTCAGTTTATAATCTGTCTAGCTGGCCGTGGATCAGCAGCGAGAACCACCGACCCAGATCATCTAGCTTGACTGGGTGTCCAGAGATGGACACGTGGCGTTGAGGGAGAAACGGATATCCCAGCCTTGACTGGGAGACGTTACGGTGAAGATTTGAGATCCTGGATGGGTTCCATTAGAAGAGCAGGAAGGACTTGAGATCCTCCGAGCGAGTGTTGGAGAGAGGATGATGAAGGCTGAAGATGTCAGAGCTGCAGTGGAGGACCGTGATGTGGATGAGTTCCTCTGGGAAATATGCCACACAGTTTTGTTGAAAGAATCACCTGGGAACACCTGAGAGCTCGTAGGTTAGCTGAGCAGCGGTAGGGGAATGTTTTCCTGAAAGAAACACAGAAACTCCAGGAGAACGATGACGAGAACAGAGGGGCTTGACTACCGGATGATGGTCCTGCAGCTCCTCATGTCCCCAGCAGCCTGATGAGGGGAACAGGTGTGAAGTTGGCAGCAGGCGTGGCCGACCTGCTGCAGTTCTCATGAGTTTCTTACTTGTTTAAACATCTTTTTTTTTAAGCTCTGCCCCCCGTGAACCCCACCACATGCAAACAGAGAAGTCGTCTGCAGCCCAGGTTTGTTCTTGCAGCAGCAAGCCCTGGAAATCAGAGCCTTCTCCAAGTTGCTCCCATTGTGCAGTGATGTGTTGGGAGACCCAGTTCTGCTGGCCTGGAGACGGATGGTTACAGTGCTGCGTCCCACCTGCCTGCCTCCATCCTCATCCTGCATGCTGTCACACAGGGAAGTACGAGGCTGTGAGTCTGCAGGCTGCTCCAGCAAACCTTTCCCAACAGGCCAGAGGTTCATTTCCTCTTTACCAACTCTGTAGCATTACTGATCCACAAAAACAGTCTTTATGTGAACTGCAGAAACACAGAAGTGATGATGGAGATGATTCAGATCCCCAATAAACTCAAGTTCCATAACACCTTTAAACACAATGAAGTATCAGATTTCAGTTTAGTTCTCTTAATTGGCAGGAAAGCAAAATGGAGATGGAGGTTAAAAGGTTAATTTAGCTTTGTTGAGAACAATGTGCCACAGCTGCTGCTGAATAATCCATGTGTCGTCTAGACAAAAGTTTCTGGTTGTGGAGGGAATCAGAAGTCCAAAGGGGGACTGGAGCTTGAAGACAAGCTTTGGATAATCCGAGATAATCCTTCAGGCGAAATGTCGGTCAGAGAAGAGAAAAAGAAAGCAGCATATGTCATCAGGGGAAAAGAGCGTGAAGCAAAACAAGAAGGAAAATTCCCAAACCCCGGAACATCAGCCGGACACTTTTCCAAAGATTGGAACAAGAATAACCAGAAGACAGTTTTTTAAAGGAGAAACAGATGGTTCCTGTCAGCTCTGGGGGTCAAGAAACCCAGATCCTTCCTCCTCCTGATCCTCCTGATCCTCATCGTGGGTGTTTCCTATTTAAAGTAGAAGCAGGTCAACACTTCTTAGTCCTCAGATTCTCAGCAAGGTGACCAGAACGTTGCCATTTCTCCAGAACCAAGCAGTTTTCTAAACCCTGATGCTGCTTATTGTTTCTCAGATCTTGTCTGCAGTGACTGACTCCTTCCACCCACTCATGTTCCACAGAGCAGAACAACACCTCCACGGCTGAGACACCTCAAATACAGGGGTTGGACAATGAAACTGAAACACCTCCATTTTAGTGTGGGAGGTTTCATGGCTAAATGGGACCAGCCTGGTGGCCAATCTTCATTAATTGCACGTTGAACCAATAAGAGCAGAGTGTGAAGGTCCAATTAGCAGGGTAAGAGCACAGTTTTGCTCAAAATATTGCAATGCACACAACATTATGGGTGACATACCAGAGTTCAAAAGAGGACAAATTGTTGGTGCACGTCTTGCTGGCGCATCTGTGACCAAGACAGCAAGTCTTTGTGATGTATCAAGAGCCACGGTATCCAGGGTAATGTCAGCATACCACCAAGAAGGACGAACCACATCCAACAGGATTAACTGTGGACGCAAGAGGAAGCTGTCTGAAAGGGATGTTCGGGTGCTAACCCGGATTGTATCCAAAAAACATAAAACCACGGCTCCCCAAATCACGGCAGAATTAAATGTGCACCTCAACTCTCCTGTTTCTACCAAAACTGTCCGTCGGGAGCTCCACAGGGTCAATATCCACGGCCGGGCTGCTATAGCCAAACCTTTGGTCACTCGTGCCAATGCCAAACGTCGGTTTCAATGGTGCAAGGAGCGCAAATCTTGGGCTGTGGACAATTTGAAACATGTATTGTTCTCTGATGAGTCCACCTTTACTGTTTTCTCCACATCCAGGAGAGTTACGGTGTGGAGAAGCCCCAAAGAAGCGTACCACCCAGACTGTTGCATGCCCAGAGTGAAGCATGGGGGTGGATCAGTGATGGTTTGGGCTGCCATATCATGGCATTCCCTTGGCCCCATACTTGTGCTAGATGGGCGCGTCACTGCCAAGGACTACCGAACCATTCTGGAGGACCATGTGCATCCAATGGTTCAAAAATTGTATCCTGAAGGAGGTGCCGTGTATCAGGATGACAATGCACCAATACACACAGCAAGACTGGTGAAAGATTGGTTTGATGAACATGAAAGTGAAGTTGAACATCTCCCATGGCCTGCACAGTCCCCAGATCTAAATATTATTGAGCCACTTTGGGGTGTTTAGGAGGAGCGAGTCAGGAAACATTTTCCTCCACCAGCATCACGTCGTGACCTGGCCACTATCCTGCAAGAAGAAAGGCTTAAAATCCCTCTGACCACTGTGCAGGACTTCTATATGTCATTCCCAAGACGAATTGACGCTGTATTGGCAGCAAAAGGAGGCCCTACACCATACTAATAAATGATTGTGGTCTAAAACCAGGTGTTTCAGTTTCATTGTCCAACCCCTGTAGATCCCAGGCCGTCTTTCACCTTTTCCTGTCTGCGTCCTGCTGACTGCCCCATCTCTCCTCTCACGCCCTTCCTCATCCTTCCCTCAACCGAGCCCGGAGAAATGTCCGTCTCGCTGGGATTAGGAAGGAGGCATTAGTGCCTCATTAACACATCAGATAGCAGGTTTAACAGCGCGCTGAAGGACGAGGCGAGAGGAGAAGAAGAGGAGAGCTTAGAAAGACAGAAGTGGAGGTGCTCCTGCATAAACAAGCTGATATCTACATTTCTGCAGCTGCAGCCTTTCCTGGGAGTTTCTGAAACCTCCATCACCTCTGAGAGGAATATGAAGCTAATTAAAAGCTGTATTCCCAGAGGGAATGTGGGGCTGATGAGAATGTGTAGCAGTTAGAGGGATTCTCAGGGGACTGCTAGTGTGGAGCAGAGAACTTCAGGAGACGACAGCGTTCCCAGGCAGAGATAGTGCTCCAGCATGTTTATGTTGTCTCCGTCTTTATTACAGACCCCCAAAGCCCTGCAGCCTTTCCTTTTCCCAGCTCAAACAAATCTTTCTCCTATGCAATTAGCAGCTGAGGCCTAATTCCTGTGTCCTCGGCTCCAACTGCAAATCCATTTATGCCCACAGGCCATCACCGCAGCCAGCTCCAGCAGAAGTCAGCAGGCTGAACATGGAACAGATCCTCCACATATCGATGCATTCAGGCTCAAACATCAGCTGCTGTGAGGGGTCAGGCTGCACTGAAAGCCTCCCAGCTGGGCCTGACGATGGCACATCCTGAGAGTGTGCACACCCCCACACTGAGCTCCCAATGCAGAACCTACCCCTCTCCACTCCCAGGCTCATGCAGCAAACTGGCAGTAAGATAAAGCTCATCTGAACCGATTTAAAGACCAAAGGTCAACAGAAGTCGACTGCTGTAATTTAAAGTTGGACGTTCTGGACGATCTGCTGGCAGAAAAACAACAGAGATGGTTTCCTTCAGAGCAAATCACACTTAAAGTCTCCTCTCAGAGGAGAGGATTGAATCTTCACTGCCCCACCAAAACAAAAGAAAGTTGGACCCCGTTTAGCTTTGATTACGACACGGCTTCGCTGTGGCATTGTTTCGATAAGCTTCTACAATGTCACAGGATGTATTTCCACCCAGTGTGGATGATGGTAGAGTCTGCTTGCTGCACGAAGCTTCTCCAACGCACCCCAAAGATTCTCAGTGGGGTCTGGACTCTGGGGGCCAATCCATGTGTGAAAATGACGTCTCCTGCTCCCTGAACCACTCTTTCCTAATTTAAGCCTGAGGAATCCTGGCATTGTCCTCCTGGAATACGGCGTCCACCTCTGGAACGGTGCCATCAGGGAAGAAAACATCGATTGATGGAATAACCTGGTCATTCAGCTAGTCAGCTGACCTCATCCCAGACCGTAGCGCTGCTCCACAGTGCAGCAGGCGCTAGGCATGACGGCTGCACCATAATATTAATTCGTTGGACAGTTCTTAGCCCACTTCTGGTGGTTTCTGCAATCTCCTTAAGGTTTTCTCTTCGTGATGCATCCCAATGAGCTGACCCTTCTGAAACAGACTCTTCCACGACCACGGATGTGTCGTTCCCCACGACTGTTTAAGAAATGAGAAGCAACTCGTTGCACCTGTTGGGGTTAAGTAACTTGCAGCCCAACTGAAACATATTCACCCATCCAGTAATTATCCAGTGGGAGGCTCGGGCCTATTTGCTTAGTTAAATCCAGGTGGCGACTTTTTTTGGCCAGGCGGTGTATTTCTCCATCAGATCCATGGAGGAAGATTCAGATTCAACCCTTTAAGAAAGCAGTTTGTTTCTTATCACTTCCTGACTTGCGATTAACTGGAGCTGCTGTAAACGTGTCAAAGGTTTGTTTCCTTACAGTAGATTTATGTCAGAGGAGACCACAGATCACGTTAGCTTTCCATTAGTTGGGCGTTGTTACACCAGTCTGGGTCACATTATCAGTGAAATATTTCTCAGTGGGAGTTCATTATGCGACCAAAGCTGGGTCGGTCAAATCGCTGTCAGTTAACCTGCTGCAATCTGCTGCAGGGGAGACATGGTCCATCAGGGATGTTATTCCTCCAGTCATCCTGTCTCTGGGTCCGGAGGACGTCCCAGAACAGAACCGGTCCTCCTGATGAAGTTTATCCAGCTGCTCCATCAGACCAGAGATGGCTGATGCCTCCAGAGGTAAAGAAGGTCTCCAGCAGCGCCCCCTGCAGGCCAGGAGACCTCAGCCTCCTCAGCAGGTAGGTTCTGCTTTGACCCGTCCTGTAAAGAGCATCAGGGCTATGAGTCCAGTCCAGTTCATGGTTCTGAACACCCAGGCACTGAGGAGAGTCCTCCATCTCCACATCAGCTCCATGGAATTTACAACATATTCTCATGTCTCCAATGTTATCTTGATAAAGTTTTCACTCCCATGGGTCACTTCCATCTTTTTTCTCATCCAGTTACCAACTTTGATGGATTTCATTGACAGAGAAATCCATCGAAACCTTCCTTTTCTTCTGGGGAATCAGTTACTCAGACCCATGTCCACTTGGACCAACAGATCTGGTGTTGATGGACCCCCCCCCCCCCCCCCCCCGCAGCTGCAGCTGCAGCAGTGCTATTACTGCCAGGCCGCTGTGATTTCTGCTGCTCCGGTCATTGAATGATGACAGAACCAAACACATATTTCACACAGCCTCACCTTTATCGTTGTGCATCGACAGCTTGCTAACAAAGCTCTGGAAGAACGGTGGCTGTGAGAAACAAAACGCTGAAGTGAGGAGAGGAAGGTGCATAGAGAAGTGCAGAGGTATGAATAATGGACGGAGTGTGTGTTTACTCCCAGCGCTCCCAGAATTACTCTCTGCCTTTAGCATTTAATCAATGAGTCTGCTTCTGTATTTCCAGGCTCTCAGCTGCTACTTTCCTCTCTGTGGCAGTGCTGCTTTCATAGCTTTATCCAGATGACACCAGCAAACGGTCTGGCTAAGGCTTACCTTCTGAGCAGGACATGGTTTTCCCTGTAATGTTCTTTAAAGACGTCTTACAGAGCTCTCAGAGAACCTTAACCGCTGTCAGAGCATCCTTGGCATTTTAGCAATCCTCCCAACAAAACTGTAAGGAGAGCTTTCAGACTCCAGGACCTCCAGGAACTCCAGGAAACAGGCCTTTCAGAATCAGTCCCAGAACTATCTGGAGCTGATCTGTTTTTTCTTAAGATTTACTGAGTGGCACATTTAAGCAGGTCAAAATCAGGACCAATCAGATTTTGTTCCTTCAATCTGTTTTCTATAAAACTGAAACTCTTTCTGAAACAGGATTTTAATATCAAAGTTGTGCACATTCCTTCTTGAACAGCATATGAACTGATGGGAAGGATATCATTAGAGTTGAAAGAAAAAAATCTGTAATTAAGCAAAGTTATTGGCCCTGAAGCAGTTTGTTGTTGTCATAAAACTGCCTCCTCCTACAGGGAATAAATAACCTTCATCATGTCGGCTCATAAATGTTGATCCAGGAATGAGAAACGACTTGAATCCCCTCAACTGTTGGTTCGTACCTCTCTCCTCTGCAAAGTTCCACCGATCGCCGCTCGGAAACTCAGAATTCAACGTAAATACAGAGAAGTCCTTTCTACTCAGCGACTGAAGCATGTTGAAGATCAGATTAGAGGCTCACGTTCATTCTTCTCCAGCTTCATTTGTGTTTGATGAAACTCGTGCTAGAATAGTTTTCCCTCCTTCAGATCCAGGATCACTCAGTAACTTGCTAAAGTATTCACCCCCTCGGTGGCAGCGGCAAAGGAGTTTGGTGAGCAGCTGGTTTGATCCCCTGCTCTGACCGCCTCAGTCGTTGTGTCCTTGGGCATGACGCTTCACCTGCTTTACCTGCTGCCGGTGGTCAGAGGGTCCAGTGGCGCCGATGTCTGGCCGCCTCTGTCAGTCTGGCTCAGGGCAGCTGTGGCTGCGAGCAGCTCACCACCATCAGGGTGTAAATGTGTGAATGACTGATTGTGGTGTAAAGAGCTTTGGGTCGTCGGACTAGTTAAAGCGCTGTACATGACATCTACCATTTTATTTCAGTCCAACCAGAAATTCAAATGTTTTTCATCTTATTTTATGTGATGGATCTGCACCAAATCTTCTAAGACCCTGAAGTGAGATGAGAAAAAACATATTTAAGAAAATAATTGGGATGTGCAGATATCATAAAAAGTTCTGGTGTGACCATTTACCTTCAAAAGTCCCATAATGAGTGAAATAAAGTCCACCTGTGTGAATCTAAGGCTCACCCTCCAGTAGAAACACCTTTCCTGAGAGGCCCAGAGGTGCAGGAGGCTGAACCACCATGAACACCCAGGAGCTCCAGACATGTCAGTGTGGAGTTAATATCCACATCTCTGATGTTCCCCTGGAGAACCATCAGGTCCATCACCTGGTACCACAACAGACCTGCCAGGTGAGGGCCGTCCACCAGAACCCACCAGACCGGGCCAGAAGGGCATTAATCAGAGAGGCAGAGAGGTCAAAGGTCACCCTCAAGGAGCTGCAGAGGTCCATAGCAGAGACTGGAAGTTCAGTCCAGAGGACCAGAACCAGCCGTACGCTCCATAGAACCTGGCTTCATGGAGTAGAGGCCAGAAAAAAACTGAGTTTGCCTAAAGGCACGTGGGCAGCTCCCCAGATGTCTGGTGGCATCCTGCTGTGGGGAAGAGAAAGATGGACGGTGGTTCACCTTCCAGCAGGACAATGACCTGAAGCAGCCTGCTGAAGCAACACTGGGGGGTTTAAGGGGAAACATTTAAGTGTGCTGTAGTGGCCTAGTCAAAGTCCAGACCTCAATCCAGTGAGAATCTGTGGTTCGAGTGGAAGAATCACCTCAATTCCCAGTAAAGCAAACATTTTCTGAACTATGCAGCACATTCTCTACAGTTCACTGATTTACCCTGAACTGCTGTAGAGGCCGTCACGCAACCCTTAATGCACGCTCCAGAAAAGACATCAGGACAGTTCATAAGGTTGGTGATCATGACCACACTCTATTATATCCATTATATCCATTATTATCCATTATTAGGCGTTGGGCCAGAATCTGTAGAATTACTTCTGATATGAACTGTCAGGGGACAATTTTCTTGCACTTGGTTCAGTTGCTACACATAGCAGTGATCTCAAAAAAGCAATGTTCCCGCGTTTTCACTTGCACATTAATAAGCTACAGCCAATAAAAAATATAAACCGTTGCGCTCCAGTCCAAGAGGTCACGTGATTCGAGTTTTGCTGCTCAGCCAATCAGATCGCTGTATTGTCAGCTGTGCGAGTTCAACCAGTTCATCATGGCAGCGCCCGTAAGGTGTTGTGTGCATCTGTTTCCAGACGAAGAAAGCCCAATAATACCATTTTCTTTACCATTATAGAAACACGAGGCGGTCTACAAAAAGGGCCAAAGTCGACTCTTTTTCCTGAGGAGGCTGAGGTCCTTTAACATCTGTGGGACGATGCTGAGGATGTTTTATGTTGTTGCCAGTACCATCTTCTTTGCTTTCTCATGCTGGGGCAGCGGGCTGAGGGTCGCTGACAACAACAGACTGAACAAAGTGATCAGGAGGGCCGTGATGTTGTGGGGGAGGAGCTGGACACAGAGAGGAGGATGCTGTCCAGGCAGGGAGGAATATACTTTCTATTTGTAACATTTTTATTTTTAGAATATTACGAGTTTATTTTCGTATCCCTTTTGGCTTCATTCTGCTGACTTTATTCTCGTAAAGAATAAAAATAATTCTAAGAATCTAACCTGGCCCTATTACTCCAGGACTGAAATAATTCTGCAAACTGTGACTATTCTGGAAATGTTCCCCCTTAATTGTCATAATATGACGTTCTTCTCATAATATTACCACTTTTGTCTTTTTTTACTTTATTCTCCTATGATTTTTTTCTCATATTAGTAATTTTATCTCTTTAACACTCCCCCAAAAAGTCTATTGCTAATCTGTGTGAATCTTAAAAGGTTCACATGGTTTTATGAAATAATGAAGACCACAATGTTTACATTTAACCAATTTAACACATACACATATATATATTTCTCTCTCTCTTTCTCTCTCTCTCTCTCATGTAAACATATGTACTTATGTATACATACATATATATATATATACATATATATGTATATTTATATATATATGTACATATAAGTACATAAGTACGTATGTATACATGAGAGAGAGAGAGAGAGAGAGAAAGAGAGAGATAAATGTATATATATATATATATATATATATATATATATATATATATATATATATATATATATATACACACATACATTTATAATCTGGACATATACGTATATAAACACACACCTATTTATTTAGAATACTTCAAAATCTATATATGCACATCGATCAAAAGCCAATCTGGCTGCCAATCTCTATTAATTAATCTCTCTATATTTTTTTACAAGTATATATAAGCTCCATCTATATCTTTCTATCTAAATACTTAAAACATATACACAGGGAACATAGACGTTCACTACTTTCTGCAACATACAATATGGCGGTGACGTCGACGTGCAAACCTGCACCCAATGAGGCGTCTACGTTTATAATGTCTATGTGTATATCCACTATTCATTATTCATTTATTTTTATTTGCTTAAATGGTCAGATCTGGTAGAATTTCAAACAGCAAAGTTGACACTGCAGTAGGTAAATTTTGTAAATGTGTATAAATTTTTCCCCTATATTGATTAAAACTGTCATCATGCCTTGACAGTAAAATATGAGACAGATAATCTGTGAACAAAAACCCAGCTCCTCCGGCTCCCCCCAGTGGTCCTACAGCAGAAATGCAGCGCTCCCGGTCAGAGACAACCAATCAGAGCAGGAGGAATATCTGCCTCTGATTGGTTGTTAGCGGTGTCAAGCACACGTGTGTACGCTGGTCCCACCCCCTCCCCTCCCCCGCCAGCGCTACCATTATTCATGCTTCAGTCTGCTGGTGGGCTGCTGTGGAGGGGGTCCAGAAGGATCTGCCTCTGCCCAAGTCCAGAGAGGTGGTCCAGGAGGACCTCTGTAGTCTGTAGCCCTGTGGCCTCTGTAGTCTGTAGCCCTGTGGCCTCTGTAGTCTGTAGCCCTGTGGCATCTGTAGTCTGTAGCCCTGTGGCCTCTGTAGTCTGTAGCCCTGTGGCCTCTGTAGTCTGTAGTCCTGTGGCCTCAGCAGCCTTTAGCCAGGCTCCCACCTTAGCGGCCTGTAGCCAGGCTCCCACCTTAGCGGCCTGTTGCCAGGCTCCCACCTTAGCAGCCTGTTGCCAGGCTCCCACCTTAGCTGCCTTTAGCCAGGCTTCCCCTTCAGTCGCCTGTAGCCAGGCTTCCCCTTCAGTCGCCTGTAGCCAGGCTCCCTTGTCAGTCGCCTGTAGCCAGGCTCCCTTGTCAGTCGCCTGTTGCCAGGCTCCCTTGTCAGTTACCTGTAGCCAGGCTCCTTCTTTTGTCGCCTGTAGCCAGGCTCCTTCTTTTGTCGCCTGTAGCCAGGCTCCTTTAGTCGCCTGTAGCCAGGCTCCTTCTTTAGTCGCCTGTAGCCAGGCTCCTTCTTTAGTCGCCTGTAGCCAGGCTCCTTCTTTAGTCGCCTGTAGCCAGGCTCCCTCTTCAGTCGCCTGTAGCCAGGCTCCTTCTTTAGTCGCCTGTAGCCAGGCTCCTTCTTTAGTCGCCTGTAGCCAGGCTCCTTTGTTCGCCTGTAGCCAGGCTCCCTCCTCAGTCGCCTGTAACCAGGCGCCGCCGCCTGTAGCCGTTAACGAGGCGCCGCCGCCTGTAGCCATTAACAAGGTGCCGCTGCCTGTAGCCGATAACCAGGCGCCGCTGCCTGTAGCCGTTAACCAGGCGCCGCCGCCTGTAGCCATTAACAAGGTGCCGCTACCTGTAGCCATTAACCAGGCACCGCTTCCCGTAGCCTGTAGTCCGGCGCCCCCTTTAGCCTGTAGTCCGGCGCCCCCTTTAGCCTGTAGTCCGGCGCACCCTTTAGCCTGTAGCCCGGCGCCCTCCTCAGCCTGTAGTCCGGCGCCCTCCTCAGCCTGTAGTCCGGCGCCCTCCTCAGCCTGTAGTCCGGCGCCCTCCTCAGCCTGTAGTCCGGCGCCCTCCTCAGCCTGTAGTCCGGCGCCCTCCTCAGCCTGTAGTCCGGCGTCCTCCTTAGCCTGTAGTCTGGCGCCTTCCGTACCCTGTAGTCCGGCGCCAGGTTCTATTTTCTCCCTCTTCAGGCCCCGCCAATGGTCTCTGAGGGTCCTGCCGCGCCGACGACCTCCGAGGTTTCTGCTCCGCCGACGGCCTATGAGGTTCCTGCTCCGCCGACGGCCTTCTGTTGCCCTGCTCCGCCGGGGCCGCCCGCCGGAGAACCTGTCACGCCGGGGCCGCCCGCCGGAGAACCTGTCACGTCTGGGCCGTCCGCCGGGACGACCGCCGGAGAACCTGTCACGTCTGGGCCGTCCGCCGGGACGACCGCCGGAGAACCTGTCACGTCTGGGCCGTCCGCCGGGACGACCGCCGGAGAACCTATCACGTCTGGGCCGTCCGCCGGAGAACCTATCACGTCTGGGCCGTCCACTGGGACGACCGCCGGAGAACCTGTCACGCCGGAGCCGTCCTCCGGAAAGTCCATCAGACTCTTGTTTTTTGCTGAGAGACTGTTAGTTATGATCCGCCCTCTGTGGGTTGTTTTCTGTTTTGACTTTTTGGACTTTATTAACAGTTTTTCTTTTTCAGACCCTGACCCTCCATCCTGGAACCCCCTCCTCCCGCCCGTGTTGATTTTTTTTATTATTATTCGGTTGCGGTCTTTCGTACACATTTAAGGGCGTCTGGAATCCGCCCTTGAGGGGGGGGCTCTGTAATATTCCGGTTTTAGTTCTGGCTTATGTTATTATTTTTAGTTTTCCTCCTCTCTCCTGTTTTTGATTGTCTGGTTGTTTTGAGATTCTGTCTTGTTTGGATCCTCGTTTTGTTGGTGTCTATTTGGTCTTATTTTCTACCTTAGGGTTTTTGTCCATCAGTCAGTGTGCTCCTTTTATCACTTCCACCTGTTTTTGTTAATTAGTCCCGCCCTGCTCCCCTGTTCCGTCACCTATTTAAGCCCACCTTAGTTATTTGTCTGTTGCCAGAATGTCTTGTGTAGTTCCCTCCCGTCAGCTTGCGGTAAGCACTTCCTAACCTCTGTTATTTTACCTGCCCGTCTGCTAATCCGTGTCTGATCTGTTCTTTGCCCTCCTGTTTTTTGAGTTAGTTTAGCTTATGTCTGGTCCTGTTTGAATCCCGTATGTTTCCCTTTTTTGCCTCCTGGATTTTGTTATTAAACCCCTTTTTCAACACTCAGCTCCGTGTCTGGCTCACATTTGGGTTCTATCTCCACGATTCATTACAAATATGTGTTACATGTGATATTTTTTTTGGATTCTCTTTGATAAATTACAACATTATTCATTCATTCAAAATCACTGTTCAGGTAGCCAGATGTGGGGAGCGCCCGGAGGTTCAGCCGAAGCCACTGGCAGCTGGAATCACTGCTGAAGGCTCTGAAAGGACTGACTGCAGGGGGGTGGACAGTTATGCAAGCTGAACTCTGCTGTTATTTCTTTCCTGTTTGTTGTTCTGTTCACAGTAAAAAAAAATAATCCATCTTCAAAGTTATCTGCATGTTCTGTAGAGGAAATGTAGAAAACTCTCCAAAAAATCCATTTTAATCCCAGGTTGGGGGAAAAAACATGACAGATGCCGAGGGCGTGAATACTTTTGCACCAGGAAACCACAGAGCTGTTCTGGTCGTTAAATTTCTAATGTTATTTTAAGTCTAACTTCAAACCCAGAACAGATTCCTCCCTGTCATGATTTATTGAGCAGAAATGAAAATGGAGTTTGATGAACAAATTGTTAGTTCTGCCCCGATCCTCCGGCCTCCAGAACCTCCTTCATCAACCAGAACTTTCAGCAGGAGGTTCTCAGTCCCCCATAAAAGATGCTAATGACTTTTTTCATCATCTTCCCAAAGCTGGCCTTCAAACAGAGACTCATCCATTTCCAGAAGTCAGGAGCAGCATGAGGTCAGCTGCTGCTCACGTGATCTTTGTCACAGAAAACATGGAGCGTACCTCAATGATCCAGGACGGCTATTTAAGCCGTTCCACTTTGATTAAAATTTCCTTTACGCAAAGCCCAGAGAGCATCGGAGATTTCTGAACAGATGGAATAGTTTGCAGACTTTTGGCGACTGCTTTCAAGCGCAGCCAACATTTACTAATCAGACCAACGTCCTCCAGACTAGAATCAAGCTGCAGGTTTGGGTCCGATTCAAGGAAATGGATTTCTAACAGTATGAAAAATGCGTATCCTAGTTATTGTATGCAAATTCATCACAGTTATCTGTTTATACATGTTAACCGTATTAATTTCTGCACTAGTTGGAATACTTTTATAACACAGAACATCGTCTACATGACTAATCTGCAGGGACAAATTACAGCATCTAGTCTGAACACACATGCAAGCAGCATTCAGATGGTTTTGTGGGTCTACGCTGTTATTATTAGCTCCTAAAAAAATAAAAAATTTGAACTTTATTGATCTCACAATGGAGAAATTCACTTCTGCATCTTAACCCATCCCCTTGGGGAGCAGTGGGCTGCCACTGTGCGGCGCCTGGGGAGCAATCGGGGGTTAAGGGTCTTGCTCAGGGACCCAGAATGGCAGCTTGTGAGAGTTGAACTCAGAACTTCTGGGACCGAAGCTCTGTGCTCTAACCACTAGGCCACCACTCCCCCCCTAATGAACGACAGGAAGCATACGCTGAAGGACAATACAGAGATAGCAGTAAATAACAGGGCTGCACTGAGTTCTGCTTGTTTGCTTTTGAGAACTGAAAGGATCTGCGTTCTCAGGGTGAGAAAAACAGGCCGACAGGAAGTGTTGCCTAGGAAGCAGACGTGTTGTTGGTGCGTGATGGTTGGACCAAAGTGGACCAGTAGGTATGTGGTGTTTGGGGGATTTGGATTAGCCAGCTGCATGATAGGAAGAAGTAATGATGGGTTTATAAGGAACTTATCAGGAAGACCAGAAGCAGGCAGCAGTGAGCAAGGAGATCCGGTCCAATCAACCGACCGAGCGGCTGCCGAGGAGCTGAGGACACATCCTTGATGAGCGGAGTAAGAGCAAAGGAGCTGGAACAAAACAGAACAGAACACGAGAACCAAGAAACTCAACACAAAGGGCCGAAGCAACACAGCAACACTGGCTGGATTTAACGTAAAAGAAGTTGTGGTCGGTTTGTGCCTGGCGTGCAATCCAACCAGCAACCGCTGGTGTTCACAGCCCTCCATGCTCTGATTGGAGCAAACAGGACAGGTTATCCCTGACAGGAAGGGATTCAGAAATCTAAAGTTCTTCTTTGCAGGAAAGCACCATAGAGAACCGGTGGCGCCTCGCATGGTGACGCTTCTGATCAGCAGACGTTGGTCACAGGATGCAAACATGCTGACAAGTTTATGAGAAGAAGAGGAAGGGCCTCAGAAAAGAGAAATAAGACCAGAGTGGATCTGGGAGATTTTTTCACATGATCCCCCTGAGGAGTTATTAAGAAAGAGACTTTACCTAAATTTCTGGAAAAATCGCCCACTCTACCTTTAAGTTTCTCTAGCCTAGGTAAAGGTTTGTTGATTGAAATATGTTTGATTTGAAGTTGAATTATTTCTGTTAATAAATTCTTATATTTGAAGAGAGGTTTTGCTCCTTTATTCCATATGTCCAGTCTGCTGAAGCAGAGCTCAAATTCCAATTTCAACTATTGTCCTGATATCAAAGCCAAGTTGGGCTGGTATTCACAACACCATACCTGACACACTGAGGGTTATTTGATTACATATTAAACATTTAACTGCACAACAATCTGTAAAAAACATGTCGTGAGGACGAGGACATCTAAGAAAGGCCCTCGGTAAGTAAAGTCTGGAGTGGAGCTTCATAAAAGCCTTGTTGCTGTTTAAAGCTTGAAATATTCCTGCTTCTGCTAAGCAGCAATGCATTCAATGGATGATGACAAAACGGTATTTCTAAAGCTATTTCCTCCGTGCAAACTGAAGTTAACTAAGCTGAAGGAAACTGATGCGTCTGAACAGAAACGTAGAACTTTATCAGACTGGCATCACATTCTAATCCTTCAGGATCTTTCCATGTTTCCCCCAGAAAACACTTTTCTTCATTTATGCCCGTGAAGTCTGCCTTATCTGTCTATAAACTGCTGTTATTTCCACAATCTGCCTGGAATAATTACATATTCAGGTGTTTGGCTTAAAGAGCAACAGATTCTGCTGCTAAGAACAACAACTCAGGTGAATAATGACATTAGGGTGATTGATGCTTCAGAAACAATGTTTTCAGAAGGTATGAGCAGGAAAATCTTGGTTCACTCCTCTCCTACCGTGACTTTTTGGTGAACTCTTTCAGTTCAAACTGAGAGCTTTAGAAAAAATGCAAATGATTTCAAAGCTTGTGAATTTTCTCCCCCCCCCCCCCCCCCCCCCCAGTGGTGAGGGTCTCACCTATTTCCACCGTTCCCATCCTTGTTTCCTCATTTATTGCACCTCTTATCTCATTTTCCTTTGCTGCGCTCCGTCTTCTCATTTCCTCTCACTTTGTCTTCTCAACATTTGCGCTGAGGAGTAGATGATGTAAAAGCTCTGCTAGCCTCTGCAACAGCGACCCGAGCCCACTTTTGTTTTTATGTCTAGACATCTGTTACTCAGAGATTAGTGAGGAGTCAGAGCAGAAAAAGCTACGGCAGCTTGTTGATTGGAGCAGAGATCCTCCTGAGCTGCAGCTTTCCTCTTCAGAGCTCAGAGAGGCGAGCTCAATATATGGGCGTTTTCCTCAGGATCCACATCTGTAGAAACAAAACAACATACAAAACATCTGCTGTAGATCCAGTGAGCGGCCTGCAGAAACGTTGAGTTCTCAGAGCAGAGACACAGATGATCTTGTGCTTAATTGTTCCCTTCTTCTGTTGCTGCTGAGACGGTTTATCTGGAAAATTAGGAGTTTAAACCCAGCTAAGCTCTTAAGCTGCTGTGATAGTTTTATCACCTTGGTTTCTTTGCTGTTCCCTCCTTAAACTCCTGAAATCCTGTCTGTGCTGTGAGAACTACACGCTCCTTTACACCTGTCCACTGTCTGGTAGAACGTGCTGGCTGTGAGAACGTCTCAGTTATTCCATGAAGACAGTTCACCCAACACGAGGATGTGGCCACTGAGCAGAAAGTAATTTTAAGGGTCGCATTTTCCAGGAAATCTTTGATTCCTGAAAGCAGGTTCCCTCATAACGCTCCCATGGTTCCCATGTGTAGTTAAGTGTCTCCAGCATGAATAACTCTGCGGTTCTGAATGCTGATGGTGAAGTCGATCTTTGATTAAAGTCTGATATGGAGAGAAACTGAACATCTGAGAGGAACCATGATGCAGTTTGTCAGCATTTCTTTTGGTTCTTAAAAACCTCCTTCTCCAGCCGGTAGAACCTCCTTCAGCGCTTGTAGTTCCCAGTTGTGCTGTCTTATTTCACAGGTTGAAGGGGTCAAAAGATCAAAAGCTTTATGTTTCTGAATAAATCCCTCAGGGTGCTGCTGGTCTTTCAGGGTCTCGGCTCTTCATGGTCGTCCAGCTGAGTGAACATCTAGTCATGTGGGCTTCTGGGAGGTTCGGGGTCTCTGGAAAAGCACCAGAACTCTACAGGAGGCCCGTTGATCACTGAGGTGGCACACTGCATCTGTGGAACAGTGGTATGAAGCGAGGCTTTCCAGCTCAGGTGTTGCTTTCTGACTGACCATCTAAGGCAGGAATGTACAGGTAGGCCTTCTGGTGAGGCTGGACTTGGCCAGCCCTCCTAACCTGCTGTGATCCAGCCACGGTCACTTTGGGCGGGCTGGTTAGAGCAGAGAGGTCTCCGCTCTATATACACCTGCCTCACCAACGTCTCGTCACTGCCTGCATGCTGCTCCCAGCGTTCCTGTGCTCAGCCTGCCAGACTCCTGCTCTCACTAGGACAGTGATGTTTGGGTCTGTTACGCCACCAAGGTCTAGGGGTTCAGGGGCAGCAACATAAAAATGTGTCCAGAGAAATGAAAAGGTGATTTATTACAAAAAAACGGTTTTACAAACACAAAACAATATAACCCAATTTAAAACAAAAGTGCCAAGTGCAAATTAAATTACTAAGTGTTCAAACAGGTCAGTTTAGAGTAACTCAAACCAACCCAAAAGGGAAAAGAAACACACACATACAAAGGGAACACCAAGTTTCCCAAACACACGCTTCTAACTTGTACTAAATCAATCTAATGCAGGTTCAAAGTACTTAACCAAGCACTACTAAGTCAAATTTTCCAAAAATGGTGGTAAACACCGACGGACAGACGGGCGGGCGGGACAGCTTAACAAAACTGCTTCCTACTAGCTGCCCCCCCCCCTGAAGAAATGAGTTCAGGAGTCTTATATAGTGGTGCGGTGAGCCTCATCAGCGTCTGATTGGCGTGGCAGTCCTCCGCTGGTCCAATGAGGTCGCAGCTCCTCTGCAGCCTCCCAGCAGCCAATCAGGTAGGTGTTCTCCCACAGCTGAACCTGCATAACTAATAAGCCTGCACAGCCTCAAGAGGCCAGGGGCCGTAACAGGGTCACATGACCGAATCATATAGGAAACAGAAGTCTTGGTCACCCCTGGCTCTGAATGTCTCTGATCCAGTGATGGGACTCATGTATTCCTTGCTAGATGATGCTGCACATCATATTTCTGTTGATCAGCACCTCTGATTTACATCAACATGGTGTTTAATTGTGCAGAAAAGATGATGCATCTCCTTACAGAGCCGCAGTGTATAAATACTGGTTTATGTACCCTCCTGACGCGTATCGTCTTTGTGTGTTGATTAATGTTCGTGACGACTTGTGAACAGAAAATCTTTGAAGAGAAAAATTAGCAGCTTCCATTAAAAACAGCCTTAATAAAACTTAGGGCTGATGAAACTACTAAACGAAATATTGTCTACACTCCCTGAATGAAGATTAAACTTTTGTTAGAAATATCATCACAGTACGGCTGTACCTTCCTTTAACACAGGATCTGTAATGTATAGGATTGCAGATCCTGTGTTAAAATGTTGCATTTGATGCTGCAAATATGGGGAATGATCCCAGACTAAATGGAATGCAGCCACAGCAGCTTCCATAGCAACAGCTTATACAACAGTAAACCACGTAAGTTTCTAATGTTTTCTGAGGAGACACTGAAATCTTCAGCGAAATAAATGAAAGACTTCTACATTCCCTGAATGAAGATTATGAAAATATTATGCATAGCCTGATTCTCACTAGAAATATCATCAGAATGCATATAACTGCGCATGTTTTCTCTAAGGTCAGGCATGACAGTGGCAAAGACACAGTTGCATACCCTTTAGAATAGGTTACCTAATCTAAAGTTAGTTCTACACGTCAGGTTTTCCACATAAAGTATGTGTGTAACTGGTATTGGAATATTACCCTAAAGTCACTATGACCTGGCGCCACTTCAGACATGTAGCCCTGGAGACCCTGGCTCTACTGTCCGCTGGCTGCCAAGGCCACATGCTGGTGTTTTACTGTGCAGATAATGAATGTCCGGGATATTACTGTCTCTGTTTCGTCTCACGGCGAGGCTGCTGGTATTTAGGTGGGAGCCGGGAAGGGAGAGAGACAGAAACAGGGCAGACGCAGGCTGCAGCCGGACCGTTGGGTGTGATTACTTTCTATCTATGTGATGTCTGCTTTGTTTCTCAATGAGGTTCTGGAACTTCATCACTTCACCGTTTCCTCATTCAATAACTCTAGGAAGTCAGTGATTGTTTAGAATTCCTACCACAGTAACCTGTATTTATCCAGGTAGATCTAATTGTGATTAAAAATCTCTTTTTCAAGAGAGACCTGCCCAGGAACGGCAGCAGCACACAAATCCAATCCAGAACTACAGACATGTAAATACATTAAAGAGACAATTTTGGCAGAACATGATTAAAAATTAGGCAAAACATCTACAAACAGAATCCTTATTTATAAACTGGTTTAAAAATCCCTTAAAAACAGTCAGAGACCCGGGGAATGGCGGCCATGTTCTTTTTCATGTTGGGAGAAACTTAATATTTATGTGACCTGGTTGCAAGCTGATGAAAATGAATCTGATCCGAACCCAAATGTAAGGAACCAAATTGGTGCAATACTGCATTTCCCCCTGTGGACCAACGTGGAAATGTATCTGCCTCAAAGGTAGATTCACCAATAAAACATGGTGACAATAAAAGATTCTGGTATTACACGTTTTTCAGAGAGACTGGGTGGAATTAAACGTAACTATCAAGCCATCGGTTTGCTCTAAGAGCTTTAGAGCAACACCCACAGCCACGCCCTGCTGAGGAGTCACACCAGCAACAGCTAAGTACTTCCCTACTACACAAGCATGCTGGGAAAACAGTAAGTTCAAAAGAAACACAAATTGACATTATAGCTACACTTTATACAGAATGGATGGCTGGTCCCCTGCTTCTCAGGAAGATATATAAAAATCTCTGAACAGAAACACAATAAAACTCAAAGTCATCTAATTAATAGTGCATCACACATCACTAATCACTTTTCCTGAAATAACGCATAAACATTACACTGATGAACAGAAAAGACAAGTTTAGGATGTGGAACTTTTTCATGTCTCAGTTTCATCTCCTCCAAACGCAACAAAGCATCAGAGGAGGAGCAGAGAAAGGAGGCGCTGGATGATAATGAACGAGGAGGTAAAGGAGAGGACGATGTTTCATCTCAGGTTCGCCCACAGGTCCTTCCTCTCGGCTGAGCGCAGAGATGCAGAGGAAAGGCTCTCCACGGCCCCAGACACAGGAAGGAGATAACATGCAGCACCTGCAGCGGTGCCGGGTCTCGTTCAAAGCCTCTGAATGATTCTCCTTCACAGCAGATCGCCGGTAGAAAGGAGCAGGCTGAGCGCCGCAGAGAAGATGGAGGTATGTGAGGACCGAGGAGATGAAAGAGGGATGAATGTGTGTGGGGGGGCATCAGAGAAGCAGTATTCAGGCACTCAATGAAGGAGAAAAGGAGAGGTCAAGTGGAGAAAAGTTTGGAGGAAAAGAGAATTAGTGTCTGGTTCTGTTGGTGTTCCAGTGAAAACAGAAGCAGCTGTAATGTTTCTTCAAGTACCATCAGTGTGAAAGTAAAGGTCTGGTTTTACCGCAGCAACCACTGCCGGTTCTGCTGCAGGAAACCCGCTTTGACGAAGAAAACCTCTTAACAGAGTGAAAACTTTGGGTTAGGCTCGTTTAGGAGCCAATTAGGCCACGATGAAGACGACAAGAACACGACGAGCAGCAGATTAATGAGCAGGAAAACGAAGGAACTCGGTGCAGTTCCTCACAGCTTCCCAGTGCATCTCTGAACAGGTGGAACCAGCTTCCACACTTTCCTCACGCCATTCTGGAGTTCAATTCAATTCAATTCAATTTTATTTATATAGCGCCAATTCATGAAACATGTCATCTCGAGGCACTTTACAAAGTCAAGTTCAATCTTATTATACAGATTGGACAAAAATGTTCCTATATAAGGAAACCAGTTGATTGCATCAAAGTCCCGACAAGCAGCATTCACTCCTGGAGAAGCGTAGAGCCACAGGGAGAGTCGTCTGCATTGTACATGGCTTTGCAGCAATCCCTCATACTGAGCAAGCATGAAGCGACAGTGGGAAGAAAAAACACCCGTTAGCGGGAAGGAAAAACCTCTAGCAGAACCAGAACCAGGCTCAGTATGAACTGTCATCTGCCTCGACCGACTGGGGTTACAGAAGACAGAGCAGAGACACAACAAGACAGACAAAAAGCACAGAAGCACACATTGATCTAGTAATCTGTTCTACATTAGATGTTAATAGTGGTGATCTGTCCTCCCTGGATGATTTCACAGCTAACAGAACGTCAGACCAGGTGTACCTACTATGAAGAAAAAAGAGAGAGAACAGAAAGTTAAAGCAGAAATGACAACAGTCATTTCAATGCAATGCAAAACTGGAGAACAGTAGAACTCAGCAGAGTGAGAGAATTAGACCCTGATGTCCTCCAGCAGCCTAAGCCTATAGCAGCATAACTATAGAGGTAGCTCAGGGTAACATGAGCCACTCTGACTATAAGCTTTGTCAAAAAGGAAGGTTTTAAGATTAGTCTTAAAAGTAGACAGGGTGTCTGCCTCACGGACCAAAACTGGGAGTTGGTTCCACAGGAGAGGAGCCTGATAGCTAAAGGATCTGCCTCCCATTCTACTTTTAGAGACTCTAGGAACCACCAGCAGACCTGCAGTCTGAGAGCGAAGAGCTCTGTTAGGAACATACGGGGTAATCAGAGCTCTGATATATGATGGAGCTTGATTATTAAGGGGTTCTGTTGGTTCTAACCCAAACACCGGAGCATAACTGGCCAATGCATGGATGGCCTGGAACAGTCTGGCAGAAACATGAGAGCAGCGCAGAGAACGAACAGGTCGACGCGTCGGAGATCAGATGGATCCTTCATTTTCTGCAGCTTCACGGAGAATACCAGCAGACTGGAAACCCCTGAAACACACAAACACTTATTTTAAATACTTACTGAACCTTTTCCCTAACCCTGACCTGACTGACAACCTAGTCCTAAACTCAAACCCCTAAAAAGGGAGGACCAGAAAACGTCCTCACGTTGGTGGTAAATAACCACAAATCTGTTCTCAGCTGCAACTATAAGTAGACACACACACACACACACACACACACACACACACACACACACACACACACACACACACACACACACACACACACACACACACACACACACACACACACACAGGTGGACCAACCGTTCAGGTTTCCTGCCGGTTTTTAACTGGAACCATCAGATTTCTCTTCACTGCATCAGCAGCTCCAGGATGAGATGCAGCGATGAAGCTCAGCGAGGCCAACTGGTCGTGGAACCTCTGAGGTCCAGTGTGGCACAGATTGGACAGGTGGCTCTGAAGGTACTGACCCAGAACACATGTCTGGACTTCAGCAGCCAGAGGCCTCTGATGTCACCTCCCTGTATGAAGGAGGTGACCTCCAGAGGGCCTCCACCCTCCTCCATGCAGCAGGAATGTGGACCTGAGGAGGAGCAGGGAACTGGACCATCAAGGCTCTGATTCATGAATGCGTCCTGCTCGGTGAATTTGGGCAGACAAACACTGCAGCTGTGTACGTTTATCATGAGGCTCGTCCTCATAAACGAGGCTTCTGGCTTCTGAGTGTGAGCGTCATTCCTAATGACTCACATAATGAGTGGCCTAATTTGTGCCTGTAACTGTGAGTAACGCGGCATAATATCAGCTGTTTAGCCGAGGCGTTTATCCAAAGCACCTTTCATTACAACCAGGAGAAATATTTTTAGTGCCAGTTGCTCCGATGGGGATTTAAGGGGCCATTAAGGATGTGGGTCGGTGTTTGTGCTCTTTTCCATTCACAGCTGAAGATAAAACTGAACAAATCATCAGCCAAACTTTCACTTTAATTAAACTCCTGGGACTCACAGCAGGGACTGTGAATCAATTCAATTCAATTCAATTCAATTTTATTTATATAGCGCCAAATCATGAAACATGTCATCTCAAGGCACTTTACAAAATTAAGTTCAATCATATTATACAGATTGGGTCAGATTATACAGATTGGTCAAAATGTTCCTATATAAGGAAACCAGTTGATTGCATCAAAGTCCCGACAAGCAGCATTCACTCCTGGGGAACCGTAGAGCCACAGGGAGAGTCGTCTGCATTGTACATGGCTTTGCTGCAATCCCTCATACTGAGCAAGCATGAAGCGACAGTGGGAAGAAAAACCACCCATTAACGGGAAAAAAAAACCTCCGGCAGAACCGGGCTCAGTATGAACGTACATCTGCCTCGACCGACTGGGGTTACAGAAGACAGAGCAGAGACACAACAAGAGAGACAAAAAGCACAGAAGCACACATTGATCTAGTAATCTGTTCTACATTAGATGGTAGTAACGGGTGAGCCGTCTTCTCTGGATGATGTCACAGTTAACAGAACGCCAGACCAGGTGTACCTACTATGAAGAAAAAGAGAGAGAGCAAAAAGTTAAAAGCTGAAATGACGACAGTCATTTCAATGTAATACAATGCAAAACTGGAGAACCGTAGAATGAAGAACAGTAGAAATCAGTAGAGTGAGAAAATTAGACCCTGATGTCCTCCAGCAGCCTAGGCCTATCACAGCACAACTATAGAGATAGCTCAGGGTAACATGAGCCACTCTAACTATAAGCTTTGTCAAAAAGGAAAGTTTTAAGATTAGTCTTAAAAATAGACGGGGTGTCTGCCTCACGGACCAAAACTGGGAGTTGGTTCCACAGGAGAGGAGCCTGATAGCTAAAGGATCTGCCTCCCATTCTACTTTTAGAGACTCTAGGAACCACCAGCAGACCTGCAGTCTGAGAGCGAAGTGCTCTGTTAGGAACATACGGGGTAATCAGAGCTCTGATATATGATGGAGCTTGGTTATTAAGGGCTTTATACGTTAGAAGAAGAATTTTAAATTCTATTCTTGATTTAACAGGAAGCCAATGAAGGGAAGCTAAAATTGGAGAAATATGATCCCTCTTGTTGATTTTCATCAGGACTCTTGCCGCAGCATTTTGGATCATCTGAAGACTTCGAACTGCATTTTGTGGACTTCCTGATAGTAAAGAATTACAATAGTCCAGCCTTGAAGTAACAAATGCATGGACTAGTTTTTCAGCATCACCCCTGGACAGAATGTTTCTAATTTTGGCGATATTCCTGAGGTGAAAAAAGGAAACTCTGGAAACCTGTTTAATATGGGATTTAAATGACATGTCTTGGTCGAAAACAACACCAAGGTTTTTAACTTTATTACCAGAGGCCAAGTTAATGCCATCCAGATTAAGTGATTGATTAAGAAGTTTATTTTTTGAGGACTCTGGCCCAAAGATTACAACTTCGGTCTTGTCAGAATTTAAATGCAGGAAATTTAAAGTCATCCAGCTTTTGATGTCATCAAGACATGACTGCAGTCGAAGTAACTGATTGGATTCATCAGGATTTATGGATAAATATAGCTGAGTGTCATCAGCATAACAGTGGAAATTAATCCCATGCTGTCTGATAATTTTGCCAACCGGAAGCATATATATAGTAAATAGAATTGGTCCAAGGACTGAACCCTGTGGTACTCCACAGGTGACCCTAGAGTTTGAAGAAGATTTATTATTAACATGAACAAACTGGAATCTGTCCGACAGATAAGATTTAAACCAGCCTAATGCTTTTCCCTTAATCCCTACAGTATGCTCAAGTCTTTGTAGGAGAATATTGTGATCAACTGTATCAAATGCAGCACTGAGATCTAACAGGACAAGTATAGACACAAGTCCATTATCTGAGGCCATGAGAATATCATTGGTGACCTTCACCAGAGCTGTTTCAGTGCTATGATGAGCTCTAAAGCCTGACTGAAACTCCTCAAGTAGGTCATTACTTTGTAAATGTTCACAAAGTTGATTAGCAACTACTTTCTCAAGAATTTTAGATAAGAAAAGAAGATTAGATATAGGTCTGTAGTTTACTAGCTCATCTTGATCAAGAGAAGGTTTCTTAAGTAAAGGTTTAATAACAGCTACTTTAAAAGCCTGTGGTACATATCCATTTACTAAGGATAGATTAATCATGTCTAAAATAGGACCACTGATCAGAGGGAATACCTCCTTAAACAACTTGGTTGGGATTGGGTCTAACATACAGGTAGAAGGTTTAGATGAAGCTAAGATTTTAGATAGCTCAGAAAGCTCTACTGCTTTTAAACAGTTCAGACACTGCGCAGGTTCTAAGGATTCCTCCAATGCTGCCTCACTTACTGAGGACGAGGTAATCATGTTTGGGAGGATGCCAATTATTTTATTTTTAATGGAATCAATTTTATTTATGAAGAATCCCATAAAATCATTACTGCTAAGAGCTAAGGAGATGGCTGGATCAACAGAGCTGTGGCTCTGGGTAAGTTTGGCAACTGTATTGAAGAGAAATCTAGGATTATTCTTATTCTCCTCAATTAATGATGAAAAATATGCTGCTCTAACTCTGCGAAGGGTCTTGTTATACAACAATAGACTGTCCCTCCAGATTAGGTAGGATTCCTCTTGGTGTGTAGAGCGCCATTTTCTCTCCAATTTCCTAACATTGTGCTTCAAGGAATGCAGCTCTGAATTAAACCAAGGAGCCAGCTTCCTGTGAATAATCACCTTCTTTTTCAAGGGAGCTACATTGTCTAATGCAGAACGCAATGACAAAGTCATACCGTTTACAAAGACATCTATTTGTGAATTGGAAGAAACAACATTGCTGCCATCTACTGGGCATTTCTGCAATACGGAGGATATTAAAAAGGGGACAGACTCTTTAAGTTTTGATACAGCATTATCCGATAAAGATCTACTATAATGGAACCCTCTTTTGGGGGTGGAGAACTCAGTTAGATTAAACTCAAATGTTATTAAAAAATGATCAGATAGGACAGGGTTGTGAGGAAATACTGTTAATTCTTCACAATCAATGCCATATGTCAGCACAAGGTCTAAAGTATGGAGCCAAGAGTGCGTCGGTTTATGCACATTTTGAGCAAAACCAATTGAATCTAGGATAGTTTTAAAGGCTACACTAAGGTTATCACATTCTGTGTCAACATGGATGTTAAAATCACCCACTATAATAACCTTATCAGTATTTAACACCAAATCAGATAAGAAATCTGACAACTCATCCAAAAACTGAGTATAAGGGCCTGGTGGACGATACAAAACAACAAACAGAAGAGGTTTTATTGCTTTGCAGTTTGGATGAGGGAAACTGAGGGTTAAATGTTCAAAAGAACTGTAGTTATTAATTGGCCTGGGACTAATTAATAAATCAGACTGAAAGATGGCTGCCACTCCTCCTCCTCTTCCCACAGATCTGGGAATGTGGAAATTTGAATAATTGGAGGGAGTTGACTCATTTATACTAACGTAGTCCTCTTGTAGCCAGGTTTCTGTGAGACAAAACAAATCAATCTGTTTATCAGAAATCAATTCGTTAACTAACAAAGTCTTTGGAGGGAGAGACCTTATATTTAATAGACCACATTTAATTGTTTTATTTTTAGGTTCAAGGTGAACCGTATTGATTTTTATTAGGTTTTTATGATTTGTTACTTTTAGATAAGTTTTTGATCTGTTAAGTTTTGGCCGTGGGAAAGACACCGTCTCAATAGGATAATGGGTGGGTAACAGTACAGAAGCTGCAGAGAGGTGTGTTAAACTACGGCTCTGCTTCCTGGTCTGGACCCTGGGTTGTCAGCATTTAGGAGAACTAATAAATCCGGCCAGATTTCTAGAAAGAAGAGCTGCACCATCCAAAGTGGGATGGATGCCGTCTCTCCGGATCAGACCAGGTTTTCCCCAGAAAGTTCGCCAGTTATCAATGTAGCCCACGTCGTTTTCAGGACACCACCTAGACAACCAGCGGTTGAATGATGACATGCGGCTAAACATGTCATCACTGGTCAGATCAGGCAGGGGACCAGAGAAAATTACGGAGTCCGACATTGTTTTAGCAAACTCACACACCGAAGCAACACCAACTTTAGTGACCTCCGATCGGCGTGACCGGGTGTCATTACCGCCAGCGTGAATAAAAATCTTACTGTATTTACGCTTATCCTTAGCCAGCAGTTTTAGGTAAGATTCTATGTCGCCCGTTCTGGCCCCTGGCAGGCATTTAACTATGGTCCCTGGTGTCTCTAGTGCCACGTTTCTGACTATTGAGCTCCCAATAATCAGGGTCGGCTTCTCAGCGGGTGTGTCGCTGAGTGGGGAAAATTTGTTAGAAACGCAGACGGGTTGGTGGTGAACTGGGGGCTGAAATCTAGAGTTATGCTTCCTACGAACTGTCACCCAGCCGGCCTGCTTACCCGGCTGCTCGGGTGCTGCTGCTGGAGGACCGCTACGTGAAGTAACGCTAGGTCTATGTGGCTCCGCGCTAGCAAAGGGGCGGCTATCAGCTGGTCTTTCCATAGCACGGAGCCGGGTCTCTAATTCTGACACCCTCGCCTCCAAAGCTACAAAAACACTACATTTATTACAAGTACCATTATCACTAAAGGAGGCAGAGGAATAGCTAAACATCTGACACAGAGAGCAGGAGATAAGGGGAGACTTAGTAAGAGACGGAGAAGCTGAAGTAATAGTAGGAGAGGAAGCCATTGTGGAGCTAAAGCTAGGCTAGGCTAAAGCTAGGCTAGCGCCCTTCTACCACGCCAAGAGAGCAAACCGTGAAACACGAGGAGTTCCCAAGCGTGATGTGCAGCAACAGAAAATGTTTTAAAAGTGCTTATGTGTTAGAAACAGATGTTACAGCAAAGAGATTAAAGATAAAAGCGAGAGAATCTGGAGCAACAAACCGTTGCTCACGCAGTGAAAACAGGAATTCGCCTTACCGCAAACAGGAAGTGCATCCACTCAGACGGATTTAGTGATTACAGGTAAGTCAGAGTCAGTAGGTAGGTTTCAACGCCAAACAACTAAATCCACTTACCAAGTCACAACAGAACCCAAATGGACCTCAGTGGGTCTCAGGTGCTGGTGGCCTCAGACCATCAACACGTGTATTTATTCCACTAAGATGGAACCAGCAGCGTGTAAAGCATAACCTGGCAAGGGTTAGAGGTCATCTGCAGACCTTCTGAGGTCCATGTTCCTGCAGAGAGGAGAACATCTCAGCAGCTGCCAGCAGGGTCAGGCCCGGGTCAGAGCTCCACCTCAGACTGTAAAATAAGCGGATCTCGACAATGGATGGATCAGAACTCTTTTCTATAAAGGAACATTTACCTTAAAGGAGAGATTGTTTGTTAAAGGATTAAATAAATACTTTCCTGGATGAGAAGCAGCTCCTGAGCTGAACTGCTTTTAATCAGCGTGGTGAAGCATCTCTGTGGAATGGATCTGCGTTACTAATTGTTTCACTGCTGTCAGTGACACAGAGGGATTAGTGGATTTAAGGCAGAAACAAACACTGTTCCATGATCATCATTTAGCAGCAGGATTAACAGTTGAACACCACAATCTTCTGAAACTCTCTGAAACGATACTTTAATGTATCTGCAGCCACAGCTTTAGTTTGCCTTGTATATTCCTCACACCTGTTCTCTGGCTCATCTACTTCTATCTCATCTATTTAAACCTCAGGATGAAAACTTTTTTCTGCATTCCAATGAAACATTTTAGTCCTAATTAAAATTAAAGAATTAGACGTTGTGCCATTACACATGTTTTAAGTTATTTTAATAAATAACTCTCTGTCTGTTAGGTATTATCCGGTGAATATCAGCCCAAACAGCTAATATCAGCACAATAGTTGAAAGGAATGATTCAAGCACTGGTTTTCTTTTAACAGCAAACTCTGCGCACACATAGAATAAAGGAGTGACAACTTCTCTTCAAGTTCAAGAATTAACATCCAAAACAACATCTGGTATGTGTTTCAACCCATTCACAATGAAAATCCAGAGTTAAACAAACATTATTTGATAAAATTACATTTTAAAGAATGATTTATTCGGTAGAAATCAACACCTTTAGGACACCTGATTTTATTAATCTGATCATTCGTCCAGGAAATAATTAGACTCGAATCGGTAACGTGGAAACTAGGCGCTGTAGCAGACAACGACTGGAGATGACGTGTGTCGGAGAGCGTTCTGGTTGTGTTGATATTAGTTTGATGAGTTTGCCAAAGTTACACAAACCATTAAATCAACATTAATGTTACATATTAATGTGGTCATAATGCTCGTAGCACTATCGTACGAAAACAAGCATTATGTTGACTCAGGGTTAGCACTAATGTTATCCTGGAAGCTAATAGCGCTATGCTAGCAGACATTCGGCACTAATTTTAAAAGGACCTTAAGCTCAATTTGGTGGTAATGAGCAGACCGGACAACACAAACATTAATATCCCATCGATGTATAAAACCTTTATGGAAATAAAGTTTGTTATAACCATAAAAACACTCAAACTACATCAGCAAAGCTTTGTTTCAAGAATGCTAGTGGGCGGCCTAGCCTGCTAGCTCCCGGTCATTTACCAAGTCAAAACAGATTAAAACCCATTAAAACACATTAAAAGTAAACCATTCTAAACTTTCCATGTCTATTTATCTGCCAATCCTCAGCTTTTGTCTGGTTGTGGTGACGGGGCGTCCGGTTGCAGGGAATCCCTCCAAGGTAAAGCTGATTTTCTGAGCGAACGGCTGGCTCAAAAGGGATCTATCTGCTCCCCCACTACATCCCACTGGTGAGGAGAACAATAGCACAGAAGAAGTCAGTGAAAGTTTGGTCAGACGAAGCCAGTGAGAAGCTGAGGAATTGCTTCAGAACCACAGACTGGAGCATGTTCCAAAGCTATCATGGAGAGGACATCAACAGCCTGACTGAATGCATCACTGACTACATGAACTTCTGTGTGGAGAGCATTGTGCCAACACGACGGCTACGATGCTTTCCAAACAACCCCCGCTGGGTGACCCCTGAGCTGAAAGTCCTCCTGAACCAGAAGAAGAGGGCTTTCTACTCAGGGGACAGAGAGGAGCAGCGTAGAGTCCAGCGGGAGCTCCAGTGGAAGATCAGGGCAGCAAAGAAGGATTATGGGAAGAAGATGGAGGAGCAGCTGGCACAGAACAACGTCAGGGATGTGTGGAGAGGTCTGAAGAACATCTCCGGCTTCGGGCAGAGGACCAGCAGGGCTGCAGACGGAGACACCAAGTCTGCAGATGAGTTGAACACATTCTTCACTCGGTTCGACTCCCCCCACACTGGCCCCCTCCTTGCCCTCAACTCTCCACACGACTCCAACCACCAGCCCTCCAGAGACCTACCATCCCCCCCACCGCCACTCCGATCAACGACTGACCCATCCACACCTTCAGCCCTACCTTCCTCCCCCCTCACAGTCACACCAATGCAGGTGAGAGGACAGCTGATGAGGCTGAAACAGAGGAAAGCCTCAGGACCGGACGGCATCCCCCCCAGGCTGCTGAGGACCTGTGCAGAGGAGCTCTGTGAGGTCCTCAGCTACATCTACAACCTGAGCCTCAGCCTGGGGGTGGTGCCCACCCTGTGGAAGACTTCCTGTGTGGTACCGGTTCCCAAAACGCCGCACGCCAGGGAACCGGCCCACTTCAGACCAGTCGCCCTGACCTCCCACCTGATGAAGACCATGGAGCGCCTCATCCTCTGATGAAGACCATGGAGCGCCTCATCCTTGCTCACCTGCGCACCGTGGTGAGCCCCACCCTGGACCCGCTGCAGTTTGCCTACCAGCCCAACATCGGAGTAGAGGACGCCATCATCTACCTGCTGCAGCGGGCGCTAACCCACCTGGAGACCACCGGGAGCGCTGTGAGAGTCATGTTCTTTGACTTCTCCAGCGCTTTCAACACCATCAGACCGGTGCTGCTGAGGGGGAAGCTGGAGGACGCTGGGGTGGACAAACATCTGGCTGACTGGACCATCGACTACCTCACTGACCGCCCTCAGTACGTGCGGCTGCACGGCTGTCAGTCAGAGGTGGCACTCTGCAGCACCGGGGCCCCCAGGGCACCGTTCTGTCTCCGTTTCTCTTCACCCTCTACACCTCGGACTTCACCTACAACACGGACAGCTGCCACCTTCAGAAGTTCTCTGACGACTCGGCCATTGTGGGCTGTGTGTCTGAGGAGAACGAGCTGGAGTATCGGTCGGTCATCATGGACTTTGTGGACTGGTGTGAGAAGAACCATCTGTGCTTAAACACCAGTAAGACCAAGGAGATGGTGATCGACTTCAGGAGAAGACCCCCACCTCACTCACCTGTGAACATCCAGGGGCAGGACATAGAAACTGTGGAGAGTTTCAAATACCTGGGTGTTCACGTCAACAATAAACTGGACTGGACACATAACACCGACGCCCTGTATAAGAAGGGCCAGAGCCGGCTCCATCTCCTGAGGAGGCTGAGGTCCTTTGGAGTGAGCAGGCCTCTGCTAAAAACTTTCTATGACTCTGTGGTGGCCTCAGCCCTCCTCTACGCTGTTGTCTGCTGGGCTCCTGGCAGTGCAGAGCGGGACAGAAAGAGGCTGAACAAGCTGGTGAGGAAGGCCACTTCTGTCCTAGGCTGCACTCTGGACTCAGTGGAGGAAGTAGCTGAGAGGAGGGTGTTGTCCAAGTTCACATCCATCATGGACAACACCTTCCACCCCCTGCACCAGACTGTAGAGGAGCTGAGCAGCTCCTTCAGTGCAAGACTTAGACATCCTGTCTGTAAAAAGGAGCGCTACCGCAGGTCATTTATTCCTGCTGCTATCAGATTTTACAATGCTGCACTGTAACTGCAACTGTGACCATAACTGTAATATTTAATGTGCAATAACCAGGGTGCAATAATCTATTTAATACACTGTCCTACAACCCGTGCAATAATCCTGATGTAGTGACTTCTGCTGCTATCAACACTTGAACATAAGTCAGTACACATGTATGTATGTATGTACAAATGTATACAATGTATATGCACTTACATACGCGTAGGTGCATATGTAAGTAGGCGCATAGATATATGTATATATTTAAGTATATAGATATGTTTATATATATATATATATATATATATAGACCACTAAGAATGTAAATGAGACATTTACACTCCTATTTCCTTTTTTGTATTTTTTGTTTTTAGTATTCTTTTGATCCATTGTAGATATGAAGATTCACTGTATATAACTGAATGCACCTTCCCTACTCTGCACCTTCTTGTATGAGCCGATGTGACGAGTGAATTTCTCCATTGTGAGATCAATAAAGACTATCTTATCTTATCTTATCTTATCTTAAAAGCCCAGTTAGGGTAGCCACAGGTTTGGAGGGCATCTCTGATGTGTTTCTGTTCCTTGTGCTTCCCTTCTGTTTTAGTCGGGACATGCTCGACCCGGTGTTGTAAGGTTCTGATGACAGAAAGTTTGTGCTCCAGTGTCTTGTGAAAGCTTCCACATCTTTTAACTGTACACGTTTGTCAAAATCCAGTTAAAAGAAGTGGAAGCTTTCACAAGACACATCAACTCGGTGGACAACAACATCAAGTTTACCAGAGAGGATGCCAACAACAACAAGCTACCTTTTCTGGACTGTTTGGTGAACATGGAAGGAGATGGAAACCTCAACATTAAAGTATATAGGAAACCCACACACACAGACCAATATCTTCTTTTTGACTCACACCACCCACTGGAGCACAAACTTTCGGTCATCAGAACCTTACAACACCTTGTTGACATCCAACATTTCCAGCAGGTTTACTCCTATCATTTGTTGTGACAACAGCCCGCTGTGGTTTCACTTGTATTGGGACACTTCTCTGTAGTCTCGGCCAGTTTCCTTTGTCTAGGCGTGGGGTTCGTTGATCCTTTGGTCTTGCACCCAGAGTGGTCCAGGGATTCCCATTTTTCTCTGGGAACTGTTTGTTCGCTGAGTCGCTGGGCTGGTGGTCACTGTTCGGAATCACAGGCAGGGTTGTTTCATTTCCATGCGCGGCGTTTACATCATAATTCACTGCGAGTCGACAGATTTTCTGTTCCATAACAGCTATCTTCTGTAAAAGCTTGTCAAAGTCCATTGTGGTGAAGGTAATAGTAATATGTAATAGTAATAATGGTAGGCAGGTAGGCATCTTTTCAAAATCAAAATCAAAAATAAATAAAAGAAAATAAATAAAATAACTAAATCCAACTTTCTGTGGTTTTGGCTAAGAGATAAAAAGGAGATAAAAAAGTAAAAGGCAGGAGAATGCAAGCAAGCAGGGAGCAGAGAAAAAAGCGTCCGAGCAGGCAGAGAGGCGGAGTGTTAAAAAACTCTCAAGGCTGGTTCTGGTACAGGGAAAGCAGACACAGCTTGACATCTACTCACTTTCAAATGATCTGGCGGCAGGTGTGCAGCCTCAGAATATAACGGTACGAGAACAGGTGAAAATGGTCTGGCTAATTGTGTTGCTGCGGAGGAGACGCAGCTGCTCACAGCAATTAGGAGAGGCAGCGAGAGAATCATCATAGAGTCAGTGAGGAACAACCTGCCGGCTGGAATCAGAACAGAGGCAGCGTCACAGCAAACCCATCTCAGACCATCACTGCCCAGCAGATGGATGTTTGAATCCTTTCCTGGGAGCTCCAGCTCTCATTTCTGCAGGATGAAGGTGGACCTCGTTCTGCTCGACCTCCAGCAACACCAGAGGGGGTGAGCTTCACTAACCCGTCTGCATTTACTGTCTGCCGTGTCTGGAGCATCATACCCTGAGGATCAGACTGAAGACCTGCTGGGGACGTGCAGGATGGACACATCCCTCTGGAAAATGTTTGTTTGAACTGACTGAAAAGCTTCCATCTGATGGAGAACATCCTGTTCTCAATTCGGTTCCATTGTCTTTAACCAAGGATCTAAATCAGTGAAGAGACTGAAACCCGTAGCTCTGATGTAGTCCCACTTTTAACCCCCCCCCCTGCCCCTCCCCCGTGTTTCGCTAATTGAATGTTTTTCAGACTAGTTTTACAGAATCGTCAGCTTTGGTCCCATTGATGGACGGAGTCAGCAGGGCGGCTTTAACGTGGGATCTGATCTGCTGCCTGCAGGATCCCACAGACTGGCTCACAAAGGAATGAAAACTGTCCAGACTCCTCCCCTCAGCTGGACATCATGTCCGCCTCTGTAGCGTTCCTGCTGTCCCTCACAGAGCCTGAGCCAAATGAAAAAGATAAAACACATTTTGCTGAACTTGCTGCTTCTCTCCATCAGCTGCATCTGAACCCAGAATTCCTTCTTGAAATGTTAGTTTTTTTGTCTAAAACTGGGAGATGTGAAGATGATGGAGAAAAGCTCATTTACGTTCCTCCACTCTCAGATGAATTATCTATGAACTGCTATGTTCTGGATACATTATGATAAGATCAAGAAGAAAAGGGGAAGCTGGTGCACTAAAAGTAAAAAAAAAACACGCCTGAAAGATTTGATTTCAACCAAAAAGGTTTGAACGCAAAAGAGAAATATTCTTTGGGTTGACTTTGAATGAATCACATATATAAAGATCTATTGTTAAAAACTGTGTGACTCCTCTTCCTCCACAACAAGGCCAGAAATAACCCAGCTGTCTCTTCTTCTTCATCACAGTAGGAGGCTGGTTTAACCAGGAAGTGGGTCTAGGAACTAAAGTCAGCTCATCCGCCATCTATTACCATTGTTACATATCAGCAATAATTTAGACCATTTACAAAAAATGAAATAACCAATAGGCTCCAGCAGGGTGAATTCATGCGCCGCTCTCTGACAGCCAACCTGAATTTCCCGCTGCGCTCCCACAGGGACCTGCTTGAACCCGGGTGTGTTTTGGACCTAAACGAGGAGCAGCAGGAGCAGGCAGTGCTATTTCAGGCTGCAGTGGACAGATTGAATTAAAGCCGGATTAATCCCTGCAGAATTTGTGTCATTCCTCCAAGCAACACTAAATCCAAATCAAATTATACAAGCGGCCCGCTGCTGCTGTCACCACCACCATCATCGACCACGGCACGGAGTCGGCCCTCTGAGTCTCTGCCTTGGATTCAGGCTCAAACACATGATCTGCCTGTCCCCCGGCAACCTTTTGTTCCTCTCCAGCTGTGACTGATGGGAGCACGCTTAATAGATGGTGACAGTCTCCACATCCAGCAGAGGAATCGTTACATGGGAGAGGACTTTGGGTCGCTCAGCGGGTCCTGCTGCATTCGCAAACATAAAAACTGGGCCTGAACATTAAACCCAAATATCCACCAGCTGCTCCTCAGTAACTTCTTATTGGAGCTCCTACAAAAAAACTCAAGTTGAATTTATTGTGGATTTTAAATCCTGCAGGTTCAGGATGATCCGTACTGCCTCTGCAGCCTTCAACACACATCTGCTGGCAGGCTGACCTCTGACCTTTCCCCTTGGCAGAATTGGTGGCGTTGATTTAAACTGGTGAGTGTCCTGGAACAGAACCGACTTACAGCTTTGGACCACCAGAAACGTGGGGCTGACCTAATTTATCCTCATCACCTCCAGGTACGTGCAGATATGAGGGAAACTGATTTCAACGCGTGTCGTCTGCCTGGTCTTTGGCAGGATTTAAGAAGGTCTGCAGAGACCAAAAGCTTTCATCTATACTCATATTTCTGTTAAAATCATGGTGCAGCAGCAACAGTGGGAGCCATGTTGGATGTCTCTGAGGGTCAGGGCGGCGTGGGACCTGCGGCGCACAGGAACATCACAGATTCCTTCTACTCTCACCACGCCTGGCAGAGTCCAGCTGCCCTCACAAACTCTGATCCTCGGACGGAGACGCAACGTAGGGTTCAGTCTCTTCCCCAAACATGCTCCAGCATGAGGTTCTGGAGACAGCCTCACAGATTACCTCAGATTAACAGATTAACGTCTCCATGTGAAATCATAAAGTGCCGGTGTGACGGAAAGCCCCGGCTACCAAGGAGCATCTGCGACTGATCACACTGAAGATGAAGACCCATTGCCTGAAGCTGCTCATCCTTGAAGGTGGCGCCGGTCCAGACCTCCAACGGTCACTGGGGCAGGACTGCTGACCCATCCCTGGGCAAGGCAGCAAAACACTGTGGGGGGTGCTGGGGTACCTGGGGGGAACCCATGCATGCACAGGGAGAACATTCACACCCCATGCAGAAATACCCCGGGCAGGGACTTGAACCCAAGACCTTCTTCCTGCAGCAGCATGCAGCCCTAGATTTTACATGTGGAGTTATTTTCCTACACGTGTTCAACATGTGGGCATCATCTCTCAACATGTGAAAGACATGTAGGACGCGTGAACTTAAAGAGTGTTTCCTGTCCGCATCGTTATCTGACTGACCGACACGTCTACCTGACAAGCCGCTGATTCTGCAGAACCTGCAGACTGAGACCAGGCCGGCCTCTGGCTTCGCTGGAGGATTCTGTTATCTCTCTTTCTCTCCTCTCACCTTCTCAGCTTTTGGATCATTTCTGCAAACCAAGCCAGCTGCTGTTCCCCGTCCTCTCAGCGTTACATCAGACGTCCAACCAGCCTCATAAAACGCCGTCTGAGTGCTGAATCACTTCCAGTCGGCTGAAGGGGTGTGAGGAAACCCAGAGAGACGCCGTGTGGGAGAGTCCGCCCTGCAGACCGTGCTGTCATGTCTCTGCTGTTCTACAAGGCTCAGATTTCCTGAGCGGGAGGTGAAAACAGGAGGACGAAGCAGCCAGAAGACACTCTGACAGGTGGAAGAGAAGACAAATGATTTCCTGGACTGGAGAACAAAAAGCGGAGAGTGGTGCAGCAAAATGAAACATGTTACGTGTTTGTCTCTGAGAGGTTCTGCTGAGAGGTTCTGCTCATCTCTCAAGGTACGTGAGCATAATGTTAAGGTTAGTTTTGTACGGACTCAAATGCAGACTCAGACTCAGGATGTAAAAATAAATAATAATTTATTTTAACATAAGGCGCTTCCAAAAAGGGAAGGAAAACAAAGGGATGCAAGACTCTCCAGTTTACTTGCATGTATCTTCGGCTGTGGGTTTGGCTGGCTGTTTGGCTGGCTGGCTGTTTGGCTGGCTGGCTGGCTGTCTGGCAGGCAGAGTGATCTGAGCAGAATCCAACTTCTCCAAACGAAATCAAGAAGTACAAACTGGCGCTTGCTGTCTGGTTTCAGGGGGTTAAATACTGTCAGGTTGATTTCAGGATTGCCAGCAGCTGCACCACAAAACCAGGAAGGAACCACCACTATGCCACGCCCACTTGCACTGCATAAGATCACAACAGAACCCCCCCCTCAACGGGCGCCTCCTGGCGTCCAGCCAGGGCGATCAGGATGGAGCCGGTAGAAGTCCTCCAGGACGGACTGGTCCAGAATGAAGGAGCGGGGTATCCACGACCGCTCCTCAGGACCATAACCCTCCCAGTCAACGAGATACTGGAACCCACGTCCACGCCGGCGTACCTCCATAATCCTCTTCACAGTGAAAACCGGGCCGCCATCGATGATACGGGGGGGTGGAGGGGGGTCGGCCGGAGGGCTTAAGGGAGAATTTGAGACAGGCTTTAGCAGAGACACGTGAAACACAGGATGCACTTTCAAAGCTGCAGGCAACTTTAGACGAACAGCTGATGAATTGATGACCTTCTCCACTACGTATGGTCCAACGTAACGAGACGACAGTTTACGGGACTCGACTTGAAGGGGTAAGTCCCGTGACGATAACCAAACCTTCATACCAGGTGTGTAAAGAGGAGCAGGAATCCTTCGCCTGTTTGCACCCACTCTCATGCGATCACCTGCCTTCATTAGCGATGAACGAGTCTCCTTCCAGATCTCCCGACATCGGGAGATGTTGGCCTGGACCGAGGGAACCGCCACTTCCATCTCCTGTTCCGGAAATAGTGGCGGCTGATAGCCAAACATCACAAGAAACGGGGATCTTCCCGTTGCAGAACTGGGGAGAGAGTTGCAGGCATATTCAACCCATGGCAGGTAAGATGACCAATCCAGAGGGTTCTTTGCCGACACACAGCGTAACGCTGCTTCCAAGCTTTGGTTAGCTCTTTCCGTCTGGCCGTTACTCTGGGGATGGTAACCAGACGTCAGACTAACAGTAGCACCCACTGAGTGACAAAAAGCTTTCCAAACCATGGATGAGAACTGGGGACCGCGATCTGACACGATGTCCACCGGTAATCCATGAATACGGAAGACATGCTGCACCATTAGATCAGCGGTCTCCGTAGCCGAAGGCAGCTTCTCGAGGGCGACAAAGTGAACTGCTTTAGAAAAACGATCGACAATTGTTAAAACGACAGTTTTACCTGCCGAGCATGGAAGTCCAGTCACAAAGTCCAACGCGATGTGGGACCAAGGCCTGCTGGGGACCATGAGGGGGCGCAGAAGACCTGTGGTCGGGCGATGTGATGCCTTGCCCCTGGCGCACACTGAACAGGCCGAAACGTAGGTCTTGGTGTCAGATGATATGGAAGGCCACCAGAAGCGTTGACGGATGAATGACAGAGTTCTCGAGAATCCAGGATGGCAGGTAAGTTTAGAGTCATGACCCCACTGCAGGACTCGGGAACGTAAATCCAATGGAACGAACAGACAACCCTCCGGAACTCCATCAGGAACAGTCTGGTCGGCAAGAGCAGCCTTAACTGCAGTTTCCACATCCCATGTGGCAGCACCAATAATACATGATGTAGGAAGAACAGTGCCAACTCCAGTAGCAACCTCCTCCGACTGGAACTGACGGGACAGCGAGTCAGGTTTAGTATTCTTTGATCCAGGTCTGTAAGTAAGCGTAAAGTTAAATCTTCCCAAAAACAGAGACCACCTAGCCTGACGAGAGTTAAGTCTCTTAGCGGTTCTCAGGTAAGACAGATTCTTATGGTCGGTGAACACAACAAAAGGCTCCACAGTACCTTCCAGCCAGTGCCTCCATTCTTGAAGTGCCATTACCACAGCCAAAAGTTCTCGGTCCCCTACATCATAATTTCTTTCCGCGGTAGTGAGCCGCCTGGAAAAAAAGGCACATGGACGTAATTTACCTTCTCCAGATGTCCGTTGAGAGAGTACAGCCCCCACACCAGAATCTGACGCATCAACCTCCACCACAAATGGAGTCTCGGGATCTGGATGCGCCAAAACGGGTGCTGAGGAGAACAGAGTCTTCAGTTTAGCGAATGCCTCATCCGCCTGTGGACTCCAAGTGAAAGACTTGACAGGTGAAGTGAGAGTAGTCAGAGGTGCAGCCACCTTACTGTAGTCTCGAATGAATCGACGATAGAAATTTGCAAACCCTAGAAAACGTTGGAGCTGTTTTCTGGAGTTAGGAACAGGCCACTCAGTCACCGCTTGGATTTTGCTTTCATCAGGTTTTAGCTCTCCCTTCTGGATAACATAACCCAGGAATTTAATGGATGACGTGTGAAACTCACATTTCTCAGCTTTCACATATAGTTTGTTCTCCAAAAGTCTCTGAAGAACCATCCGAACGTGTCTCACATGTTCCTCCATGTTGCGTGAGAAAATCAGGATGTCGTCCAAGTAGACAAAGATAAACTGGTTAAGCATATCTCTCAAAACGTCGTTCACTAGTGCCTGAAAAACAGCAGGAGCATTAGTCAATCCAAACGGCATCACTAAATATTCAAAGTGCCCTAGGGGAGTGTTAAATGCAGTTTTCCATTCGTCACCAGCCTTGATACGCACAAGGTGATATGCATTACGCAGGTCGAGCTTACTGAAGACTGTGGCCTCGCATATAGGTTCCACAACTGAATCCATCAGGGGCAGAGAATATTTGTTCTTCACAGTGATATTGTTGAGGCCTCGGTAATCAATACAGGGTCTTAGGCTAGAGTCTTTCTTCTTAACAAAAAAGAATCCTGCTCCAACAGGGGCTGATGAACGGCGTATAAGACCAGCCGCTAGGGACTCGGATAAATATTTCTCCATAGCCTCACGTTCAGGACGAGAAAGGTTAAACAACCTACTTGATGGTAAAGGGGCTCCAGACAGTAATTCAATGGAGCAGTCATAAGGCCGATGAGGAGGAAGAGAGAGAGCCTTGGCCTTACTGAATGCCTCACTCAGGTCGTGGTACTCTGGAGGAATAGCGGAGAGATCAGGTGGTTTATGTGGTGTTCTTGGGACAGAATTGGTGGGTGAAATAGCTGAGCGTAGACAATGGAAGAGACAGAACGGGCTCCAGCTAGCGACAGTACACAAAGACCAGTCAATGTGTGGATTATGAATCTTCAACCAGGTGTGACCGAGAACTATGGGAACATTGGGTGAGGAAATAACCAGGAATTGAATTTCCTCTCTATGGTTGCCAGACAGTAGCAGGGTAAGAGGTGTAGTAATCCGTGTGATGCGAGCCAAGTGCCGTCCATCCAGGGCATTGACCTCACGAGGGTCCTTTATTTCCTCCGTCTGCAGATTGGCAGTCTCAACCAGTCTCTCATCAATAAAATTATCATCTGCTCCAGAGTCCACTAAGGCTCGCAGATTGATGGGACCTTCAGACCTGATGAGTGTGGCATCCAATTCCATCCGGTCAAAATTGGAGGATTTATTGATAGCATGACTCACCCATAATCCTCCCTTTATTGATGAGTCTGCTCGTTTAACGCTGGGCAATTGTTGCGTAGATGTCCCGCTTCGCCACAGTAGAGACATAGTTTATCTCGAAAGCGTCGACTTCTTTCCACCATGGTCAACTTGGTTCTTCCCAGCTGCATGGGTTCACTGGTATCCTGGGGAGACCAATGGTTAAGGGATGCCACCTGGTGGTTATATGTATCTGATGACTCAATGGATGTCCTGTAAGATGGATTCTCAAGTTTACTGGACCTTCTCTGGCTGGGATTCTCTCTTAACTGTTCCCGCTGAGTGTTGTCAATGTGGATGGCTAACGCGATAATCTCATCCAGGGTCTTTAAATCAGAGCGTAGCACAATTTGGTTTCTGATCTTTGAAACAAGACCTCGAATAAAAGCGGCCTGCAGAGCTAACTCTCCCCATCCGCTCTCAGTTGCTAATATTCGAAAGTCTATGGAATATTCAGCTGCAGATTGATTGCCTTGAGTAAAGGTGAATAGTCTATTTCCTGCCTCGAGACCACGAACAGGATGGTCGAAGGTCTTGCGCATGTTTGAGGTTAATTCTGTGTAGCTGGAACAAACACTTGAATTACGTTCCTTTAATGCCATGGCCCATCTAGCCGCTCTACCGGACAACAAGCTCAATATCAGATTAACCTTGGCTTTATCTGACGCATAGGTGGAAGGCTGTTGTTGGAACACTAGGTCACACTGGAATAGGAAACGGTCACAATTTCCTACATCACCTGAGTATCGTTCTGGCAGCGGAAAAGATGGCTCTCGGGATGGTACCTGATCCACAGGAGCAGCAGCGGAAGTGGTGGTGGAGGATGACGCTCCAGTGGCAGGAGAAGTGGTTGTAGCGGCGTTGAGGTGATTAACCACCTGATCCAATTTCTGGGTTAACTCCTCCATTTGTTGGTTGAGTAACTGCAATGAACGTCTAGATTCCTTAATCTCTTGTTCATGGCTACCAATTAACACGCCCTGGGAGTTTAGTGCCTGACGAAAAAAAGCTGAGTCTGCTGAGTCCATGGTGGCCAGTTTGTTCTGTTAAGGTTAGTTTTGTACGGACTCAAATGCAGACTCAGACTCAGGATGTAAAAATAAATAATAATTTATTTTAACATAAGGCGCTTCCAAAAAGGGAAGGAAAACAAAGGGATGCAAGACTCTCCAGTTTACTTGCATGTATCTTCGGCTGTGGGTTTGGCTGGCTGTTTGGCTGGCTGGCTGTTTGGCTGGCTGGCTGGCTGTCTGGCAGGCAGAGTGATCTGAGCAGAATCCAACTTCTCCAAACGAAATCAAGAAGAACAAACTGGCGCTTGCTGTCTGGTTTCAGGGGGTTAAATACTGTCAGGTTGATTTCAGGATTGCCAGCAGCTGCACCACAAAACCAGGAAGGAACCACCACTATGCCACGCCCACTTGCACTGCATAAGATCACAACACATAAAGCAGCAACGATGAAGAAATAAATAACAGAAGGCAGAAACCATGAAGCTGCAGGGAGAAGATGAAGAGGACAAAGAAAGAGATCATAAAGTGCAGAGGGAGAGGAGTAGATTGCCAACCATATTCCAGAGAAGAACAAAGCTGCAGGAGATGGAGGTGAAGAAGAGGAGGACAGACTGACCTGAGTGAAGAAGTACCCATGCTTCTTTTCTTATTTCCTCTCAGGTCTGAAGACCCTGCCTCATCGTCCTCCTGCTCTGCAATTCAGAGGCCAGTGAACTGCTTCTTTCAGCAGGAGGAGCCTCCTGGGAAAGATGTTTCAGGCAGGCTTTGGACCACATCTCAGTCTGGTCTGCTGAGAAATCTCAGTGGTGGAGAACATCTTCCACTCACAGACCTTCAAGGACTCGCGTTCAGAGGTCCAGTTTGGCCAGAACTGTCCCGGTCCTATCACTGTGAGAAGACTGGCAGAGGTGCTGTCAGAACCTGGTCAGGTTCGGTCTGAGATACCCTCACACTGAGCATGTGCAGAACACAGGCAGGAAAACAGAGGGATGTAAAGGAGAGAAGGAACAAGTGTGTAATCTGTGCGGCTACTTTATAATTATCTGGCAGCGCTAACAAGGAGTCAGAGAGCCAATGGAGCGTTGCATTAAATAACTTTCTGTGTTTAACAGCCACACACACACACACACACACACACACACACACACACACACACTCATTTCACCTCCGCCTCCTGACAACAGTCTAATTGGTAATTAATCCCTGCGGCCCCCTCCTGGGAACCAGTGGTCCTAATGATCGGTGCCGGCTGCCAAGACGAGCCGGGGGCCATTCTGGAAGTCAGAACGACAAAGGTCAAAGGTCAAATATGGCTGAAGTTCAGACTGAAAGCACAGTTTGATGAAGCTGACCCAGGAAATCTGATCACAAAGAGTCCATGAGTGACACATTATCGGTGAACAGCATGTTTTAATCACGTAAAAACTCACAAAAGTTCAGCTTGTGTCTTCAGCCCAATCAGGACAGAGAAGACAGGAACGTTTACACATCCATAATTATGTGTTGAGTCATCCTTGAACCGCAGAAAGTCATCAGCGAGTGGCTGAAAGGCATTTTTAGACTAACCTGGCTGATTGCAGCCGTGTTCTGATCAGCTCACCTTCATGTCAGCAGACCTGATGAGGGAGATGTGTTGGGACACATTCTGGGACTTCCAGCATCGGAGCAGGAGAGGAAACACAAAGTGAGAGGCTGTTCCTTTACGTCAGAGGAACTCTGAGATGGAGCCGGGGTGCCTCCTCCCTGCAGGACACACCCAGACCATTGGCTCAGGGCAGAGAGGTTCTGATTCCTCCACGGAGGCTGGAACATCAGCTGGAACATCAGCTGGAACATCAGCCGGGTCAGCAACCCCAAACTGTGATCCATTCTCCAGAACACAATCAGCTCTAATCCTCAAAGTTGGGACACAAACAAGGAATGTTACTCTGGTTCCATTTTACTCTGAATGAAGACATTTTAAATATGGATATACAGTCATTTTCAAAATTATATTATTGTTGAAACGTTTGTGTATTTCAGTAACTCAATTCACCAAGAAAAACACATTATAGACCAGTTCACGCGTGACGTCACGAGCTACATCAGCGCTACATCCGGGTCCCGCTGGTAGGCAGAAACAGTACTGTTCTCGTCTACTACCATGACAAAACGGGTGATTTAGAGCGTACTTTTAGTTAGTTTTTGGAATCTAAACAATGCCTACGACTTGTTGTGCTCCCGGTTGCACACAGAGGCATTCCAAATCGTTGGATATACGTTTCTTTTGTTTACCGAAGTACGAAGAAAGAAGAAAGAAATGGATAATTTCAATGAAAAGGATGCAGGCAGACAATCCCAGTGGACTGTGGGAGCCATCATACCACGACAGAATATGCAGTCTACACTTCATCTCCGGTAAATACAACTTAATTTTGCACTGGTCATTGTTCTACTTATATCAGGGGTTTTCAAATTCGTTGAAGGTGAGCCTCCCCTGGGAATAGGTAAAGATAACCACGCCTCCCACCCCCCAACCACAAACCTACCCCACACAAGTCCCTGCAGTAAATGCATCTTTCTTTTGTGTTCCTGGAATGCTGTGTTTCAAAAACAACTGATAGCCCAACACATGTTTTTTATTGTATTTCTTTTAACAAAGTGCATTCATTAATAAAAGGCCTATTAATAAAATATGCATTCAAATATTTCCATCTTACAGGCTACTTTTACTGAAACAGCACGGACAGAGGGCCTACTTTTAAAATTTCATTAGAGCAAATTCATAAACTATTGTTTTCAACAGCAGACAAACTGAACTAAACAGACGGCAATGATAAACTGGACTCACGTCAAAAGGAGACGTCAACTGAAATAATAATAATAATAAAAAAGATAACCTGAATTTAACAGACGTTACCATATTACATATTCCGATTTACATATTTAGGCTAATTATACACAATTTAAACCTATTGCTATTTTAACAACCAAGCATTTTATTAGATATTATTTCTTATCTGATGTATTTCTGATGTTTGGCACTTTGTTTTACCTTTTGTTAAAGTGCTGTTTAAATAATGATGATAATGATAATGATCAGAATAAACTTTTGCATGACCTCCCAGAAGCTGGAAAGAAAAGAGACAGCTGGTGTTAAGCGTTCAATGAGCAGGTCCAGCGCGCGAGCAAAGTCGCGTGCGCGTGCGCGTGCAGAGATGGAACTGAGCGCGAGGACAGAGCGTGGGTTGAGAAGAGTTTTTCAGAGTTGAGTGCGCGCCAGACCGGTTTTGAGCGGGCGCGTGTTGTCTCACTGCGCGCTTTGATTGGTTTCTGCGCACTCAAACAAAAGGCACAAATATCTTCTTCTCCAGCACATTCTTCGCGCCTCCCCTGTGACTCTTTGGCGCCCCCCAGGGGAGGCGCGCCTCACCTATTGAAAACCCCTGACTTATATAATTATATAAATAAAAAATTAGGATATATACTTAAGTCAAGACGTAAACGTTCGTTTCGTAATAATATACGTAGATGTACAATCAGTGTGCGATTTGCAAAAAAAACAGAGGGGGGATCATTTCAAGTGTTTTATAAATGGACATAACAACAAGGTTATGTGGCCTGCATGCTGTCTGGCTCGAGACAGCATGCAACCTGTCCTGGGAGGGAGGGTGGAGAAATCGGCTGCTGCTGCTGCTTCTTGTCTTGTGACGCTGCCTGCAAATCTTCATCATCCACCACAGTTCGTCCTGTAACATTACCATGGCTGTTTGTCCCGTCATCTACTCTTGACCTTTTCTGTTGATTTTTCGGGCCGAAAACTTTGTTGACGTTCATGCTGCCACACGTTCTCATTCTTGGTTAGCTAGCAGGTGCTCTTTCAGGTAAATAGCTAGATCCAGTAGGTTAGACTATTGTTTTTAAACTTTAAAAATTAGTTTACTTTAACCGCTTCGAGCAGAAAACGTATTAATACTCTTTAAAAACAGACAACAAAAAATTCAATTAACAAATGTGAAGGACACAAGACATGTATTTATATTAAGGCTGTCAAACGATTACATTTTTTTAATTTGAATCGATTAATCACATAATGTCGATAGTTAACTCGAGATTAATTGCAAATTAATTGCATGTTTTATCCTTTTATTTCTGAAAGTGTAATAGCCTGTTTGGGCATTTTAATATGCAATTTTGCAATCAATGACACTAAGAAAATACATGCTTGTACAAAAAATATTTTTATTTTGTTATTTTTCAAGCACTTTTGAGAATTGGAATGAAGACATCCTAGTGCCAAATGTTAAACTCTGGACTATGATGGCTAAATGACTAATCATGACGCCCTGATGTTTACACAATGTGTAAATAAATTTGTAAATAAATACCATGCCGATATATTTTTTTGCCTCTTAAACAAAGATAGACATGGTATTATGCATAAACATATAAATTAATACAAATTTTACATTTCAATAAAGTCACAAATTTTATTGTTCATTTTTTCACTTTTCAGCTTTTACACCAACAACTATATTTTTCCTTGCTGTTTATATCCATATTCATACAGTTTAAGCCTGGAAAAAGGTTTTAAATTTCCAGGTCATTCCAGTCTTACACTTTTACTTGCAACTGTGCAGGAGCTTAGTACCATGAATGAGACTGTTTAGCAACTGTTTAGTAACTCCAAGTCCTTCGTTTGGCAACGTAATTCAGCCTTAGTTTGTCAAATACAGAGAAAACAAATTAATAAGCATTAAAGTACGGTTTATGGGTTGGGTTTCTGCAATGTTATCAGCATGTTAAAAACTCATCTTCAGAACCAATCTCTGCTTAAAATGGCGATCTGCACCAAGTAATCTACTTTCAGCAGTTATCACCGGTTATTGCACCGTAAACTGCAGAAAATACGAGCAGAGTTGCTCTGTCTGCCTTTACTACCGACGGCTCCTATGGCGGAGAGATATTTCAGCTGGATACACTCAAATGTAGTGCAGGCAGGTCTCATAATAACCCGTATTTCGTCACTTATTTTAGAGCCCAAATAAGCGATTTCACTTTCAGAAACCTGCCCAAAAAAAACGCAACCCGTGACTCATGAAATTTAGAAGCGCTTTTAGAAAAAAGAAGCCCAAAGTCGCATGAAATAAACAGTCTGTTGTTATGCCATAATAGGCCATCATAAATAGTTGATCTCAGATTGGATCCTGAACAGTAAGGAAGAGGTGACAAAAGAATTCTGTCCTGCTGCAGACATGGCCGGAAGGACGGCCTCTATCCTCTCTCTCTCCCCTCCTGAGGGCCCTTTTTCCCAGCAGGAGGTCAGCTGTGACCACCTCCCTACAGACAAAAGCCACAGCCCCTCTTCTGCTCACTCTCTTCTCCTGACTCCAAGTTGCTGGGACACACTCCTCCACCCTTGGACGACCAGCACTCCTCTGGGGGGTCCCTCCTCCCTCAGGAGCCATGCATGGGGCCTGGAGCAGGCCCCGAGCTGAGTGGGAATGAACCCTTCTGAAACTCAGTTCCTCCCCGGCATAGGGAGAAACTGCCAGCCGATTCAAAGATAAGTCTCTCACTTCTGCTTAAAAGAGATGCCGGACCAACCCAGACCACGCCGTTAGCCACATGCTGCTGCAAGGCTAACGCTAGCCTGCCAAGAGCCAAGCGCTAGCCCGCTAGTGCTAGTCAACAACTTCCCTCCTTCAACGCTCCTCCCGTGAATGGCCAAAACTGGACAAGACTGACACGAGACAAAGGACAGAGGTTTGGGCAGCGGTCTGAGGGTGAAGTTAAAAAGGTTTATTGGGAAATGTCTTGTAAACCGTGGATACCTGGCGTTTTGAACAAAGGCTAGCAATATAGCATTGCTAGCATTTGGTACCATGTCACTGTCGAGTGCGTTTTAAAGTTTTACCAGAAAGGTTACCTCCACAAGGGTTTCATACATTGATGGGGACATTAATGTTTATGTTATCCAGCCACTCAATATGACTAAAATTAAAGCAAAAGCTTTCATTTGTTAAGACCGAGCGTCCGCTAGCTAACAGGATATTAGCCTTGCTAACATCCGGTCTCGGACATTTCAAAAGTAGTTCGTTTTAAAGCATAAAGCGTGACTGTTCTGCTCTGCCATCCTCCGATGGTGTTATCTGCCTTATTCCCGCATCAATATGGTTTATTAATGCCGTTTTCCAAGGCAATTTTGGTAACTTTATGTTGTAACCTCTTAGCCACCGAGTTGCTACAGCGACCCCATGCGCCCGGAGGGAGAATCGCATTAACAAACTCGGTCGTAAGTGTTTAAATGATTTTACAGGACAAACCGGTCCTCAGAATATTATTTTAACAAATAATGTTTTGTTCAACTTGGGCTTTGCATTGTGAATGGATTGAAACACATGGCAAATGTTTTAACTCCACTCCATGCTTTTGAAATCAGATCTGTAGTGAACAGGGATTCACTGAATTAATCTGATTATGATCAACCTCTTTTGTTTGTCTTTTGTTTGTTTTTGCATGTAAATAGTTCCTTAGCTTATCTTCTTTTTATCTTCATTTTGCTTAATAGTTTAGTTAAGTTTCACTAGCCTAGTAGAGAGGATTTATTAATCGAAATATTGTGTTAATTCAGGTAAACAGCATTACATAGTGATGTTCTCTGGATGTTCATCTTATTTCTGTTATTAAATTCTTGGACTTGAAAAGAAGTTGTCACTCCTTTATTCTATGTGTGTGCAGGTTTTTCTGTTAAAAGATCGCTAGTGCTCGAATTCATCCCTTTCAACCGTTGTCTTGATATCAGCTTAAGAGCTGATCATCACCAGACAATACTTAACAGACAGAGAGTTATTTATGAAACATTAAATAACTTTAAACTATAATAATTATAATTGCACAACACTGTGCAACAGTGAGCGCGGGTCTGTTTTGCTACAGTCTCTAGCGCTTTTGAAACTACGGAAAGCGCCGAGGATAAAAGAAACACAGTCCGCAGAGCACGGCGGGGAAAAAACATTAGGGAACGGTGTTTGTGTTTTGACGCGCGATTAACGGCGACAAAAAAAAATAAAAAATCTCGGCGTTGTGGTCTAATGCATTAATAACACGTTAAAACTGACATCCCTAATTTATATACATTTTTAAAAATCCATAATATTACTTATTCAGACCAGCGAGGGTGAGGAATGTATCCCCCCAGGGATAAAACATGAATGACCAGAGGGGGGGACGTCACAAACAGAGGGGGGGTAAATCCCCCCAAATCCCCCCAGCAAATCGCACCCTGTGTACAATGTATGCAAACCCTCTGGCATGAGTCTGTGAAAAGGATTAATAAAACAAAAACACCAAAATAATCCTTAGTGAACAATGTTTTTTTTTAACCTACCGGTGGTGGGTCTTCCTCTCTGCTGAGGCGCCGTCTGTGTCCGACTCCGCTTTGGTATGTTACACAAACATGTCTGAACATCCATCCATTCATTTTCTGACCTGCTTAATCCCTCATGGGGTCGCGGGCGTTGCTGGTGCGTATGTCCCGTTATAAAATAATTGTAGCCGTCCAGTGGTTTCATGCTTCCATGCTCTTTAGTCTGTACGGGCCTGTGTGTTTATAAGGCAGCTGTATATGTTGCTCTACGGAACCCTTGGCAGCATTTCACAGACTCGCTCCGTCCCTTCAGGCTTTTGCTGTGTGGATCTGGCAATCTGATACCATCAACCATCAACTTAGTCTTATAACGATCTTGTGATACGTTATCTAAAGAAGAAAAATACGTCGAGAACTCGTCGTTTCCTTTGTTTGCATCCGCCATTGTGTTCGCCTTTTGCCTACCAGTCCGGCGCGCATGCGCGAAAAACCCGCATCAAAACAACAACAATGAACTGGTCTATACTGAAGCAGCTTCAAAACAGCTTCTTTCCCAAAGCTGTGAGGGCTATCACCCCCTGCTGGGAGCCAGAGAACCAGCAGCCCAGTTCATGGTTACATTTACCAACTCGATGCTGGTTCCAGCTGCCGATGAATATTTGTACACTTTTATCTCCCCGGGGAGGGTTTGTTTGGACATTCATGAAAATTTCACAGTTCTGTAACTAAATATTAAAATTATTGCACAGTATTTTACATCATCCTGTAAACTGACTGCTACCAGTCTTGGTCTTAAGTATCAATCAACCATTTTTGATTTGTATACCTTCAGGTAACAGCAAAGTAATCTACATCACCTGAAAGGGTCGGCTATCTGTCTTTTTGACTCAAACATCAAAATCAGCGAATGCTAAAGACTATTTGCACGCTTTAAACTTCTCAGGAAATGGTGCAATCAAAAAAACAAGACAATAGTGTCTTTTTGTGTCTGTGTGTTATATGCAATCTATGCACATTCTGAGCCGATCTCTCACCAAAAATTCATTATAGTAACACATAATGACAATAAAGATTCTTGATTCTTAATGAGGGTTTAAAGCTTTTTTATGTTAATTAAGATTTTCCTCCCCCAGGTAATAAGAACACAGACTTTAAGATTAGAATATTGCATCAGAATAATACAAAAGTGACATTTTTTATGCAGAAAAAGTATGTTTAATACCAGCTTGCCATTGGTGAGGATGTTTTTTCTGAGTTGATAGACAAGCCTCTTATAAATACATATTCTAATTTATGGAATATGACTATATAAGAATTTATTTAAAAATAAAAAAAGTTTTGTAAATGTGTATTTTTAGTATTTTTACAAAACAGAAGAAAAACAGTTGAACATGCTATCAACATTATAAAGTGTTGCAGGCCCAGCCTTTCCCTGTTTGCTGTATAGGGGGCAGTAGAGAATAATGAGCATGGTGTGCTGTAGAAGAAGAGGAAGCTGGTGGTTGTTGTTAGATGGTGGTGGGTGTCTATGGAAGCCAATTGCCAAGCAGGCTGTGCTTGGCAATTGGCAATAAAGTCCTGAAGCGTTTCATCTGCCTCCTCCTTGGTTTGGGCCGCCGGCGGAGCGGGATCAGACTCAAGCTCGTTAGCAGCAAACGAGCCCAGATAGACGGTAGCATAGGTAAGGTAACACTGGGGGCTCGTCCAGGATAGCTCTGCCAAAAGATGGAAAAAATAAAAAATAAAGAAGCAAGAAATTGATAAAGGACTTCTGTAAACTCCCAAGATGGCCGCGGCTTGCGCCAACGATGCTATCGGAGTATCAACGCCCGTGGAGGGAAGGAGCCGAAGAGTAAGCCTTAACCCATTCCTGATGGACGTAGGAGAGACCTGGCAGGATAACGTATTCGCTCACCCAACCAAATAATGGGAATCAGAAGTTCTGACCACTTTCATGACCACAGGGGAACAAAGGTAAGCATCAGACATGCAGAACCCCAGTGTGGTTCTGTGATAGGATGCCAGCTGTAAAGTGTCACTGGTATGATATATATTATAATCATCCACCTTAACTTCTTACTTCTGGCTATTAATGTTATTAAAATATATAAAATCCTATCTTAAAATGCTGTGTTTTCCCTCTACTTTGGCTCCAGCAGCATCCATAGAAACAGCCGTGATAACTAGAACACGTGAGATTGCGTTCTTCTGAGGAGATGCAGAAATCTTTGGCAAAGCTGATGAATAATAATCTGAAAGCTGTAAACATTGGAGCTCTTTTACACAAAACTGTCTATATTCCCCGAATAAAGATAGAAATGTCACCAGAATGCATATAAATGCAGATGTTTTCTTTAAATGTTCAGTTTTGCACATAAAGTTCTGTTTTTGCTGGGAATATCTTCATAGTCACGTGACCTGTCCAATCTGAGGCAATGCCACGTTTCCCTCTGTGGACCAGCGTGGATATTCCACTGTTTCAGTGAGACTGGGCTACCCTGACAGCCTGCTGGATAAAACCGTTCAGGGGCCTTCAGGAGGAGCTTGGAGGCTCTGCCAGCTTCTCCCTGAGGGCCGGAGGCTGGAGTGGGGGGTGAGGAGTGACCAGTTCTGCTGAGAGTTCAGCAAGTGAGGTGAATGTCCAAAATGTCCATGAATGGCGGAGCAGAGCCGACATCCTGCGGCGCTGCAGGCGGCGCTGCAGCTCTGATGACGCTCTGTCTCTGCTCTCCTCAGGTTGTGGAGGAAGTAGAGGCGTAGGTGGACCTTCTTGGCCATTGATGTGCTGTTGTTGGTCCAGAGAGAGGTTTTAATGTTTAATGTCCAGGTTTTTATGCTGCTGAGGAACGATTGTGTTGAATACCAGGAACAACCGTACACTGTATTTAAAATTAGCAGATTTTTCACGGAGCTGCGATTTCCTGATAAAGTGTCTTAATTCTAGGCAGGCAGTTGAACAGTTTTACTGCTCATAAAATCTGAAATAAGAGCTAATAAATCCAACGCTAACGCAGAAGTGTCTTCTGTGTTCAAATTTTATTAAAGATGCTAAAATATTTCAAAGGTGTTCAAACACTAAATAATGCATTGACGGTTTGTAAAGAGAGCACTCTGGTTTAAACTGGTAACTTTTCATCCCTGGACATTTTTATCTGAGATCTGCTCAGAAAACCAGGCGATGTGGAGAAAACTAAAAGTGAGATTGTTTTCCTGCAAAGATCCAGGCTGGTGGTGGTCAGACTCTTCCACATGAGCGCTGATCTCAGATCTGATCCGATTAAAGCAGAATGACACACATGATTGATGCAGTAACCTGCAGTAATCCTGCAGTTTAGCCCTGCTAAATTCTGCATGCGCTGACAGAGGGGCGAGCGCCCTGCGCTGCAGGTAGAAACAAGCATTCTGCATCAGGCCAAAACAATAGCCAGTTCATGAATAATACAGGAGCCTATAGGCAGACAGCGAATGAAAGGCTGAGGAGCAGGAGGGGGAGGCTGGAGGCAGCGCGGCAGACACAGATGGATCTGATCCTCACCAGCAGAAACACGTGTCCTTGTGTCCTCTGAATTAAACTCTGAGTGTTTGGTGCTAATGAACAAAAAGCCCAGAGACACCAGCTTCCTCAATGAGTCCTCAGGGTCCATCGTCTTCATCACAAACCTCTTCCTCATTCCTTCTTTCATTAAAGTGCACCCATTCATTTATTTATATCTGCTGCTGGAAATACATCCATGGAGGTTTTCAGCAATAAGAGCTTATTTCTTATCTTCTAAGACCCCCCCCCCTCCGTTTGTTCCTTTCTCCACGCTGCAGAAATGGGATTTCAGCGTCACAGGTTCACACAGAGGCCAGCGAGTCTCCGGGACTAAAAGTTTCAGTGTCAGTTTGGAGAAAGTTGGAGAGATCCCACTCACAGCCTGGAGAAGCGCGATATAAGAGGAAGGCTGCTGCATATCTGATTAACACGAGCTGCAGAGGAAGACGGCCTGCGCAGGCTGATGCAACACAGTCGCACAATTTATTTCATCTTTAAACCTCTTTGTTTTCCGGCTGTAAGGCTCCCACGCTCCTCCCACGCTCTTCCATCCCTCCTCCCACGCTCCTCCATCGCTTCTCTGTATCTGAAAAGGTTTAGAAGGTCAAGCTGCATCTTCAAAGATGTTCCTGGCCAACAAAGAGAAGAAATGAGGCCTGGAATCTGACAGACGACTGCAGTTCATCCATCCATCCATCCCTCCAACATCCATCCATCCATCCCTCCATCTTCCCAGTGACAGTAGGTCTCAGGACGTGGCTGAAATCAAAGACTACAGGCACTAAGGTACTAAGTGGTTCCATGTAGAACGCCACATTTAGGGCTCTAAGGTCCAGGAAGGAGTCCATTAAGGTCTGAGTTTGGTCCTGAAAGAAGGCAGCATTCTTTAGACACCGATCAGAACCGAGTTTAAGTGATGATCTGGGTTCAATACAGAGCTTTTAATTTTTTTTTAGGGTAATTTCATTAATTTTGGTTTAAATCAACTGTTCTTCCCACATCCACCTGAAGCTCATATTAAAACCCTGATGGTCTGATTCTAACCACGTTAAATGCCTGTTATCTGATCTGTCTTTAATATTCCTTCAGCTCTAACGTTGATGTATCATATGCAGTGGATAAATGATGATGTACTCTTGATAATATAGTTGTGTGCATCACCATAGTAGCAGAAAGCAGCTGATGCTGCCTGACTTTTAACCTCCTGATAGATTCTCGTTAAATCTGCAGACAACCCCTGTTCTGTGTCCTGTTGGTCTTTCTGGCGTTCAGCTGCACTCCCCTCAGCGGTTCTGCATCCCTTTGTGCACACAGCTGAATCCTGTTGACCCTGCTGGGATAGGATGTCCATTAGTGCTGCTGAGCGCGGCCTCGCTGTGACACTGTGAGTTTATTTCCAGCCTCCGTCTGACCCCTGAGGTTTGAATTGTGCTGAAAAGTCAAGCAGGCGCCTGTGAAGGCTCATGTTTTCAGCAGCCAGCAGTGGCTGAGCAGCGTGTCTTTCCCCTCGGCTGTCTGGATTACTGCCTGGGATTAGCTCTGGCTGTCTTCAGGACTCACATGCAATCTGGTTGTTATGGAGGTGATGCTGATGTGTTGAAGCCCAGAGCGACGTTTACTCTGTGTCCTCTTCTGTGGCAGGCAGCTCCGCAGCTTTTATTTCCTTTGAATCTTCCAGCTGTTGCTTGTTAGGATCAAAGGAAGAGGGAGGAGATGATTTTGGTGCTCAGGGGGGGACTCAAACTGCTGAAAAATAAAGGCTGAGGGATGAACAGTGAAAACAGAGAGAACATCAGGAACGCAGCGCTTTTCTTCATTAGAGGCGCCGGATTCTGCCAGTTCAGGTGGGAAATATTGCGAATGAATTTTCTTTTATATTTTTAGCAGATGACCCCAAACCTACGGTGGCCGGGAAGTGCAAAACAAAAATACAAAATCTGAAACACTTTTACAAATATTGAAACAAATTTACATTTCAGAAAACAAATTTACAAAACACGAAACACTTTTACAAATCTCGAAACACATTTACATTTCAGAAAACACATACAAAAGACGAAAATCAAACGGAAAGGGAGGGACTGTCTTCGAAGTTTACCCGGAAGTGATAACGGGAGCCTTCATGATGAACCAAGATGGACACCAATCGAGTTGCGTTTTGCCCGTTTTTCGGCACACATATGAGCAGATTAACGCGATTTTGTTTGTCGTGTGGTCGGTCCTTGGAGTTTTTAAATTTCATAGAACATTAAAAACTAAATCAAGGAGACAAAGAGGAGAGACACGGGTAAGCTGAGGGATGTTTACGTTAGCAATCTTTAACTCTTATTCCTTAGTTTGTGTCGCTCTTGATAAAACATATGCTTTTACATGAAGACAGCCGTTTTTTCGCTTTGTTCCCTCTGTAAATTATTATCTGGATATTTTTACATCCCTGCTGGTAGGTCTATGGGGTTCCGTTTGTAAAGTTAAACAATGAGAGATAAAAGGCAGGGTTCGTTTTTCATATTTTTGTTATTCATGAATCTATAAGTCACATTCCAAGTTAAATATTTAAATAACAAGCTTAATATTTAGCTGTGTAATTAAATATTTAGTTTGGAACTGTGACATTTACAAATATATAACTGTATAAATGTATGTTGAAAATCGGACTTTAAAAATGAAAACCCATTTTAATCCTGTTATCACAGTAAAGAACCCAAAATATTGCTGTTAGATTTTGACTGTGTAACCTTACAAATGGCATCCCAGATACTAACAAAGGCTGTTTGTAAAAACTGGAAGGAACGTGTGTGATATGAATATTTGAATGAGTAATGATGCAGGTGGTGCTCTATTAGCTTGGTGTTGGTATGTTTTATGCTGTTTAATAAACTTATTGTGGTCTTGTGTTTGACAGATGACAGCCGCTGTGATGCAGAGGCTGACCAGACCTCTCCATAATCAGTCACCTATGAAGAAATATGCTCACACTACAGGCACTGATGATCACACCTAGGAGAAAAGAATAAGAAGAATGCATGTGGCTGGGAAAACACCTGGAGTATCTTCGTCTTGGCGATGAAGTGACGGCAGACAGAGGCTTTACCATCGGAGATCTGCTGTTTGAGAGGCGATTTAACCTTGTTCTACCAGCATCCACTCATAAAAAGAGGCCAGTTGTCTGATGAGGATGTAACTGCAGCAAGGAAGATTGCAAATGTCCACATACATGTGGAAAGATTTATCAGGAGGCTCAAAGTTTTCACAATAATCTCCCAGACTGTAACTATCAACTTGGTTTATAAAATAGACCAAGTCTTTAGAATCTGTGCAGCTCCTGTGAACATGCAGGGGAAATCATATGTGAGGAAGCAGAGAAGTTTACATGTCAAAAAGATCCTGATTAGTTATTTTACTGTAAACCAGAGGAAATATAATACACAAGAATGTGTTTTGGATTTCTGCTTTTAAGTATTTATTTTTTTAGCACCTTGAGGTTTTACATTTTGGAATTACTTTTCATTTTCACTTTTCAACTTTAAATATTGTATATCCATATTTCCAGACTATTTAAATGTCTACTTATACAAAAATTGTGTCCAACTAACATGTGTATTATTAAATTTTGCAATCCATTTCACATGCTTATGTAATTTGCATTTATTCATATTTAGATCAAGTGGATGTCTAAAAGTGTATCTTATGTACATAATCTGGCAAGAAGATACAGTTTTTCATTTATTGAGTTTATGCAATTTGTTTACACTAAATGTAATTACATTTAACTTTTAAAATGGTAAAACATTGTTAAGTTTTAACATTTCACTTATAGCATATTTGTAGGCCATTTCATTCTTTGTGGTGCAGGAAACATCCATCATTCAGCCTTTTGGGGATGGCGCTGCTCATCTGTTCAGGAGAATCCGGTCAGACCTTGGCCACGGCAAACTGCACCTTTAAACAAAGTCTTGGTTACTTTTTATTTATATTACAGTCCTTGCTGTCACATTTATATATAAATATGGATAGTTTATAGTGACGACTATAAACTGTCCATATTTTTCTACTTACCTTCCTGATATATATCCAAATTGCCATTAAAGATTAGACTGTTATGAATTAGAATGGAGGACTTACCTTTACAGAAAGGAAGAGGTGGTGTGCTGACAGAATATTAGCCAAACTTGAATGACCCCGCAGCATCAATGAACAAGAGATCACATCTGCAGGTGTTCTACTGTCATGCTGAAGTGGAAACATCGATTGAGTATCTACCATTTAGTTGCTGTAGTGACAGCAACTTTGGTCAAAATTACTTAATATATACGGATTTCTAGTGGCTCTTATTTTAAAATTCCACATCAGAATTGGCTGAAACTTGTTGAGCGACATCAGGAGGTTTTCTATTGTCATGCTGATATAGTATTCACATAAAACGTCCAACTCTGTAGCAACATTTACAACAACACAGGTCAAATTGAGTCAATGTAGAGATTTTTTAAATGCTTTTATTTTTAAATCCCAAATCATGTAGATTGACTTCTGGAGATCATCTGTCATCTGTAAGTGAAAGTAGTCACCTGTAAAAAAAAAAGTTGTTTGAGTAGTTGTGAGGCTAAAGAGTGTGACCAAAGTATATATTTCCATTTTCACCAGCAGACCAGAATAATAGAAAAAATGACACAAAACATAAAAAAATATAATGTAAATGTGTAAAAAAACTTGATCGATACACCGCGAAAATGTTGAAAATGGAAATATATACTTTGGTCACACTCTTTAGCCTCAAAACTACTCAAACAACTTATTTTTTTACAGGTGACTACTTTCACTTACAGATGACAGATAATCTCCAGAACTCAATCTACATGATTTGGGATTTAAAAATAAAGGCATTTAAAAATCTCTACATTGACTCAATTTGACCTGTGTTGTTGTAAATGTTGCTACAGAATTGGACGTTTTATGTGAATACTATATCAGCATGACAGTAGAAAACCTCCTGATGTCGCTCAACAAGTTTCAGTGTGTACACCGTGTAAACATGACATGTCTACGATTACAGCGTACGAGTGACCCTCTTCAACATAATGTATGCCCTGCTGCAGCATATCTGGTTCTTCCGTCTGTTCTGTGAAATTTTAAAACTCCAAGGACCGACCACACGACAAACAAAATCGCGTTAATCTGCTCATATGTGTGCCGAAAAACGGGCAAAACGCAACTCGATTGGCGTCCATCTTGGTTCATGATGAAGGCTCCCGTTATCACTTCCGGGTAAACTTCGAAGACAGTCCCTCCCTTTCCGTTTGATTTTCGTCTTTTGTATGTGTTTTCTGAAATGTAAATGTGTTTCGAGATTTGTAAAAGTGTTTCGTGTTTTGTAAATTTGTTTTCTGAAATGTAAATTTGTTTCAATATTTGTAAAAGTGTTTCAGATTTTGTATTTGTTTTTTGCACTTCCCGGCCACCGTACAAACCAGCCCAAAAAGTTTCTTTTTCTACACATTTAAAACTTTTTGGTGATGAAGCTGCTCTTCCTGTGTTACTTTCCAACAAAGTTTATCAGAACTTGTCTCCTTTTGTGTCTATGTGGCAGGATTTGAAGCTCAGGCAGTTTACAGTTGTCAGCAATGCTCCATTAAGGTCCCAGTTAACATGAGAAGATCAGCAGAAGACCTCTCAGACGCTTCAGAACTGCCTTCGGTCACATTAGCAGCTGCTTGGATCAAGCCAGAGCCATGTTACCATGTAACGGGAGTTTAAGATACAAAGGTTGGGGGCTCAGAGATGTTAGGAGATGTGGTGTTCAAGAAGAGACTTGAACAAAGATGAAGAGAGAAGATCTGCCTTGTCACCTCCTGCATTGATTACTGCAACTGTCTTCTTTTTGGTCTTCCTCAAAAATCCCTTCACAGCTTCAGGTGGTGCAGAACTTGTATTATGCTTGAATGCTGCTTGTCGGGACTTTGATGCAATCAACTGGTTCCCTTATATAGGAAATTTTTGACCAATCTGTATAATATGATTGAATTTGACTTTGTAAAGTGCCTCGAGATGACATGTTTCATGAATTGGCGCTATATAAATAAAATTGAATTGAATTGAATTATTATTTCTAGACCCCCTCCTTCCATCACATCATCCGTAGTGATGTAGACATCAGTTCTACAGCAGCTCCTGTCAGCTTCAGTGTCCAGTTCTAAATTCTCCATCTTACTTTCAGTCATTCCCAATCTTGCCCCTCCCTATCTGTCTGATCTACTTTAAATCTAAACTCCCGCTTGCACACTCAGATCTTCCTCTTCTGCTCATCTCGTTGTTCCTCCTGCCTGCCTCAGCACCATGGGGAGCAGAGCTTTGTCTCGGTCTGCTCCCAAACTCTGGACTTCACTCCCCCCAGATGTCCGCAGTGCTGAGACTTCATCTTTGTTCAAGTCAAAACTCAGAGTGCCTGGTCTGTCTGCTGAAACCAGTTTGTGACAGAGAGTCTGCTGCTTGTTGCTCTCAGGATTTATCCAAAAAAGGTTAAAAATAAAACAACTGCACTTCTGTTCTGAAACTGAAGACGTTTCTCTTGCATCCAGGAAGCTTCTCAGTTCTAAATGTCTGCAGTAGTGAGGAGTTCCAGCTTTATAGACCTGCAGGCCTCGTTAGAGCTTAGATTCACCTGGAGCTGATCGCTCCAACAATGGAGAATCGTTAGGCTCCTCGTTAGGCTACTCGTTAGCCTGGCTCCCAGGAGGAATGTTGTGGTCACATCATGGAGGTGAGAACTGGGGAGAAACCTGGCAGGAATCAAACCTGTAGCTGCGTTGTAAGTTTTTGAAAGTTCAAACCTGAGCCCTCCTCCTCTGGTTAAAGTTATTTTTTCTTGCTTTACATAAATGTCTTCCTTCACCCTCTCTCACACCGTTTGTCTTCTCTGTCCAAAGTGTGGATATCATGGTCCTCTAAGAGTGTCCTTTGTCCCTGAGGTGTAGGTTGACAGGGTTAGGGTTAGAGTCTTGTCCTGAGGAGGTAGCTCTCCTGTGCTGAGCCATGCGTCTGTGGAGAGGTTGTTTGGTTTCTCCACCATAAAGATCAGAATATTCCTCACTGACTGAACCACAGACACCACTCCGCTCACCTTAGGCTGGAGGTTCTGTCCTCTGGATGGACCAGCATCTGTCTGAGGGTCCTGTGGGGTGTGAAATATTCTGAGAGCTCATGTTTAGAGAAAATCCTCCTGAGATTTTCAGAGACTCCAGCAACATCTGGGATGACGATGTTTTTGGATTTAGGGGATGTTTAGCGAGGTGAGCATAAGTAACAGAGCATGCATGTAGAAGAAAAGCCAGTTAAAAGCAGCAGTGTTATGGTGTCTCCACCTGGTTTGCTGCTAAAGTGCTGACATTCTGCGGAGCTCCTCCTCCCAGAGAACAGCGAGGAGGATTCATGATGCAACCTCTGGATGCAGACGGCCTTTAAATCTCTGCAGGATTAAAGGCAGCAGCTGCATGCTGCCAGCCAGCTGTTATCCTCATGAAGATGACCGCCACGCAAAACACCAGGTTATGAAAACGTGTTTCATGATGCACCTAACAACCTGGGCACATTATTTCTATAGTTATGCTCTCATCTGTCAGCAGGTGATTACAGGCTGGGGAAATCAGCTAACTTTGGGATTTAATACGTTGAAATCATGTTTTCTTCATGTTGTTTTTCTGTACAGGCTTCGTCTCGTGCCATCAGGAAGCCTAAATGAAGCTGCTGCTGGACTGAAAGCCTAATAAGCTCTGCAGAAAACTCAGAGTTTGTTAAAAAGTCGTCTGCTGGCTCTGTGCAGTAAGAATGTTGGTCTGTTTTAAACATCCAACTCATAGTCAGGACCCAGCCTTCTTCAGTGAAGACGATGTGAGCAGATAATAATCAGATGGAGGATAGGGGGTCTTTGCAGAGTCCTGGGGAGGTCTTGAGAAACGAGTGGGTGCCTCATAGAGGAAACATGAGTACTCACAAATTATGACACAAAAGAGGGAACAGACATGAGAAAACGATTTATAAATATTTCTTTAAAGTAAATAGCCAAAAAAGCAAAAACTGGAACCAAACTATGAGCCATTTAAAATACTTTTGACTTCAAAGTCACATTTATTGGTTCTTTTAAATGTTTATCTGTTATCGGAACAGAATAGTGCTCAGCAATTCTCAAAGACTGCTCCTTGGTGCATTTTTATCCAACAAATACTCTCCATGAGAAGCAATAAAGGTTTCAAGCTCCACCATTCTGTTCGGTTGCACACATTTTCATGCACATATGTAACTAGCTGCAGATATGAAGATCCCCTCCATCTAATATTAAATTCCCCATAACTAATCTCCTCCCTAGTCTTCATACACCACTTGCAGCGGGTATTGATTCATTCCTACTGGAGGACAGGGGCTTGTGTCTGTACTGATACAGTTGATCACAATATTCTCCTATAAAGACTTGAGCATACTGTAGGGATTAAGGGGAAATTTAGGCTGGTTTAAATCTTATCTGTCGGACAGATTCCGGTTTGTTCATGTTAATAATAAATCTTCGTCAAACTCTAGGGTCACTTGTGGAGTACCACAGGGTTCAGTCCTTGGACCAATTCTCTTTACTTAGACTTAGACTTAGACAACTTTGTTTGTCATTTTGTATGCACAGGGTGCGTACAGAACGAAATCTCGTTGCATACAGCTTGTAGATTACAGTAAATTAAATTACAGTATAAGGTGCAGCAGTGATTTAAAAGTAAACTATTGAAATGTAAGCAATGCAGGAGAAAAATCACAGTGTACAGGTGAGTATTTCTAAAAAACCATTTGTATGTGCAGAATTGATTGTGCAAAGGGCATTTGTGCAAGAATGCATTTAGAAACTGAGAGTTCGGCAGCATTTGTAATGTTAGGTAGAGATGCAGTGATGCAAATGTGCAAATATGCGAGTGTTGTGCAGAGTCTATAGTTTATAGTTCAGCAGTTCAACAGTCTGATGGCAACAGGGAAAAACCTTTTGCAGAACCTGGTGGACCTGCAGCGGATGCTGCGGAACCTCTTCCCAGAAGGCAGTAGGGAGGACAGTCCGTGGTGGGGGGGTGAGGGGTCCCTGATGATGTTACGGGCTCGGGACACACAGCGCTGAGATGAGATGTCTTTTACGGAGGGAAGAGGAGCCCCGATGATCCCTTCTGCTGTCCTCACCACTCTCTTCACGTTCTTCCAGTCGGAGGCACTGCAGCCTCCACACCACACAGAGACAGCTGGTCAGAATGCTCTCTATGGTGCTTCTGTAGAAAGTCGTGAGGATGGGCGGGCGCAGGTGGGCTCTCCTCATCCTCCGCAGGAAGTACAGTCGCTTCTGTGCCCTCTTCACCAGTGACGTGGTGTTCACAGACCAGGTGAGGTTGTCCGTGATGTGCACCCCCAGGAACTTGGTGCTGCTGACCACCTCCACAGCTGAACTGTTGATGAGCAGTGGAGCGTGGTGAGGCCGGTTCTTCCTGAAGTTGACAATGATCTCCTTCGTCTTCTCCACGTTCAGGATCAGGCTGTTGTCTCTGCACCAGCCCACCAGCTGCTCCACCTCCTCTCTGTAGTCCTGGTCGTTGTCGTCTCTGATCAGGCCCACCACCGTTGTGTCGTCTGCAAACTTCACGATGTGATTGGTGGTGAACCTGGGGGTCATCAGAGTGAACAGCAGGGGGCTCAGGACGCAGCCCTGAGGGGAGCCTGTGCTGAGGGTGATGACATCAGAGGTGTTCTGTCCGACCCGGACTGACTGAGATCTATTAGTGAAGAAGTCCAGCAGCCAGTTGTGAAGAGGTGTGTTGAAGCCCAGATGTTCTAGTTTTCCTACCAGGTGCTGTGGGATGATGGTGTTAAACGCTGAATTGAAGTCCAGGAACAGTATCCGGACGTGCGTGTTCCTCTCCTCCAGGTGTGCCAGGCTCAGATGAAGAGCGGTGGAGATGGCGTCCTCAGTGGAGCGGTTCTGCCGGTAGGCAAACTGGAACGGGTGGAGTGTTGGGGGGAGACTGGAGACGACGTGTTCCTTTACCAGCCTTTCAAAGCACTTCATCATGATGGGAGTCAGTGCAACAGGCCGGTAGTCGTTGAAACAGGTGACTTGAGGTTTGTTTGGCACCGGAATGATGGAGGCCGACTTAAAGCATGCAGGCACTGTGGCTTGGTCCAGCGAGGTGTTAAAAATGTCTGTGAGGACACCAGCCAGCTGACCTGCACACTCCTTGAGGACCCGCCCAGGTATGTTGTCAGGACCTGGGGCCTTCCGCAGGTTGACTCTCCTTAGAGTCTTCCACACGTCGGCGGTGTCAAGGCAGAGGACCTCCTCTTCCTGATAGGGAAGAGCTTTCACTGCTGGAGTGCTGTTTAGTGTCTCAAACCTCCCAAAGAAGTTATTTAGTCCATTGAGGAAGTCAGCATCAACTTCACCCACCGGGGGGGAGGGCGTGTTGTATTCTGTTATTGCCCGTATGCCTTTCCACATGTTCCTGGTGTTGCTGGCGTCATGGAAAAGCTACTGGATTTTCTGACTGTGGTTCCGCTTCGCTAGCCTGATGGCACGGTTCAGGTTGGTTCTCGCTGTCCTCAGTGCCTCCTTGTCTCCAGACTTGAAGGCTGAGTTCCGCTTTTAGCGCTTGACGGACCTCCTCAGTAATCCAGGGTCGTTGGTTGGCTCGGGTGATGATGGTCTTGGTGGTGCTGACGTCCTCAATGCATTGGTTGATGTAGGCTGACACAGTCATGGCGTACTCATCAATGTTGATCTTGTTGTCATATGTTGCTGCAGCTTTGAACATGTTCCAGTCAGAGCACTCAAAACAGTCCTGGAGCGCCTCCATTGCTCCCTCAGTCCACACCCTCACCTGCCTCGCTGTAGGTTTAGCTCTGATCAGCAGGGGCCTGTATGCAGGGAATAGCATCACAGAAAGATGATCTGAAGAGCCGAGGTGGGGGCGGGGGTCTGCTCTGAATGCACCTTTAATATTTGTGTAAACTAAATCTAGAGTGTTCTCTCCCCGAGTAGCAAAATCCACGTGTTGGTAGAAATGAGGGAGAACAGTTTTCATATTTGCCTGGTTAAAATCCCCAGCAATGATGAAAACTGCCTCTGTGTGTGCAGATTGCAGCTCAGAGATAGTCCGATAGAGAACACTCATAGCCTCTTTTGTGTTTGCGCTGGGAGGAACATAGACCGCTGTGATGATAACAACAGTAAACTCTCTAGGCAAAAATTTGTGACTAATCTAGCATTTTTATAACCTGACAGAAGCCAGACGCATGTCGCTCCGCCTAGCTCCACTCACATACATCTGGGACACCGCCATAGGAATCCGGTTGTTAAGTCGTGACGTAACCACACTCCAATAATACTGTTTCCGGGTCCAAACGCTGGGTCCGCTCTAACCCGACTATGCCGCAGTGCTGTGTCCCGTGTTGTTAAAATAGATCGGAGTTTAAAAAAACGAGTGACATTCAACTGTCTTTTAACCGCTTTCCATGTGACGAGAAAGAGGAGAGGAAATGGCTGCAGTTGATAAGGTAAGTTACAAATTTTAAACAAATGAAGAAACTTTGTTCTGTGCCGCCTAGTTAAGATGAAACTAGCTAGCTACGGCTAGTTAGCTAACGTTAGCTTTGGCAACAGTCTACAGACAAGCCGAAGCATGAAGATGTGCGTACGTAGCAAGAAACAACATTAGACCAGTTTGATATTATGATAATCTGCTAACGTTTCTCATTTCTATAATAATTGAGCATTGTTGGAGGGAGTCTGAGATATAAGATCAGAATCATGGTTAATGGCCAGGTATGATTACATATTTGATTCTGATCTTACATTGCTCAGTGTACATACATAGAACAAGCCTGGCCAAATCCAATCTTGAAGAAGCTGTGTGTGTCTTAGTATGCTTGGTTTCAGGTTATGGAACAAACAAACCCGCTTTTAGTAAATTAGTGTTATATTATGTAATACAGTATTATTAGGTATTATCAAAATTTCACCTGTAGTAGGTCAGTCTGGTCACTAGGAAGGTACTACAACCTTTGAATAATAATAAAAAAAATCCCTTTGGTGAATTAATGTAATTTGATTCTAAAAGTAATATTTATTAATAATTATATATATTTTTTTTTTACAGACGTGAAAACTTCACTCCAAATTGCAACTCTAGGGTGTGCAGTTGGCATTTCCCCATTGGAAAAGCTGCTGGACCATCACGTTTTGCTTGGAATGAGGGGAAGACTTTCCAATTCCCCGAGCACCTCAGCCATCTCCCTGAACATCCCGTCTTTCCTCGTCAATGGACAGTTTACGCAGGAGGAAGTGAACAATAACCGATTCATTTCGAAAGCTAGGACACATGTGGAGTGTGCAATTCAGCGACTGAAAGCGTTTCACATTTTGGACCACATTCCATACCAGTTTAAACTAAATGTAAACAAGATAGTTAAAGTGTGTGTGTGTGTCTTACAAATTTACAAACACCCATTCTCCGTGAAATTGGATGAGTTAACTGTATTTAACTGTTTGTATATGCATGAATTTCTGTATATTTGCTTGCATATTTGATTACACACTACATGTACTTACTATAGAGTTAAAAAGACTGTTTGATATATAATAATAAATAAAATACCTGGCTTGTGTGAAATGTCAAAGTTTAATTTATTTTCTTAAAACTGTGAGAGTTGTAAGGATAGGAAAATCTTTATAAAATATAGGCTACACAGCATGTTATCTCATCTTAAAGTAAAGCACTACAAACATTCAACATTTATCTTAAATTACTTTAAAGCAGTTCAAATTATTTCAGTTATACACAAAAATAGGCTACAGCAGATTAAATGTAAGAAGCCACAACAAAAGTATTTACAGAAAACAAGGGGAGACACTGGTGAATACGTTTAACTAATATCATGTTTCCCAGTTGATTACTTCCATAAAAGCTTTGGTGGGTAGATTTGTTTTCTTAAAACTGGGAGAGAATGTAAGGTAGGAAACAATCTTTATAAAATATTTCAAGAGTGTCAATGTTCACAGCCCATGTAGGATCTTTTAGCACTGGCAGAATGACAAGGTCAAGAGGTGTCCACACAAGCAGTTGACAGCTGTTAGCTCCGGTCAGGTGCAGGTTTTTGATGCCAGCTGAAATAATGGTATACAAATGGTTATAATGATAAAATGAGTAATGTATTTATCTCAATTTAATAGCCTTTTATTATAATCATCATTTATTTATAGCACACAATCTAAACTTTTTAAAAAAATAATAAGAAAAAAATCTCAGTGTACATCTCAGCCTCACTGTCTTGCAAATATATTTCAATATGATGATATGATCATGATTTTTCAGCTGCAATACAACACACAGCGAGTGTATGTTAACTTAAATACGATTAATCTCATTAGCAATAGCTTTAAACCACATTACGTAGTTAAGGAAATAATTTAAACAACGCAACATCAACAAACTTATTACAAACCTTGTGTTGTGGATGGTGTCATCTCACTCTCTTGGTTGCAATTTCGTCCCCCTTCGGAGCGTTGGCCTTCTTCCACACACATTCCACGTCGGTGCGGGACACATTTTTCTCAACCCAAATCAACAAAGTTGCCATATGATGGCACTTGTCCCTGCCGATTGGGCACTCGCATGTGCTGTACTTGACTGCCTGGCCCTCAACTTGCACCTGTATTGAAAACAATTTTACTCCCTCACCCTAACACTTCTAAAACACATTGCTGTCAGCGCTGTTACCATAACAATACTTCTGTAGCTAGCCCGGGGCTATCAGATCATACTACTAATTCCCTAGTTCCCTAAACCCTCTAAAACCTGGCTGTCACATATTTACTTTTTAATCCTCGTTTAGTTACATCCACAGTTATAGCAGTCTTGTATATATTTTTGTTTCGAAATACCTCACCCAGAACATGTAATATCACCTATCAGCTAGCTAGCTTACAGCTAACTCACCTCAACCTCGTAAACCTTCCTTTTCATTGATGCCTGGACTCTACCCTTAATTATGTCACCTGAATGATGCACTACACTAACCACTATGTTGGAGTTGAAGGAGTTTAAACCCTTTTTGACCGCCAAGGGTACCTCACTAAAGAAGGACGTGATCGTAAATAAATTTACAGGTTCCGCCATTGTTATTGATCTGGACGTGCTGAGCGCTTGGACCCGGAAGAGGCTAAACGTCACGCGTGACGTCAGACTTAACATCCCCATTGCCTTTATTGAAGGCTGGGCCTTATCAAAAGTTCTTGCATATGATTGGATAAGCCACTTGTCTGTCATCTTTATCGACGTGCTATTTCAACCACTCACACCGAAGCTAACCCGTGACGCTGATGAGAGCGACGCAGGAAAAAAAAAAATTTTTTTTTTTTATGTGTTTGCGGCTCTAGTGGCACGCGTTTTATTGACAGTGAGCTGACAGGAAGAGGGGGGAAGACAGGCGGCAAAGCGCCGCGGGTCGGAGTCGATCCCGGGCCGACCGCGTTGAGGACTCCTCCTAATATGGTTTGCGCTAACCGCTACCGCTCCGGGGCGCGTCCGCGTCCCGCGGAAAACAAAACTTGCCAAATCCGGTCAGGAGAAGGGCGAAAACATGGTTTCCACCAACAAAAGCCTTCAGAGCCGTTCTCTGATGTTCTTTTAATGAAACAATATTAGGTAGGTTGGACAACACGGAAGAAATAGCAGCATCAATGTTAACGCTTGCTTCCTCGACGAGCCGCCATTGCTATCAAAACAGTCTCACGTCATGGTCGCGTCTCCACTACGTCACATCTATGAGACTCCAGCCCTGCGTCCTGATTGGCCAGACCATAAAATTGGTTGGAGAAATCACTTTCTACGGGCGGTGTCCCAGATGTATGTGAGTGGAGTTAGGCGGAGCGACATGCGTCTGGCTTCTGTCAGGTTAGCATTTTTACACCAGGTGTTATTGATGTAAACGCAGAGTCCGCCTCCTCGAGTCTTACCGCTGAGTTGTTTGTTTCTGTCAGCGCGAAAAGTAGCTAGCCCCTCCAGGCTAACGGCGTTGTCCGGGATTGATGATGTGAGCCATGTCTCGGTCAGGATCAGGGCGCAGCAGTCTCTAAACTCCCTCTTTGCAGAGAGCTCGAGTTGTAAATGGTCTATTTTGTTGTCCAGTGAGCGGACGTTGGAGAGCAGGATGGATGGTAGCAGTGATCTATGGGGGTTAGCCTTTACCTTAGCTGTTAAGCCCCCGCGGCAGCCGCGTTTCTTCGGCCGGCTACACCGCTTCCGCGTCGTTCTCCACCGGCGTGAGCTGCTCGTTGAGTCCACCACCTAACAGGCCCCCGGGACTGATATCCGTAGTAGTCCGGAGCTGCGTAAACAATCGAGCGTAGTAGTGGTTACAAGTCCAAAAACACTGCATGACCGTAACTCCAGCAGGCGCTGGCGATCAAGCACTGATCGGCTGGGTAGATGAGAGGTTTCTAGCGGGTTCGGCGGCATTTTTTATGAAAAATGTCTGAAAGTTGGTCGGAGCTGTACGCTTAGCCGCTGCCTCGGAGGCGCCGCTGCTCCTCTCAGTTTTCTCCACCTTTTCTCTTTATTTCCTGTCAGTCGTTTTTCCTCTCACCGGTCAGTCATTGCATTTACCGATCCCAGTAAATGGGATGTACTGGTACTGTACTGGTGTAGCGCTTATCAAACACTACATCCTGCCCTGGGGCAGACTGACAGGAGTGAGGCTGCCATTCATGTTATTTTACTCACCAGGATGGAGAATAAACAACAAGCAATCAAAGTGGTGATGAAGATGTAAATAAGGTGCATTCAAACATATTGACGCTGTGTGACAATTATTTAATTTAGCTCACTTTCATCATCATGTCATGTTTCTTAATTCAGTCTAATTGGTTAATATCGCTTCTCTGATGACTAGGAGCACATTTGTGTGTTTTTTCTTCCTGTACTATCAACCAATCACAGCTCTTAAAAAGTCACACACCACTTCCTCACTAAGACTTCTGTCGTCTTCCTCAGAGTCGCTCTCCACAGCGATCTCAATCACTCTCAAGACTCTTCTGTAGGAATTTCTTGGCTGAGCTGAGAGCTCTGAGAGGCTGAAGATCTTTGGGACTTTGGGTCCTGGTCATTAGCAGGACTCTGGAGAACTTGACTGCAAACTCAGCAGCTAGTTCAACCATTTGATTCAGGTATGTTGGACCAGGGACACATCTGAAGGACCTCGAGGACTAGAGATTCACACCCCTGCAAACTGACTCCATTTTGTCACAACCTGGCTCAGGAATTATGAGAAAAAAGATGAAACTATTTATGAATTTTTATTTAAATGAAAAAATAACAAAGGTTTAGTTTGTAGAGCCAGTAAAATCAGTTATGTCAGTGTAAATGAGTGAAAACGTTGAATGTGGGGTGTTGGCGGAAGAGAGGCCATCCTGTAATCGGTGGGTTGCGGGTTTGATCCCCTGCTCCTCAGTCACCGTGTCCTTGGCCTCAACACACATTGGCCGTGGTCAGACGGTCCAGTGGCGCCAATATGTGTGCCCCAGGCCACCGCCACACATAGTGAATGTGAATGGGTCAATGAGTGACAGCAGTGTGAAGCCCTTTATCAAACATGATGAAGCTCTATACCGTACAAGTCATTTACCGTTTAAATGTTAAACCAAGCAAAGCAACCTAAAACCAACCAACCAATTCAAGCCAAACCCTGAAGAAATGACCATGGCTAAAGAGAGAGAGGTGACCCTCTCTGGTGCTGCGCCTTTTCACAGACTCCGGTCATCCAACCAGCTTCCTGCTGCAGTCTAGCCAGTGGATCCATTCCTGCAACAGCTCAAACAAACCTGACAGGTATGACTGTTTGTTCGTAGGGGTTTTTTGAGCATGCATATGCTTGTTAGTAAAAAAACAAAAGGATATCTGAGCTGGATGAATCAGAAGTTTTTTTCTGTTTTGCAGCTGGAAACTAAAGGATTGATTGAGGTGATAAAAACAGCGAAGAATCAGTTGAATTGAGGTACATCAGCTCCTGCTTTCAGAGCAGAATGGTAAATCTGGTAAAAAATCCTGCATCTGAGCACCAGAGTTCAGGAAAATGGTTCAAGCCGTCCTGGAAGCTGCATCCCTGTGGGGAGCTCAGCATTTAGCTCTGTCTCCTGTGACTGATAGGTGGCCTGATGATGTGTGATGTTGTCAACCTGAAGCCTGTAGGATGAGCTGAGAGTACATGATGATGTCATCAGTCCTGGACCACTCAGGTGTGTAACAGGAGGAGTGAAGAGATGTGGGTTATACAGATGGATGTTTTCAGACAGACTTTCTCTGGTATAATCTCAGCTAAAAGGTCCCGAAGAAGGATGATCCACTGGAGCTGCCGAACAAGAACTTTGTGAAAAGTTGTTTGAGGGTTCTGATATCTGGATGAGTTGGAGAAGTCCAGCTGAACCTTTCAACCTAAGAACAGCTGTCAGGCATGTTGGGGGCAGCATTGATATATATTACTGGATTGAACATCACATAACTATGGCTGCTGCAGAAGCAGCATCAGAAGTGAACAAAACTGGTTCTTTGCAAAGGCCAATAACTTTAATAAGTAGAATGGCATGTTACTTTGATAATTTGACTTATATGTAATTGAATCTAATCAATGTGAAGTATAATTAGCCCGAAATTCTTGGAAAAATAAGCAATGTACACAGGTATGCTCTAAAGAAGTGATAGAGTGTTTAAAATACTCAAACAAAACATTTTACCTAGGTAAATAAAATAATACAAGGATGTCAATATTCAGTTGTAGTAATTTATTAGTGGAGTTTATGAATGCCAGGTTTGGGGTGTTGGACCAAAGGGCAGCCCACAGCAAAACACAAAACAGGAACAACAAACAACAACCCAACCAGGGAGGGCAGAGGGTGCCTCAGACCAAAAACATAGTTCAGAGCAGGGGTCCGTTCTTCGTACGTCGCTAACTCAGTTAGCAGGATTTCATTGTTGACGATTTGGCATGATCTTGGATCGTTTGGTTCTTCGAAAGACATCCTGCACTTGTTGTCATAGCAACATGTGCGCCAGCTTAAGCCTGCTCGAGAGCAGGCTTATTTCATGTAAACAAGATTAGATCACGGCTGTATAAGCGGAGGAGATAGGGAAGTCTGCCGTAGCCATGTCCATTTTTAGGACTGCAACCTGTTGCGGAAGGTGCAAGAATAATTTGCAGAGTTTTTCCGAATTAATCGCGTATTGCGCAATAGACAGGATCCTTGAGCGCAGCGCGACAGTATAATTGTAGAGAGATTTTCTTGGTGGCTGTTATAAACAGACAAACACATCATTTAACAGTGGCTTTTAAAGAGGAAAAGGTGGTGTTGGAGCCATAAATCTAAAATATTTAAGTTATTTGTATGATGGTTTGCTTTTTATTTTTATCCTATTCAGTAAGAAGATTTGTTCGGGCCATTTTATTGTGAAGTTTAGTTTACTTTGAAAGGCTTGCTTCCTGTCGAGCCGTATATGTATTAGAAAAAACTATGGATGGATTATCTAGCCACGGAGCAATACAGTTTTACAGTGTAAACTGTGGATGACTTGGAAAAGGAAAATGTTCATTTTTTATGGATAAAGATTATTTTTTGTTAAAATTCCCAGTTTGCACATGTCCTTTACTTCCCGTGTCTAAGGAATGACACTGAAATTTGGATCTCTTGACATAACAAGTGTCTTTTTAAAATACAGTATAATAATTAAAGGCTACCATTTTGTAGAATATTCTTGTATTTCACTTTTACTTGTCCCCATGTTCTAGTGGGTCCCGTGGAGGCTCTGACATAAAAGAACAAAGTAAATATGAGATTATTAAAATGCAAAAATTCATACTGTAGAAAGTGATAGAAACATCTACCATGGACAGTATTTACGCATTAATTTGTCTGCTGCTTTTTGCCAGCCCTCTCTCCTGGCTTTAGCAGATTTTGAGGTGTTTTAATTAATGACTCAAATTCGGCATAACCTTCCAAGCTCTTGTTCTGCTTGGGAGAAAAACTGTGGGCGTTCTTTGGCCATGCTGAACAGCCATTAGCAGCGTTGCTGATCAATGTTTCTACTATCGATACATTTCCCCTTTTAAACAAACGCATGAACGCGCCGTTGTCTCAGATAACTCAATCCAGCCATACTAATCGTAAACAACAGGTGTGTTCGAAGAACCCAATTAGCCAGATCATGGTTAGCCGGATGAAATCATCTTGGATGTGTCATTTGATCTTGGATGTTTTAAGCAACGTACGAAGAACGGACCCCAGGTCTACTGTCATGTTTTGGGTGTTTGTGGTCGGACCGAAGCGCAGACAAGAGCCGGGAAGCAGCATGATTGTATAGTGAGGGATTTACTAGAAATTATGACAGCAACCAAGAACACATTAAGGATGAAACCAGAACAGGCTAGCAAGACGGATGATCTGACGATAAGTGTGACTAAACTGACTGACTTTATAGGGGAGGAGACTGAAGGAACAGCAGGTGGAGTAAATTACACAGGTGAGAGGAGTAAGACAATTAGGCAGAAGAAGAGGAAGGGCAATAAACTGACAGGGGCAGGAGGAGAACAGAATCTAACAGGGTAGGTCTGTGCACCTTTTGAGCAAAACCAATTGAATCTAGGATCGTTATAAAGGCTACACTAAGGTTATCACATTCAGTTTCAACATGGATGTTAAAATCACCCACTATAATAACCTTGTCAGTGTTTAACACCAAATCAGATAAGAAGTCTGACAGTTGATCCAGAAACTGAGAGTAAGGGCCTGGTGGATGATACAAAACAACAAACAGAAGAGGTTTTATTGCTTTGCAGTTTGGATGAGGGAAACTGAGGGTTAAATGCTCAAAAGAACTGTAGTTATTAATTGGCCTGGGACTAATTAATAAATCAGACTGAAAGATGGCTGCCACTCCTCTTCCTCTTCCCACAGATCTGGGAATATGGAAATTTGAATAATTGGAGGGAGTTGACTCATTTATACTAACGTAGTCCTCTTGTAGCCAGGTTTCTATGAGACAAAACAAAGTAACAGTAAATTAAAATTTTAATGAAAGTAGGACTGAAGGTCAGCAAAAGTTTACCCAGTAAACACAGATTTAAATTTAACAAGGTTCAGTCAGTATATTTGAAAGTAATGAAAGTTAGAGCAACTTGAAATTCTTAATCTGAAATTACCCTAGTTTGACCAAGAGGACCTGCAGTTTGTGAAAGCATGATAATTAATGTCCCCCAAGCCACAATTCCACCAAAAACATAAGATGAGCTGTAATTAATATAAAACATTTCTTACGGAGGAACGAGAGGACACCAGCAGTTTGAGTTCCACTTGGTAGAAGTGCCTGAATGGTGAATTGAAAACGATTATCTGATGCAGGTTTAGAGCATTTTATACTTGATCAGCAGCTGATGATACCCCACAGCACTAAGGGAGAACATAGACGTTATGCCTGCTTACATGTACTTGGAATATTTCTGGTGTTAATCTCATTCCTACGGTGGCCCAGAGGTGTCAACACTACCAGAAAAGCCACAACGGAAATATAAAACCACAACGGAAGTCACGCAACAGTTGGTCGTTATACATGACAGAAGAAGAAGAAGCAGACCCACCAAAAAAATCAATGAAGAAGGAGCTTTGCTTGCGGACTCACAAGCAAATATTGCCTGTTTGATAAGTAAGTGAAACATTGTTCTTTAGTTATATATGGTACAGGTCTACCGCTATGCCAGAAAGTGGGTTTACTGACAACTGCAAGTTTGTTAACCCCGTGAAGAGAGAAACAGTGGTTACCATGGAAACGAGTCAGACAATTTCAGATAACTTGCATTGCTTAGCGACAGTATGGCGCATAAAACTGAGAATTTATTGCTCAGAAATTCCTGAATTGGAAGTTATAACTCCAACTGTATTGTACTTTGGTTAAATCGTTTAAATCGTCTCCATAGACTCGTTGAGTTGTTCTTTACAGTTAGCGTCTTTTTTGAAAGCGACTTTTTCATCTGTGTTCAGCACATTATACATCAACAACTGCCATGTATGGAACAATTTTTTAAGCCAAGGTGGAAAACATTGTTATAATCTACTTTATGTGTAATGATGGGGCAAATAGTCGGTGAGTATGCATATGAAGACTAACGGATTCTTCTTTCCTTGTACCAGGTTATGTTTTGTCCATTTTGTGGTGGGAACCTTCATGGACAGCTACATTACATTCAAGGACAATATGAACTTTGGGATTAAGAATTTCCCTGGCTTTGGATGCCTTTAGTCAGCATGCAGCTGTTGGTATCTTGGGCCAGATCTGTAAAGGTTTTGGGTTCTGGTTGTGTGGGTTCTATGTGTGTGTGTATATACATATATATATATATATATATATATTAGTTCTACTGCATTTGTTTGTTCCCATATTTCTATGTTTTGTTGTGTAGTTTGGTCTGAAAGACAACACAATGTCTCAATGATATTGTTTGAAAGCAACAATGTTTATAACATTCTTCATTTTGTCATTTTAAGCATCAGTTGTTGTATTGCTCGTGAAAATAAACAAAACATGAATTACTTTTCTGTTTACATTGTATTCAAAGTTATGAAAAGGGTTGTTGTTTATTTTACAGTCTTAACATTTTATATATAAGCCATGTTCTTCAAAGTGATGTAGATTTGTACACCAGCTTCCCACTGAAGAGGTGGTGACAAACCACTTTGTCGCTGCAGTTCTTCAAAGCAATTTTCCTGTTCGTCATCATCATCACTTTGAGAGTGTTTAACTGGTTCAGGGCTTGTGCAGATGCAGGGAATCCACAATTTCTGCTGTTGAATCTGAGGAAATAGGAAAAAAGTCCACATGTACTGACAGTTGCCAAAATTAAGCTTACTTTCCTTAGAGGCATATTTTGTTTTAATGCCATTCCATCCATCTCCATTGTTCACATGAAGAGGATGCAGAGACCCAAAATGAATTCATATTAAAGGTAATCAGGATCTAAAGTAACAGAGTAAAAATGCTACAAATTGGGTTTTTTTTGTCTGCAAGAAAGCAATGTGTATTCTTGTATTGACATTATTTTTGTGGTGTTTGTCTAATGGCATGGGGGCAAGGACTGGCAATGGGAGGAATTTTAAAGAATAATACAGTATCTAATGGGATGTGTACCAGTACCATGTGAAATACATGGTAGGGTCACTAGAAGCAACACAAAGCATGACTGTAGAAATCCGTTTTGTTGGACAACCTTGGGACAGACAGACTTCTCTGTTAAGAGTTGTGAGATTTGGAACTCACTACCATCTCATTTTAAGACCTTGACTGACATTAAAATATTGACTTCAAAGCTTAAGAACTGGCTGATGGTGAACCAGAAACTTTTCTCATTTTTAAATATTTTAATTGATTTTGATTCAATAGTCTTTGCTTGTGACTCCGCAAGCAAAGCTCCTTCTTCATTGATTTTTTTGGCGGATCTGCTTCTTCTTCATCTGTCATGTATAACGACAAACTGTTGCCTGACTTCCGTTGTGGTTTTGTATTTCCATTGTGGCTTTTGAATTTATGTTACGGCTTTTGTATTTGTGTATTTCTGGGCCACTGTACATTCCAGGTAAGGAAGAAGCTCCTTACCTGGAATAATATATATATATTATATATAATATTTTACTTTATTTTACTGACCAAAAACGATAAAGGAAAGAAGTCTAAACCTTCACCTTCTGCCCTCATCAGCCTGATGCTCTGGACTAGAGGGTGACATGGGAGTGGATTTTCACTCCTGTCCCGTCCCACTCCCACTGAAAAAAATTGTGTCCCGTCCCAATCCCGGGCCAGAGTAGAAAAAAAGTCCTGTCCCGTCCCGCTCCTGGTAAAATTACTCCCACTCCCATCCCGCTCCCACTCAGAATGACTCCCGCTCCTGCGCCACTCCCATTCTTGTTGTCTTCATTAAGTTTTCTGGCAATACATTAAACCTGAATGTCTATGAAGGGTCAGTTAAGTTCCTGTTTTAGCTGTAGTAAAGGTCAATTAAAGTAAAAGGAATAATAATAAATAAATAAAAAAGTAACAAACAAGGAAACAGACCATGCCTATCTTAGTTGAATAAACAAAATGTACAATGTTGCCTTTTACTAATTCATTAAGTAATTGTTTCACATGAACAATGAAGTTACTTTTATGTTTCAAATTGCTAAAACTAAAGATTAATGCACCGAGCAAGAGATCTATACTCAATTAAGAAAAAAGTGCATAAAGGCATTACTGTCACAATTTAGATAATGTACCTCAATGGTTCATAAACTCAGTTTAGTAAAAGAAAAAGTTGAATATCATTCAAGCATATTAGTATTTGTACATTTGGAAGTAAATATCCATAAACTAATTAGGGTTTACCATCAGAACCAATACATTCATCGAACATTAAACACATTCTTAGACAGATCTGTCAACTTTTATCAAAAGTTAAGAGTGAGATTATGTTAATTTTCGGGGGTGGTGCAGAGCTGGAGGCGGAGCTAACTGGACCCAGGAACAGCCGATCCAGTTAGCTGCGTCTCATTTTTATCCGACCAGACATGGAAGCAGACGTGTTTTACTTTTGTTAAAAAGTGAAAGAGAAGTGTTAACACGTTGTTCGGTTAGTGTGTTAAAATAGAAAAAAACACAACTGTTCAAATAATACTAAATAAAATAATAAAGTAGTTTTAAGTTATTGGCCGTATTATCACACTGTTGCACATTGGATAATGAGTCCAGTGTTATAAGAGTAGCGTGGCTCCTTTAAGGGATAGAGCTGTGCGCATGTGCAGGCGTAACGTGTGTGTGGTAGAGCGAGAGAGAGAGAGCGGAGAGTGGGGGGAGCAAGTGCAATGGTGAATATATATGTAGACGTGTCATAGGGCGCAGGTTCGCACGTCAACGTCACCGCCATATTGTATGTGGCAGAAAAAAGTTGAGTTCTGTTATTGTGAACGTGGATCAGAAAAGATGCCTCATTCCTGTGCTGCATTGAAATGTATTCGGGCTGATTTCACTACTTGTATCTGCCTTCTATATATATATAGAAGGCAGATACAAGATATATATATATATATATATATTAGGGCTGGGCAACGATTAAAATCTTTAATCGCGATTAATCGCATAATTTGCCTGATTAATCATGATTAATCGCATTGTATGCGCAAACTCCAAGAATGAATTCAAAAGTAGTGTAAAGAGCACTTTTATTTTAATGTTCTGCTGCCATATGAACAAAAGTGTTGTAACATTTGTAGCACTTATCAGTAACACATATTTAGTGTAAAGCTCAACTTAAACATGTAAAACAAAAAATAGCAATAATAATAAATTAAAGCTTATTGCCACTGACAGGAAATTCTCTTTATGGGGAAAAAATCTAACAAAAACAGGCAATTTCTGAAACTCACGCTACCAACTCGATATGCTTGCATGTTTATTTGACGTCAACACGCGTTTTTTTGTTGTTGCTTTCTCGCGTGCATATATTGAATTGCAGGGAAAAAACAGGCAAAAATGCATGGATACTTTGAAGCTAGAAGCGACTTATATATATATATATATATATATATATATATATATATATATATATATATATATATATATATATATATATATATATATGTGTGTGTGTGTGTATGTGTTATGAATATAAGGATCAATTTGTTGTTAAATCTAAACATTGTGGTCTTCATTATTTCATAAAACCGTGTCACCTAGACTTCCTCACCAACAGACCTCAGTCAGTCCGGGTCGGACAGAACACCTCTGATGTCATCACCCTCAGCACGGGCTCCCCTCAGGGCTGCGTCCTGAGCCCCCTGCTGTTCACCCTGATGACACACGACTGCGTCCCCAGGTTCACCACCAATCACATCGTGAAGTTTGCAGACGACACAACGGTGGTGGGCCTGATCAGAGACGACAACGACCAGGACTACAGAGAGGAGGTGGAGCAGCTGGTGGGCTGGTGCAGAGACAACAGCCTGATCCTGAACGTGGAGAAGACGAAGGAGATCATCGTCGACTTCAGGAAAAACCGGCCTCACCATGCTCCACTGCTCATCAACAACTCAGCGGTGGAGGTGGTCAGCAGCACCAAGTTCCTGGGGGTGCACATCACGGACAACCTCACCTGGTCTGTGAACACCACGTCACTGGTGAAGAGGGCACAGAAGCGACTGTACTTTCTGCGGAGGATGAGGAGAGCCCACCTGCCCCCGCCCATCCTCACGACCTTCTACAGAAGCACCATAGAGAGCATTCTGACCAGCTGTCTCTCTGTGTGGTGTGGAGGCTGCAGTGCCTCCGACTGGAAGAACGTGAGGAGAGTGGTGAGGACAGCAGAAGGGATCATCGGGGCTCCTCTTCCCTCCATTAAAGACATTTCATCGCAGCGCTGTGTGTCTCGAGCCCGTAACATCATCAGGGACCCCTCACACCCCCACCATAGACTATTCTCCCTGCTGCCCTCTGGAAAGAGGTTCCGCAGCATCCGCTGCAGGTCCACCAGGTTCTGCAAAAGCTTTTTCCCTGCTGCCATCAGACTGTTGAACTGCTGAACTGCTGAAGTATAAAAACTGTGTACCACACTCGACTCGCTGATTTGCACATTTGCACATTGTATTGTATCCTGAAAAATTACTGCTGCACCTTACCGGGAAACGTACTGCAAAACTGTGTACAATGCAACTGTCTACTTTTAAATCACTGCTGCACCTTACTGCATATTTGTTTACATTTGTTTTACATTGTTTACATTTCAACTGCCTACTGTTCACTGCTGCACTTTATCCGGAAGTCAATTGAAACTTATCCTGTAAGTGACTGTGATTTATCACTGCACTTTATCCTGTACTGTAATTCACCGCAAGGTATCCTGTAGAGTTACTGCAATCTTTCTGAGCTGTGTGAAAACGAAATTTCGTTCTGTATGCACTCTGTGTATACAAAATGACAATAAAGAAAGTCTAAGTCTAAGTCTAAGTCTAACATGTGAACCTTTAGGAACAGACTTTTTGGGGGAGTATTAAAGAGGTAAAATAATAATAAGAGAAAAAAAGTCCTAGGTCAATAAAGTAAAAACAAAAAACACAAAAGTGATAATGTTATGAGAAAAACGTCATATTATGAGAATTAAGAGGGAACATTTCCAGAATAGTCACAGTTTGCAGAATTATTTCACTCCTGGAGTAATAGGGCCAGGTTAGATTATGTTAAATATTTTTATTCTTTAGGAGAATAAATTCAGGAGAATGAAGCTAAAGGGATACGAAAATAAACTTGTAATATTACAAAAACAAAAATACTACGAATACAAAGTATATTCAGAGATTAAAGTCCCTCTGATACTGTTTAAGTGACTGAGTAACTGCAGATTTGCCACATTTAAGATGGCGGACGCTCTGACGCATCGCAACATAGGCAGAACCCGCCCAATGACGCGTCTACTCTTATATTATGTCTATGGGTGAATAGACCAGTTCATTGTTATTGTTTTGATCCGGGGTTTTCGCCTATGCGCGGCGGACTGGTAGGCAAAAGACAAACACAATGGCGGATGCAAACAAAGGAAACGAGTTCTCGACGTATTTTTCTTCTTTAGATAACGTATCACAAGATCGTTATAAGACTAAGTTGATGGTTGATGGTATCAGATTGCCAGATCCACACAGCAAAAGCCTGAAGGGACGGAGCGAGTCTGTGAAATGCTGCCAAGTGTTCCATACGGCAACATATACAGATGCCTTATAAACACGGCAGGCCAGTACAGACGAGAGAGCATGGAAGCATGAAACCACTGGACGGCTACAATTATTTTATATCGGGACCCCATGAGGGATTAAGCAGGTCAGAAAATGGATGGATGTTCAGACATGTTTGTGTAACATAAAGCGGAGTCGGACACAGACCGCGCCTCAGCAGAGAGGAAGACCCACCACCGGTAGGTTAAGAAAAACATTGTTCACAAAAGATTATTTTGGTGTTTTTGTCTTATTAATCCTTTTCACAAACTCATGCCAGAGGGTTTGCATACATTGTAAATGTACGTATATCATTACGAAACGAACGTTTACGTCTTGACTTAAGTATATATCCTAATTTTTTATTTATATAATTATTGAAGTAGAACAATGACCAGTGCAAAATTAAGTTGTATTTACCGGAGATGAAGTGTAGACTGCAAATTCTGTCGTGGTATGATGGCTCCCACAGTCCATTGGGATTGTCTGCCTGCGTCCTTTTCATTGAAATTATCCATTTCTTTCTTCTTTCTTTGTCCTTCGGTAAACAAAAGAAATGTAGATCCAACGATTTGGAATGCCTCTGTGTGCAACCGGGAGCACAACAAGTGGTAGGCAGTGTTTAGATTCCAAAAACAAACTAACTAAAAGTACGCTCTAATTCACCTTTTGTACCTTTACTACATTTGTCATGTAGTAGACGAGAACAGTACTGTTTTTACCCGCGGGACCCGGATGTAGCGTTGACGTCTATAGGAGCAACAGCAAGAGACGGGAGCCCAGAGTGATTAGAGAGTTTAGCAGTGAATGTACAGTTTAGGGCACAGTTGTCGGTGAATAAAGGCTATTACTTCTCAAGGACAAAGCGGAGCCTTCGTGTGAGTTGTTCACTAACTGCTGCAGATCAAAGTGAAGGGGGTTAGCCCCGAAGTTCGAGTCAACTTCGGCCCTGGAGGAAACTCTCCCCTGTGCTTCCCGACTATGGTCGTGGGTAGAACAGGAAAGGTTAACACCAGGAAACACGTTTTACAAGCAGGGTACTGAGTGTTAACACCGTGACATTCAACTCTCATCAAGTTTGTTAATATTTGCAACTTTACAGTCGCTCTGTGAGTTTAATAGATAAGTCCTTACTTCTGACTTTGCGTTGCAAATCCAACTTTGGCTTCTGGGTCGTGTTGTTCTTTTGACTTGCATTATAGTTTAGGTTTCCTGGACAAAAACTAAAAAATGGCGGCGGCGAACCTAAATGTTTGATTTTCCATTTTATTTAATTTTTTGGCATCGATCCTAGTTTATTGTACCTGCTATTGGTTTACTCCCGCTCCCGTCTGCTCCCGTTGATATTTAATCCTGTACCGTCCCAATCACGTGATATTTACTAATGTTGACTCCCATCCCGCGGGATTCCCGTGGGAATCACGTGACCCGCGGGATTCCCGAAAAAATGTCAGTCTCTAGTCTGGACTTCTATCAGAGATGAACAAGAATCACTTTCAGTCCCAGACCTGAGCCTGGGGGAGATAAAATTCTCCCAGAATAACAAAAGTAATTATTTCTATAGAGGAATCTGGTGAAAACTCTTCTATGGATATAACGATGTTTCATATTTCATTTATCTCCCTCACACGCAAACCATCTTCAAGCGAAGAGCTCTTCAGACCATTTAAAGCAACAGAAACTGTTCAGAACCCACACCCTGTGCTGGAGATGAAACAAAGTTCATGCTTTGACTAGTCCGTTAACATCCTGGGAAGGCTGCAAGGTTCCCGGTTCAAATCCCACAGACTGCCACTCTGGGTCCCTGAGCAAGACCCTTAGCCCCAGACTGCTTCCAGGGCGCCGCCCAGTGGCAGCCCACTGCTCCCTGAGCGACGGCTTAGATGCAGACGATGGATTTCACTGGAAGATTATTATTATTATTATATCAGGGTGCCCTCTCCACAACCGCTGTACTAGGAACAGGAAACAACTTGGTGCAGAACGTAGGACCACAGCGGGCGGAGCTGGTCATCAGCAGATGGGTCTGAGTTGGAGAGCTTCATCACAGAACATGTGACCGTTTTTCATCAGCGGTAACATGTTCTGTTATTCCTGCCAGTGATGGTACTGCTCCAGATCCAGCCATCCCTGCTCTGGTTGACAGCCGGCTCGTGAAGCCATGAACCCGGTACTGCGTGATGTTGCACTGTATGCTGTAGCATTGATCATTTAACAGAGGCAGGCCAGGGGGACGGACAAGGGTCGGGAGCTGAGGAAAACTGACTATTGACACAAATGTGAGATTGCAGGTAGGAACTGGGGGCAAAATGAGCTCAGGTGAACACAAACAGAATAAAACATGAGAACCAGGAACACAGAGGTCTGATAAACTCAGGGTTCTGACAGCCATGTTGCTTCTACCGCGTCACCTTCAGGATCTTCTAAAAGCACAGCATCTGCCACCTTTCAGTCGTCTGTAGGAGCTCCGGTTGGATGTGTTCAGTAAGCAGTGCTGCTCAGCGTCAGGAAGGGTGAGCATGCTGTGCTGCCGCTGTGCCCCCCCACCCCCAGCGTTCAGTTTAAAGAGCAGTGAAGTGTAAATGCCACAGGATGTTGTTAGCTCCTGATAGCACCAGTGGCACCAATAATTCAGGCACGCCAAGGAGTGTGAAAGCATCCTGAAATAGAAAGGAACACTTTCTCTGCTGACACCTTCCATCTATATCTGAGCCTGCAGTTTAATGACTGCATTAAAAGGCCTATTAATCTGTGCTAATGATGCAGCATGGTTATTACCTCGGTGTGCTCAGAGTGCAGGGAGCTTTTCATCAGAGGAGATGGATAAAACAAATCATCTTTATTGTCAGCTGCCACACTGATGTGGGGCATTTGTTAACATTTAGAAATGACACTAAATTAATGGAGACAGTAACCCTGGCAACGGCACACACAGCAGCAATCAAAGTTTTCTGCTCATTCAAACAGGAAAGGCCGTTTTCTGGTGGAAAAACCCCTTCGACCCACACGTTCCACCGTTGTTATGGTGGCTGCTTTGGATGCTCCAATTCTGACGTCACCATCCTGCGCCGACATTCCCCGTACAAAAAATCTCAACACTGCATTTATATGTATTTTGATGACATTTCCAGCAAGAAATATGCTCAATATTTTCCTAATCTTTATTCAGGGAGTGTAGACAAATTTAGCAGTTTTCCTAACCCCAACCCTAACACTTTTGTTAAGGCTGTTTTAATTGAAGCTTCCATCTTTTTTTCTGCAAAACTTTTACGAAACATTGCAAGAAATACACAACAACAGTCGGTTCACAAGTCACCAACAACCTTAATCAACATAATCATAATACACAGTGCAGAGGGGGTACTTAACTCAGTATTTATAAGGACTTTTAGGGAGATGCCTCTACATTCTTGCACATAAATCCCAGTCATTTACTGGGACAACATTCCCGGGTCGAACAAGAATTAGCGCCTTTCACACATGCAAATTAGTCCCAGTAAATTACCGGGTCAGCTCTTTTCACACTTAACCGGCAACGGTGGCATATATCTACCTACTATCACCTGCTAGTGGTAGTAATGCAAGGCATATAGCTTTAGCTGATCACCTCTAAAGAAGAATTTCAGCCGGGAATTCTTACTTGGTTAGTAGCTTTATGAAAACTACAGAAGAAATTAAATTTCAGTATATTTTTCACGGCCTCATTCACACTCGGGCGCTCCTTGTAAATTACTGGGTATGACACTAGGACTTGACCTGGTGAAATTCTGGGTCAGTTTTACCCGGTAAATCAGTTCTGCCTTCAGTTACACATGACCCTGACCCAGTAAATTACCAGTACGTATGGTCAGGTTGTGAGTGTGAAAGGGGGTGTATAAAACGAAAAGTATTGGCTCACCCATCTTAATAACAGAAATCAGGCGTTCTAACCACTTTCATGGCCACAGCTTTATAGAATCAAGCACCAGGCATGCAGACTGTTTCTGCTGTGATGGAGAGAGAACGGGTCGCTCTAGTCGCTCTAACCCTAACCCTGTGACAAGATGCCACCTGGGAAATTTCCTCACTCCTAAATATTGCTGTCAGGTGTCACAGGTACAAAATATATATATTATAATTATCCACCTCAACGTTGTACTTCTCACTATTTATGTTATTAAAATGTATAGAAATCCTAGTTTCAAAAGTCGTTTCCCGCTGTAAATACGGAGAATGATCACAGACTAAATGGAACGTAGCCGTGCCATGGCTTCAGCAGCGCCCATAGCAACAGTTTTTAGCATTTTCATCAAATGCTATTTGCATGCTTTAAGCTTTTCAATAAGTATTGTGGTGCAATCTAAAAATATGTCTTATTTTTAACCTCTGTGCATTGTGAGCCAGTGTCTGACCAATATTTCATAATGGTGACACATAACAATGATAAAGATCAGCCTTAACAACAGTAGAACACGTGACGTACTGACGTTTCGCTGAAATCTTCAATAAAACTTAGGGCTGGGCAACGATTAAAATCTTTAATCGCGATTAATCGCATAATTTGCCTGATTAATCATGATTAATCGCATTGTATGCGCAAACTCCAAGAATGAATTCAAAAGTAGTGTAAAGAGCACTTTTATTTTAATGTTCTGCTGCCATATGAACAAAAGTGTTGTAACATTTGTAACACATATTTAGTGTAAAGCTCAACTTAAACATGTAAAACAAAAAATAGCAATAATAATAAATTAAAGCTTATTGCCACTGACAGGAAATTCTCTTTATGGGGAAAAAATCTACCAAAAACAGGGAATTTCTGAGGTAACAGCAGGGAGCAGGATTACCATTTTATGTTCAATACCAAAGTGTGAAGCACAAAAAAAGGTCTACAGTAGCTATCCACTTAGCCATTACATTGGTTAGCTTCTCTGAGTCATTGAATTGTTTGGTGATGTCTACAGTGTGTTTGCCATTTAAGTGATATGTTAAGCTCAAGGTGCTCCGGTGATAAGAAAGTTTAACTTGGCAGTGGTTACAACTAACTTGTTTCTGTCATATTCGTTGCTGGAAGAACTTTAAACTGAAAATGTCAATTTAAAAGTTCTGTGACTGTTTTTTCCGCGTTTTTCTTTTTCCAGCCAGCACCTTTCTTCCTCTTTGAATCCGAGGCTGGGCTGACAGCGAGGTTATTGGCGCATTATCGCCACCTACTGTTGTGATTCAAACCCCTACACCGCAGCAACAGACCTTCACAAAATAAAAGCACGTGCAGTGTTTCCCGCAGCACTATGTTGGCGAGGCGGCTGCCTCGCTAAACTCACGCTACTGCCTCGCCAGCGTTCCAAAAAAAAATAAAACTAACTCGATATGCTTGCATGTTTATTTGGCGTTAACACGCATTTTTTTGTTGTTGCTTTCTCGCGTGCATATAGTGAATGGCAGGGAAAAAACAGGCAAAAATACATGGATACTTTGAAGCTAGAAGCGACACACAGATGTTTTCTTTAAATGTTTAGCTTTCCACATAAAGTACGGGCAATGGCGGCCATGTTCCTCTATCGCTGGGGGAACCTGATAATCTCGTGGTTACAAGCCGACATAAATGAGTGGACCAAATAAAACATAGGACTGAAACGTGTTGAGGAGCCCAGTTGTCACAACGTTTCCCCCTGTGGACCAACGTGGATTTACACGTTTCTCAGGGAGACTGGGTTGTCTTTTGTAAAACAAAATGCAGCAATTAACTTCCTCTGCAAACGTCTAAAAATCTCATCACTGGTTGAAGAAAGAATCCAGAAACAGAATATAATCAGGAGGAAGCTGGTTGGGGACAAATGTCATCAGCTGTCTTCATCATTCAACAAAACTTAAGAACCTCCAAGAATGCCAGTAGAGAAGCAGCAGAAAATACAAAGTAAAGAGAACCCTACGTACAAAGGAAGTGGACTACTGAACAAAGACAGTATGTAATGATTCACGACGTGGGACCCAGTATTCAGCCATACAAGCAGAGGTTCTGAAAAAGGCTTTTTATTAACAGAATGTAAAAACTGGCTCAAAACCAAAAATGACCGTTGAGTCAAAAACAGATGGAAGCAAACAAACAGATCAGAGCCGATGAACGGCAAGCTAAAAACAAGAACGGGGTCAGGTAAACTCTAAATCACAGGACAGATTAGGTCAGGCAACAGGCAGGCAGTCCGAAACAGGCAGGAACAAAAACAGGTAGTAAACAGGTCAGGCTGGCTCAGATCCTCGGGGACAAACGGGGTCAAAATCAACAGACAAAAACAGGAACGGGATTTTGCTGGACAGAGACTCACCCGAATGGGCGGAAAGATGATCTGGCACTGATGAGTGGTCTGAACACAGTTTATATGCAGGTGGAAGCAGGTGAAACCGGTGAGAGATGATTGCAGGCGGGTTGGAGCTGAGCAGGTGTGCAGAGTGAGTAATCAGTCCAGGCATCAGTGCCGTGATCCTAGCAGAACTCAAAAACAAGCCAGAGACAGAACATAAACTATAACAGAAATCAAACAGGAAAGAACCCAAAACAGAAAACTAAACAGTGGCAGAGACTCAAACTATTACACAGTAAGGACCAAGGCTCTGGCCAAACCTGAAAGATGACTAAAGCTTTCTTCCTGACCTTAAATCCTCCTTCAGTTCCAAACTTCCTGCCTGCTTCCTCTGGTCTACGTTGGCACGTGAAGCCGCGTGCACATCTGTAGACAGTTTATGAATATTAAACTCATGTTTCTCTGTTTAATGGGAAGTTGTTTCTCACTCGTCCTCCACCTTCCACCTTAATTCTGCTCCCTCAGCGTTTGATCATGCTCCCAGCAGGAGGTTATTGGCTGATAATGACGCTCCTTCGCTCCTCATAGACTCACACGTCTTTATGTTTGCCTCTGTGATTATGTGTGAGGCTGCAGGAGGGTGCTTTGCATGCCTGCTGGCAGCCTCAGAGAGTCACTTTAGTGAGGAAGCAGAGGACCCAGGTGCAGAGAAGATATTGGAAAAGGCTCTCATTGAGCCGCTTCAAATTAAACACAGTTTAGGAGGCGTCATTCTGTCAGGACCGTTCCATCAGCACCACTTGCAGGAGCCTCCGACACCGCGCTCCCTTCACAGGCCTCATTATTCTCATGTTAGCAAAAACTGGGACTTTCAAATAATTTCATGATAGGCTGATGTTTCGTATGAAAGCAAACTGCTCAGTTTCATCCAGCATGAAAAAAGGCAGAGTCCAGAAAGCAGGGAAGGTTTTGCACAACAAAGCCGGTCAGTAAATTCCAGTCGGGGTCTCTGTAACCCCCTCCTTTCTTTGCCAACCTATTTCCATGGAAATGAAAGCTTAATGCACACAAAGCTTCCTCCAGACGCACACAGGAAGAAAAGAAAAGCTGCAGCAGAAACACGGGGGGAGGATTAGTGGATGAGGGAGTGTTAAACTGCAGCTTGATGGACTACAGTTAACTGGAGCGCAGCAGGAACCAACAGGGAGCGGAAATGGAAATGTGATCAGATAAGATGAGGGTCTTCAGTATTCCTGAACAGCTCTGAGATCAGACAAACCCATGTCATGCATATTTTGGGCAGAAACATTTTTTAGGATGCAGAAAAACAAACTCATGCTTTTCCCTGAAGGCTGCTGGTGGTGGAAAGGCATCGAGCTCAACTGAATTATAATTCGTGTATCAAAGTGGAGCAAAAAGCTTTGCTGCCTTATTTAACATAGATGCTTCTTGTCTGACAGGCGTCTGGCTCCTCCGAGCTTCAGCAGATCATCTGTGTTTGGTGGTTGTGCTCTAAGAATCCTTGAGAGATGGTAAGTGCATCTCTTCAGGTGAGCCATGTGCTTATATCAGGCTCTGGGCGCTCTGCAGGGTCGAAGCCAGAGATGGGAGCATGGTGCATTGGTGCGTTGCGTGCTGTTCCAGCTTGTTCCCAGTCGGGGAAGCTCTGCATGCAGCCGAGGCGGCGGTGTTTGGCAGCGCGGATGAAGAAAAGTCTGTAAACATCATGACTGTTTGTTCCTACATCCCGCTTTGTGTCAAACCAAATCCTCTGGAAAAAGAGTTACTAACTATTAACTGTTTATAACTGCTTCATCAAACCTACCAACAGGACGAATGCAGAGAAAACATTTGGTGTAAATTATTAAGGAACTATACTAACTATACTATGGTTGCTACATGTTTGGGTCCAGTTGTCAGTTCATCGTCTACCTGCTACACTGACCTCTGGCCCACCTGCAAGGGTAGCGGTTGACCCACACCTTGCTCCCACGATTGTCCCTCCAGGTCTCATTGCCAGCTTTGGGACCCAGAGTTCACCAGCAGGGCATCAACAGAGCGCCGGCCAAACCTGAACATGACTATGTGCCACTTTTCCAGGTAAACGATCTGCTGAAACAACAAAGAGAAGTGTTTACCTCATCGCTGCAACAGCAAGAACCTTTCACAGGGTTTGTGAAGCTAATAATGGAGTCATCTAATACTAGAAGATGTTCATGAAATTAAGTCTGAAAGTTACTCTGAAGGAAGCTGATGAAATGAAAATGAATTTAGATAAACAGATGGACCACAGTAACTCTATGCAAATGGATATTTTCAAGAACAAAGCAATCAATCAAGACATGTGACAGTCTCCTAGCTGCTACAGACAAACTAGAATATCTGGAAGGACAATCAAAGAGGAATAATCTAATATTTGAGGGAGTTATAGAGAAACGTGGGCTGATTCTGAGGACAAAGTCAAGCAAATACTGAAGGAGACACTGCAGTTTTCAAGAGACGCTGAGCTGGAAAGAACACACCAGCCAGGCAGGACTGATTTCAGCAATGACTGACCTCGACCGATTTCAGTGAAATTCCTCTGGTTCAAGGGTCACTGGTGTTACAGAGAGCTAAATATTTAAAAGGGACGAACATGTACATAAATGAGGATTACACAAAGCCGTAAGACAAAAGAGAAAAGAACTGATGCCAAAATTAAAATCTGCTTGTGATAAAGGAGACATTGCATTTTTGAGACATGACAAATTGGTGATTCACCCTAGAAACAGCACAGCGACGCTCTCCAGAGATGGTTAGCTGTATGGATAGCTACACCATCGCATCATGAGAAGGCAGCTATTACAAGTCAAACAAACTAGGCTTCACACTGTCATGGATCAGAGGCAGGGGACCCAGAATTCAGCCAGACCAACAGAGGTTCAGATCAGGTTCTTTTATTAGCAAAAAGCAACAGGGAAAAAACCAAAAACACCGTCAAACCAAAAGACGGCACAATAATAAACAGACTAAGGGGCAGGTAAGGCAGGAACAGACGGGACGCATGGGCGGATCTACAGGGGGGCAAGGGGGGGCAGCTGACCCCCCAATATAGAGCCTTGCCCCCCCAGCTGCCCCCCTAACTTTGTTGATCCAAAAGCTGTACCTGTAAAAACAACCTGCCACTATGTTCACAGGCTTCTCAAAACAATACATTTACCAAAAGGTTGCAATTTAGTTTTTTATTTTTAATGTATTATTTGCCACCGTCCCTCAAATACTTAGCTACGCCCCTGATTCAAACGTGCAGAGCGCAGTTCGCGCTCAGTCTGTCTGACACACACACACACACACAGTCTGCAGCGTCGCGGTGGCTCTGTAGTGTGCAAACCAACTGGAGAGACTGAGCTGTCCCAGGGCATCTGAAGGTGAAGTGACTTTTACCAGGTGTAGTTTAAACACACGTTTCACTTAAAAGTTACATTTGTAGTCAATATCTGCTAAAGACGATTAGCAAAAACAGCGAGTGTGTCGGTCAAATCCTTCCCTCGGGATTTGTAAGAGCACTCTTCCCTTTGATTAATGTTAAAAAAAAAACAGCTTAATAAAAAAATACAAAATATTTTTTGTATCCATAACGTTAACTGATTTACTGATGGTAACCGTTATGCCGCCGTTACGTTACAACACGCAGGCTACAGTGTTGATTTGATTAGCTGAGCAGTCCTATAAATCCAATTCCTCTCAGATATCGCAGCAATGAAACCAGGTTATAACTGGGGAAATAACAAATACAATAGAATTAAGTAGTCTAAACATAACTGGTGTGTGAATGTGATAAATCTTTCTCATTTATATTTGTTATATAGGCTATACTACAATACCTATACCTTATATATATATATATATATATATATATATATATATATATATATATATATATATATATATATATATATATATATATATATATATATATATATATATATATAGGTATTGTAGTATATGCTACCTAACTTATAAGTTCCATGGCCCTACAGTGTAGGCTAATGAAATACAAGGATAACCAGAGGTTTTCACATATTGACTTTTGCATGCAAATATTACTTCATAGGCCTAGCCATGAAAAGGAAGGCTAAAAGTGGGGATATAACCAGCTTTTTTGCAAAGAAAATTCCAACAAGTACACAAGAGGAAGAGCGCAAGGGAAATGAGGGATAAGGCAGTAAACTGGAGAGCCCAGGAGGGTCAGTGCAGGAAAAGACTGAAGGAGACACAGAAATAAGTGACGAAGAAGAGGAAATACATGAAGGAGACACAGAAATGAGTGAAGGAAATGAGGAAATAAGTGCAGGAGCTGAGGAAAAAGAAGAATCAGTGAGAGATGAAGAGGAGGCTCCAGATTCAGAGAGAGGAACAGACGCAGGGTATGATCAGGAGGAGGAGGAAGATGACAGAGAGGAAGAGGGTAGACCTGAAATTCTCCCTGGACCACATGGTATGTTTTTATTCTTCTTCTATATAAATTGCCATACAGAGGGATAATATATGTAATGACACATATGCATTAGCTATGTCCATGTACTGTTCAATTGCATTAGATAATCATATTTGGCACTCTTTGTTTTTTAAGATATATCAAAATGCAAAGGTGATGCAGCAGTGCAGCCTGATTTAAAGACATTTCCAAAGACACAACATGGAGCAGCAAAAAGAAGCTTCCACAGGGAGTGGTACAGTTCTTGGCCATGGCTTGAATATTCCATGTCTAAAGATGCAGCATTCTGCTTTGCATGCAGACATTTTGCACATTTGAAAAACAGTGTATTCACTTCAGAAAATGGCTATTCTAACTGGAAGAAGGCCACTTCCAAAGACAGTGGGTTTAGTGTACATTCCAGAGCAGACACACATGTGAATGCAATGATTGCATGGAGTGAGTTTAAAAGAATGGCCAAGAAAAACACAACTGTCTTGGGAATGATGGGAGATGAAAATCAGAAACAAGTAATCGAAAATCAAAAGTACATCAAAACTTTAGCTGAAACCTTGCTGTTGACAGCCACTCAGAATATTTCCCAACGTGGCCATGATGAATCAGAAAACTCAAAAAACAGAGGAAATTTCCTTGAGATTTTAGATCTTGTGAGTAAACATGATGCCTTAGTGAAAAAGCGGCTGCGTCAGGGTCCCAGAAACGCTAAATACACAAGCAAAAGCACACAAAATGAGATTTTGGAGTGTTTAGCAGAAATGGTGAGAGAGGAAATTATAAAAGAGGTTACAGAAAGTGAGCACTTTTCTATTTTAGCTGATGAGACTAAAGACATTCAAAAAAAGGAGCAGCTATCTCTGGTCGTACGATATTATTACAATGGTGTGGTTCAGGAGAGCTTCCTTGAGTACCAGAATTTAGAGCACTTAGATGCAGTAAGTTTGACAGAGAAAATAATTTCATGTCTAGAAAAGTATGGACTGGAATACAAAGAGAATCTGGTAGGCCAAGGCTATGATGGGGCTGCAGTCATGAGTGGCAGGTGCTCTGGGGTCCAAACAAGGGTTAAAGAAGTTGCCAAACATGCATTTTATGTTCACTGCAGGGCACATTGTTTGAATCTTGTCATTGTGGACAGTGTAAAAAATTTCCCAGAAGCTGCATGTTTTTTCACTTTGCTGGAAAGACTGTACACATTCATGTCAGGCTCATATGTTCACATTAAGTGGATGGATGTTCAAAAAGAAATGTTCAGTGGTGTGCCACCACGAGAACTTCTTAGGCTAAGTGACACTAGATGGGCCTGTCGCTATGCTGCATGTAGAAACCTTATGGACAGGCTGCCTGCAGTAATAAGAGTGCTGGATGAAATTTCAGATGAGGCTAATCCACAGAGAGCTGTAGACGCAAGAGGACTTCGTTCTCAAATGGATTTTAATTTCATAGGGCTCCTTGCAGTCTTCAGAAAAGTTCTAGGTGAAACTAAGATTTTATCTGAGATGCTCCAGTCAACTAATGTGGACCTTACCAAAGCAGCTGACCTTACTGAAACCCTCAGACAGACATTGGAAGATTATCGTAAAGAGGAGAGCTTTAATGACCTGTGGAGTACAGCAATTGACACATGCAATGGTTGTAACATTTATACTATTGTCAAATCCAAAAGAACCAAACACACATCTAGGATACTACATGATACTCTTGTAACATCTACACTTGGACAGCAAACACACATTGACAGCAAAGATGCCTTTAGAATAGGTATATTCATTCCCATCATAGACTCAATGATCAGTGAAGTGGACAGGCGCTTTTCTAACTCTAGCAGTAAAATTATGAGGGGTATACAAGCTTTAAACCCATCCAACAATGACTTTTTAAAGGAAGAATTAGTTTTGTTAGTGGCTGAGGAATACGGCTCTGACTGGCAAGACTTAAAAACTGAGATACACCAGGCAAAAAGACTTCTTGAAAGAAGCAGAGCAAACGGCAAAGTAAACCCGTCCAGTCTGACGGAGTTTGTGACATTCTTGGTGCCTTTTAAAGAGGTTTTCTTTGAACTTTTTCGCCTGTGCAAGATTGCTATTGTTTTGCCAGTTAGTACTGCTGGGTGTGAGCGAAGCTTTTCCACTTTAAAGCTTGTAAAAACTCACCTGCGCTCAACCATGGCAGATGACCGTTTGAGAAATCTGGCTGTTCTTAGTATTGAGAAACAGCGTGCAAAAGCACTAGATTTAGATAAGTTTGTAAAACGTTTTGCTGCTAAGCACAACAACCGTCGCCTTAAGCTTTCTTAAAGAAATGGCTGACCATGGGTCATTTGTGGTTTCAGGGCATAAGTTTTTAGGTAGAGTATTGTCCGCTGTTTCATACTTGTAGTCCACTGCATCTTGGACACAATTATTATAACAAATAAATTAAAGGGATTTTGCTTGTTAGACTTTTACTTTTCAAAAGATGCAGGTTTTTTTTGTTCGATCACTGCACTTTGCTTATTCTGTTGTGAATTTAAAAGAAAAACTTTGTAGTGTGTAAGGGCATGATTAAACAACAACTACTGTAGTTTAAAAGTGTTTTGTGTTTATTTGGTTAAAGCAGCTCACATATAAGGATTCCCATGTACCGTCTACTTCTGCCACCCTGCCAAGACCTCTTGCCACCCCTTTGCCCCCCCATGTAAAATTTTCTAGATCCGCCACTGACGGGACGGCTCAGGTTTCTGGAGACAAGGGGGTCAAAAAATCCAAAAGCAAACCAACATACAGAAACTTGCAGGAGGAGACTCACCCAAACTCAAACAGACGACCTGGCACTGATGTCTGGTCTCAACAGTTTATATGGAGCATGAAGCAGGTGAAACCGGTCAGAGATGATTGCAGCAGGGGTGGAGTAAGGCAGGTGTGCAGAGTAAGTAATTAGACCAGACATCAGTGCAGAGGCTCAAAACAAGAAATAAATCAGAAACCAAACCTAAACTAAGAAGCTAACAGGACAAGTGGCAGGAAACAGGACAGAACTAGACAAATTACTTAACTAAAGTAATCATACAAACTAAATCCCAGAAAGAAAACAAAAGCTAAGACAGAGCAAAAACACAAGCACATAATAAAAATCAGAAACTAATGGGGGGGCCCGGTCCGGGGGGCGTCTGGTCTGGGGCCGGGGCCGGGGGTCGGGCACAAGCAGTCGTATAGTCGATTTGGGGTGACCCCCCCCCTTTGGTCAGTGTTGGATGTGAGTGTTATGTGGGAATGTGTGTACAGCGTCTTTTTTTTTTTTTTTCTCTGTGTGTGGTGAGTGGGGCACAAGGGAGGGATGGGGTGAATGAGTTTTTTTTTTTTTTTTCCAGGTATGGGTGTGGTCCGCTCCCTCTCCCAAGAACATCTCAAGTCTCCGCTAGGTGCGGAGACTTGAGATGTCCGCACCTAGCGGTCCTGCCCTCCTCCACTTCGTTGGCGGGCGCCTTGGCCCCCTGGCGCGTTGGTTGGCTTCGGGTTTGGGGCGGGTTCCCGGGCGTGCGCCGGCCCACTCCCGGCGGCCTCTTCGCGGGGCCTGGCCCCCCGGGGGGCGGCCGGGGCCCTTGTCGCGGGGGCGGGGCGCCCCTGGGGCCTCTGGCCCTCAGGGCCCATGGCCGGGACCACTTCAGCGGGGCTAGCTGCCGGCGGAGCCCACGGGCTCGTCTCCGCGGCTCTTGGGGGCGTCGGCATTGCGGTGGCTGGGGGATTTCCTCGGGGTCGTCTCTGCTCCTTCCTTGGGGGGGGTGTTGCAGATATCCTGTGTCGGCCCCTCCTGGGCGACCTGCTTTAGGGGCCCCTTTGGGAGTCCGGGGTTACGGGTCCCCTGACGCCTGCCTCTGTGGTCGGGGAAGGTGGGTCTTCGGTTCTCCACAATCACTATCAAGCTATTTCTGGATAATCTTCACCTAAACTAGTGCACTTTCACATCTCCCACAGGTGCTGGGTCCCAGGTATTAAGTGTTCACTTATATACAGTAATCTTATAATTTGTTTATTTATTTATTTATGTTCTTTCACTTTCTTTTTTCAAATATCACATTACACATGTCAGCTTACATAATAATATATATGATTTAGCAATGGCATCAAGGTGTTATTCGAGTGTAGCTGTTGCTTTATGTCTGTCGGTTGTGCTGTTCTTTTTGTGTCTCTTTCCAGGTGATGGAGCAGACAAAGAAGGTTTTATCACTCTCTCCCTTTTATCTCCTCTTTCTTTCACCTCTACTCTTTTTTTTCTTTTCTTTCACTTTTTCTTCTTCCTTTACTCTCCCATTGTCATGTCCATATAATTTGAAATTCTCCTTGCAGGAATAATAATAAAGCTATTTACAAGCATAAATCAAGTGGAGCACTATGGCGAAAGCTGTTTGCTCCACTTGTAAAAGCAAAATCTGTCGAGCTCTATCTGGCATTGAGACATCAATTCCTATTGCCACATTGCTAGACACGACACTGAAAAAAAAAAAAAAAAGAAACTAATGTAAATACAGGAACCATGACTAAATAAACAATAACTGTCCAGAAGCTATGAAAGAATTCAAAACAAGACCTAGACCAGAAATAAAACCTGAGGCAGAGGAGTGAACTAACAGATCAAATAATAAACATAAACCAAGATGGAAACCAGAATAACATAAGGACCAAACCCAGAATATGACACACACTGCCAACGAAAGGAATAAAAATAGCACTTATTAATATTAATAGTATCAGGAACAATTCAAATGACATTTCAGATATCCTGCTTTGTAATAATCTGCATGTTTTAGTAATTTCTGACACATAATAATAATTATTATTATCATTAGTAGTAGAGTCACAGCTCTGTTGCTTAGCTCTTAGCAGTAATGACTTTATGGGATTCTTCATAAATAAAATTGATGCTATTAAAAATAAAATAATTGGCATCCTCCCAAACATGATTACCTCGTCCTTAATAACAGAGAAAACGTTGGAGGAATCTTTAGAACCTGCACAGTGTCTGAACTGTTTAGAAGCAGTAGAGCTTTCTGAGCTATCTAAAAATTTAGCTTCATCTAAACCTTCTACCTGTATGTTAGACCCAATCCCAACCAAGTTGTTTAAGGAGGTATTCCCTCTGATCAGTGGTCCTATTTTAGACATGATTAATCTATCCTTAGTAAATGGATATGTACCACAGGCTTTTAAAGAAGCTGTTATTAAACCTTTAACTTAAGAAACCTTCTCTTGATCAAGATGAGTTAGTAAATTACAGACCTATATCTAATCTTCTTTTCTTATCTAAAATTCTTGAGAAAGTAGTTGCTAATCAACTATGTGAACATTTACAAAGTAATGACCTACTTGAGGAGTTTCAGTCAGGCTTCAGAGCTCATCATAGCATTGAAACAGCTCTGGTGAAGGTCACTAATGATATTCTCATGGCCTCAGATAATGGACTTGTGTCTGTAGTTGTCCTGTTAGATCTCAGTGCTGCATTTGATACAGTTGATCACAATATTCTCCTACAAAGACTTGAGCATACTGTAGGGATTAAGGGGAAAGCATTAGGCTGGTTTAAATCTGATCTGTCAGATTCCAGTTTGTTCATGTTAATAATAAAACTTCCTCAAACTCTAGGGTCACCTGTGGAGTACCACAGGGTTCAGTCCTTGGACCAATTCTCTTTACTATATATATGCTTCCGATTGGCAAAATTATCAGACAGCATGGGATTAATTTCCACTGTTATGCTGATGACACTCAGCTATATTTATCCATAAATCCTGATGAATCCAATTAATTACTTCCACTGCAGTCATGTCTTGATGACATCAAAAGCTGGATGACTTTAAATTTTCTGCATTTAAATTCTGACAAGACAGAAGTTGTAATCTTTGGGCCAGAGTCCTCAAAAAATAAACTTCTTAATCAATCACTGAATCTGGATGGCATTAACTTGGTCTCTGGTAGTAAAGTAAAAAATCTTGGTGTTATTTTTGACCAAGACATGTCATTTAAATCCCATATTAAACAGGTTTCCAGAGTTTCCTTTTTTCACCTCCGGAAAATCGCCAAAATTAGAAACATTCTGTCCAGGGGTGATGCTGAAAAACTAGTCCATGCATTTGTTACTTCAAGGCTGGACTATTGTAATTCTTTACTATCAGGAAGTCCACAAAATGCAGTTCAAAGTCTTCAGCTGATCCAAAATGCTGCAGCAAGAGTTCTGATGAAAATCAACAAGAGGGATCATATTTCTCCAATTTTAGCTTCCCTTCATTGGCTTCCTGTTAAATCAAGAATAGAATTTAAAATTCTTCTTCTAACGTATAAAGCCCTTAATAATCAAGCTCCATCATATATCAGAGCTCTGATTACCCCGTATGTTCCTAACAGAGCACTTCGCTCTCAGACTGCAGGTCTGCTGGTGGTTCCTAGAGTCTCTAAAAGTAGAATGGGAGGCAGATCCTTTAGCTATCAGGCTCCTCTCCTGTGGAACCAACTCCCAGTTTTGGTCCGTGAAGCAGACACCCCGTCTACTTTTAAGACTAATCTTAAAACCTTCCTTTTTGACAAAGCTTATAACTAGAGTGGCTTATGTTGCCCTGACCTACCTATGGGGATGTGCTTCTATGGGCTTAGACTACTGGAGGACATCAGGATCTATTTTTCTCACTCTATCGAGTTCTACTGTTCTTCAATTATGCATTGCTTGTCATAATTTCTGCTTATAACTTTTGTTCTCTCTCTTTTTTTCTTAATAGTAGGTACATCTGGTCTGGTGTGCTTCTGTGCATGTTTGTCTCTCTTGTTGTGTCTCTGCTCTGTCTTCTGTAACCCCAGTCGGTCGAGGCAGATGAGCGTTCACACTGAGCCCGGTTCTGGTTCTGCTGGAGGTTTTTCTTTCCACTGTCGCTTTATGCTTGCTCAGTATGAGGGATTGCTGCAAAGCCATGGACAATGCAGACGACTCTCCCTGTAGCTCTACACTTCTCCAGGAGTGAATGCTGCTTGTCGGGACTTTGAAGCAATCAACTGGTTTCCTTATATAGGAAATATTTGACCAATCTGTATAATATGACTGATTAGGACTTTGTAAAGTGCCTCGAGATGACATGTTTCATGAATTGGCGCTATATAAATAAAATTGAATTGAATTAATAGTAATATCATCTTTATTGTCATTGAAACATACATTGAAACATACATTACAATGAAATGTGTTCTCTGCTTTTAACCCATCCCCTTGGGGAGCAGTGGGCTGCCATGTGTGGCGCCCGGGGAGCAATCTGGGGTTAAGGGTCTTGCTCAGGGACCCAGAGTGCAGGCGCTGGGGATCGAACCGGGTACTTGCATCCTTCTCTGAGTGCAAGCGCGCTGCTCTAACATCTTGACTCAACCTTTGAAGATAATGAAATTAGGGTTCATTAGGGTTAGAATAGATATAGGACAGATAGGAAGAGATTTGGTGGTGAAGTGGCCTGTTATGTTCAAGATTATATACCAGTTAAAATTAGAAATGATCTAATGACATGAAATACTTTGGTTGCAAACATATATACCACACTTAAAGCTGATGTTGATTGGTTGTTGTTATGGACCACCTGGTACAAATACTTCTTATCTAGACTCTGTAAAATGTTAGACTGCAATAGTACATTCGTTTTTGAAACATATTTTATGGGTGATTTGAATATAGATTGGCAATCATAGAATTGTTCTTTAAAAAGAGGTTGTCTGCTGTCTTTATGACCTATGGATTTACTCGATGAGTTCATAAACCTACAAGATCATGCTTAAGAAATGACGGGTTGGTCACAGCATCCAGTATCGATCACATTTTTACAAACACACCTGAGCTATGCTATGGTCAGGTGTGTTTGCTATCCCTGTAGGTTGCAGTAATCAGGATTTAATTATCACTGTAAGAAATGCAAAAGTTGTTAAAGCAGGACCAGAAATTATTTACAGAAGATCATATATGAGGTTTAATCAAGATGAATTCATTGATCTAATCCTAATGTTGCTCGTCAGGTCTGTCTGTGGTGGACAAACTTGGCCCAGTACAGACATTTGTGGTCAGAAACACCGGCACGCCATGGTTATACAGCGAGATTAAAGAATGTATTAAACAAAGAAATCAAGCAAAGAAAGATGCAACTATGACTGCTAATCAGTCTGACTGGAAATTATATCGTAAACCTAGAAGTTTCATCACAAGATTGAATAGAAATAAAGAGAAAATATTATGAGAATAAAAAAAGGATAGCAAAAAGGAAAATGTGGAATACTATAAGAGTCGTTTGGAAAACATGTTAATTTCACTCTGTCATGGTTTGGTTTGTGATTCGGCTTTGGTTTACTATTATTCTCAGTTTTTCCACCTTGTTTGGGTTTTAGTTATGTTTTGACTTTATTCATTGTTAGTTTTTAGTTTCCTCCTTCCCTTCCACTCAGCCTTCACTTCACTCCCTTTGCAGTCTGTCACACCTGTGGTTAATTATTCAGTCAGATGCATTTCACCTGCTACTCTCCCTATTTAAGACTCCCTCTGTCTCACTCTAGCGCTGGTCTGTCACCAACCTACACCCTCTCCATACTAGGCTGCCTTTACTCTTGGAACCTTGTCACCTCTGCAAGGTTTGTTATATGTTTTGGAAGTCCTGTTGCCTGGTTCTGGTTTTTTGTTTTCTCTGTTATCCTGAAGGGCCTGCTATTGTGCTCTGGCTGACTTGGCACCGAACTGTGGACTCCTGTTACCGTGCCCTAGCAGACTTGCTGTTGAACTGTGGATTCCTGCTGCCAGTCACGGGCTCTCTGAACTCTCACTCCGGGCCGTCAGCTCCTGCCATCACCTGCACTCCCGATCCTCTGCAGTTCTGTGTCTCCGGTCACATCTTCCACCACTCATCATCCCTACAATAAAGACTCTCAACTTTAGCCCTGTGTGTGTGATTCTGAGTCCATCAGTAAACAAATCCTGACACACTCAGTCTTTTTTAGAAGATGGAAAACTTATAACCAAACCTAAAGATATAGCTACTAAATAATCTAAATAATTATTTCATTGACAAAATTTATAAAATAACGAAAACTAGCCCTAATGTAGATAATACTACTTCTCATTTAACAATAGAAAAGATAATCATGAAAAACTAAAACTGTAAACTTAAATTGAATAGTGTGGATATAAAACAGTTTGAAAATAAAGTTAAACTTGCTAATCTCGACTCCAAGCTTCTTAAACTGGTAGCAGAGGAAATTGCACCTGCTATTTGTCATATCAAAGTTTATTCTGCTGTATATGTCCAGAAAAATGGAAAACACTACCGTTCTCTCCTTCAGTTTAGTAAAATTATGGAAAATATAGTTTATGAACAAATTCAATATTATCTGACCAAAAATAATCTACTCACAGTTTACCAACATGCTTACAGAAAAGGGCACTCCACTGCTACAGCTCTTACTTTATGACCAATGACTGCTTTATAGAAATAGAGGATGATAATAATAATAATAATAATATTAATATGGGCAGTATTTGACATTACCAATCGTAATTTGTTACTGAAAAACTGGAATGTTATGGATTTGAACACTCTGGCCTTTCCTGGATTGAAAGTTATCTGATAAATGGAACACAAAGTGTTTTTAATGGTTGTTATTCTGATGCTAAAAGCGTAAAATTTGGAGTACCTCAGGGAAGTTGCCTCAGTCCATTTTTATACAGCATTTTTACTAATGACTTAGCAAAAATGATGATGTATGCAGAAGACTCAACTATATATTCATCTCCAGTCACTATAGATTGACTCAGCAGGACTATTAAAAGCCAATTACAATCTGTGACTCAATGGGTAGAAACAAAAATCGCCTCGTTTTAAATATTTCAAAAACAGGCAATATGATACTTGGCTCAAACAATTCTATCAGTAAAAATCCTACTTTGAATTTAAAAATAAATGACATATCAATTAATCAAGTACATGATGTTAAACTTTTAGGAATTATTCTTGATAATAGGAGAGACTGTTTCTGTCTCTCCTCGAGGTCGGTCGGTTTTTCTTCAGCTCTCCAGAGCTCCTTATCTGCTTCGTTTTGTGTCTTTTGTGCCATTTCTTCATAGCAACCGAAAGCTCTACGACAATTATGGATCTCATCAGCTGGTCTCTCAACGCTATTGATCAAATTTTTTCAACTGGAAAGCAAAGGACCGGAGAGCGTGCCTGTCCCGACGGAACTTTTTTTGCGGGATACATCTTGGACCCGTGGCAGAAATGGTCCACGGTGTGCCTCTCAATTCTTTCTGTTGAGGACGTCGAAGATGTCTACTTATTCGGATTTATGATACTTGGATTCCTCATTTTTGGCCTTGGAGGATATTTAATGTAACAACACCTTCAAAAGCTGCTGGCGGTCAATATGGCCTTGATGAGACTGCCAGCGGCAGTCGACGCGATCACGAGGTCGTTGAATGAACAGAACGGACGGCTTGATAAGCTGACCGCGGTTGTGGTACAGAGATGAATGGGATAAAACCTGGAAGTGTGAACGTTACTAGCCCATCGATTGGATTATTGGAATATTGGATCCTGGAGCCAGCGGCGAAAAGACTCTAAGGCTGACAGAAAAGTTGGTGTCAGCTTGTTCTTATAACAAATTCTGTTTTCTTCAAATCGGACTCCCCGCTATCAAATCCTCCCTGGTTGTTATGGCGACATCGCACAAATTCCCTGCTACCCCACATTCCTGCGGACATCTGTGGAGAGTCAAGCCGGAGCAGCAGAGTGATAAGACTTTCCATCAAGGACACTTGCCTGCCGGAGGACGGCCTTCATGGACATACAGATTTCCACACAACATGCACCCAGACACACAAATGCCCACAAATACAGATGACTTCACTCGACCAGCACTCAAATGTTTACCTTTTTGCATATATGTGTCTCGTCATTGATTGTGCTTTTTGTGCAAATGAGGTTTTTTGTCGGATGCTTCACATTTTGTGTGAAAACACAAATTGTGCAGCACCTGTCTTTTTTATCTCCCTCCACTCCCCCAGTGTAAATCTTTTTTCAACAGATCTCAAGGGCAGCGCCTGGGGACCCCGTGTAAAGCGGGGTCTGGGGCAGTTTGGGGAACACACCTAACGGTCTGCGCTTTTTAGCAGCGACCGACTGGCTGCGTTCCTGGCAACGCAAGGCCTCAGTCAATCGTTCCCCCAAAATGTTTGTTAAGTGTATGTGATGGACGGTTGTACTGGAACTGAATTTTCGATTGTAATGCAAATTGCAGTTGACTAATAAAATTGATTGATCAATTTGATTGATTGATTGATTGATTGATCATAAATTAACATTAGGATAAAATCACAGCAAAAATGGGGGGTGGGGTGTAATCTCTACAATTAAAAGGTCTGCCAGCTTTTTGACACCACATGCAATGACACAAGTCACTCAGTCTCTGACTTTGTCAAACTTAGACTTTTGGCCCACAATCTGGTCCAGTGCAACAACAGAAATATTAATCAAACTACAAATGTTACAAAACCGAGCAGCTCGCATGGCCTTGAGATGTAATTATGTTAAATTCATGCATAGACAAATAAATTGTTTGTATGTTAAATATAGGCTTCTATATTCATGACTTTTATTTATCAGAAATATCATATTAACAAAGTCACGTTTCATCATTTATAGGAACTTACAACTAGTAAAGCCACTTACCTTACAAGACATGCAGCTAGTTTCTCTTTACCAAACTAATGTCATTAAGCTGACTTTTCTCTATGGAGGAATGCATCAGTGGAACTTATTAGCTAAATATATTTCACAAATAAAAAATAATGTTCTCTTTAAAGAGTTATTAAAGTTATACATATCGAAGCAAGTATGAAAAAAACTATCATTGATTATGTATGTGTATGTTGGTGAATGTGTATGCATGTATATGTGTGTGCAGTGATGTATTTTATATATATATATATATATATATATATATATATATATATATATATACACAGTATGTGTGGATATGTGAACATTTATATGTCTGTATGTATGTATGTATGGGCAATGTCAAAAGCAATAAATAATATGAATGGGATCATAGTGACTATTATATATATATATATATATACATATATATACATATATAAAATTTAAAGGCTGTATTTTTAAATAAAATAAATTTTATTGTTTTATATTTGTGTCATGCTTTTTAGCTGAACCCGAACGAAACCACACACAGAGTTCAGTTTAGAGAGAGTTTATTGAGGAAGATGAATGGTGGAGGATAATGACCAGAGTCCAGACCAGGCCGGAGCAGGAGGCAGTTAATGGCTGGAGCTGGCAAGCAGGATGGAGCCGGAGCACGGAGGTAGCAAGACCAGCAGCACGGCAGGGTGGAGACTCGGAACCAGAACCACAGCAGGATTAGCAACACGACTGAGTGAATACTTGCAGGACCGGAGTGAGAGCAGGACCAGAACCACAGCAGGCAGGCGGAGATGAAGGGAACTTGGGCTGGACGGAAAAGGTAAGGTGAGCCGTCATGAGCAGGAGATAACAGAAACCAACAGAACAAACCGACAGGGAAGGACAGAATGCAGGGAGCTTAAATAGGGAGGATAACAGGTGTGGTAAGTTCTGGCTTGATTAGTTGCTGACAGGTGTAGATGATTACTGAGGTGGAGAGGAGACTGGGGTGTATCCCGATTCACACTCCACTCTAGTAGATGGCGGTAATGCACATCATCAAGTTGCTTGCCAACCGCCATAAAACAAGAAGAAGAAGAAGAAGACTGGGGTGTATGGAGGGTGAAAAGTGTCCTGAATATGTGCATGGTGCAGCAGACACAGCTGCACCATGACAATTTGTGTTTACTATATTTGTATGAAGTTAACACTATCGTTTTAAGTTTCTTTTCTCATGTGAATAATGGTATGGACCCCACGACGAATAGCAACAGCGTTAAGGTGTAGCTAATGGGGATCCTCAATAAACAAGAGATTTCTTTATTATATGTAGAGAGAGATGAGCTCAGTGAATTGGCTGCATGGCCAAACACACTTCCTGAGAGTCTCAAGCGTGCAAAATAGTCCTCAGGCTATTTAGCCATTTGAGCTGACCAGAGTTAAGAAGGTTGTTTCGTTTCAGCCTATGGACTAGATAATAAACCACAAAATGGAAGTTGGGCACAGAGAGAAAGAAGCTCAAAAGTCTCCGAGTGGACGCAGCTAAATGTTCCAGAAATAACACAGAGGAAGAAGTAGAATGAGGAGGAGGAGAGAGAGGAGACCCAGCAGGGACAGACTGAGGAGGGGTCAGAATAGCTGCTAACTGCCCAGTAAGAAGCAGCAGAACATGTTAGCGCTGCAGAACTCCAGAATGAATTAACAATTGGGAAAACCTTTATTAGCCTTTGTTTAAATAATAATGTGAGCAGACTTTTTAACTAGCTTACTGTGTTGTTTGAACTTGCCATAAAGTTATTGTTGTGATGTAATACTAGTGAAACATTAATTTGCAAAAATGGATGATTAGTCATTGGCGCAGGGGAGTCGTAACTAGTTTAACTGTACTTGATTAACATTCATCTGTTAATTTTTGTATCTTTTTTCATTTTAGTCGGTAGAATACCTGAATTTGTGCACAACTTCATATTTTGTCTGTTTGATTACATAATTTTTAAACAAATCAGATGTTGTGATCAGTTACTCAGTACTTTGTTGTGCAAGTTTACTTGTTGGCACACATTAGAAATAGTCACCAGAGTTCAACACAAGAGTACTTAAGCATCAACTCTATTCTTACTAAGATTCTGGCACAAAATATCCCCTATTAGGTGTATGAAAGAAAGAGATCTCTTTTACTTTGGTCACTCCCAAAAGGGGAGACTGCTGGTTGCTCAGCTCAGCATCTTCAGATCTCAGCGGGTGTGGGCGAAGGCAAGGCAAATTTATTTGTATAGTACATTTCAGTACAGAGACAATGCAAAGTGCTTTACATGATTAAAATACAGGAATAAAGCAGAATAAAAGCAAGTAGGAATAAAATGTAGAAACAAAATAGAACATGGAAAAATAGAAACTAAAAGCAAACATTAAAAACAGTTGGACTACAAAGTTGAACTAATGATGTTTCAGTAAAACAGTTTAATTAGAACAGTCGAAGGTAATCCTAAACAAATGTGTTTTTAATCTTGATTTAAAGGAACTCAGTGTTTTCCACACTTTTACAGTTTTCTGGGAGTTTGTTCCAGATCAGTGGAGAATAGGAACTAAATGCTGCTTTTCCATGTCTGGTTCTGGTTCTGGTTCTGCAGAGCAGGCTGGAGCCAGAAGACCTGAGTGGTCTGGAGGGTTGATGCTCTGATAACAAGTCTGTGATGTATTTAGGTGCTAATTCAGGGATTTATAGACTAACAGAAGGATTTTAAAGTCTATTCTCTGAGATCCAGGGAGCCAGTGGAAGGACTTCAGAACCGGGTCCATGTTCTCTATGTTCTTAGTCTTAGTGAGGACTTCAGAACCGGGTCCATGTTCTCTACGTTCTGAGTCTTAGTGGAAGGACTTCAGAACCGGGTCCATGTTCTCTACGTTCTAAGTCTTAGTGAGTACTTCAGAACCGGGTCCATGTTCTCTACGTTCTTAGTCTTAGTGAGGACTTCAGAACCGGGTCCATGTTCTCTATGTTCTTAGTCTTACTGAGGACTTCAGAACCGGGTCCATGTTCTCTACGTTCTTAGTCTTAGTGAGGACTTCAGAACCGGGTCCATGTGTAGGACTTCAGAACCGGGTCCATGTTCTCTACGTTCTTAGTCTTAGTGAGTACTTCAGAACCGGGTCCATGTTCTCTACGTTCTGAGTCTTAGTGGAAGGACTTCAGAACCGGGTCCATGTTCTCTACGTTCTTAGTCTTAGTGGAAGGACTTCAGAACCGGGTCCATGTTCTCTACGTTCTTAGTCTTAGTGAGTACTTCAGAACCGGGTCCATGTTCTCTACGTTCTGAGTCTTAGTGGAAGGACTTCAGAACCGGGTCCATGTTCTCTACGTTCTTAGTCTTAGTGAGGACTTCAGAACCGGGTCCATGTTCTCTACGTTCTTAGTCTTAGTGAGTACTTCAGAACCGGGTCCATGTTCTCTATGTTCTTAGTCTTAGTGAGGACTTCAGAACCGGGTCCATGTTCTCTATGTTCTTAGTCTTAGTGAGGACTTCAGAACCGGGTCCATGTTCTCTACGTTCTGAGTCTTAGTGGAAGGACTTCAGAACCGGGTCCATGTTCTCTACGTTCTTAGTCTTAGTGAGGACTTCAGAACCGGGTCCATGTTCTCTACGTTCTTAGTCTTAGTGAGGACTTCAGAACCGGGTCCATGTTCTCTATGTTCTTAGTCTTACTGAGGACTTCAGAACCGGGTCCATGTTCTCTACGTTCTTAGTCTTAGTGAGGACTTCAGAACCGGGTCCATGTGTAGGACTTCAGAACCGGGTCCATGTTCTCTACGTTCTTAGTCTTAGTGAGTACTTCAGAACCGGGTCCATGTTCTCTACGTTCTTAGTCTTAGTGGAAGGACTTCAGAACCGGGTCCATGTTCTCTACGTTCTTAGTCTTAGTGAGTACTTCAGAACTGGGTCCATGTTCTCTACGTTCTGAGTCTTAGTGGAAGGACTTCAGAACCGGGTCCATGTTCTCTACGTTCTTAGTCTTAGTGAGGACTTCAGAACCGGGTCCATGTTCTCTACGTTCTGAGTCTTAGTGAGGACTTCAGAACCGGGTCCATGTTCTCTACGTTCTTAGTCTTAGTGAGTACTTCAGAACCGGGTCCATGTTCTCTATGTTCTTAGTCTTAGTGAGGACTTCAGAACCGGGTCCATGTTCTCTACGTTCTTAGTCTTAGTGAGTACTTCAGAACCGGGTCCATGTTCTCTACGTTCTGAGTCTTAGTGGAAGGACTTCAGAACCGGGTCCATGTTCTCTACGTTCTTAGTCTTAGTGGAAGGACTTCAGAACCGGGTCCATGTTCTCTACGTTCTAAGTCTTAGTGAGTACTTCAGAACCGGGTCCATGTTCTCTACGTTCTGAGTCTTAGTGGAAGGACTTCAGAACCGGGTCCATGTTCTCTACGTTCTTAGTCTTAGTGAGGACTTCAGAACCGGGTCCATGTTCTCTACGTTCTTAGTCTTAGTGAGGACTTCAGAACCGGGTCCATGTTCTCTACGTTCTTAGTCTTAGTGAGGACTTCAGAACCGGGTCCATGTTCTCTACGTTCTTAGTCTTAGTGAGGACTTCAGAACCAGGTCCATGTTCTCTACGTTCTTAGTCTTAGTGAGGACTTCAGAACCGGGTCCATGTTCTCTACGTTCTTAGTCTTAGTGAGGACGCGGGCAGCAGCGTTCTGGATCAGCTGCAGCTGTCTGATCCACTTTTTAGGCAGACCTGTGAAAACACCGTTGCAGTGATCAGTTCTACTAAAGATAAACATGGATTAGTTTTTCCAGATCCTGCTGTGACATCAGTCCTTTAATCCTGGAAATGTTCTCCAGGTGCTAGAAGGTCCACTTTGTCTTTAGATGGAGGTTCAGGTCTGAGTCCATCACTACTCCCAGATTTCAGGCCTGATCAGTGGTTCCTAGCTGAAGCAGCTGAAGCTGTGAGCTAACTCTGGATCTCTCCTCTATTGGTCCAGAAATTATTACTTAAGTTTTGTTTTTATTCAGTTAAAGAACATTTTGTCTCATCCTGCATTGATTTCTTCTATTTCCTCAGAGTTTGAACTGGTTCATAGTCACCTGGTGACATGGTGATGTAGAGATGTGTGTCGTCTGCATAGTGATGGTAGATGATGATGTTTTTAGGATCTGAGCTAGAGGAGCATGTAGATGTAGAACAGGAGGAACCCAGGATGGACCCTTGGGGAACCCCACATGTGATTTTAGTTGTCTCTGATGTAAAGTTACCTGCTGACACTAAAAGTCCTTTAAGTAGGATTTAAACCAGGTGAGAGCTGTACCAGAGAGGCCGACCCAGTTCTCCAGGCGCTCTAACAGAATGGAGTGATCAACAGTATCAATGCTGCACTGAGGTCCAACAGAACCAGCACTGAGGTTCTGAGGTCCAACAGAACCAGCACTGAGGTTCTTCTACAGTCTGTATTTATATGGATGTCATTAAACACCTTGATCAGGGCGGTCTCTGTACTGTGGTGAGGAAACCTGACTGGAAAACGTCAAAGCGGCTGGTTGTTGTTAAGAAGGTGTTTAATTGTTGAAACTCAGCTTTTTCAATAATCTACTGATAAAGGAGGTTTGAGATGGGCCTGTAGTTCTGGAGTAGAAGTTTGTCTAAATTGTTCTTTTTCAGCAGTGGTTTGATAATTGCTGTTTTTAGGGACTGGGGGAAAACACCTGACAGAAGGGACGTGTTTATTATCTGGGTCAACTCAGACGCTATGAAAGGCAGAACGTTCTTAAAGAACGCTGTGGGGAGAACATCAAGGCAGCAGGAGGAGGAACTTAGCTGCTGAATGATCTGCTCTAAGCTTTTGTGGTTTATTTGGCTGAATTGGGATATTTTGTCCAGATAAGTTCCAGTTGGATACAGCTTTGGTTCTGGAGTTGGTATTTCCTCTGGGGAGGAAAAAAATCAAAATCAAAAATAAATAAAATAAAATAAATAAAATAACTAAATCCAACTTTCTGTAGTTTTGAGGGGAGGGGAAGACGTTGTCGTCCGAAGTGTTGGCGGGGGAGGGGGGGAAGGGGGGGCAGAGCATGCTGGTCTCCAACTGAGAGCTGCTACGACGTCCCGGCTCACCTGGGTGGCTGACTGATGCTGGTTCGTCGGTTTTGTTCAGCCAAAACAAAACGGCAGAGCTTCGTTGATTCACTAGGAATCAGAGTTAGAATCAGAAATACAGCAATAATCCCAGAGGGAAATTACAGTTCCAGGAGATGCAGGACTTCCCAGTATGCCTCTCAGGGTTGAATTAAAGCTGAATTTTAAAGTATTAAAGTCTCAATTCAATTCAATTCAATTCAATTTTATTTATATAGCGCCAAATCATGAAACATGTCATCTCAAGGCACTTTACAAAATCAAGTTCAATCATATTATACAGATTGGGTCAGATTATACAGATTGGTCAAAATGTCCTATATAAGGAAACCAGTTGATTGCATCAAAGTCCCGACAAGCAGCATTCACTCCTGGGGAACCGTAGAGCCACAGGGAGAGTCGTCTGCATTGTACATGGCTTTGCTGCAATCCCTCATACTGAGCAAGCATGAAGCGACAGTGGGAAGAAAAACCACCCATTAACGGGAAAAAAAAACCTCCGGCAGAACCGGGCTCAGTATGAACGGTCATCTGCCTCGACCGACTGGGGTTACAGAAGACAGAGCAGAGACACAACAAGAGAGACAAAAAAGCACAGAAGCACACATTGATCTAGTAATCTGTTCTACATTAGATGGTAGTAACGGGTGAGCCGTCTTCTCTGGATGATGTCAAAGTTAACAGAACGCCAGACCAGGTGTACCTACTATGAAGAAAAAGAGAGAGAGCAAAAAGTTAAAAGCTGAAATGACGACAGTCATTTCAATGTAATACAATGCAAATCTGGAGAACAGTAGAATGAAGAACAGTAGAAATCAGTAGAGTGAGAAAATTAGACCCTGATGTCCTCCAGTAGCCTAAGCCTATAGCAGCATAACTATAGAGGTAGCTCAGGGTAACATGAGCCACTCTAACTATAAGCTTTGTCAAAAAGGAATGTTTTAAGATTAGTCTTAAAAATAGATAGGGTGTCTGCCTCACGGACCAAAACTGGGAGTTGGTTCCACAGGAGAGGAGCCTGATAGCTAAAGGATCTGCCTCCCATTCTACTTTTAGAGACTCTAGGAACCACCAGCAGACCTGCAGTCTGAGAGCGAAGTGCTCTGTTAGGAACATACGGGGTAATCAGAGCTCTGATATATGATGGAGCTTGATTATTAAGGGCTTTATACGTTAGAAGAAGAATTTTAAATTCTATTCTTGATTTAACAGGAAGCCAATGAAGGGAAGCTAAAATTGGAGAAATATGATCCCTCTTGTTGATTTTCATCAGAACTCTTGCCGCAGCATTTTGGATCAGCTGAAGGCTTTGAACTGCATTTTGTGGACTTCCTGATAGTAAAGAATTACAATAGTCCAGCCTTGAAGTAACAAATGCATGGACTAGTTTTTCAGCATCACTCCTGGACAGAATGTTTCTAATTTTGGCGATATTCCGGAGGTGAAAAAAGGAAACTCTGGAAACCTGTTTAATATGGAATTTAAATGACATGTCTTGGTCAAAAATAACACCAAGATTTTTTACTTTATTACCAGAGGCCAAGTTAATGCCATCCAGATTCAGTGATTGATTAAGAAGTTTATTTTTTGAGGACTCTGGCCCAAAGATTACAACTTCTGTCTTGTCAGAATTTAAATGCAGGAAATTTAAAGTCATCCAGCTTTTGATGTCATCAAGACATGACTGCAGTCGAAGTAACTGATTGGATTCATCAGGATTTATGGATAAATATAGCTGAGTGTCATCAGCATAACAGTGGAAATTAATCCCATGCTGTCTGATAATTTTGCCAACCGGAAGCATATATATAGTAAATAGAATTGGTCCAAGGACTGAACCCTGTGGTACTCCACAGGTGACCCTAGAGTTTGAAGAAGATTTATTATTAACATGAACAAACTGGAATCTGTCCGACAGATAAGATTTAAACCAGCCTAATGCTTTCCCCTTAATCCCTACAGTATGCTCAAGTCTTTGTAGGAGAATATTGTGATCAACTGTGTCAAATGCAGCACTGAGATCTAACAGGACAAGTACAGACACAAGTCCATTATCTGAGGCCATGAGAATATCATTGGTGACCTTCACCAGAGCCGTTTCAGTGCTATGATGAGCTCAGAAGCCTGACTGAAACTCCTCAAGTAGGTCATTACTTTGTAAATGTTCACAAAGTTGATTAGCAACTACTTTCTCAAGAATTTTAGATAAGAAAAGAAGATTAGATATAGGTCTGTAGTTTACTAGCTCATCTTGATCAAGAGAAGGTTTCTTAAGTAAAGGTTTAATAACAGCTACTTTAAAAGCCTTTGGTACATATCCATTTACTAAGGATAGATTAATCATGTCTAAAATAGGACCACTGATCAGAGGGAATACCTCCTTAAACAACTTGGTTGGGATTGGGTCTAACATACAGGTAGAAGGTTTAGATGAAGCTAAAATTTTAGATAGCTCAGAAAGCTCTACTGCTTTTAAACAGTTCAGACACTGCGCAGGTTCTAAGGATTCCTCCAATGCTGCCTCACTTACTGAGGACGAGGTAATCATGTTTGGGAGGATGCCAATTATTTTATTTTTAATGGAATCAATTTTATTTATGAAGAATCCCATAAAATCATTACTGCTAAGAGCTAAGGGGATGGCTGGATCAACAGAGCTGTGGCTCTGGGTAAGTTTGGCAACTGTATTGAAGAGAAATCTAGGATTATTCTTATTCTCCTCAATTAATGATGAAAAATATGCTGCTCTAACTCTGCGAATGGTCTTGTTATACAACAATAGACTGTCCCTCCAGATTAGGTAGGATTCCTCTTGGTGTGTAGAGCGCCATTTTCTCTCCAATTTCCTAACATTGTGCTTCAAGGAATGCAGCTCTGAATTAAACCAAGGAGCCAGCTTCCTGTGAATAATCACCTTCTTTTTCAAGGGAGCTACATTGTCTAATGCAGAACGCAATGACAAAGTCATACCGTTTACAAAGACATCTATTTGTGAATTGGAAGAAACAACATTGCTGCCATCTACAGGGCATTTCTGCAATACGGAGGATATTAAAAAGGGGACAGACTCTTTAAACCGGTTATGAAGCGTCCGTCAGTTTGATTTAACCTTCCGTATATATATAGCAAAATATGAAAAAATAAATATACCACCGAATTTTTAAAAAAAAAAATCACATTTAAGAGAAAATCGTTAAAGATTCTGATAACTTTTCATGCGCCCTCCAACCCGGAAGTGGTGACGTCATGTCGTGAGCGTTCATCTCAACATGGCGGATTACTGCACTTCGACGACAAGAAGTCTGAAAGTGAAATTTCGATTTCAACCGAGCGATTCCTACCAGGTGACGATTCTGATGTGTCGGAGGAAGAATGTTTGTTTCTCGAGCCTCACATGTTCGACCCAGACGTTTCAGATGAAGAGAAGGCAGCGGACGGACTACAGCCTTCCGAGTCGGACAAGGAGTGGAGATTGGACGTCGGGAGATTAGATTAATGGTAGGACACGTTTTTTCTTTTAACTACGCAGTTCAAATATTTATTCGTATGTTGACATCATTTTATTTTAGGCACCATAGATATTTAATGGATAAAATGCCGGTGTTGTGCGAAATTCAGTTCCCCTGTGAAAATCTGTCCCCCCCCCTCCCTTTGTCGGGAGCGCGCATTGCTGCCGTTTTCACGGCTTGTATAATTTATTTTTCGGTAAAACAACGCATATAATCGTGTCATGGTTGTAACCTTCAGTTTAATCGGCAGCTGTTTACAAAATTATAAAATAAAAATAAATAAACGAGGTCTTCTTGCGCTGTTTTGTGTTATTTTAAACGCCAAGATAATCGGTCTTTTTGTCACTTTTACTGAGCCGACGTGACAAGCGAATTTCTCCACTGTGAAATCAATAACGTCTATCTTATCTTATCTTAAATGAAGAGATGAGGACAAAATGTATCACTACAATGAATGAGCATGTATTCACAGCTAAAAATGAATTTATGCCATGGCCTAGTTAGGCCCAATGATGACGTGCTACTTATGATAAAGAATCACTTGACAACAATTTATAAACAGTATCGGTACATATAATAATATTTAGCCTACCTACATACTAGCATAACAAAAGTCAAAAATAATAATAAATCAAAAATATACACTGAGTAATATTGAGGCCTAAAGATTTCCTTATTGTAAATCCATTTCCAACTTACCATAAATGCATTAATAGTGAATTTAGCAAATCAGTTATGGTGTGTAATTCATATACAAATATACAATTAATCAATCTTATTTTTTAGGTGTTCCTGTTCTCACTGCCAAATATGGATTCTGTGAGAGAGTGCATCTGTTGCCAGGAAATCGGCTTGGTTGTTGCTAAGATGGAAGAAGCCAGAGAGGAGATGGATGGAGAAATCCCTGGCTGTATCACAGACCATCCTGACATGGAAGCGGTGTGTCTAAATGTTTGGGCATTGCAGGTTGCTTGGTCCCAATACAAGCAACAGCATAGGCATATAGCCTATAGACAATTTGTGAGATGGTGTTGGGACTATTTAGGCAAAGATACCAGGGCTGTGATACCCTCGTGTGCAGTCAGCTGTATAAGGGCCCACTTCCCACCCCCAGGACTTGAAGATGACTTTACCTTTAGAGGTTACCTGTTGGCAGTTAAAAAAATACCCAAACTGAAAGAATAAAATCTAAAACATGCATGTAAACAAAATTGTTGTGGTTATTATGTAATATAAGCAATTACTAATAAAATGATTTCATGGTCTTTTTAAAAATCGACTGAATGAGAGATTGATGGCATCATCTTTTGTTGGTTTCACAAATGAACTTGTCAGTGATGGGGGCTCTTATGCTGCATCAATCTGGTTAGTTTTTTATTTTCTCCAGCTCTGCTAGCAGCATCTCGAAACAGTCGTCTACATAGTCTGAAACAAAAAGCAGCAGTGAGTAAAATTTCTCATAACATTTTTTTTGATTGCTGGGGTGCATTTACACACAAATAAACAGATACAGGAAAGTAAAAGACAACACACATGTAGATATACATACATGAAAATAAAAAGACAAAGAGTGAAGCAACTAGTATAGCAGTGGTGATTCCTGACAAAGATTATTTAAAAAAGAACATCTAATTATCTCAGTATATATGCAGTAGAATTATGTGCTATATTAGCTTGAGAATGGGTGGAGGATACTAATATAAATAAAATAATTTGTAGTGATTATCTGCATTGAGTATTCAAAATGGATGTACAAAGAATCAAAATATATTATATGAGGTTATGGCTGTTCATCATAGAATATGTGAACAAAATAAAAAATTTATTTTATTTTGGACTCCTGCTCATGTAGGTTTTTTGGGTAATGAAAGAGCAGATAGGTTGGCTAAGGAGGCTATTAAAAAAGAATGTATTGATTTGCCAGTAAAGTTATCCAAATCTGAAGGCAAAAGTATAGTTTGGAGAGAAAGCAAGAAGATATGGAAAGGTAGGTGGGATAATTAAATAAATGGAAGGCACTTATATAGGATACAAAATACAGTTGATGTAGTAAGGATTAGAGGAATAAACAGGAGGGAGGAAATAATTATAAATAGAATAAGAACCGGTCACAGGAAACATCTTACTGGTTTTTGTAGTTGGTGTCATGATGTGGAAACAATAGAACATGTTTTTATTAATTGTAGAAGATATGTAAATCAAAGATTATTAAAAACGGAATTAGGTTTTAATAGGAATTTAAATTTGAGAATGTGGTTTATAAGCTAAATAGTATTTAGGGGAAAAAGAAGATTTTTAGGTTTAAAAAAAATACTGGGATCAGAGAATTTGAGAAATAGATATTAGGATCCAATAGATGGCAGTAGTGCAACAATAATGGATGCAAGCTACCATTAAAATCTACAGAGGAAGAGCAGCGGTTGTGAAGAGCCAAAGTCCCCCTCCCCCGGAGCACCGAGGCAGTCGGCTTTAAAATGACGAGCCACAAACGGGCTCTAAGTGTGTCTTTTGGCCACTCATGCAATCGTCAATCTTCATTTTAACAGTACATAGCGACACAATGACGAGGCATCTTGTAAAAAAAGCCGTGAAAGCAAAACAACGTTATCCATTTAGTACTCAGACAGTACAGCGGGTGCCGGCTTCCAGGTTTGTGACTCCCGCTATGACGTCAGTGGGAAAGTCCGCCTGGCGAGATCGTTTTGATCCCATGGATTTTGCGAACGCAAAAAACGACAGATGCAGGTAGGAGACCGGAAAAAAATTATCAGAATTAATAAATAGCTATGTGGACATCATCTGTGAGAAAAATCTCTCTGATCTGCCACTTCAACGATTAATGCTTCATAACCGGTTTAAGTTTTGATACAGCATTATCGGATAAAGATCTACTATAATGGAACCCTCTTTTGGGGGTGGAGAACTCCGTTAGATTAAACTCAAATGTTATTAAAAAATGATCAGATAGGACAGGGTTGTGAGGAAATACTGTTAATTCTTCACAATCAATGCCATATGTCAGCACAAGGTCTAAAGTATGGAGCCAAGAGTGCGTCGGTTTATGCACATTTTGAGCAAAACCAATTGAATCTAGGATAGTTTTAAAGGCTACACTAAGGTTATCACATTCTGTGTCAACATGGATGTTAAAATCACCCACTATAATAACCTTATCAGTATTTAACACCAAATCAACCTCTCTGATATAACGAACGGAGGAGGAGTGATGAGGCAAAACTTGGTCCTGCCAGGAATCTGATCATGGGCCCACCATGTGTCGGGTACACGCAGAAAAATCCCCATTCAGCTCTTAGCCTCATCTTACAACGGTTCTAACGGTTGTTGGTGCCGAAACCCAGAGCAAGCATAAGTTCTGCAACAATATGATTTAAATGTTAGGAAAACTCTCTCTAGTTCCTGTGCTGGTTCTCCACAGAACCCTGAGATGTTCTGTGATTTATTTAGAAAATCTTCTCCTATTTGTCTTTCACAAAGGCCCGTCTAATGTTCTTGTATGCGTCTCGTTATCTATGGAGTGATGGAGCCATTATTGCTGCTCTCTAAAAGTATGTTGGGTTCTGATGCAGGGCAATGGTCCAAAGCAAAGTCAAACTTTGAAAGGATCAGAAAAACTGTTTTTTGCAGCATTATAGATGTTTTTGTGACAGTTCAGGGGTGTTTTTTTCTGACGTGGGTTAAATCATCTGCCTCTCCTGTGTTGGTTTCCTATCTTCAGTATGCAGGGTATGTTTCAGTATCTGGGTAGATGGACCACTTGTAGAATATTTAGAGTTGGTACTGGAGCCAGAAAGCATCAGGAAACCGATGTTTAATTATTTAGTAGTTTATTTATTTTTTCTAAATCATTAATTAGTGAGCAGATTCACGGAGCTATCTTTAAACATTTAGACCTTTAAATAGTCTAAAACATTTAAAACACTTTCAGTAGTAGAAAATTCAAATATATTCTAAAGGAAAGCCAAAGATTTTTAGAAAACTAAATACTGACTTTGAAAGAAGTTCGAAAGACGCACGTTGGACACCAACAAACAACCAAGGCAAGGAGACACAAGGAGGAAAAGCCTTTTATGGCTCTAAAGCTGAGCTTGATCTGGCCTCAGGAAAAGCTGAGCTCCTTGCATGAAATAAAAAAGACATCTTCTCACTACCTGTGAAAGCAGCTGAGGAAGAAGTAGTTGTGTTCTTCTCACTGTCATGTCGACAGCTTTTCTTTTCACACTGCTGATTCATACATTGTGCACTCACGCTTTCCATTAGACGTAGCATGGCACGACACGCTGCATGAATTATGTAGATTGCTGCAACATTTCCCTTCAGAGAGAAGCATTTTATGGGTCCAGGGAGAATCTATTTATTACTGCAGGGTACATCCAATGTAGGTGAGCATTTGTCTGAAGGTTTCATTTAGATTCCGGATGGAGAGCTGATTGGCTGCAGCGAGTTTGTAGAGCTGCCGCTTCAATAAAGAGTTAACCGAGAGTTAAAGAGGAGAAAAGAAAGATGTTGAGAGAAGAGGCTGAAGGGTGTTTAGAGGGTAGAGCAGGAAAGATGACGAGAGGGAGGAGGCGAGGTGAGTGTAGAATAAGATGTGATATTGTTAATGCTACAGTAAATTAATATTCGCATGAGGTCATCCATCAGGAGGAGAGCAGGCGAGCCGTGAGGAACATGATAATGGAAGCTGTCACCAGATGCGAGGAACAGGAGGAGAGAGGAAGATGTCGGGAGAAAGGAAGAGAAGCAGAGAGGTCCTCGGATCCACATGTTGGGAGAAAGAAGAGATTCAGAAGTTAAATGTAAAGGAGAAACTAAGGGTGCACGATAGAGAGGGGACACCGAGGTGAGGACTGAACAAAGCTGAAAAGGTAAAGAAACTAAGAGGGGAAGGAATGAATGCGTAACAAAGTGAATTCATCCTGAATGAATCTACAAACTCTGGTGAATAATTAAGGTCTGGTGCTCACATGAGGAAAGGATGGAGCAGAGAGGAAATGTGGAGAGGCAGCAATTTGGCCTCCAGCAGCTTCTGACAAGTTAAACAAGAGTTAGAAGCAGACAGAACCAACCCATGCTGGACGTGTTTGATGGTGTCACCAGCTGAAACGAAGAAAAAAAGATGGAATAACTTGCCTTAGCGCCTTCAGCTGCTCATCACTCCAACGTGACGCTCTGCGTTTAAACAAGCTTTAAGAAACAAGCAGAAAAACTGTAGATGTAGATTAATGATGTAACCCAGGTTTCAGACTTCATGTTAGCAGGTTAAAAGGACAGATTTCATAGCTTTTCTACTCATACCAACCACTCTTGTGCAATTGTTGTGCAATTACATACTTTTAGGTTTTTTAATGTTTATTAAATAACTCTCTGCCTTCCAGGTATTGTCAGCTCAATCAGCTGATATCAGGACAATAGTTGAAAGGAAAGATTCAAGCACAGCAAACTCTGCACACATTTGGAATAATTGAGTTACTTCTCTTCAAGTATAAGAATTTATTAACAGAAATAATAATAATAATCTTATTTATGAAGTGCATTAGAACAAAGTGCTGAACAGGAGGTCATAAAAATAGTAAAACAAGAAATATAAAAATACAATTAAAAACATAAAAACAAAAGGAAACACCAACATTAAAACAATATAGTTTAGATATTGAATTAGGCTGCATAATATATAATATATAACAAGTGGGTCTTTATCTTAAAATTAAAAACCTCCACAGAAGAAACCTGCCGAATGTCTAAAGGGAGATTGTTCCACAGAGACGGGCCACGAAAGGAAAAAGCTCCCCTACAGTTTTCCTTTTAGCCTGAGGGACTTTTAAGCCAGGCGTACACTGTACGATGTTTTCAATCGTTGTACTCACAGCTCAAACTGTACGATGAAACCGCAGGGTTTAAAAGTTCACAGCTCTCCATATCTGTTCTGTACGGCCCGACGCTCTGATGCGATCTGACCGCTCACACTGTACATCTAAAAACCAAACGTCGGCCTCAGCCCCGTAGGGAGATGGCGCTTGTCGGACTCGTCTATCCGGAAGCCAAACATAAACAGTAGAAGAAGAAAAAGACGGAAGTGTCAATGCTCACTGTTAAACATGAGGCTCACTAGAACGAAACGTATCGCCGCCATGCTTCTCTCCACTCCTATGTTTGCCTCTGAGAAGAAGAAGAATTCCCTTGTTTGCACATGCTCAGTGCGCGAGGTTGGGGGAAATTGGCTCCTAGACGATCGTAGCTCTGCTTCACCAGCAGGAGGCGCTCACGATCACCTGTCAGACATGTTTGATTTTCATCTGACCGTACGATTCCTGATGGGGAGGCGGTGGTGAGCGGCTAATCGCCCCTCGTTACGCCCTGGATGCTGCACGACGCAGGACGCACCATGAAGCTGAAATTCAGCCCGATCCAAAACATTCTCACACGACTGAAGAATCGGCCCAAAAAGGGCAAACAATCGTACCGTGTACGCCTGGCTTTAGAAGACCTGAGATCAAAGAGCACGGGGTGGAATGTACAGGTGCAAAAGGTCGGATAGGCGCCAGACCATTTACAGCCTGTCATGGTTTTTAAGTGTTTAGCCCACATGCAGATACAGACGGAAGACAGGCATAGTTTTAAGATGTTTATTTAAAGGTTCAGGCTGCAGGAAGAGACACAGCATGTGGCTCGGGCGAGGTTGAACATCAGTACTGGAGCGACTGTGGAAAGAAGGAGGAGTAACGTTACGAATGAGCGAACCAGGGAAAAGTACCAGAAGCTACGCCGCTTACCATTTAACGAGTCTAGGCAGGTGAGTAAATCCAAACACGAAAAACTGAGAACAATCGGAGACAGAACATTAGTCCAAAATCTATATCTACATGCTCCTCTAGCTCAGGTCATAAAAACATCATCAGCTACCATCACTATGCAGACGACACACAGCTCTACATCACCATGTCACCAGGTGACTGTGAACCAGTTCAGGCACTGAGTAAATAGAAGAAATCAATGCAGGATGAGACAAAATGTTCTTTAATTGAATAAAAACAAAACTGAAGTAATAATTTCTGGACCAATAGAGGAGAGATCAAGAGTTAGCTCACAGCTTCAGCTGCTTCAGCTAGGAACCACTGATCAGGCCTGAAACCTGGGAGTAGTGATGGACTCAGACCTGAACCTCCATCTAAAGACAAAGTGGACCTTCTAGAACATGGAGAACATTTCCAGGATTAAAGGACTGATGTCTCATCAGGATCTGGAGAAACTAATCCATGTTTATATTTAGTAGAACTGATTACTGCAACGGTGTTTTCACAGGTCTGCCTAAAAAGTGGATCAGACAGCTGCAGCTGATCCAGAACGCTGCTGCCTGTGTCCTCACTAAGACTAAGAAAGTAGAGAACATGGACCCGGTTCTGAAGTCCTCACTAAGACTAAGAACGTAGAGAACATGGACCCGGTTCTGAAGTCCTCAATAAGACTAAGAACGTAGAGAACATGGACCCGGTTCTGAAGTCCTCACTAAGACTAAGAACGTAGAGAACATGGACCCGGTTCTGAAGTCCTCACTAAGACTAAGAACGTAGAGAACATGGACCCGGTTCTGAAGTCCTTCCACTAAGACTCAGAACGTAGAGAACATGGACCCGGTTCTGAAGTCCTCACTAAGACTAAGAACGTAGAGAACATGGACCCGGTTCTGAAGTCCTCACTAATACTAAGAACGTAGAGAACATGGACCCGGTTCTGAAGTCCTCACTAAGACTAAGAACGTAGAGAACATGGACCCGGTTCTGAAGTCCTCACTAAGACTAAGAACGTAGAGAACATGGACCCGGTTCTGAAGTCCTCACTAAGACTAAGAACGTAGAGAACATGGACCCGGTTCTGAAGTCCTCACTAAGACTAAGAACGTAGAGAACATGGACCCGGTTCTGAAGTCCTCACTAAGACTAAGAACGTGGAGAACATGGACCCGGTTCTGAAGTCCTCACTAAGACTAAGAACGTGGAGAACATGGACCCGGTTCTGAAGTCCTCACTAAGACTAAGAACGTGGAGAACATGGACCCGGTTCTGAAGTCCTCACTAAGACTAAGAACGTGGAGAACATGGACCCGGTTCTGAAGTCCTCACTAAGACTAAGAACGTGGAGAACATGGACCCGGTTCTGAAGTCCTCACTAAGACTAAGAACGTGGAGAACATGGACCCGGTTCTGAAGTCCTCACTAAGACTAAGAACGTGGAGTACATGGACCCGGTTCTGAAGTCCTCACTAAGACTAAGAACATAGAGAACATGGACCCGGTTCTGAAGTCCTCACTAAGACTAAGAACATAGAGAACATGGACCCGGTTCTGAAGTACTCACTAAGACTAAGAACGTAGAGAACATGGACCCGGTTCTGAAGTCCTCACTAAGACTCAGAACGTAGAGAACATGGACCCGGTTCTGAAGTCCTCACTAAGACTAAGAACGTAGAGAACATGGGCCCGGTTCTGAAGTCCTCACTAAGACTAAGAACGTAGAGAACATGGACCCGGTTCTGAAGTCCTCACTAAGACTAAGAACGTAGAGAACATGGACCCGGTTCTGAAGTCCTCACTAAGACTAAGAACGTAGAGAACATGGACCCGGTTCTGAAGTCCTCACTAAGACTAAGAACGTAGAGAACATGGACCCGGTTCTGAAGTCCTCACTAAGACTAAGAACGTATAGAACATGGACCCGGTTCTGAAGTCCTCACTAAGACTAAGAACGTAGAGAACATGGACCCGGTTCTGAAGTCCTCAGTAAGACTAAGAACATAGAGAACATGGACCCGGTTCTGAAGTCCTCACTAAGACTAAGAACGTAGAGAACATGGACCCGGTTCTGAAGTCCTCACTAAGACTAAGAACGTAGAGAACATGGACCCGGTTCTGAAGTCCTCACTAAGACTAAGAACGTAGAGAACATGGACCCGGTTCTGAAGTCCTCACTAAGACTAAGAACGTAGAGAACATGGACCCGGTTCTGAAGTCCTCACTAAGACTAAGAACGTGGAGAACATGGACCCGGTTCTGAAGTCCTCACTAAGACTAAGAACGTGGAGAACATGGACCCGGTTCTGAAGTCCTCAATAAGACTAAGAACGTGGAGAACATGGACCCGGTTCTGAAGTCCTCACTAAGACTAAGAACGTAGAGAACATGGACCCGGTTCTGAAGTCCTCACTAAGACTAAGAACGTAGAGAACATGGACCCGGTTCTGAAGTCCTCACTAAGACTAAGAACGTAGAGAACATGGACCCGGTTCTGAAGTCCTTCCACTGGCTCCCTGGATCTCAGAGAATAGACTTTAAAATCCTTCTGTTAGTCTATAAATCCCTGAATTAGCACCTAAATACATCACAGACTTGTTATCAGTGCATCAACCCTCCAGACCACTCAGGTCTTCTGGCTCCAGCCTGCTCTGCAGAACCAGAACCAGAACCAGACATGGAGAAGCAGCATTTAGTTCCTACGCTCCACTGATCTGGAACAAACTCCCAGAGTTTCACTGCTGATAATCAGGGCTTTTATTGAGCAAGGCTGGAGGACAGCTTCAGCCCCTATGTAGAAATATTTAGCTATGTACAGCCCCCCGCGCGACATTTTGTGTGTTTATCAATGATCTAGATGACTTGTGAACAGACTGTTGTCCTGTATTTCTTATATTTCTTTTACCTTTTACTCTTCCTCTCCCTCAACGTTTCGTTCATTACTCTCAGGTGTCCCCTAATCATCTGATTGACACCACCTGGTTCTCACTCTCTTTCCCCCTTCTCCTGGTATTTATGCAGTCTCATTTCTGCTCCCTGTGCTGGTCTCCGCCTGTCAGTTATTATTTTCATTCATTAAGATATCCTATTCATCTTCATTTGCTTCTGTGTTTGGTAACAGCCTTACCAAACCATGACACTTGCAGGTATTCCAGTTATCCATCTTTCTGATTGAGTCTAATTCTGATAGGCTATAACTCCTGTAAGCTACACAACAATGAAAAGCTGTTAACGTCACTTCTTCTGTTGGTTTCTCTCCCCACTGAACGAACTGCATGAATTACTGATGTGGTTTCATTGCAGTATGGGACTGAAATGAAAGTGATCATCTGCTTCTTTAAGGGAATGTGGAACATAACATGTTCTGTTGTTTTAGCTTCTGAAACATTCAGCCTCTAGTTTTAAATCAGCTTTCTAATCAGACTCTGACTGATCTGTGTTGAAAAAGATGAATGAAAATCTGAATGATCTGTTTCCTCTCTTCAAATATGCGGGTGTTCCTGGGTGAGATCAGGATGGAGCAGCGGATCAGAGCTTCATCTGCATTAATCAGAGCCCGGTTCTGCTCTGTAGCTGTGAAGGAGCTCAGGTTCTCTGCTATGGTTCAGACAGAGGGAGAATGACCCTCTGTCCTCTTCTTCAGTCTGCTGTCTTCTGTCTCCCCAACAGTAATGTTAGGAAGCTTTTTGCACAAGACGAAGCTGTTTTGGTTTAGGTGAAGACAAAGATGCAGCATTTTGTCTCTGATACCTTCAGCCTGTGTAAGTTTCTGTGAGGTGAGAGAGAAATGGAGTGCCTGCCTCTCCTAGTTCCTCACACGGCCTTTCCAGGAGACTTGTAGAGATAACAAAAGGCCAATTACTGCCTAATTACTACAGATAACTGCCTCAATAAATTCTTTTGCACCAATTTCACTTTAATTGTCCAAATTAGATTCAATTAGATGTTGTTGGTACAGTTAGAATGGATGCTTTGACCCCAAAGGGTCCATTACTGCCTCCCAACCTCCCACATGTTGTTTTCCTCTATGCATGAATAAAACACATTATACTCTTCACATGTAATCATCTGATATCGTGCTGCAAAGATCCCTGAGGAGAACTCAATTTTGTTCCAGGTTAATACAGCAGGAAGGTACTTGTTGGAGCCGTCAGCTGGGAATATGTTGCTTTAATCAGATTAGGTGTTCATAGTTTGTCCTGATCCGAGCAGAACCATCAGAACCTGCAGCGTATTCAGAGGAGACCCTGAAAGGTACCAGAAATAAAAAAGTAATTTTTCAGATAACGATTAGCCATTTGCTTCTCTGTAATGTCCTGAGCTGATAAGATTAAAGGTTTATTAAAGTTTTTTTAGCCATCTTAGCTGAAGAGGAATCAAGAACCTTTATTGTCACCTTGTGTTACCATGCGGATTATTTCATTCAAGATGCACACAGTTACCAAACTGACGCAACAAGACATGTTTTTACACATTTGTTTTTTATTTAGAGATCAAATCAGCTGTTGCATGAATATATCCCTCAAAGATGCACTCATGCCCGCAGTGAATTCTGTGCAGTAATCCTAAATCTTCATTTACAGATCAGTGTAATTAGATGTTCCCTGAGAAATTAGTGTGCAAACAGGAATGATCTGTTTCCCATGAAAACACAGTTTGGTCACGATGTGGTGGGTTAGGGTTTCTGTGACTTTTCCTGTTCAGATGTATTCCAGGTAAGTGAGACTTGAAAAATTAAAGACACCATGATCATGAGAGTTGTTTATGTATATTAATTGAATTGAATTCATGTTTAGATTAGAAAAGTCCTATTTCAGTCCCCAAAACCTTGAAGCAGAAAGTCAGAATGTGTGAGAATTTATGTTCATCACAACTTCTACAATATCTAAATGATGTCAAACACAATTTGAAGTTCTGACTGTGCCATTCTTTCCTTATTCCAAAAATCTATCATATGAGTGAATCAACGTGGAAATATGGTGAGGCAGAAATACTGAAATCATGTTGAAGCCTGACTTTTAAATTATACATAAAGTGGTCGGTGACTTGCATGTTGCGACCATAACTGATGCTACATCAATATTGATTCAACCATCATCTAAAGCCACTGTGAAAAGTTTCGTTTTTCAGCAATTGAGCACCATAACATACACTCACATGTTTCTGCATTTAGTGCTGCTGTTAAACTAACAATATTGTTAGCTGACCGTTGGTGTTACGTCCTTCAACATTAGCGCACATTACCATATTTCCAAAAATGTGTGAACACAAACTCAAAAAGGGCGCCATGCTTTAAATATTCAATTTTATTTAGGAAAACAGTCACAGATCAAGACAGCCAGCAACTTGTCCCTGAGCAGCAGGTTTGGGTGATATGGTGACAAATATCATTTGTCAAAGGTTTGTAGAACCTTTTCGACAGTCTGGCTGCAGTCCTCCTCATTCAGCTGTGGGTCAAAGTGCTGAACAGCAGCTGAAAGACACAAAAAGAAGAGTGAGGATGATAGAGTGTATATCCGACACAAATTCTTATTTATATTTTCACCTTGTAAAGAGCTAAACAAAATGTTCCCTGAGGAAAACGAGCAAGACTTCACTGAAATGATCTCCTTTTGATAAATGAATGGAGTTCAGTCTGTAAATGAATGACCATCTTTTGACGGACTGATTCTTCTAATGACCCGGTTTCATTGAAGTTTTGAAACACATCCATATATTATTAGTAGTCTGAAATTGCTTCTTAAGGAGTCGCTAGTTTCAAAGACAGAGCTAGAACTACAGATGAGCTTCACCACAAAGGACAATCACCAGGCTGCTCCTTATATCTCCTGCAGGTAAATGACGTGACGACCAGGTGTGTCCCACCAGGCGACCACGGCCCCCAGCCAGGCTGCTTAATATGGAGAAGGCCTTAAAGCTCAACCCACGCTCAAAAAGATGATGACATAATGATTATTGAAGCTCATTTCTGTCTGTTTAATGTCTGTTGGAGCTCATTTGTGTCTCCATTAACGTTAAGATCATTCAACTCCTGCCAAAACTCGAAAGGTCTGACTTGATTCAAAAGAACTCAATTGACAATTAACTTGTTTAGTGTACATTATTAACCAGCTTTTTAATTCACATTGCTCATGATCTAAATTAGAACAAAAAGACTCTCTTCTTAACTCAAAGATTATAAATAACATAATATACACAGTCAATATAACAAGGAGCAGAAACCAAAAATCAGTGGCTGAGTGAAACTGTTCCTCTTGGCTGCCAAAGTCACAAAGTCAAATGTCACAAATTCACTTAAGTGAAGGAAATCCAAGCAGACAAGCAAAGAATGCCATACTGCACATGATGCACAACAGCCCTGATTGAAAGGTACAATTAGAGGCTGACCCCTCATTCACGCATTCATCCGTGTGTTCTCCATTACCGTCCGTCTGTCCGTTGTCTTCCTCTTATCCGGGGTCGGGTCGCGGGGGTAGCAGCTTCAGTAGGGAGGCCCAGACGTCCCTCTCCCCGGCCACTTGGGCCAGCTCCTCCGGGGGAATCCCAAGGCGTTCCCAGCAGAGAGACATAGTCCCTCCAGCGTGTCCTGGGTCTTCCCCTGGGTCTCCTCCCGGTGGGACGTGCCCGGAACACCTCACCAGGGAGGCGTCCAGGAGGCATCCTGACCAGATGCCCGAGCCACCTCAACTGGCTCCTCTGGACGTGGAGGAGCAGTGGCTCTACTCTGAGTCCTCCCCGGATGACTGAGCTCCTCACCCTATCTCTAAGGGAGAGCCCAGACACACTACGGAGAAAACTCATTTCAGCCGCTTGTATCCAGGATCTCGTTTGTTCTCCATTACGTCACAAATAAAAGCCCTTCTAGTCGACGGGGAATTTCCCAGCAGCACGGTGGCGCTGCAGCATGACAGAGAATCCTCTGTTGTCTGTCAGAAATACAGACCAAGTCTATTTGTGACGACTGAGCGAAATGAGTCGATTTCTGGAAACCGGATGAGCCAGACACGACGTCAGACGCAGGAAGTGTAAAGTGGATCCGGTAATATTTAAACATAAAGGAGGGAGGGGCGGTCTGGATGCATGAACGGTTTGCTACGAGGCACATTTTGCAGTGAACGGACGGAGCACATAAGGAACGTCGTCAGTGTGAAGCCGGCTTTACTCAACCCTGTACCAGAGCCTTACTCCGCCCAATCTCATATTTGTTGAGAGGAGGCGGTGCCCAGCAGACCAGGACTAAATAAACCAACTGAATGCTAAGCTAATAAATCGCTAACCTGAAAATCGATAGAAGGATCTTAAAGCTCACTAATCCAACTTGCTACGGAGGTGTAAGAGACGGAGCCACTTTTATAACCCACAGCGGCAGCGCTGCTGATGTCAGTCACTCTGGGTGACAGCACAATAACCTTTCAACCAATAGCGATACTGAACCTCGTTAAACCTGAGGAGGGCGCCACACTGACGGTTTTAGACGCAACAGCAGGATTCAACAAATGTAAAGTAAATTGTCAAAATAATGACTGGGACAGTGGGTCGAGGCAGATGTTCACACTGAGCCTGGTTTTGGTTCTGCTGGAGGTTCTCCTCCCTGTTAAAGGGGAGTTTTCCTCTCCACTGTCGCTTCATGCATGCTCAGTATGAGGGATTGCTGCAAAGCCATCAACAATGCAGACGACTGTCCACTGTGGCTCTACGCTCTTTCAGGAGGAGTGAATGCTGCTTGGAGAGACTTGATGCAACCTGCTGGGTTTCCTTAGAGAGGAAACTTTCTGACCAACCTGACTTCCATACAAGATTAATTGATATGAAAAAAGTTAAGCTGTAAGAGAAAGATTCAACAGAAGAGGAAAAAATAATGTGAAAGTATTAATAGATACAAGGCACATTCAGATAGATAGGAAATGTTCACTTTTAAAAAAGGAGAAAAAAAATTATTTATTTATTTGAGCTTTGCAAACTTTTGTCCTCAAACTTAAAACCAACTTAGATTTTGATGTAATAACTAAGATGGTTTCTCCTGAAGCCCTTCTCATGCCTGTATTTTCAAAGTCTACCCTGGAGCTACTTCAACGTGAGTTAACAGTAAAATGTATATTTTACTGTCGCGCTTTGACAGTGAAAAATAAATATAAACTACAGCTAGACTGTGGCGTTTGGTGGAGATCTCTTCCTTTTAAGGTGGTTCAGATCTTAACTTTAATCAGATGCTTCACATGAACCACATTCAGGTCTAACATGTGGAGTAACCCACTCCTCTGTTTCTGTCCATTTCTTGTTTTTGCCCTAGTTTAACTGATCATTAATAAACCTCATTATTTCTTCTGTTACTATATATTCAGCTGTCCTGGTCCACTCAAAAAAAAAAAATTTTCTGTCTGATAAGACTTAGACTTAGACAACTTTATTGTCATTTTGTATATACAGAGTGCATACAGAACGAAATTTCGTTGCATACAGCTTTCGACAGTGTAATGGGATTGCAGGTGGAAAAAGACAACATTACAATATAAAGTGCAGCATTGATCAGATGTAACAATGCAGGAGAAAAACAGTGTGCAAGGACAGTGTGCAGAAGAATGTAGTTTATGTGCAAATGTAATGGTGCAAAAAGGCATTTGTATGGAAAAGTATGGTACTTGATAAACTGAAGTACCTAAAAGAAATGACAAACTGGCAAAAAATGACTCCCTTCAACTAAACTCTGAGGAGTGTCGGATCACGGTTCCTGTGATCAGGAAACTGGTTGGACATCTGAAATCAAGCCAAACTTGAGGTGGTGTTTTGATCAATCCTTAAGGAAACTATCATTCCAGAAATACCGTTCTTTCACCCACTTTTTATTTAAAACCCTAAATAAAAGTGGCCGTGTTTGAAGCCCTCATCTCCATCAGCCGCCCGGCTGGCCTGTCCATCTCCATCTGCTCCAAACACACAGACTTTATATTACTCTCACCGCCGCACCTCCAGAGACTCTCTGGATGCTTTTGCTGTTGTTCTGAGGTGGAAGTGTGACCAAACATGCTGGCTTTATGACTTTTGGTGGATGTTCTGAGAAGGTTTGCATGGACACTGGTTTCTGTGTTGGATGACAGTGAACAACAACAACGTTAACGGGAGGAAAATTACCTGAAGGTGGAGTAGAGCCTGAGACAAAATTGATGCAGATGATTCTCTGAAGCCTTCCACTGAACTTCAGTTCACCTCGTTCTTCAGCCCTTCTCCCAAATCACGCCGTTCCCCCTCTCCTTTCATCTCTCCCTGTCAGATCTTTTTCACTTCTGCTGCCTCTCAAGCTGCCATCCTCTTTCTCAGCAGACTGCAGCCATTTCTCCCTCTGTAGTCTTCTTCTTCTCTTTCATCCTGGTTGCTTTCTGCTGTCTTTAACATTTTACCTGACCAGTGAGACAACAAAGTTGAATCTATTTGTGAGAACATGACAGTAATGTGCTGAGTTATTTCACACCAAGAATCACACTGAAGCACCTAATAAAGCATTAGCTCAGCATGTTTCTGGGAATCTATCAGACAAACAATAAAATAGAACTGCCATCTTGTTTAGGCTGCAGCAGCATCTGGATCTAACAGACAGGACGGAGAACATTATAGGAGATGAGGGAGTTGTTACCAATCCTTGAAGAACAGAATCATAAAAACAGTCTTAACAGATTATTCTCAGCAGGTTTGTAACTGTAAACTGATCAGAAGAACTTTAGTCCCTTTAGTTTAAGTTTCATCTGTCACAGTTGGTAATATTCTGGGCTTCTGGGTTTATCTTTGAGAGAGTTCTTGTTTTCATGCTCTGATTGTCACTCTGTCCCATTCTTTTTGTTCTCTATTTTTAATCATATTTTAGTAATTTTTCCTTATCATCCTCCACCTCACAGCTGCTCCACATCAGTGTAATCACTCTCCTGTTTCCATTCTGCTAATCAGCGTCTCCAGTATTTATTCTCCCTGTTTCTGTCACTCATGGTTGGATTTTTCTGTTCTCCACCAATGTGGTTTACATTTCCTGTGTTCATTTGGACTTTCGCACCTTTAATATCTTTAAAATCATGGTGACTCAAACATAGATTTTAGCAACACAAAGCATTGACACCATTTTTGTTAGATTTAGGTATCTGGAAGGGGCCTAGTTGACCGTTGCTCAATCAGACGTTCCCGCAGCACAAACGGCACCATTTAACTGGCTTAAGGATTTCACTCACCTGGGGTGGTGTTCACTGCAAATTTAACATCTGCAGTGTGGTCCTTATCAAACTACAGTTATGACATTTCAAGTTTGGATGTTCAGTTTTTAATCCTAGTAGCTTTAACTTATATTTGTATAGCTTCAATTTAAAACCAACGATATCTTCATAAAACAGACCTACTCATATCCAGTTATACAGAATCCAATTCAGCTCAACTTCTCTTTTTAAAAAACTGGTTCATTTCAGCAAATTCCAGTTAGCGAAAAACACTCAGATCTAATTACACACAGTCCAATTCAATCAGGATTATAGTACAGAACAATAAAAATATATAGTTGTCTAATCAGAATCTGATTAATAGTTGGTAGATCGGTATCGTCCACTGAAGCCCAGCCAATAGCATCAAGTCATTGACCCTGCAGCAGCCCTTACTCCTGAGCAGGCATATGGGAACAGTGGAAAGAAACTCCATTTAAACAGGAAAAATAAAACGGCAAAGCCAACTTTAGTGGTGATGGACAAGAGGTTAAAAGGACATATTATCTCTATGAACTTTCTCTTAGAAACACGATTAAACAGAAAAAGATCAGGCCACGTGTTACTTCACCCAAAAGAAAAAAACAGAGGCAGAACATACAGTTAGGGTAAGCAATAAGTGCAGATAATGCAGATTGGAGAGCAGTAGGAGAACTCAGTAGAGTGAGAAAAATAGACCCTGATGTCCTCCAGCAGCCTAAGCCTATAGCAGCATAACTATAGAGGTAGCTCAGGGTAACATGAGCCACTCTAGTTATAAGCTTTGTCAAAAAGGAAAGTTTTAAGATTAGTCTTAAAAGTAGACAGGGTGTCTGCCTCACGGACCAAAATTGGGAGTTGGTTCCACAGGAGAGGAGCCTGATAGCTAAAGGATCTGCCTCCCATTCTACTTTTAGAGACTCTAGGAACCACCAGCAGACCTGCACTCTGGTTCAAAGTACCTGACGTGCTTTCTGTCTTTAGAGAAAGTGCATGTTGATCAACATTTGAAAGGTTTCCTGTCTCTTGTTGAGTTTTAGCTGAGTGGAGCCTTCTGACATCTCTGATTGGTTTGCTGTCCTTCCCTCTGTATCTGGCCTTTTTATTCTCCCTCTCAAAGCTCTCTTTTTAACATTTTATCTGGTTCCTCAGATCCACCTGCCTCTCCACATCGTCGCTATCTGTTGGTGTGGGAGCTTGTGAAAACTTTTTGCGCTGTCATCACGCTCCATGGCTGTCAATCATCTTCGGCTCCCATTGGGACGGCTCTATCAAGAGCTGTCAGCACTCCTCCCGTCTGCTGAGAGGAAGCAAATGTGTGTCCTCTCCTTCATCTCGGTAACTTATTGTCTGATTCCATGTCTTGTTAGCTGTGTTTACTCTGGAAATGCTGTGTTATGGTCCTGATGGAGCTGAGATCATTCTGTTTTTCTAAGAGAAAGGACAGACCTCTGAGTCTATCCTTTCTCTTATCTTTGCCTCGGCTCCAGCTCTGTGTTTACCTGCCCAGGGATCTCACTACCTCCTCCTCTCACCTATCCCTCCCTCCTCCCCCTGTGTTCCTCTGTTCCCTTCACTTCCACCTCTGTCTATCTGTTTACTCATTATTCCATCTGTTTCTACTCCCTCCTACTTCCATGCAGCGTCTCTTCCGTTTTCCAACTTCTTTTCTGTATTTATGACTGTTTTTTTCTGCTTCCTGGTTCATTCACTTCCTGTCATTCGTTGCTCCCCCTTTGAACAAGCATCATTTTCTGCAGTTCTCAGTTTGCACTGAGTTTCCATGTAGACCATCTGTCGTTTATACGGTAAGACGTAAATCAGGCAACACTTGTTCTTCAGAGGTTCCTGCAGAGGTACTGGAGCCCAGAGTGGAGCACTGGTGTTCCACTATAAGACCTCGGGGGTTCCTGTCATTTCACTAGAGAGGAGCTTGGTTAGATGTTGGTTACCCACTCGGGGAGTTGCCCCAAAGATTGTGACTGAGGGTCGATGCACGTTCACATTAGTCAGCTCCAACATTCAGTGTCACTTCATCATGTTCTGTCTAAGGCTTCATCTGGATTAGGACCATTTTCTTCAGGTAAACTCCAACAGAATGCTGGAACTCAGACAGGAGGTTCTGTTTTGTCTCAGGGCACTGATTGGCTACAGGTGTGTTAACGTCAGATGTAGAAACCAGCAGAACTAGAGAAGGTAATGTTGGTTAAACTGTGACCTTTTCTGTAAATACGATTTTCTTGTGCTGATAGTTCTGGACTGAACCTGATCATCTGATGAACATGAACTTTAGATCGACTCTATGAAAAATGAAGCTTCTTCGCTTTAATATGGCAATAACTTTAGAGGATTAGATCTTAGAGAACCTTCATGTGAATTATTTACACATATTTCATCTGCAGGGTTCTCGATCTAAAGACTGAAAAATGACAAGTTCATCTGCAGGTTGACCTCTCCATAAAGAATTTAGAACTTTTTATGTATTTTCTGAATAATTTTCTGTACAATCTGAAACATCTCTTCAAAAAACAACCAACTCTTAAGGTGGTTTGGGTTGGGAATGCACTACTTAAAACTACTATTTGTTTCATTGATCATAGACGACCTGACGTTAAACAGAGCATCTGAGGGCTGATGAGAGGAAACCTGATCAGATTCAGTCAGAAATCACAGCAGAGCTGAGTGCTACAAAGACGGGTTTCTCTAAAATCTGATTCTGGAAGGTTCCTCTCACACATGCCGTCTTTCAACAGACTCAAAGGTCTGAATTCAAACGGCCGTCTGACTGCAAACGCACACACAAATCACATGCAAATGGTGTCGGAGCTGGCAGTTTACATAACACACCATCACACAGTTAAATACAGCAGCTGCTGAGAGTGTGTGTGTCTGCACACATGAAGAAACAAACCCACCTGCTGCTCTGATCCCACAGTAAATAGCATCTCATTAGGAAAGCAGATTATACCAGAACCAGCAATCATTGGTTTGCTTAAAGCAGTCCACATCAAGGGTTCAATCCTGGTGCTTCATGTGCAGAAACCTCACAGCTGCAGAAGCTGCATCCTCGCTGCAGATCGACAACCCTCACACGTTATCAACTGCTTTAGTCAAGAAAAGTTTCTACAGAGTCTAACTTTTAGTTTTAGAAGCTGTCTGACAGGTTTAACATGTCAATTGATGGTAGATAAAAACAAAAAGGAGAAGAAACTCCCTGACTGTCTCAATTCAATTCAATTCAATTTTATTTATATAGCGCCAATTCATGAAACATGTCATCTCAAGGCACTTTACAAAGTTAAGTTCAATCATATTATACAGATTGGTAAAAAAAATTCCTATATAAGGGAACCAGTTGATTGCTTCAAAGTCCCGACAAGCAGCATTCACTCCTGGGGAACCGTAGAGCCACAGGGTGTTATGATCGTGAATCAGGCAAACCCAGTATTCAAACCCAACAAGTGAGGTTAAGGCAAAAAACAGGATTTTAATAATGAAAACAGGAACAGGCGGGCTCAATAGTCAAAAGGGCAGTCCAAAATCCGGTACACAAAAAGCAGTCCAAAATAGGCAGAGGTACAGACAGGGCAAAGCAAGCTCGGATAACCATAGGACAGAAACTAGTCGGTAAACCGGTAAATCAGTCAGACAGGGCAGGAAAAACAGATCAGGGAACAGGCTGGCTCAGAATCAAAAAGGCTCTCGGGTTATCGTCAACAGGTCAATCAGAATAAAGAATGCTGGAACTAAACTCACCGTGGCTCGTTAATGATCTGGCAGATAGCAGAGGTTTGTGGCAGGACTATATAGGGGAGTGAGCAGGTGAACAGGAGTGAAGACTAATTACAAGTGACAGGTGGAAACTGAACTGATTGGCTAGTGACTGGAGGTTGACAGATGAGCAGATGTGATAGGCTGGTAACTGGTGTTTGGGGGAGTGACAGATAAACAGATTGCTGGGAAGAGACATAACTGAACTGGAAACATAAATAAAATCAAACTACAATAAAATCTAACCTATACCATAAACCAAAACTAACACAGAACCTAAACAGAAAAACATGTCTAAATCAAAACCAAACAAGACCCCAAAATCAGAAACTTAACTAATAAATCTGATAACATAAACCAAGACAAAACCCAAATCGTGACAGAACCCCCTCCTCAAGGCCGGATTCCAGACGGCCTCAGAAACAAAACAGACTAGCTCGGGTGGGTGGAGGGAGGTACAGGACGGAGGGCTAGAATCAAATAAATGTCCAAATAAAAACTCAAACAAAACAAGACGAGTCAAGTTCTCAGGCGGGCGTCCAGGAGGACGGCCCCGACGAGTCAGGGTCTCAGGCGGTCGTCCAGGAGGACGGCCCCGACGAGTCAGGTTCTCAGGCGGTCGTCCAGGAGGACGGCCCCGACGAGTCAGGTTCTCAGGCGGTCGTCCAGGAGAACGGCCCCGACGAGTCAGGTTCTCAGGCGGTCGTCCAGGAGGACGGCCCCGACGAGTCAGGTTGTCCGGCGGACGTCCCGAAGGACGGCCTCGGTGTGTCAGGTTGTTCGGCGGACGTCCCGAAGGACGGCCTCGGCGTGTCAGGTTGTCCGGCGGATGTCCCGAAGGACGGTCTCGGCGTGTCAGGTTCTCCGGCGGACGTCCCGAAGGACGGTCTCGGCGTGTCAGGTTCTCCGGCGGACGTCCTCGGCGTGTCAGGTTCTCCGGCGGACGTCCTCGGCGTGTCAGGTTCTCCGGCGGACGTCCTAGGCGTGTCAGGTTCTCCGGCGGACGTCCTAGGCGTGTCAGGTTCTCCGGCGGACGACCTCTGTGAGACAGGTAATCCGGCGGGTGTCCTGAAGGACGGCCCCGGTTAGCAACGATGTCCGGCGGCCGGTGGCGGAGCAGGTCTCTCATAGGCCGGCGGCGGAGCAGGTCTCTCATAGGCCGGCGGCCGAGCAGCAACCTCGGGGACCGTCGGTAGAACCGGACCCTCAGGAACCGACGTCTGGAGAGAGAAAGAACAGAACCTGCCGCCGGACTAAAGGCTGGAGACAACGCCGGACTAAGAGCTAGAAGAGAGGCCTGGTTAAAGAGTTCAGGAGGCGTCTGGCTACAGAGTTCAGGAGGCGCCTGGCTACAGAGTTCAGGAGGCGCTTGGCTACAGAGTTCAGGAGGAGCCTGGCTACAGAGTTCAGGAGGAGCCTGGCTACAGAGTTCAGGAGGAGCCTGACTACAGAGTTCAGGTTCAGTCGGCCCCTGGCTACTGGCTTCAGGTTCAGTCGGCCCCTGGCTACTGGCTTCAGGTTCAGTCGGCCCCTGGCTACTGGCTTCAGATTCAGACGGCCCCTGGCTACAGGCTACAGGTTCAGACGGGGCCTGGCTACAGGCTACAGGTTCAGACGGGACCTGGCTACAGGCTACAGGTTCAGACAGGGCCTGGCTACAGGCTACAGGTTCAGACGGGGCCTGGCTACAGACTACAGGTTCAGACGGGGCCTGGCTACAGGCTACAGGTTCAGACGGGGCCTGGCTACAGGCTTCAGGTTCAGACGGGACCTGGCTACAGGCTTCAGGTTCAGACGGGGCCTGGCTACAGGCTTCCGGTTCAGGAGACCCCGGGCTACAGGCTTCAGGTTCAGGAGGCCCCGGACTACAGACTTCAGGTTCAGGAGGCCCCGGGCTACAGACTTCAGATGCTCCCAGACCCTTTAACACCCAGAACCTCATCAATAACCCTTCCAGAACCTCCGACAAAGACAGTTTGGTCAGCCACTTGGGAAATTGGCTGTCAAGCCAAAGATGAGGGGGTAAGAGCTTCCGAAGAGGTCCAGGGGCCTCTAAGTCTCCATGGGGCTCTGGGTGCTTGTCTTCTCGGCGAGGCCCCCGACGGAGCTTGTCGTTCGGGCGAGGGCCACGACGCCGCTTGTCGTCTGGGCGAGGGCCACGGCGCCGCTTGTCGTCTGGGTGAGGGCCACGGCGCCGCTTGTCGTCTGGGCGAGGGCCACGGCGCCCAGTGTCCCGATGAGCCCCCGAGTTGCGGCCTGAAAGAGGGCTCGTCTGAACCCCCTCATCGTGGGCCTGTGGTAGACCCTCCTGGGTTCCCACGTCGCATACTGGCGGCGGACCCTCCTGGGTTCCCACGTCGCAGACTGGCGGCGGACCCTCCTGGGTTCCCACGTCGCAGACTGGCGGCGGACCCTCCTGGGTTCCCACGTCGCAGACTGGCGGCGGACCCTCCTGGGTTCCCACGTCGCAGACTGGCGGCGGACCCTCCTGGGTTCCCACGTCGCAGACCGGCGGCGGACCCTCCTGGGTTCCCACGTCGCGGGCCGGCGGCGGACCCCCCTGGGTTGCAGCGTCTCGGGCCGGCTGCGGACCCTCCTGGGTTGCAGCGTCTCGGGCCGACTGCGGACCCTCCTGGGTTGCAGCGTCTCGGACCGGCTGCGGACCCTCCGGGGTTGCAGCGTCTTGGGCCGGCTGCGCAGACAGTGCTGCCTTATAGCTGCCGGAGGCCGGCACTGGAGCTGAGGTAGGAGGCGGGTCCTCTGGGACAGGTGCAGGTGCCGGGGCGTCGGCTGGACCCTTGGGGACAGGATTGAGTCCACTATAGAAACCTTGGAGAGCCGCTCTATAGTGCCCCTCGACCTCCTTTAATTTTGCCTCCAGCTCCTCTGAATACTGGCAGAAAAGAGCCTCCCTAAGGTCTTTAATAATAGGGGCAAAAGCTCTTAACTGGTCCTCCAGAGCCAGATCCTCAGCATCACGGGCGCCAACAGGAGGCGCTGTGGGCTGCTCAGCTCTGGGAAGCACCGGACTCCGATCCACTGGGCAGGAAGTGGCAACGGACGGGCGCGGTACTGACTCGCCTGTCGGCCGAACAGAACGGGTGAAGGAGCGACCCACAGGTTTCCGTCCCCTCCTCCGACGGCGGGACGGCAGGACTTGCTGGAGGTTTGATCCTGTCGGTAGAGCCGGGATCGGTGGAGCCCACAGCGTTCCCTGCATCTCCTCCTCTGGAGGGAGAGAGAAAAAAAGATCCGGGCGAAGATCCCGAACCACCTCCGCTTCGACCTCCATAAACAAAGTTGGTTCTGGATAAAACCCATGGGCAGAGCCGACAGCGGTGTCGCTGGGTGAGTGATCCCTTCTATTCTGAGTTGAATCTGAATTTGTGACAAAGAGCCCTCCCAATCGTAAACTCGGAGCAGGCAGCGGGTTACTGCTGCTGCGGCTGCTGGAGAGATGGCGTCTGGGACCGACACCAGGGGGACAGAACGCCAATCTGGAACCCTCCCAAGCCATAGCGTGTGGAGGGGAAAAAAAAAAACCTCTAAAAACTTGTTGGGCGATAGGTTTTAGTGGGCCAGATCATTCTGTTATGATCGTGAATCAGGCAAACCCAGTATTCAAACCCAACAAGTGAGGTTAAGGCAAAAAACAGGATTTTAATAATGAAAACAGGAACAGGCGGGCTCAATAGTCAAAAGGGCAGTCCAAAATCCGGTACACAAAAAGCAGTCCAAAATAGGCAGAGGTACAGACAGGGCAAAGCAAGCTCGGATAACCATAGGACAGAAACTAGTCGGTAAACCGGTAAATCAGTCAGACAGGGCAGGAAAAACAGATCAGGGAACAGGCTGGCTCAGAATCAAAAAGGCTCTCGGGTTATCGTCAACAGGTCAATCAGAATAAAGAATGCTGGAACTAAACTCACCGTGGCTCGTTAATGATCTGGCAGATAGCAGAGGTTTGTGGCAGGACTATATAGGGGAGTGAGCAGGTGAACAGGAGTGAAGACTAATTACAAGTGACAGGTGGAAACTGAACTGATTGGCTAGTGACTGGAGGTTGACAGATGAGCAGATGTGATAGGCTGGTAACTGGTGTTTGGGGGAGTGACAGATAAACAGATTGCTGGGAAGAGACATAACTGAACTGGAAACATAAATAAAATCAAACTACAATAAAATCTAACCTATACCATAAACCAAAACTAACACAGAACCTAAACAGAAAAACATGTCTAAATCAAAACCAAACAAGACCCCAAAATCAGAAACTTAACTAATAAATCTGATAACATAAACCAAGACAAAACCCAAATCGTGACACAGGGAGAGTCGTCTGCATTGTCCATGGCTTTGCAGCAATCCCTCATACTGAGCAAGCATGAAACGACAGTGGAAAGAAAAACTCCCCATTAACGGGAAGGAAAAACCTCCAGCAGAACCAGAACCAGGCTCAATATGAACGGTCATCTGCCTCGACCCACTGGGGGTTACAGAAGACAGAGCAGAGACACAACAAGAGAGACAAAAAGCACAGAAGCACACATTGATCCAGTAATCTGTTCTACATTAGATGGTAATAGTGGTGATCTGTCCTCCCTGGATGGTGTCACAGCTAACAGAACGCCAGACCAGGTGTACCTATGAAGATAAAATAAAGCTGAAATGACGACAAGCAATGCAAATTGAGGAACAGTAGAACTCAGTAGAGTGAGTCTCGTGACTGTTCTTGGGGATTTTAACGGCCCAAACCTCTCTGATGAACTACCTGGATACAGACAGCATGTTAACAGCCTGAGAAGAGGAAAAATCAGACTGGATCACTGTTACACTGTTTTAAAGCATGCAGAGCCGTCGCTTGTGCAGGGCTTGGCCTCTCTAATCGCTGTCTGCTCCACCTCATGCCAGCCTACTGGCAGAAGCTGAAAACCTCTAAGCCTGTGGTTCAGACTGTTAAACAATGGACTGATGATTGAAAGCTGATGCTGCAGAGCTGCCCGGACTGCACTGATTGGGATATTTTTGAAGCTTCAGCCTCTGACCTAAACCAACTAAATCATGTAGTGGCGTCATACATCAGCTTCTGTGATTACATGCCAGTGCAAACAAAGACCATCTGCAGTTTCAACAACAATAAACCATGCTTCTCCTCACGTTAGAGGCAACTGCTCCATAACCAAAAAGAAGCTTTCCATAGTTGAGACCTGGCCTTCTACAAGCAGACCAGGAACAAGCTGACAAAGGAGATCAAGTTAGCCAAAACTAACTGGATGCCCCCAGTCAGCAGAACGGGACACGATAAACTGAGGTTTGGCAGAGAGAAGAGGGGAAGTTAGTTTGGGATGAAACTAGAAGTTAGACCTGAAGCTAACAAGCTAAGATACTGGCTAGCGATCTTCTGAAACAAAGCTATGCTAATGGAGTTTGGGTTGTGTTTTAAAACTATAGTTGATAATCCTGTTCAGGGATTATGGGGAGATTATTTAATTCATTAAACCTTAAAAAAAAGGAAGACTCGGGGTACGAAATGAAACTGCAGTTCTTCTGTGTGCCACCAGGAGGACATCTTTATTCAATGACATACGTACAACAAAGTATATCAACTAAGTCCTAACAGAGCACATCTGCCTCCCTCTTTTAAAGCTGAATGTGTGTGTGTGGAACAGTAGATGTTTGTGTGTAAACCATTGGTGTGTGTGTGTACAACTTTTGGCAAATGTGTTCTTCCATTTCTGGGAACACTTATCTAAACATTCTTAATAACAATAATAATAATAATAATAATACATTTTATTTCAAGCGCCTTTCAAAACACTCAAGGTCACTGTACATGTAAAAACAATAAATGGTAAAAGCAGTCGTCATAATTAAAAGAAACATAATTAACAGACCGATTAATCTCAATGTTTCACAGATGTTTGGAAAAACAGGAACAGAGTGTGGGGTCATGTTCTGGCCAGTTATCCCCACCTCAACTTTTGCTAAGGAAACCACAAAACAGTCTGGAAAACAATGCTTTAACCCTTAGATATCTTTTCAATCCCTACAAAACACTTTTTGTCATACTGGGTAAAATCATCCTTCCATCCTGACAGTAGTAAATCCATTATGTATTCAGAAAAAGGAGGTTAAAAATTTAGATCTCTGTGAGAACTACAGGCCTGTAAAACTCTGACCAATCCTTGCCGTTTGGTTCAAATGACAGAGATTGCTCAGAGTTTTGTTCCTGCCATCACCCCCCCCCCCTCCCGTCTGTCCCTCCAGTTTCAGGGGTATCTCCTTATCTATTGGTTGTCCCACATGCCATCAGTCTGACACACTCACGTAACGCCAGTGTCCGTGTTCTTTCCTTGTTAGTTTCTGCTTGCTGGCTGTGCATGCACACTTCTAGTGTTTATGTATCTGGTTAGCTTAGCAGTTAACTTAGCGGTTAGCTTCGGTGTTAGCCGTTCATTGTAGCTCCACTGCTCTCTTCATATACTTTGAACATGGCTGAGAGTCGCAAGAAGCAAACCGTGTTCAAGTTTATGAGAAGAAGAGGAAGGAATCAGCAGAAAGAAATAAGACCAGAGAGGATTTGGGAGATTTTGTCACGCGATCCCCCTGAGGAGCGGAAGAGCAGGTAAGACGGTCTTGCGCATGCACAGTTGTTCAAAAAGGGACTTTGGGAAACTTCTGTGAAAAATCGCAGACTCTACCTTTAAGGTTTTTAACAAACTTTATTTTCCATGAGGGTTTCCACTGATGGGATGTTAATGTTTGTGTTTTCCACTCTGCTCTTTACACAAATGCTCCTGAACGTTCACTTGCTACAAGTTAAACTTAACTACAAGTTTTTAAACATAAGTTTGTTGTCATTTTGCTCCCTAATCATGCGGTATTGCCACAAGAATTAATTAATAATTTATCCACATTAATGTGGATTAAAGATATTTTGTGTAATTTAAGAGAAAGATATCAAGCTAATGGCCATGTGACCCAGAAATTCTCCCGACAACTTTCAGTCATCGTCCACTTAAAGTGCCCCTTCAACATTTTAAGTTACTAATTCAAGTGTGATTATTTCTGGATAAAAATTACAATAATAAAAATCAAGTGTCCTAGAGATTATTGATTTCTATTTACAGAATCATTCTTTAAAATGTTCTTTACTCAAATAATGTTTTTCCAAACTTAGATTTGCAATGTAAATGGGTTGAACACAAACCAATTGTTGTTCTGAATAAAGCTAATTTAACCTCATTCTAAACTCTTTACGATGAACTTTGGTTCTCTAAATTTAACACTGAACTTTAAAATCATTGAATCATTTTAATGGTGTTGGTTTCCAACCATTTTTAGGTAACACATTAGTTTCCAACATGCTTCCTAGTAGTTAATGAAATTATGTGTACGTTAGTGTAAAGTGTTACCATTTTAGTTTTACCAACCTAGAAAGAAAAGTTGAGTGAAATTTTTGATCCAGTTTGTTTTGTGAGAAACAAGCTGCGCCAATTGGCTGAGTTTAGAACTCTTTTCCACACTTCCCTTCCCCCCCTTTCCTCTGTTTCTCGGCTTCGCCCTTTTCGAGCTTCCTGCGATTTTTGTTGAAGCTCTGTGACTCAACTGGATTAGGCTAGGCTAGTTAATTAGCCTGTGGTCTCACAGAGGCCATCTTGTGCATGGCAAGTAAAGGCCAGAGGCCATACGTCATAAGAGCCGCCATTTTGTGCGTGATACAGAGTAGCTAGGCTAATCGGTGTTGTTGTTGGTTTTCTAGCTTCCTGAGGCGCTTAGCTGCAGGCTGTTGTGAAGTCACACTAAGTGACTAGCTATCATTAGCCAATCGCCACCTTGAGGCCCCGAGTTTAGAAGCTAACTGCATGAAATAACACCGCTAGCGGCTAGCTTTGCCGAAGCATCCGCCATCTTACATACAGGCCTGCCTGTCCATAACAGGCTTGATCTGGGAGACGTGGAAGGTGGGGTATACACGGGAGCGAGGAGGCAGACGCAGAGGGACGGAGGTTGGGCTGATGACAGATTCGATCTCGTAGGGTCCAGTGAATCGGGGAGCAAGTTTCTTGGCGGATGGGTTTGTTAGCACGTCCTTGGATGATAACCAGACCTTCTCACTGGGACGATACTGGGGGGCAGGTACACGGCGCTGGTCGGCGAACCTCTTGTTCTGCTCTGAGGTGCGGGTGAGAGCAGTGACGGTAGCTTTCCAAGTCTCTTGACAGCGGTTGATGTATTGGTTGACAGATGACAGTGGAATCCGGAGTTCATCGGTGGGCAGGAGAGGTAGCTGGTATCCGAGAGCAACTTCAAAGGGTGAAAGTCCTGTAGCTGATGACACGTGGGAGTTGAGGGCATACTCAACCCAGGGTAGAAACTTGTTCTAATCGGAGGGTGATGTGGAGGTGAGGCAACGGAGGGTAGTTTCTAATTGCTGATTCATCCTTTCGGTTTGGCCGTTGGTTTGTGGGTGATAACCTGAGGTGAGAGTGTAGCGGGCACCGAGAGCTGAACAGAAGTGCCGTCAGACCTGTGACCCAAACTGGAGGCCCCGGTCAGAAAGGATGTCTACTGGGATGCCGTGGAGTCTGAATACGTGTTTAATCAGGAGTTGGGCAGTCTGAAGGGCGTTGGGCAGTTTCCGAATGGGGATGAGATGGCAAGACTTAGAAAAACGGTCGACGACGGTTAAGATGGCAGTCATTCCTTGGGACATAGGGAGTCCGGTATCTAGAGCGATGTGAGACCATGGGCGCTTGGGAATAGAAAGTGGTTTGAGAAGACCTGAGGGGGGTTGATTGGAGGGCTTGTTTTGGGCACAAACGGGACAGGCTCGAACATATTCTCGGACGTCTGTAGTCCAAGACGGCCACCAAAAACGTCGGGACACCTGTGATTGAGTCCGATAAATCCCAGGATGGGCGGAGAATTTGGAGTCGTGACTCCTGTGAAGCACATCAGGACGCACAGATTTGGGTACATATCTCAGTCCAGGAGGGCCAGTACCTGGGGCCGGGTCTAGTCTCAGCGCCTGGTTAATGTGATCCTCCAGATCCCAATGCAGCGCTCCCACGGTGCATGAAGGAGGAAGAATCGTTGCAGGTTCTCTCTCCTGTTCCTGGGGTGTGAATTGACGTGACAGAGCGTCTGGTTTGATGTTTCTTGAGCCTGGACGGTAGGTTATGGTGAGGTTAAATCTGGAGAAAAACAGTGACCAGCGGGCTTGACGGGGATTTAAACGCCAGGCTGACTGCAAATAGGCGAGGTTCTTATGGTCTGTCCAGATGATTATGGGCTGCTCGGATCCCTCTAACCAGTGTCGGCACTCCTCTAACGCTAACTTAATAGCCAGCAGTTCTCGGTCCCCCACGTCATAGTTTTGCTCGGCTGGAGACAGCCGACAAGAAAAAAAGGTACATGGGTGTAATTTACCGTCGGACTCAGATTGTTGGGACAGGACCGCACCAACACCGGTATCAGATGCGTCTATTTTGAGGGTGAATTGGTTAACTGGGTCGGGTGGATAAGTATGGGAGCCTGTGAAAACCTGGTGTTAAGTTCGTTAAAGGAGGCTTCGGCCTCAGGACTCCAGACATACGAGACCTTAGTGGAGGTTAGAGCGTGCAGAGGGGAAGCTATCTGGCTATAATTTCTGATAAAGCGTCGGTAGAAGTTAGCAAACCCTAAAAACCTCTGGAGCTGTTTTCTGGAATTCAGGATTGGCCACTCAACTACTGCTCTTATCTTTTCTGGGTCGGACCTAACTCGCCCACCTTCTAAAATGAGGCCGAGAAAGGAAATGGAACGCTGATGAAATTCGCATTTCTCAGCCTTCACAAAAAGGCGATTTTCTAAGAGGCGTTGTAGAACTAGGCGGACATGTTGTTGGTGCTGTTCAGGACTGCTTGAGTAAATCAGGATATCATCTAAATAAACAAACACGAAAACATTCAAAAAATCTCGGAGAACATCATTTACCAAAGCTTGGAAGACAGACGGGGCGTTACATAACCCAAAAGGCATAACCAGGTACTCAAAATGACCTAATGGGGTCTTGAAAGCAGTCTTCCATTCATCTCCCTTTCTAACCCGGACCAAATGATAAGCGTTGTGCAAGTCAAGCTTGGTAAAGATAACGGCATTCTGGACTGGTTCTAAGGCTGAAGACAACAGGGGAAGCGGGTATTTATTTTTAACTGTTATCTGATTTAGCCCTCGGTAATCAATACAAGGCCGGAGGGATCCATCTTTCTTCCCAACGAAAAAGAAACCCGCACCTAAGGGAGAGGAGGAAGGGCGGATTAATCCAGCCGACAGTGACTCACCAATATACATCTCGAGCGCCTGACGTTCAGACCTCGAGATGTTGTAGAGGCAACTGGAGGGTAGCGGAGCCCCGGGTAGCAGATCGATGGCGCAGTCATAAGGGCGATGCGGAGGAAGCGAGCACGCCCGACTCTTACTAAACACTAATCGAAGATCGTGATACTGCTCGGGGACGCGAGTGAGGTCGATAGCGTCCTCCAGTTCAGGAGGTGAACTAGAGGGATGAGAGACTGGTCGGGCGGACTGTAGACACAGAGAATGGCAGGCAGGAGACCAAGACTCCAGCCAAGATTCGGCTCAGTTTAACTGCGGGTTATGAATAGTGAGCCAAGCTAAACCCAGAACCACAGGTGAACGTTTCACAGGAAAAACGAAAAACAAAAGTTGCACCCGGTGATTCCCCGACACAATAACCTCAAGGGGTTTAGTCTGATGAGTGATTAGAGTCAGTTTCTGTCCATCTAAAGCCGAGACTTGGAGAGGTTCAGGTAATAAATAATAATAAATAATATAATAATAATAAATCCTGATGAATCCAATCAGTTACTTCGACTGCAGTCATGTCTTGATGACATCAAAAGCTGGATGACTTTAAATTTCCTGCATTTAAATTCTGACAAGACAGAAGTTGTAATCTTTGGGCCAGAGTCCTCAAAAAATAAACTTCTTAATCAATCACTTAATCTGGATGGCATTAACTTGGCCTCTGGTAATAAAGTTAAAAACCTTGGTGTTGTTTTCGACCAAGACATGTCATTTAAATCCCATATTAAACAGGTTTCCAGAGTTTCCTTTTTTCACCTCCGGAATATCGCCAAAATTAGAAACATTCTGTCCAGGGGTGATGCTGAAAAACTAGTCCATGCATTTGTTACTTCAAGGCTGGACTATTGTAATTCTTTACTATCAGGAAGTCCACAAAATGCAGTTCGAAGTCTTCAGCTGATCCAAAATGCTGCGGCAAGAGTCCTGATGAAAATCAACAAGAGGGATCATATTTCTCCAATTTTAGCTTCCCTTCATTGGCTTCCTGTTAAATCAAGAATAGAATTTAAAATTCTTCTTCTAACGTATAAAGCCCTTAATAACCAAGCTCCATCATATATCAGAGCTCTGATTACCCCGTATGTTCCTAACAGAGCACTTCGCTCTCAGACTGCAGGTCTGCTGGTGGTTCCTAGAGTCTCTAAAAGTAGAATGGGAGGCAGATCCTTTAGCTATCAGGCTCCTCTCCTGTGGAACCAACTCCCAGTTTTGGTCCGTGAGGCAGACACCCTATCTATTTTTAAGACTAATCTTAAAACTTTCCTTTTTGACAAAGCTTATAGTTAGAGTGGCTCATGTTACCCTGAGCTATCTCTATAGTTGTGCTGCTATAGGCTTAGGCTGCTGGAGGACATCAGGGTCTAATTTTCTCACTCTACTGATTTCTACTGTTCTTCATTCTACGGTTCTCCAGTTTTGCATTGTATTACATTGAAATGACTGTCGTCATTTCAGCTTTTAACTTTTTGCTCTCTCTCTTTTTCTTCATAGTAGGTACACCTGGTCTGGCGTTCTGTTAACTTTGACATCATCCAGAGAAGACGGCTCACCCGTTACTACCATCTAATGTAGAACAGATTACTAGATCAATGTGTGCTTCTGTGCTTTTTGTCTCTCTTGTTGTGTCTCTGCTCTGTCTTCTGTAACCCCAGTCGGTCGAGGCAGATGACCGTTCATACTGAGCCCGGTTCTGCCGGAGGTTTTTTTTTTCCCGTTAATGGGTGGTTTTTCTTCCCACTGTCGCTTCATGCTTGCTCAGTATGAGGGATTGCAGCAAAGCCATGTACAATGCAGACGACTCTCCCTGTGGCTCTACGGTTCCCCAGGAGTGAATGCTGCTTGTCGGGACTTTGATGCAATCAACTGGTTTCCTTATATAGGACATTTTGACCAATCTGTATAATCTGACCCAATCTGTATAATATGATTGAACTTGATTTTGTAAAGTGCCTTGAGATGACATGTTTCATGATTTGGCGCTATATAAATAAAATTGAATTGAATTGAATTGAATTGAATTAATAGGGTCGTGTGAATACGAAGCTGGTCGACCAGTTCCTGGTCGATCAAATTAAAGTCAGACCCGGAATCAATTAAAGCTGAGACATTAAAACTGTCTCGGCCGAAAACTAAAGTAGCCGGCAGGCAGAAACGGGAAGAAGCTGAACCAACACAAGATTTGGGGAAAGAATTAACATAACGGTCCGCCGTCTTCCCCTCTATACATGACAGATCTTTTGGACCGGACAGGACATAACAAAATGACCGTCACCACCACAATACAGGCACTGATTACCTGAGAACCATTGCTGATGTTCTTCACTCGTTAAATGAACACGGCCAATCTGCATCGGTTCAGGAACATGACGGCGGCGTTACCACCGGCCGCTGCGGACCAGTTAACTGCGTCGGTGGTCCTAGAGGCCGTATGGGTCCATCAGACCGGCCCGGTTTCGACTACGTGATCGAGAATCCAAACGGATAGCTAAAGCGACCAAACCTTCAAAAGTACTTGGCTCTTCGACTCGGGCTAACTCATCCTTTAAGCTCTCATCCAAAGCCTGAAAGAATACTGCCTTTAATGGCTTGGCTTCCCAGCCAGCGGCTGCGGCGTAAGTGCGAAACTCAACAGAAAAATCAGATACACGTCTTCTTCGTTGTTTTAACGAGAGCAGAGTCCGAGACTGCTGTACAGGATCTATTTCAGCCGAAAAAACAGTCTTAAACTCAGTAATAAATTCCTGGAAGGAATCTGCAATCAGGAAAACGGGCTTCTGCCCATTTAAGGGCTCTGCCGGTTAAAAGGCGTAGCACATAAGAGATCTTAACCTGGTCAGTAGGGAATGTGCGAGGGGAACGATTAAAGACGAGGTTACATTGGAAAAGGAAACCACCACAATTCCCGCTGTCACCTGAGAACTTCTCAGGACTCGGGGACGAACCTTCTGGGAGCAGAGTTTCAGAGGCTTCAGCTGCTAGAGCTGCGGGGGCGGAGTGTCAGAAGCCTGAGTGACAGGTGGAACAGACGCGGAAGTGAATGATGCCGTCAGCTGGCTGAGCTGAGCGGCGACTAGCTGGAGCTGTTCGTGTATCGAATTAACTGCTAGACCTAGCGCCTGTACTTGTTCCTGCTGTGCAGCTAGCTGCCGTCCGAAAGTATCTGCTGGGCTTTGGTGGCCAGAGCCTTCTTCTGTCATGGTTTTCAAGTGTTTAGCCCACATGCAGATAAGAAACGGAAGACAAAGCACACTTTTAAGATGTTTATTGAAGGTTCAGGCTACAGGGGATCGACAAGGTGGAGGATTAGTCGAGGTCTGAATGTCAGAGCCGGAGTAACTGCGGAAGAAAGAGGAAATTAATACGAGAGATCGAACCAGGGGAAATATACCAGAAGTCGTGCCGCTTACCATTTAGTCGAGCTAAACCTAACCGGGAGAGTAGTGTCGGGGAAACTCTGTGACCGAAGCTCTCGATGGATGAACGGTGACTAGCAGCTGGAGGGCGGAACGATGGTAAGCTGACGAGGGATCCGGAGCGCGCCACAGCAGACAGGAGGGACAGATGGATGACCAGAATGGGTGAACCAGCGGAATCCAGGGAAGGGGTCTCAGGCCCGGCTTGGTAACACCAAGGGGGTATGAGGGGAGTGCCAGAGCAATATCTGAGCGTCGGGGATTCTTGAGGTGCTGGTTCTTCGAGCGAGACATCGAGGCGGGTGAGTAATCCAAAAACACAAACTGGAGAAACAAGAGACTCAACATCAGTCAAAGGTTCAGGATACGAAAAGGACTCACAGGTACAGGTTTCAGGATCTTGGTCAGAGGCCACGTCGTACCACGACTGGGTTAAGGCTCTGGCGTCTTCCATCTGTCTGAGCTCTCCTTAAGAAACCAGAGGAAGCCGCTCCGAACGAGCCGCAGGTGTGGGCCACGCCCCCCAGCCAACTAGAACCACCTGTGGAGCAGAATGAGAGCACGGAAAACAGAGCACCCTGACAGTAGTGAGTAGTGTTTCTACTACTCATTAAGTCATTAAGCAGAATAATTACAGTAACACGGAATTATCAGTTCAATAAATAACGAGCTCAATCGCAGGTGTTAGTGGTTATTTTCAATCAGCAATTGAATGGTCTCTAAGAGTTACCAAATCACCTCCTTTTGAGTTGATAACTGAATATACTGAGACATTTTCATTGGCTTGTGGTGAATGACTAATGGTTAAAACTCCAATTGCAATTATAATTAAAGTTGTCAACGTTTGCTGGACAAGTCTAACCCAGTCAACAACTGGTTAGACGCCCTTTTCCAGGCTAAATAAGTTAATAACTGTTAATTAATAAACCAATTGTTAGTGCTAATCATTACAGACTCATAACCCTTGATCACAACCATTTAAAAAAATTGTTATAGCTATCATTTGATTTTAAATTATATATTATAAATCATAATTGCCAATTATAATTATTAATATTATTCATAATCAAACAGGTATAATTGCATAACACATGGAAAGCACCTGGTACCACAACAAACCTGCCAAGAGAGGACCGCCTACTCCCAGACCGGGCCAGGAGGGCATTAATCAAAGAGGCAGTCCAGTGACTGTAGGAGCTGCAGAGGTCCACAGCAGAGACTGGAGGTTCTGTCCAGAGGATCAGAACCAGCTGTACGCTCCATAGAGCTGGGCTTCATGCGAGAGTGGCAGAAAAAAGACATTACTGAGTGTTAACAATAGGAAGATGTTTTGAGTTTGCCAAAAGGCACATGGGCATCTCGCCAAATGTATGGAGGAAGGAGCTCTGGCCAAGACTAAAACTGAACTTTTGGACCACCAAGAAAAACGCTGTCTGGTCCAAACCCAACACATCCCATCACCCCCAGAACACCATCCCCTCAGGCAAACATGGTGGTGGCAGCATCATGCTGGGGGAATGTCTTTCAGTAGCAGGGACTGGGAAACGGGTCTGAGTCAAGGGGAAGACGGATGGTGCTGAATACAGGGATGTTCTGGAGCAGAACCGTGTCAGCATGCCTGTAATCTGAGACTGGGGCGGAGGTTCACCTTCAAGCTGTACAACGATCTGAAGCAGTCTGCTGAAGCAACACCAGAGGGCTGAAAGACAGTTATGTCCAAAGTGAGTCCTCAAGGGCTGGTGTCCTGCATGTTTTTGGTTGTTGTTCTGGTTCTGGCTAAACTTAATGAGTAGACCTCTGCAGGCCTTCATGACAGACTGAGAAGGTAAATTTTCCATTGGAATCAGATGAGTAAGGACAGATCTAAAACATGCAGGAGACTGGCCCGCAAGGCCTGAAGTTGGACATGCCTGGTTTAAGGGTAGAGCTTGATTTATTATAGGATCGACAGAGACCCAGAGACCACAGGAGTAACCAGGAGTTATGAAGGACTAACATCAGAAACCTCCAGCAAAGAATGATTGAAAAATGAGTGGGAAGAATGAGTGGAATGACAGAAGCAGGTAAGGAAAAAATATTCATCAACACCTAATGCTGTCAAGTGCTGCAGAAAACCATCAATCACACAAGGCAAGTTTATTTGTAGCACATTTCAGTAGCAAGACAATTCAAGGTGCTGAACAGGACCCGAAAATAAGATAAGAAATCTAATGAAGTTTCAGTGAAATACAATAGTTTGAATTGAACATTAACGGTTAAAGGCAACTCTAGTTCTAGTTTAGTTCTCCTAAATGCTGACAACCCAGGGTCCAGACCAGGAAGCAGAGCCGTAGTTTAACACACCTCTCTGCAGCTTCTGTACTGTTACCCACCCATTATCCTATTGAGACGGTGTCTTTCCCACGGCCAAAACTTAACAAATCAAAAACTGATCTAAAAGGAACAAACCATAAAAATCTAATAAAAATCCATACGGATCACTTTGAACCAAAAAATAAAATAATTAAATGTGGTCTATTAAATATAAGGTCTCTCCCTCCAAAGACTTTGTTAGTTAATGAATTGATTTCTGATAATCAGATTGATTTATTTTGTCTCACAGAAACCTGGCTACAAGAGGACTACGTTAGTATAAATGAGTCAACTCCCTCCAGTTATTCAAATTTCCGCATTCCCAGATCTGTGGGAAGAGGAGGAGGAGTGGCAACCATCTTTCAGTCTGATTTATTAATTAGTCCCAGGCCAATTAATAATTACAGTTCTTTTGAACATTTAACCCTCAGTTTCCCTCATCCAAACTGCAAAGCAATAAAACCTCTTCTGTTTATTGTTTTGTATCGTCCACCAGGCCCTTACTCTCAGTTTTTGGATCAGCTGTCAGACTTCTTATCTGATTTAGTGTTAAATACGGACAAGGTTATTATAGTGAGTGATTTTAACATCCATGTTGACACAGAATGTGATAACCTTAGTGGAGCCTTTATAACTATCCTAGATTCAATTGGTTTTGCTCAAAATGTGCATAAGCCAACGCATTCCAGATCCTGTTGAGACATCAGTTCTTTAATCCTGGAAATGTTCTCCAGGTGCTAGAAGGTCCACTTTGTCTTTAGATGGAGGTTCAGGTCTGAGTCCATCACTACTCCCAGATTTCAGGCCTGATCAGTGGTTACTAGCTGAAGCAGCTGAAGCTGTGAGCTAACTCTGGATCTCTCCTCTATTGGTCCAGAAATTATTACTTCAGTTTTGTTTTTATTCAGTTAAAGAACATTTTGTCTCATCCTGCATTGATTTCTTCTATTTCCTCAGAGCCTGAACTGGTTCATAGTCACCTGGTGACATGGTGATGTAGAGCTGTGTGTCGTCTGCATAGTGATGGTAGCTGATGATGTTTTTATGATGTGAGCTAGAGGAGCATGTAGATGTAGAACAGGAGGAACCCAGGATGGAACCTTGTGGAACCCCACATGTGATTTTTGTCGTCTGGGATGTAAAGTTACCTGCTGACACTAAAAGTCCTTTAAGTAGGATTTAAACCAGTGGAGAGCTGTACCAGAAAGGCTGACCCAGTTCTCCAGGCGCTCTAACAGGATGGAGTGATCAACAGTATCGATGCTGCACTGAGGTCCAACAGAACCAGCACTGAGGTTCTGAGGTCCAACAGAACCAGCACTGAGGTTCTTCCACAGTCTGTATTTATATGGATGTCATTAAACACCTTGATCAGGGCGGTCTCTGTACTGTGGTGAGGAAACCTGACTGGAAAACGTCAAAGCGGCTGGTCGTTGTTAAGAAGGTGTTTAATTGTTGAAACTCAGCTTTTTCACTAATCTACTGATAAAGGAGGTTTGAGATGGGCCTGTAGTTCTGGAGTAGTAGTTTGTCTAAATTGTTCTTTTTCAGCAGTGGTTTGATAATTGCTGTTTTTAGGGACTGGGGGAAAACACCTGACAGAAGGGACGTGTTTATTATCTGAGTCAACTCAGATGCTATGACAGGCAGAACGTTCTTAAAGAACGCTGTGGGGAGAACATCAAGGCAGCAGGAGGAGGAACTTAGCTGCTGAATGATCTGCTCTAAGCTTTTGGAGTTTATTTGGCTGAATTGGGACATTTTGTCAAGATCAGTTCTATTTGGAGACAGCTTTGGTTCTGAACTTGATATGGATGTACAGACTTTTCTAGGCTGGTTGAAAAACAACCTGTGCCGATTAAAGCTGAGCTACAGAAAGCAGAGCATTGCAGTGGAAGCTCAAATGCTCCACTTGTGAAAGTAAACCTGTTGAAAATCCCCTTGGGCTTCAGATAATAATTATCAGGGTTACATTGAACATTCTACAAAAGAGTCAACTGACAGAAGAATGTCAATGTGAACGTTTTAATAAAGAAAGTTTAGTATTATGCTGGGCTCTAAAGCATCATTGGATTTTTTTCCAGAAGGGGGTTAGAGATGACCCTAACCCCTTTTAAAAATGACTGAATCTGATTAAACTTTCTTTTCTAAACCTTTGGCGGGAAAAATTAGAAATAAGATTGAAATTTGATCAAACTGAAGGATCAATGTCTGGTTTTTAAGAAGGGGACGAACCACTGCTTGATTGAAGGCAGAAGGCACCATTCTTAAATTAAGACCTGAGTTAATAAATGAGATGACAACCAACAATGTTAAAAACTTCTTTCATCAGTTTACTTGGTAGAAGATTAAAGGGAACCATTTTGACCAAGATACTGGTTCAAACTGCCCAGATATGGCAGAACCAGTAAAGGCAACTGAGAGCTCTAATTTAGCATTAGCAGATAACCCTCTTCCTTAAAGAAGGACACCAGTGTGACTGAGCCACTGAGTTGGAGAGAGGTTGGTGGACGTACAACAGAATAAATTGTATTAAATAAGAGCCTGGGGCAATGCCTGCAGTTAGTGATTATGTTGGACAACAGATCTCAAGTACTAAGCAAGTGTTTGTTTTAAAAAAAAAAGATCCACTGCAATTCAGTCTTTTGCATTGTCTCCCAAGTTCTTGTGCGGTTCTGTTGGACTCTGGGTTTTGCACTTGAGTTTAACAGGGGTAATAGAGTCTCGGATCATACAGCAAGTGTTGGAGGAGAGAGTCATTGGACACCATGATGTATCCAGACATATTGATGAGTAAAACTGTGGGTCCATGAAAGCAGCTGTCAACTGTGGTGTTGGTGTGAGTAAACACTCAGGAGGTAGTATGGCCGGAGCGGAGTAGGGCTAAGATTGTTGTGATCTTATGCAGTGCAAGTGGGCGTGGCATAGTGGTGGTTCCTTCCTGGTTTTGTGGTGCAGCTGCTGGCAATCCTGAAATCAACCTGACAGTATTTAACCCCCTGAAACCAGACAGCAAGCGCCAGTTTGTTCTTCTTGATTTCGTTTGGAGAAGTTGGATTCTGCTCAGATCACTCTGCCTGCCAGACAGCCAGCCAGCCAGCCAAACAGCCAGCCAGCCAAACAGCCAGCCAAACCCACAGCCGAAGATACATGCAAGTAAACTGGAGAGTCTTGCATCCCTTTGTTTTCCTTCCCTTTTTGGAAGCGCCTTATGTTAAAATAAATTATTATTTATTTTTACATCCTGAGTCTGAGTCTGCATTTGAGTCCGTACAAAACTAACCTTAACAGAACAAACTGGCCACCATGGACTCAGCAGACTCAGCTTTTTTTCGTCAGGCACTAAACTCCCAGGGCGTGTTAATTGGTAGCCATGAACAAGAGATTAAGGAATCTAGACGTTCATTGCAGTTACTCAACCAACAAATGGAGGAGTTAACCCAGAAATTGGATCAGGTGGTTAATCACCTCAACGCCGCTACAACCACTTCTCCTGCCACTGGAGCGTCATCCTCCACCACCACTTCCGCTGCTGCTCCTGTGGATCAGGTACCATCCCGAGAGCCATCTTTTCCGCTGCCAGAACGATACTCAGGTGATGTAGGAAATTGTGACCGTTTCCTATTCCAGTGTGACCTAGTGTTCCAACAACAGCCTTCCACCTATGCGTCAGATAAAGCCAAGGTTAATCTGATATTGAGCTTGTTGTCCGGTAGAGCGGCTAGATGGGCCATGGCATTAAAGGAACGTAATTCAAGTGTTTGTTCCAGCTACACAGAATTAACCTCAAACATGCGCAAGACCTTCGACCATCCTGTTCGTGGTCTCGAGGCAGGAAATAGACTATTCACCTTTACTCAAGGCAATCAATCTGCAGCTGAATATTCCATAGACTTTCGAATATTAGCAACTGAGAGCGGATGGGGAGAGTTAGCTCTGCAGGCCGCTTTTATTCGAGGTCTTGTTTCAAAGATCAGAAACCAAATTGTGCTACGCTCTGATTTAAAGACCCTGGATGAGATTATCGCGTTAGCCATCCACATTGACAACACTCAGCGGGAACAGTTAAGAGAGAATCCCAGCCAGAGAAGGTCCAGTAAACTTGAGAATCCATCTTACAGGACATCCATTGAGTCATCAGATACATATAACCACCAGGTGGCATCCCTTAACCATTGGTCTCCCCAGGATACCAGTGAACCCATGCAGCTGGGAAGAACCAAGTTGACCATGGCGGAAAGAAGTCGACGCTTTCGAGATAAACTATGTCTCTACTGTGGCGAAGCGGGACATCTACGCAACAATTGCCCAGCGTTAAACGAGCAGACTCATCAATAAAGGGAGGATTATGGGTGAGTCATGCTATCAATAAATCCTCCAATTTTGACCGGATGGAATTGGATGCCACACTCATCAGGTCTGAAGGTCCCATCAATCTGCGAGCCTTAGTGGACTCTGGAGCAGATGATAATTTTATTGATGAGAGACTGGTTGAGACTGCCAATCTGCAGACGGAGGAAATAAAGGACCCTCGTGAGGTCAATGCCCTGGATGGACGGCACTTGGCTCGCATCACACGGATTACTACACCTCTTACCCTGCTACTGTCTGGCAACCATAGAGAGGAAATTCAATTCCTGGTTATTTCCTCACCCAATGTTCCCATAGTTCTCGGTCACACCTGGTTGAAGATTCATAATCCACACATTGACTGGTCTTTGTGTACTGTCGCTAGCTGGAGCCCGTTCTGTCTCTTCCATTGTCTACGCTCAGCTATTTCACCCACCAATTCTGTCCCAAGAACACCACATAAACCACCTGATCTCTCCGCTATTCCTCCAGAGTACCACGACCTGAGTGAGGCATTCAGTAAGGCCAAGGCTCTCTCTCTTCCTCCTCATCGGCCTTATGACTGCTCCATTGAATTACTGTCTGGAGCCCCTTTACCATCAAGTAGGTTGTTTAACCTTTCTCGTCCTGAACGTGAGGCTATGGAGAAATATTTATCCGAGTCCCTAGCGGCTGGTCTTATACGCCGTTCATCAGCCCCTGTTGGAGCAGGATTCTTTTTTGTTAAGAAGAAAGACTCTAGCCTAAGACCCTGTATTGATTACCGAGGCCTCAACAATATCACTGTGAAGAACAAATATTCTCTGCCCCTGATGGATTCAGTTGTGGAACCTATATGCGAGGCCACAGTCTTCAGTAAGCTCGACCTGCGTAATGCATATCACCTTGTGCGTATCAAGGCTGGTGACGAATGGAAAACTGCATTTAACACTCCCCTAGGGCACTTTGAATATTTAGTGATGCCGTTTGGATTGACTAATGCTCCTGCTGTTTTTCAGGCACTAGTGAACGACGTTTTGAGAGATATGCTTAACCAGTTTATCTTTGTCTACTTGGACGACATCCTGATTTTCTCACGCAACATGGAGGAACATGTGAGACACGTTCGGATGGTTCTTCAGAGACTTTTGGAGAACAAACTATATGTGAAAGCTGAGAAATGTGAGTTTCACACGTCATCCATTAAATTCCTGGGTTATGTTATCCAGAAGGGAGAGCTAAAACCTGATGAAAGCAAAATCCAAGCGGTGACTGAGTGGCCTGTTCCTAACTCCAGAAAACAGCTCCAACGTTTTCTAGGGTTTGCAAATTTCTATCGTCGATTCATTCGAGACTACAGTAAGGTGGCTGCACCTCTGACTACTCTCACTTCACCTGTCAAGTCTTTCACTTGGAGTCCACAGGCGGATGAGGCATTCGCTAAACTGAAGACTCTGTTCTCCTCAGCACCCGTTTTGGCGCATCCAGATCCCGAGACTCCATTTGTGGTGGAGGTTGATGCGTCAGATTCTGGTGTGGGGGCTGTACTCTCTCAACGGACATCTGGAGAAGGTAAATTACGTCCATGTGCCTTTTTTTCCAGGCGGCTCACTACCGCGGAAAGAAATTATGATGTAGGGGACCGAGAACTTTTGGCTGTGGTAATGGCACTTCAAGAATGGAGGCACTGGCTGGAAGGTACTGTGGAGCCTTTTGTTGTGTTCACCGACCATAAGAATCTGTCTTACCTGAGAACCGCTAAGAGACTTAACTCTCGTCAGGCTAGGTGGTCTCTGTTTTTGGGAAGATTTAACTTTACGCTTACTTACAGACCTGGATCAAAGAATACTAAACCTGACTCGCTGTCCCGTCAGTTCCAGTCGGAGGAGGTTGCTACTGGAGTTGGCACTGTTCTTCCTACATCATGTATTATTGGTGCTGCCACATGGGATGTGGAAACTGCAGTTAAGGCTGCTCTTGCCGACCAGACTGTTCCTGATGGAGTTCCGGAGGGTTGTCTGTTCGTTCCATTGGATTTACGTTCCCGAGTCCTGCAGTGGGGTCATGACTCTAAACTTACCTGCCATCCTGGATTCTCGAGAACTCTGTCATTCATCCGTCAACGCTTCTGGTGGCCTTCCATATCATCTGACACCAAGACCTACGTTTCGGCCTGTTCAGTGTGCGCCAGGGGCAAGGCATCACATCGCCCGACCACAGGTCTTCTGCGCCCCCTCATGGTCCCCAGCAGGCCTTGGTCCCACATCGCGTTGGACTTTGTGACTGGACTTCCATGCTCGGCAGGTAAAACTGTCGTTTTAACAATTGTCGATCGTTTTTCTAAAGCAGTTCACTTTGTCGCCCTCGAGAAGCTGCCTTCGGCTACGGAGACCGCTGATCTAATGGTGCAGCATGTCTTCCGTATTCATGGATTACCGGTGGACATCGTGTCAGATCGCGGACCCCAGTTCTCATCCATGGTTTGGAAAGCTTTTTGTCACTCAGTGGGTGCTACTGTTAGTCTGACGTCTGGTTACCATCCCCAGAGTAACGGCCAGACGGAAAGAGCTAACCAAAGCTTGGAAGCAGCGTTACGCTGTGTGTCGGCAAAGAACCCTCTGGATTGGTCATCTTACCTGCCATGGGTTGAATATGCCTGCAACTCTCTCCCCAGTTCTGCAACGGGAAGATCCCCGTTTCTTGTGATGTTTGGCTATCAGCCGCCACTATTTCCGGAACAGGAGATGGAAGTGGCGGTTCCCTCGGTCCAGGCCAACATCTCCCGATGTCGGGAGATCTGGAAGGAGACTCGTTCATCGCTAATGAAGGCAGGTGATCGCATGAGAGTGGGTGCAAACAGGCGAAGGATTCCTGCTCCTCTTTACACACCTGGTATGAAGGTTTGGTTATCGTCACGGGACTTACCCCTTCAAGTCGAGTCCCGTAAACTGTCGTCTCGTTACGTTGGACCATACGTAGTGGAGAAGGTCATCAATTCATCAGCTGTTCGTCTAAAGTTGCCTGCAGCTTTGAAAGTGCATCCTGTGTTTCACGTGTCTCTGCTAAAGCCTGTCTCAAATTCTCCCTTAAGCCCTCCGGCCGACCCCCCTCCACCCCCCCGTATCATCGATGGCGGCCCGGTTTTCACTGTGAAGAGGATTATGGAGGTACGCCGGCGTGGACGTGGGTTCCAGTATCTCGTTGACTGGGAGGGTTATGGTCCTGAGGAGCGGTCGTGGATACCCCGCTCCTTCATTCTGGACCAGTCCGTCCTGGAGGACTTCTACCGGCTCCATCCTGATCGCCCTGGCTGGACGCCAGGAGGCGCCCGTTGAGGGGGGGGTTCTGTTGTGATCTTATGCAGTGCAAGTGGGCGTGGCATAGTGGTGGTTCCTTCCTGGTTTTGTGGTGCAGCTGCTGGCAATCCTGAAATCAACCTGACAGTATTTAACCCCCTGAAACCAGACAGCAAGCGCCAGTTTGTTCTTCTTGATTTCGTTTGGAGAAGTTGGATTCTGCTCAGATCACTCTGCCTGCCAGACAGCCAGCCAGCCAGCCAAACAGCCAGCCAGCCAAACAGCCAGCCAAACCCACAGCCGAAGATACATGCAAGTAAACTGGAGAGTCTTGCATCCCTTTGTTTTCCTTCCCTTTTTGGAAGCGCCTTATGTTAAAATAAATTATTATTTATTTTTACATCCTGAGTCTGAGTCTGCATTTGAGTCCGTACAAAACTAACCTTAACAAAGATGTGGCGAGGACAATCAAAGTTCAGGGAAAAGTTAAACTGAGGGGCGACAACATTAATTTGAAGGACCACCATAACTGGAGTGGGTCAAATCCAAATATAATTTTCCTATTTACAAACCATGAACCACATCTGGAGGAAACAACCGAAAAAGGACACTTCAGCCTTCCATACACCGACGTGCTAGATTTAATAATCTGAACCAGATCCACCGATCCAAAGAGGCGTTCTCTCATTTTACCCTGAAAGCTATTAAGTTTTGTCTCTAAAGAGTGATGCATTCAAAATGCTCATGTTGCCCAATCGAAGCACTGTGTGCAGTAAGAGGGGCAAGGCAGAGAGGAACTGCCTGCTGTAGAAAGTCTGCAACGGCTACAGCTACAGTCCTCTGTGGTCTAACCCAAAGATCAGCCAATATCCAGCCTTTTTAAATCATTTCACAATGAGCAATTATTTTGCTCATTGTTAGATTTACTCTCCATTCTGGTAAATTTAACTAATTCATCTATTTAATAATAATGCACACCCACCTGTCAGTATTTCACTGGGATTGTCAGCTCGTTTAAAGCGGCTGGATTTGCAGAATGACCGACATAAAATGGAGAAAACGGTGGTGAAAACCAAACTAGGCAGCAGTGCAACTGTCCACACAGCTCTGGGAGGAGAATAGAGGAGTGATGAAAGGTGAATTTGTTCTGGATCAAGGTGCCAAGAGCCGGACTTTGAAGCACATTGCCCCAGAGTAATGAGTCTTGTTTCCTAGCAAGACTCTCTCTCCACACGGCTGGCCAAGAGATCTCATCTAAAAAAAAAAAACAAGGAGTTTTAAAACAGTACATAGAAAAGCACAAGCATTTATAGCAGTAAGGTCCAGCAGAACTAACAGAGACATAAATTTAAAGATAACAAAACCAGATCAAGGAAATATGGACTCACATCAAGAGTTGTTTCTAGCAGCTCCTTCAGAATCCCACCACTCTGACCGGCCCTTTCATGGATTGATGCATTGTTCCATCATTAAGGAGCAACAGCTGCAGATTAGATAGGCTCAGAACATGAAGAACCTGGGAAATGTCCTGACCCCACTCTCCACTATTCAGTCATTCCTATCAGTTGTGAAACATGGAAAAGCTGCAGAACAGCTCCCCTGAGAGCCAGAGCAAGGAGGTCTCTGAGTTTATGTGCAGTGACTACATCAATAAATCACTGATCAGAACAATTGGCAGCTGGAAGCCATATGGGTGTTTACTGCAGGATAGAATTGCTTTAGACTATAGAGTCATAAATAAAACATGCAGCTCTGAAGCTCTGGCTTTCACAGTTCCTGTTTGGTTGTGTGCATTTTCATTTGAGTATAAGTGGGAAAATATTGACCTTGAATACAAGGTTATCTTTTAATTACTTAGAAGCTGTGGTTACACAACATGAAGCAGTAAGTGAGCAGGGAATACATTAACATTTAATTACAACCATCGTATTCTGGTTCTGCCTAGTTGTCTGTCTTTTTACAGACGGGCAGGGAAACAATGAAAACTTACCGTGGGAGTGAGGTCACACAGTAGCTTCAATAAACCCAGTCAAGTGTCTATAATCCACCGTTGTTCCAGCAACTGATGCGCTGGTTCACCTGCTGAGTGCTGCTGCCCAGACAGGGACCACACACACACCTGACCCTGCATCACTGTGGAGTTAAAGATGTCATCATCCCTGCTTCAACAAACCCATTATGATCTGGGCAAAGCAGACGGCACTGAGAAGATCATGTTCTTGGTTTTCTCCAGAACATTTACTAGAATTCAGTCTGATTTGCTTCATCGGAAACTCGTGAAGGTTCAAGCGGAGGCCTCTACAATATATATATATATATATATATATATATATATATATATATATATATATATATATATATATATATATATATATATATATATATATATATATTAGTATCTCTGACAGCATGGTCCTGTTTTGTACAGGCCAGGTTCCATGCACTGGATGGTGAGCTAAGGCCTTGAGCCTGAAGAAAATAGAACAAGGAATAAGAGTGCAACCTTTTACTGGTGCGGTAGGAGGCACTGCAACTACTTGCCTACATATGCCCATATTTAAATCTCTAATGTATTGGACTTAATTAGTAATCAATTCAATGTGAAATGTGGCATATTGTATATAATGTAAATATTTAGCTGTTACCCCTTACTGTTAAATAATACATCACAACTAGGTGCTGCATTTTTGAGTCTGTGTTTCATTAAACACACGATTTTCCTCTGAGCCTGAACTAGGTACTTCTGACACTATCCTACTGTTATTATAATTAAAACTATCATTCAAATTGCAGCATTATACATGCTACAATAAGAATATACATTAGCATGTTGGAGACAGTGTGAATAGTTATTATTAGATCCAGAACCAGTGGAACCAGCAGCGTGTTCATAAACATGTAACAGACATGAACTGCTGGTTCACTGACTCCCAGCAGGGGGCGATAGCCCTCACAGCTTTGGAAAGAAACTGTTTTTAAGTCTGTTAGTTTTTGATTTAATGTTCCTGAACCGTTTCCCTGATGGAAGTGGGTCACACAGAACCTTGTTCTGGTGGAAGTGGGATCTGTGGTGATACGTCTGGTCCTGTTCTGGATTCTTGTAGCATAAACCGTGTCTAGATCTGTTAGACGCCGTCCCACAATCCCCCGCGCTGACCTCCCCACCTGTGCTAAATCCTTGGTACAGATGTGTCCAGAAAACACTGTTACGCTGGGACATAAAATGCTTTCTATTGTAGCTCTGTAAAGGTTCTTTAGCAGTTTAGTGGAAAATCCAATCCATTTAAGTTTCCTGAGGAAGAAGAGCCGTTGTTGGGTCCAGGAGAGGTCAGACGAGATGTGAATGTCCAGGAACCTGATGCCGTCCATGCGCTCCACCACCTCCTCCTGTATGTAGAGAGGAGGTGTTCAGTCCTCCTGGACCTCCTGGAGTCTATCATTACCTCCTTGGTCTGACTGGTGTTCAGGATCAGGTTGTTCCTGGAGCTCCACTGTGTCAGATTGCTGACCTCCTGCCTGTAGTGGGACTCATCATTGGTGGAGATGAGACCCACCACTGTGGTGTCGTCCACAATAAAACATTTATGAATAAATGTTATCGATGCAATCGTATGTGAGACATGAAACGCGGCCTTTGTTTTCTTTTTTTCTTGAAATCGCTGAGGATTCAAATTTAGCCATTTGTGCTCATTTGGGTTAATAAGGTCACTATGTTTCAGCCTGTGGAATGGACAATAAACCACAAAAACGCAGAGAGACAAAACAGCTCAAAAGCCTATCAGTGGACGCAGCAAAATGCTTTATTTGTTTTCAAACAATATATGAGCAGACTTTTTATCCTGCTTACAGTTTTACTCTAACCTGCCACTAAGTTATTGTTTTTAGTATTCTGATTTAGTATCATGCCTAAATGGATGATTGATCATTGGCAGGTCAGTAATAACTACTTAAATCTACTTGAGTAACTTTTCAAAAAATGACCTTTTAGGATTAGTTTTACTGTAGTGTACTTTCTACTTTTACTTGACTGATATTATTGTACCATTACTCTTACTCTGGCTGCTCAACCCACCTTGAGGAAGTTCACTGAAAGAAGAACTGACTGTTTTAACCAAAAGTGCACCAGAGACACGCTTCCATTTAGGTTAAGTGAGACCTCCTGTTTGAACACAAGTTTGTTGTTTTAATGTTCTTTTCTGTGTACTGAAGTGTTCACTCCGTGGATCTCTGAGGTCTGGATGTTCTCTAGTTTCCACATGCTGTCCATGGTAAGGGGAGCTGCAGACTGCAGCAGATCTAACTGATGGACTCTTTATCAGAACAGCAACATGGGTGGTCGGACCTGGACGTGTATCTGGGTCCTAACTACTGTTAATCAGGTTTGCTCTGATGGCCGCCTGCTGAGGTCACAGATTCCTGTAAACCCTCCTGGATCTGCTCTCCTCCTACTTCTGATCTATCTCTCCGTCTTCTGTCCTCCTATCAGGTCTGAAATCCTCCTCCCTTCTTTGTTCTGTGCTGACCTCCTCCAGCGATGCGATCTTTGCCATCATCGTCTCTGTCTCTGCCTGTTTTCAGCTCGCTTCTCTGTGGCCGACAGAAAACTCACTTCCTCCCACTCACTTCACGCTGCTACAGAGCGCTGTTTCTTTGTTCTCATTCCCTCTCAGTCAGCACAGATCGCAGCTGAGAACCTGCCGAGTTCAACTGTGAGTTTATTAGAATTCAGCTGGGAATTTTTAATTCACACGTTCTCTGTGCTGACGGCTGCAGCGTTATCAGAAAGAACAGACCATCTGGGCACAAATCACTGGCTGCTCTCCTCATTCCTGCTTCACTTACAGGGAACAGATGGAAGTGGAGCTACGCACACAGGCATGTATCTATTATTACACACGCCACGCTCACATGCAGTAAAACATGATGGCGTGTCACAGCCGTGTTCACTATATGTTCTGCCATCATCACAAAGTTTAAGCTGGATTTGACTGAAAGTAAATTTTATACTGAACCATGTTTACAGCGGAAATTTATTAACCCTTTCAAAAGCGTGGGGGGGGGAGGCATCATTGACATGGATATAGAACCCACTGCTCTCTGGAGAAGATCATGGTCCACTCAGTGAAGGTGCTCTGGTGCTGAGGTGGCAGAACAAGCCCTCATCATCATCCCTCCACCACCGTGCTGGACAGTTGGTACCAGGTGTTTGTGCTGATCTGCTGTGTTTGGTTCCTCCGTCATGGTTCTGTCCATCATGGTTCTGTCCGTCATGATTCTGTCAGTCATGGTTCATCCATCATGGTTCTGTCCGTCCTAGTCCTGTCCGTCATGGTTCTGTCTGTCATGGTTCTGTCCGTCATGGTTCTGTCCATCATGGTTCTGTCCATCATGATTCTGTCCGTCCTAGTCCTGTCTTTCATGGTTCTGTCTGTCATGGTTCTGTCCGTCATGGTTCTGTCCGTCATGGTTCTGTCCATCATGGTTTTGTCCATCATGGTTCATTCATCATAGTCCTGTCCATCATGGTTCTGTCTGTCATGGTTCTGTCTGTCATGGTTCTGTCTGTCATGATTCTGTCAGTCATGGTTCATCCATCATGGTTCTGTCCGTCATGGTTCTGTCTGTCATGGTTCTGTCCGTCATGGTTCTGTCCGTCATGGTTCTGTCCATCATGGTTCATTCATCATAGTCCTGTCCATCATGGTTCTGTCTGTCATGGTTTTGTCTGTCATGATTCTGTCCATCATGGTTTTGTCTGTCATGGTTCTGTCTGTCATGGTTCTGTCCGTCCTGGTTCCTCCGTCATAGTCCTGTCCATCATGGTTCTGTCTGTCATGGTTCATTCATCATAGTCCTGTCCATCATGGTTCTGTCTGTCATGGTTCTGTCCGTCATGGTTCTGTCCGTCATGGTTCTGTCCATCATGGTTCTGTCCCTCATGGTTCTGTCTGTCATAGTTCTGTCTGTCATGGTTCTGTCCGTCCTGGTTCCTCTGTCAAAGTCCTGTCCGTCATGGTTCTGTCTGTCATGGTTCTGACCGTCATGGTTCTGTCCATCATGGTTCTTTCCATCATGGTTCCTCCGTCATAGTCCTGTCCATTATGGTTCTGTCTGTCATGGTTCTGTGTGTCATGGTTCCTCTGTCATAGTCCTGTCCGTCATGGTTCTGTCTGTCATGGTTTTGTCCGTCATGGTTCTGTCCGTCATGGTTCTCTCTGTCATGGTTCTGTCCGTCATGGTTCTTTCCATCATGGTTCTGTCCATCATGGTTCATTCATCATAGTCCTGTCCATCATGGTTCTGTCTGTCATGGTTCTGCCTGTCAGGATTCTGTCCATCATGGTTTTGTCTGTCATGGTTCTGTCCATCATGGTTCTTTCCATCATGGTTCCTCCGTCATAGTCCTGTCCGTCATGGTTCTGTCTGTCATGGTTCTGTCCGTCATGGTTCTGTCCGTCATGGTATCTTTCTATCATGGTTCCTCCATCATGGTTCCTCCATCATGGTTCCTCCATCATGGTTCCTCCGTCATGGTTCTGTCCAACATGGTTCTGTCTGTCATGGTTCTGTCTGTCATGGTTCTGTCCATCATGGTTCTGTCTGTCATGGTTCTGTCTGTCATGGTTCTGTCCGTCATGGTTCTGTCTGTCATGGTTCTGTCTGTCATGGTTCTGTCCGTCATGGTTCTGTCCATCATGGTTCTGTCCGTCATGGTTCTGTCCGTCATGGTTCTGTCCGTGATGGTTCTGTCTGTCATGGTTCTGTCCGTCATGGTTTTGTCCGTCATGGTTCTGTCTATCATGGTTCCTCCATCATGGTTCCTCCATCATGGTTCCTCCATCATGGTTCTGTCCATCATGGTTCTGTCTGTCATGGTTCTGTCTGTCATGGTTCTGTCCATCATGGTTCTGTCTGTCATGGTTCTGTCTGTCATGGTTCTGTCCGTCATGGTTCTGTCCATCATGGTTCTGTCCGTCATGGTTCTGTCTGTCATGGTTCTGTCCGTCATGGTTCTGTCCATCATGGTTCTGTCCGTCATGGTTCTGTCTGTCATGGTTCTGTCCGTCATGGTTCTGTTTGTCATGGTTCCTCCGTCATAGTCCTGTCCGTCATGGTTCTGTCCGTCATGGTTCTGTCTGTCATGATTCTGTCCGTCATGATTCTGTCTGTCATGATTCTGTCCGTTATGGTTCACCCATCATGGTTCTGTCAATCATGGTTCTCTCTGTCATGGTTCTGTCTGTCATGATTCTGTCAGTCATGGTTCATCCATCATGGTTCTGTCCATCATAGTCCTGTCCATCATGGTTCTGTCCGTCATGGTTCTGTCTGTCATGGTTCTGTCCGTCATGGTTCTGTCCATCATGGTTCATCCATCATGGTTCTGTCCGTACTAGTCCTGTCCGTCATGGTTCTGTCCATCATGGTTCATTCATCATAGTCCTGTCCATCATGGTTCTGTCTGTCATGGTTCTGTCCGTCATGGTTCTGTCCGTCATGGTTCTGTCCATCATGGTTCTGTCCGTCATGGTTCTGTCTGTCATAGTTCTGTCTGTCATGGTTCTGTCCGTCCTGGTTCCTCCGTCAAAGTCCTGTCCGTCATGGTTCTGTCTGTCATGGTTCTGACCGTCATGGTTCTGTCCATCATGGTTCTTTTCATCATGGTTCCTCCGTCATAGTCCTGTCCGTCATGGTTCTGTCTGTCATGGTTTTGTCCGTCATGGTTCTGTCTGTCATGGTTCTGTCCGTTATGGTTCTGTCCATCATGGTTCTGTCTGTCATGGTTCTGTCTGTCATGGTTCATCCATCATGGTTCTTTCCGTCATGGTTCTGTTCATCATGGTTCTGTCCGTCATGGTTCTGTCTGTCATGGTTCTGTCTGTCATGGTTCCTCCGTCATAGTCCTGTCCGTCATGGTTCTGTCTGTCATGGTTTTGTCCGTAACGGTTCTGTCCATCATGGTTCTGTCTGTCATGGTTCTGTCCGTCATGATTCTGTCCGTCATGGTTCTGTCTGTCATGATTCTGTCCATTATGGTTCACCCATCATGGTTCTGTCCATCATGGTTCTGTTTGTCATGGTTCCTCCGTCATAGTCCTGTCCGTCATGGTTCTGTCCGTCATAGTCCTGTCCATCATGGTTCTGTCTGTCATGGTTCTGTCTGTCATGGTTCTGTCCGTCCTGGTTCCTCCGTCATAGTCCTGTCCATCATGGTTCTGTCTGTCATGGTTCTGTCCGTCATGGTTCTGTCCATCATGGTTCTTTCCATCATGGTTCCTCCGTCATAGTCCTGTCCGTCATGGTTCTGTCTGTCATGGTTCTATCCATCATGGTTCTGTCCATCACAGTTCTGTCCGTCATAGTCCTGTCCGTCATGGTTCTGTCTGTCATGGTTTTGTCCGTTATGGTTCTGTCCATCATGGTTCTGTCCATCATGGTTCATTCATCATAGTCCTGTCCATCATGGTTCTGTCTGTCATGGTTCTGTCTGTCATGATTCTGTCCATCATGGTTTTGTCTGTCATGGTTCTGTCTGTCATGGTTCTGTCTGTCCTGGTTCCTCCGTCATAGTCCTGTCCATCATGGTTCTGTCTGTCATGGTTCTGTCCGTCATTGTTTTGTCCGTCATGGTTCTGTCCATCATGGTTCTTTCCATCATGGTTCCTCCGTCATAGTCCTGTCCATCATGGTTCTGTCTATCATGGTTCTGTCTGTCATGATTCTGTCCGTCATGATTCTGTCTGTCATGATTCTGTCCGTTATGGTTCACCCATCATGGTTCTGTCAATCATGGTTCTGTCTGTCATGGTTCTGTCTGTCATGATTCTGTCAGTCATGGTTCATCCATCATGGTTCTGTTCATCATAGTCCTGTCCATCATGGTTCTGTCCGTCATGGTTCTGTCTGTCATGGTTCTGTCCGTCATGGTTCTGTCCATCATGGTTCATCCATCATTGTTCTGTCCGTCCTAGTCCTGTCCGTCATGGTTCTGTCCATCATGGTTCATTCATCATAGTCCTGTCCATCATGGTTCTGTCTGTCATGGTTCTGTCCGTCATGGTTCTGTCCATCATGGTTCTGTCCGTCATGGTTCTGTCCGTCATGGTTCTGTCTGTCATAGGTCTGTCTGTCATGGTTCTGTCCGTCCTGGTTCCTCCGTCAAAGTCCTGTCCGTCATGGTTCTGTCTGTCATGGTTCTGACCGTCATGGTTCTGTCCATCATGGTTCTTTCCATCATGGTTCCTCCGTCATAGTCCTGTCCATCATGGTTCTGTCTGTCATGGTTCTGTGTGTCATGGTTCCTCTGTCATAGTCCTGTCCGTCATGGTTCTGTCTGTCATGGTTTTGTCCGTCATGGTTCTGTCCGTCATGGTTCTGTCTGTCATGATTCTGTCCGTCATGATTCTGTCTGTCATGATTCTGTCCGTTATGGTTCACCCATCATGGTTCTGTCAATCATGGTTCTCTCTGTCATGGTTCTGTCTGTCATGATTCTGTCAGTCATGGTTCATCCATCATGGTTCTGTCCATCATAGTCCTGTCCATCATGGTTCTGTCCGTCATGGTTCTGTCTGTCATGGTTCTGTCCGTCATGGTTCTGTCCATCATGGTTCATCCATCATGGTTCTGTCCGTACTAGTCCTGTCCGTCATGGTTCTGTCCATCATGGTTCATTCATCATAGTCCTGTCCATCATGGTTCTGTCTGTCATGGTTCTGTCTGTCATGGTTCTGTCCATCATGGTTCTGTCTGTCATGGTTCTGTCCGTCATGGTTCTGTTTGTCATGGTTCCTCCGTCATAGTCCTGTCCGTCATGGTTCTGTCCGTCATGGTTCTGTCTGTCATGATTCTGTCCGTCATGATTCTGTCTGTCATGATTCTGTCCGTTATGGTTCACCCATCATGGTTCTGTCAATCATGGTTCTGTCTGTCATGGTTCTGTCTGTCATGATTCTGTCAGTCATGGTTCATCCATCATGGTTCTGTCTGTCATGGTTCTGTCCGTCCTGGTCCCTCCGTCATAGTCCTGTACATCATGGTTCTGTCCGTCATGGTTCTGTCCATCATGGTTCTTTCCATCATGGTTCCTCCGTCATAGTCCTGTCCGTCATGGTTCTGTCTGTCATGGTTCTGTCCGTCATGGTTCTGTCCGTCATGGTTCTGTCTATCATGGTTCCTCCATCATGGTTCCTCCATCATGGTTCCTCTGTCATGGTTCTGTCCATCATGGTTCTGTCTGTCATGGTTCTGTCTGTCATGGTTCTGTCCATCATGGTTCTGTCTGTCATGGTTCTGTCTGTCATGGTTCTGTCCGTCATGGTTCTGTCCATCATGGTTCTGTCTGTCATGGTTCTGTCTGTCATGGTTCTGTCTGTCATGGTTCTGTTTGTCATGGTTCCTCCGTCATAGTCCTGTCCGTCATGGTTCTGTCCGTCATGGTTCTGTCTGTCATGATTCTGTCCGTCATGATTCTGTCTGTCATGATTCTGTCCGTTATGGTTCACCCATCATGGTTCTGTCAATCATGGTTCCTCCATCATGGTTCCTCCATCATGGTTCCTCCGTCATGGTTCTGTCCATCATGGTTCTGTCTGTCATGGTTCTGTCTGTCATGGTTCTGTCCATCATGGTTCTGTCTGTCATGGTTCTGTCTTTCATGGTTCTGTCCGTCATGGTTCTGTCCATCATGGTTCTGTCTGTCATGGTTCTGTCTGTCATGGTTCTGTCTGTCATGGTTCTGTCCGTCCTGGTCCCTCCGTCATAGTCCTGTACATCATGGTTCTGTCCGTCATGGTTCTGTCCATCATGGTTCTTTCCCTCATGGTTCCTCCGTCATAGTCCTGTCCGTCATGGTTCTGTCTGTCAAGGTTCTGTCCGTCATGGTTCTGTCCGTCATGGTTCTGTCTATCATGGTTCCTCCATGATGGTTCCTCCATCATGGTTCCTCCGTCATGGTTCTGTCAATCATGGTTCTGTCTGTCATGGTTCTGTCTGTCATGGTTCTGTCCATCATGGTTCTGTCTGTCATGGTTCTGTCTGTCATGGTTCTGTCCGTCATGGTTCTGTCCATCATGGTTCTGTCTGTCATGGTTCTGTCTGTCATGGTTCTGTCTGTCATGGTTCTGTTTGTCATGGTTCCTCCATCATAGTCCTGTCCGTCATGGTTCTGTCCGTCATGGTTCTGTCTGTCATGATTCTGTCCGTCATGATTCTGTCTGTCATGATTCTGTCCGTTATGGTTCACCCATCATGGTTCTGTCAATCATGGTTCTGTCTGTCATGGTTCTGTCCGTCATGGTTCTGTCCGTCATGGTTCTGTCCGTCATGGTTCTGTCTGTCATAGTTCTGTCTGTCATGGTTCTGTCCGTCCTGGTGCCTCCGTCAAAGTCCTGTCCGTCATGGTTCTGTCTGTCATGGTTCTGACCGTCATGGTTCTGTCTATCATGGTTCTTTCCATCATGGTTCCTCCGTCATAGTTCTGTCCGTGATGGTTCTGTCTGTCATGGTTTTGTCCGTCATGGTTCTGTCCGTCATGGTTCTGTCTGTCATGGTTCTGTCCGTCATGGTTCTGTCCATCATGGTTCTGTCTGTCATAGTTCTGTCTGTCATGGTTCATCCATCATGGTTCTTTCCGTCATGGTTCTGCTCATCATGGTTCTGTACGTCATGGTTCTGTCTGTCATGGTTCCTCCATCATAGTCCTGTCCGTCATGGTTCTGTCTGTCATGGTTTTGTCCGTCATGGTTCTGTCCGTCATGGTTCTGTCTGTCATGGTTCTGTCCGTCATGATTCTGTCCATCATGGTTTTGTCTGTCATGGTTCTGTCTGTCATGGTTCTGTCCGTCCTGGTTCCTCCGTCATAGTCCTGTCCATGATGGTTCTGTCTGTCATGGTTCTGTCCGTCATTGTTTTGTCCGTCATGGTTCTGTCCATCATGGTTCTTTCCATCATGGTTCCTCCGTCATAGTCCTGTCCGTCATGGTTCTGTCTGTCATGGTTCTGTCCGTCATGGTTCTGTCCGTCATGGTTCTGTCTATCATGGTTCTGTCTGTCATGATTCTGTCCGTCATGATTCTGTCTGTCATGATTCTGTCCGTTATGGTTCACCCATCATGGTTCTGTCAATCATGGTTCTGTCTGTCATGGTTCTGTCTGTCATGATTCTGTCAGTCATGGTTCATCCATCATGGTTCTGTCCATCATAGTCCTGTCCATCATGGTTTTGTCCGTCATGGTTCTGTCTGTCATGGTTCTGTCCGTCATGGTTCTGTCCATCATGGTTCATCCATCATGGTTCTGTCCGTCCTAGTCTTGTCCGTCATGGTTCTGTCCATCATGGTTCATTCATCATAGTCCTGTCCATCATGGTTCTGTCTGTCATGGTTCTGTCCGTCATGGTTCTGTCCGTCATGGTTCTGTCCATCATGGTTCTGTCCGTCATGGTTCTGTCTGTCATAGTTCTGTCTGTCATGGTTCTGACCGTCATGGTTCTGTCCATCATGGTTCTTTCCATCATGGTTCCTCCGTCATAGTCCTGTCCATCATGGTTCTGTCTGTCATGGTTCTGTGTGACATGGTTCCTCTGTCATAGTCCTGTCCGTCATGGTTCTGTCTGTCATGGTTTTGTCCGTCATGGTTCTGTCCGTCATGGTTCTGTCTGTCATGGTTCTGTCCGTCATGGTTCTGTCTGTCATGGTTCTGTCCATCATGGTTCTGTCCATCATGGTTCATTCATCATAGTCCTGTCCATCATGGTTCTGTCTGTCATGGTTCTGTCTGTCATGATTCTGTCCATCATGGTTTTGTCTGTCATGGTTGTGTCTCTCATGGTTCTGTCCGTCCTGGTTCCTCCGTCATAGTCCTGTCCATCATGGTTCTGTCTGTCATGGTTCTGTCCGTCATTGTTTTGTCCGTCATGGTTCTGTCCATCATGGTTCTTTCCATCATGGTTCCTCCGTCATAGTCCTGTCCGTCATGGTTCTGTCCGTCATGGTTCTGTCCGTCATGGTTCTGTCTATCATGGTTCCTCCATCATGGTTCCTCCATCATGGTTCCTCCGTCATGGTTCTGTCCATCATGGTTCTGTCTGTCATGGTTCTGTCTGTCATGGTTCTGTCCATCATGGTTCTGTCTGTCATGGTTCTGTCTGTCATGGTTCTGTCCATCATGGCTCTGTCTGTCATGGTTCTGTCTGTCATGGTTCTGTCTGTCATGGTTCTGTTTGTCATGGTTCCTCCATCATAGTCCTGTCCGTCATGGTTCTGTCCGTCATGGTTCTGTCTGTCATGATTCTGTCCGTCATGATTCTGTCTGTCATGATTCTGTCCGTTATGGTTCACCCATCATGGTTCTGTCAATCATGGTTCTGTCTGTCATGGTTCTGTCTGTCATGATTCTGTCAGTCATGGTTCATCCATCATGGTTCTGTCCATCATAGTCCTGTCCATCATGGTTCTGTCTGTCATGGTTTTGTCCGTCATGGTTCTGTCCGTCATGGTTCTGTCTGTCATGGTTCTGTCTGTCATGGTTCTGACCGTCATGGTTCTGTCCATCATGGTTCTTTCCATCATGGTTCCTCCGTCATAGTCCTGTCCGTCATGGTTCTGTCTGTCATGGTTTTGTCCGTCATGGTTCTGTCCGTCATGGTTCTGTCTGTCATGGTTCTGTCCGTCATGGTTCTGTCCATCATGGTTCTGTCTGTCATGGTTCTGTCTGTAATGGTTCATCCATCATGGTTCTTTCCGTCATGGTTCTGTTCATCATGGTTCTGTCCGTCATGGTTCTGTCTGTCATGGTTCCTCCGTCATAGTCCTGTCCGTCATGGTTCTGTCTGTCATGGTTTTGTCCGTCATGGTTCTGTCTGTCATGGTTCTGTCTGTCATGGTTCTTTCCATCATGGTTCCTCCGTCATGGTTCTGTCCGTCATGGTTCTGTCTGTCATGGTTCTGTCCGTCATGATTCTGTCCGTCATAGTTCTGTCTGTCATGATTCTGTCCATTATGGTTCACCCATCATGGTTCTGTCCATCATGGTTCTGTTTGTCATGGTTCCTCCGTCATAGTCCTGTCCGTCATGGTTCTGTCCGTCATAGTCCTGTCCGTCATGGTTCTGTCTGTCATGGTTCTGTCTGTCATGGTTCTTTCCATCATGGTTACTCCATCATAGTCCTGTCCGTCATGGTTCTGTCTGTCTTGGTTCTATCCATCATGGTTCTGTCCATCATGGTTCTGTCCGTCATAGTCCTGTCCGTCATGGTTCTGTCTGTCATGGTTTTGTCCATTATGGTTCTGTCCGTCATGGTTCTGTCCGTCCTGGTTCTGTCCATCATGGTTCTGTCCATCATGGTTCATTCATCATAGTCCTGTCCATCATGGTTCTGTCCGTCATGATTCTGTCCGTCATGGTTCTGTCTGTCATGATTCTGTCCATTATGGTTCACCCATCATGGTTCTGTCCATCATGGTTCTGTTTGTCATGGTTCCTCCGTCATAGTCCTGTCCGTCCTGGTTCCTCCGTCATAGTCCTGTCCGTCATGGTTCTGTCTGTCATGGTTCTTTCCATCATGGTTCCTCCATCATAGTCCTGTCCGTCATGGTTCTGTCTGTCTTGGTTCTATCCATCATGGTTCTGTCCATCATGGTTCTGTCCGTCATAGTCCTGTCCGTCATGGTTCTGTCTGTCATGGTTTTGTCCATTATGGTTCTGTCCGTCATGGTTCTGTCCGTCCTGGTTCTGTCCATCATGGTTCTGTCCATCATGGTTCATTCATCATAGTCCTGTCCATCATGGTTCTGTCTGTCATGGTTCTGTCTGTCATGATTCTGTCCATCATGGTTTTGTCTGTCATGGTTCTGTCTGTCATGGTTCTGTCCGTCCTGGTTCCTCCGTCATAGTCCTGTCCATCATGGTTCTGTCTGTCATGGTTCTGTCTGTCATTGTTTTGTCTGTCATGGTTCTGTCCATCATGGTTCTTTCCATCATGGTTCCTCCGTCATAGTCCTGTCCGTCATGGTTCTGTCTGTCATGGTTCTGTCCATCATGGTTCTGTCCGTCATGGTTCTGTCTATCATGGTTCCTCCATCATGGTTCCTCCGTCATGGTTCTGTCCATCATGGTTCTGTCTGTCATGGTTCTGTCTGTCATGGTTCTGTCCATCATGGTTCTGTCTGTCATGGTTCTGTCTGTCATGATTCTGTCCGTTATGGTTCACCCATCATGGTTCTGTCAATCATGGTTCTGTCTGTCATGGTTCTGTCTTTCATGATTCTGTCAGTCATGGTTCATCCATCATGGTTCTGTCCATCATAGTCCTGTCCATCTTGGTTCTGTCCGTCATGGTTCTGTCTGTCATGGTTCTTTCCGTCATGGTTCTGTCCATCATGGTTCATTCATCATAGTCCTGTCCATCATGGTTCTGTCTGTCATGGTTCTATCCGTCATGGTTCTGTCCATCATGGTTCTGTCCATCATGGTTCTGTCTGTCATAGTTCTGTCTGTCATGGTTCTGTCCGTCCTGGTTCCTCCGTCAAAGTCCTGTCCGTCATGGTTCTGTCTGTCATGGTTCTTACCGTCATGGTTCTGTCCATCATGGTTCTTTCCATCATGGTTCCTCCGTCATAGTCCTGTCCGTCATGGTTCTGTCTGTCATGGTTCTGTGTGTCATGGTTCCTCCGTCATAGTCCTGTCCGTCATGGTTCTGTCTGTCATGGTTTTGTCCATCATGGTTCTGTCTGTCATGGTTCTCACCGTCATGGTTCTGTCTGTCATGGTTCTGTCCGTCATGGTTCTGTCCATCATGGTTCTGTCTGTCATGGTTCTGTCTGTCATGGTTCATCCATCATGGTTCTTTCCGTCATGGTTCTGTTCGTCATGGTTCTGTCCGTCATGGTTCTGTCTGTCATGGTTCTGTCTGTCATGGTTCCTCCGTCATAGTCCTGTCCGTCATGGTTCTGTCTGTCATGGTTTTGTCCGTCATGGTTCTGTCCGTCATGGTTCTGTCTTTCATGGTTCTGTCCGTCATGATTCTGTCCGTCATGGTTCTGTCTGTCATGATTCTGTCCATTATGGTTCACCCAGCAATGGTTCTGTCCATCATGGTTCTGTTTGTCATGGTTCCTCCGTCATAGTCCTGTCCGTCATGGTTCTGTCCGTCATAGTCCTGTCCGTCATTGTTCTGTCTGTCATGGTTCTGTCTGTCATGGTTCTGTCCGTCCTGGTTCCTCCGTCATAGTCCTGTCCATCATGGTTCTGTCTGTCATGGTTCTGTCCGTCATGGTTCTGTCCATTATGGTTCTTTCCATCATGGTTCCTCCGTCATAGTCCTTTCCGTCATGGTTCTGTCTGTCATGGTTCTATCCATCATGGTTCTGTCCATCATGGTTCTGTCCGTCATAGTCCTGTCCGTCATGGTTCTGTCTGTCATGGTTTTGTCCGTTATGGTTCTGTCCGTCATGGTTCTGTCTGTCATGGTTCTGTCCGTCATGGTTCTCTCCGTCATGGTTCTGTCCATCATGGTTCTGTTTGTCATGGTTCCTCTGTCATAGTCCTGTCCGTCATGGTTCTGTCTGTCATAGTCCTGTCCGTCATGGTTCTGTCTGTCATGGTTCTGTCCGTCATGGTTCTGTCCGTCCTGGTTCCTCCGTCATAGTCCTGTCCATCATGGTTCTGTCTGTCATGGTTCTGTCTATCATGGTTCTGTCCGTCATGGTTCTGTCCGTCATGGTTCTTTCCATCATGGTTCCTCCGTCATAGTCCTGTCCGTCATGGTTCTGTCTGTCATGGTTTTGTCCGTCATGGTTCTTTCCGTCATGGTTCTGTCTGTCATGGTTCTGTCTGTCTGCTCCTATCTGAGCAGGCGGAGGCAGGCTCGGGGTCTTTCTCACACCCTGTTCTCCAGAGTTTGGGGCCTGGAGAAGGAGCGGGCCACCTGAGCTGGGGATGGCCGTTGAGTCCTGGGGGTCGCCTGGGGCTGGCACTTCTGCTCTCCCCTGGATTATGGAGGGCAGGGTGTGGGGAGGCAACGTCTCAGGGTTCGTGGGGGTCTGGGTTGGTTGGTTGGTTGGTTGGCCCGTTCGGTTCATGTTGGCCCCATCTCCGGGGGGATGGGCCCCTGGGTCGTCTGGACCGGGATCCAGGTGGTGGGGGGGTTAGGGCTGGAGTATGGACCGGGTTTGTTGGAGTTTGATGGTGGTCCCTGTTATTATCTCCAGCTGTCACTTTCTACATGTCGTATTAATTAATCCTGGATATTCTTCAGTGATGGTATCAAGGTGTTGGTTGTTTGTACCTGTAATACTTTATCAGCTGGTTCGGCTGTTCTTTATTTCTCTCTTTGCAGGAGTAGAAGCAGACTCAGAGGATGTTATATCGCTCTCTCCCTTTCCTTTCCTCTTTCTCTTTCACCTTTTCTCTCTTTTAGCATTTTGTCTCGTCTGTTTCTCTCCTTTTTTCCTCTTCTACCTGTTTCTGTGTCCATTGAAGCTTCTTGCATATACAAACCAAGCGGAGCACTACGGAGAAAGCAGTAAGGCTCCACTTGTGAAAATAAAATCTGTTGGGCTCTTTTTGGCATTAAGACAACAATTCTTAAAGGAGAAGTCCGGTCAAAATCAGAATTCAAACTGCTGAAAGTACTTTAAATATAAAACTACTACATACTGTGCAAAAAATTATACGTTTTTTTAATTAAGAATAATTCTCATTTAATCATGTTTATGTGGAGGAATCCATCTTGGTCAAGAATAGTACTGTCACCTCCCATTTTTTGACGTCACTCGGTGGACCCGCTGTTGAGCAAGTTTCAACGCTCTGTTTGTCACGGCGCACTATTTTCCAAGATGGCGACTGGTGCTCTGTACGAAGCAGAGAGTGACGAAGTATTTAGTGACAGTGGTGAGAGTTCTGTGGAGTCATCATCATCTGATAGCGATATGGATGTTTTAGAAGAGTTTCTTGACAGAAACCGGACTTTTGACGGAATCCAGCGTACCCATTTCCATTGCAAACTCAGTCGGGTCCTACAGTATATATATATATATACACGCGCGTGTGTGTGTGTGTGTGTGTGCGCGCGCGCGCTCCGCGCAGCACGGCTTTGCCGGCGCTGCAGCAGAGCGCACACACACACACAGCGGAGGAGAGATCGCGCTGAAGTGACTTAAGTTATATATTTGCCCCCGAGTAAATAGGGCAGGTGGTCATTATTGTATAAATAATAAAATATAAAAGCATTCCAGCACATGCTGGGCGGAGCACGGCTTTGCTGGCGCTGCAGCAGAGCGCACGCACACACACACACACACACACACACACACACACACACACACACAGCGGAGGAGAGATCGCGCTGAAGTGACTTAAGTTATATATTTGCCCCCTAGTAAATAGGGCAGGTGGTCATTATTGTATAAGTATTAAAATATAAAAGCATTCCAGCACATGCTGGGGCGGAGGGATACCATGTGGTATCCCTCCGCCCCTCTGGTCGGTAACCATCCCCGTGACTTCTAAATTTAAAATTAAAAATTTAAAAATAACTTACTGAAAATCCTCGCCCTCATGTCATGTTCAAAACATTCTTCTTCGAGATGGTCACTGCATATGACGTGTTTTCTCTCTGGCCAGAAGTTAGATGGCAAATCCGCTCTTCAAGTTGGCAATCCAGCGCCGAGCCCGGTGGCTCATGAATCGGGAAGTTGAAATAAGCAATGTTTTTTCCTCTTTTACCAGTTGTGTTGGAACATCCGATGGCCATGCACGTGGGCATTGTTGCTTCAGCAATAGCTCTTGGGAATGTCAGCGGTGAAGTCCTCTGGAAATCCGAAATAATTATTGATGATCGCAGCTGTGTAGAACGGCTCCTATTGACTTTGCATGGAAAGCGGAGAGAAATACTGTCGCCGCTTCCGCTTTTCTACGTCGCAGGATGTGATGTCAAACGCCCCTTACTGCCCAAATATGGGCAGTAATGTCAGCCCCCATACACAGTGATTCAGATGACAATTTATGTTTTTATTTTCTTATTGATTAAAGATAAGTTCATTAAATAACCACGAACGTATTAGTTTTAGTTATAGCTAATGATACCCTGATTTTTCCTTGTTGACCGGACTTCCCCTTTAATGCTACACTGTTAGACAGTAAGGGCACTTAAAAAAAGAAGAAAAAGGAGGAGTACTTTCTTTTCACTGTGATGGGAATATTTGCATGTGATCTTACAGCTGCAGCAGATTTAAAATCCATCACAGAAATATGAATTTCCCCAGAGTTTGACAACCAAGGAGATGTAATGTCACTCAGATGTAAAGATTTTTCATTCATTGATTCAGCGAAAGCTCTTCGGTTGGCTGCTGACATCTGAGCTGCATGAAATCCTCACCGGATGATGTGCAAGTGTCAAATGAAGGTGGCAGAAAGTAAAATAAAAATCAAGCTGAAAGATTCTCCCTCGTGGTGCACGTTCACAAGTGAGGAGTCAAAAATATTAATTTCAAAGTATTTCAGCAGCATCAGTCAGACTTTTGAAAAATAATTACAGCTGTCCCCCGGAGGCCTGTATCCCCCTGACCCCCTCTTCTCCACCAAAAGCAGCCGTGCACATCAGCGCTGCTGTGGAAAATCACTTACAGGGACATTTCCATTGGGATGAAAGTAATTCCAGACTCCCTCAGATAATAACTCTGTAATTATGGAGCCCTGTGGCAGTTCTGCTCTGACCACCCGACTGACGGACAGGAAGGGGACGTCCAGTAATCGAGCTGGTTTATGCTCTCATCTTTAGGTCCTGATGGCTTTCAGAGGACAGGACAAAACGTCTGCTTTCTTCTCTAATAAGCGCCTTCAGAGATACTTCCCAGAACCCGGCTGGCCCAGGATGGTAATCAGCGTCTGATACATGGACCTGTCGATGCGCAGTGACAGAGAGGACATGTGGGAGCAGCTGGTGACGGATCCTACATGAACAGCACGAAAGAAGCTGAGAGGACAGGTCAGATCTGCATCGTTCATAAACAAGAAGATCCAAAGTCTTCACAGGACATCAAAGGACATAACCAAGAAATGGATCTGGTCATTTTCCCTGGTGGTGGTCAGGACAGCCGGGTTGAGTTCCTCCAGATCCCAGTAAAAACGGACCTGCTGAGAATAAAGGCAAGTCGCAGTGGTTCTGCTTCCTGTTCTGACAAGAACCCATTGAATCTGTTTTTAAGATGATTGTTGGCTAACAGACTTTATGGTTGTTAAAATCTAGATCTGTCAAAACAACTCCAAGGTTCTGCCAGGTCTTTAGCCCAACTGGGTCGACTCTGATTTTGATCCCCACATTTTTGGGATAAGCAATAATTTCGGTTTCCTTTGCATTCGGCTCGAGGGATGTCTGATCCAACCCCTCGCTGATGTTCTTCACATGGAGACTGCAGTGGACCAGAGTCACAGAAACAAGGAAGACTGTCAGAAACGTTCTCCAGCAGAAGAAACAGACGGACTGTAAATGAGGAAAGATCCTCCATCTCCCTGCAGTCCCACGATCCCTCCCAGCTGGACCTGCTGGACCTGCTGCTAACACCACATCAGTCCTGAAGTCTTCTGAGTGCGAGCAGCTTAACTGTTTCTGGAAGCTGTTGCTGTGAGATTCAGGAGTCGTTAAATAAAACTGACCTGGAGAGAAAACCTCAGAAACGGGACTTCTTTCAGTCTGGAAGGAGTGAACATAGAAAACTACACCTCTGATTTTAATCTTCTGTTTCTGTTCTTCCTGCCCTTCATCCTAAAAATCGACAGCAGGGAGTTCTGCCAGAGGACACGGACTCACTGACTCGCAGAACTTCTGCCAATGAGACGGTGGACTCACACAGAACCTGCAGCACAGGAAGCTGGCAGAGAACGTCACCTGTGATTCCTGTCCGCTGCTTCAGCTGAAGGAAAACAGACAAATCTGCCTCATGGTTCTGTGCTGGGGTTCTGTGCTCAGGTTTTGTTCTCAGGTTCTGTTCTCAGGTTCTGCTCTCAGGTTCTGTTCTCAGGTTCTGTCTTCGGGTTCTGTCTGTGCTAAAGAACGGAGAGGATTGTTCTGAATGTTCCCAGCAGAACCCTTTAGCTGGTTCCTGTAAGGAGAACCTCTGGTCAGAGCTCAGATATAAAGATGAAACACATGCAGGCTCTGAAGACTGTTCAGGATAGCTGAAGGGAGCTGAGGGAAGTGGTTCCTCTCATCCGCCTCAGATCTTATTTGCAGAACATCGTCAGGTTGAACTCAGAGTTCTGGCTCTTGTTCTTTGTGGATCATGTGGAATATGTGCTTGTCTGTGCTGCACAGCTGAAAACTGCTTCAAGGCTTCCTTCCTTCTCTCATGATCATTTCCACAGAAAGCAACACATTTGTCAGCAAGCGCCTCAACCTTAACACGGCATTCAGACCAAAGACGGTTCTTCAGACTGGAATCTGAGCACAAAGCCTGACCTGCAGGGACAGCAACCTGTGAAACTTTGGCATCAGATTATTTGTCCAAGCTGGAGAGGAACCAGCCGACCCAGACTCACTGAAGGGCAAGGCAAATTTATCTATAAAGCACATTAGACAGCACAAAGTGTTTTACATGATTAAAATTAAAAGTTGGACTAAAATGTACAAGAAATTAAACAAAATAAAACATGTGAAAATAAAAACTAAAAGCAAATATTAAAAACCGTTGGACTACAAACTTGAACTAATGATGTTTCAGTAAAACAGTTTAACTAGAACAGTCGAAGATAATCCTAAACAAATGAGTTTCAATCTTGATTTAAAGGAACTCAGGCTTTCAGCACTAAATGCTGCTTCTCCATGTCTGGTTCTGGTTCTGCAGAGCAGGCTGGAGCCAGAAGACCTGAGTGGTCTGGAGGGTTGATGCTCTGATAACAAGTCTGTGATGTATTTAGGTGCTAATTCAGGGATTTATAGACTAACAGAAGGATTTTAAAGTCTATTCTCTGAGATCCAGGGAGCCATGGAAGGACTTCAGAACCGGGTCCATGTTCTCTACGTTCTTAGTCTTAGTGAGGACTTCAGAACCGGGTCCATGTTCTTTACATTCTTAGTCTTAGTGAGGACTTCAGAACCGGGTCCATGTTCTCTACGTTCTTAGTCTTAGTGGAAGGACTTCAGAACCGGGTCCATGTTCTCTACGTTCTTAGTCTTAGTGAGGACTTCAGAACCGGGTCCATGTTCTCTACGTTCTTAGTCTTAGTGAGGACTTCAGAACCGGGTCCATGTTCTCTACGTTCTTAGTCTTAGTGAGGACTTCAGAACCGGGTCCATGTTCTCTACGTTCTTAGTCTTAGTGAGGACTTCAGAACCGGGTCCATGTTCTCTACGTTCTTAGTCTTAGTGAGGACTTCAGAACCGGGTCCATGTTCTCTACGTTCTTAGTCTTAGTGGAAGGACTTCAGAACCGGGTCCATGTTCTCTACGTTCTTAGTCTTAGTGAGGACGCGGGCAGCAGCGTTCTGGATCAGCTGCAGCTGTCTGATCCACTTTTTAGGCAGACCTGTGAATCAAGACGTGTAAGACCCTTGTTGGTGTTTTCCAAATAAAGAATTATAGAACTATGCAGTTTACATGGAGGGCCAAACACACTTTCCCTGAGGAACTAAAGTGTGCAAATAGACATCAGCATGCGTCTCATTGGATCCAGAACCTGTGGAACCAGCAGTGTGTTCATAAACATGTAACAGACATGAACTGTGCTGCTGGTTCACTGACTCCCAGCAGGGGGCGATAGCCTCACAGCTTTAGGAAAGAAGCTGTTTTTAGGTCTGTTAGTTTTTGATGTAATGTTCCTGAACCGTTTCCCTGATGGAAGTGGGTCACACTGATCCAGGTTCTGGTGGGGGGTGTCCATGGTGATAGTCTCGTGGTTACAAGCCAACGTAAATGATTGGGCCAAATAAAACGTAGGACTGAAGCGTGTTGAGGAGCCAAACTGTGGACCAACGAGGCTGTTAGACGTCTTTATTGAATGTAGCGCAGGGTTTTCTCTAAATCCATGCCCATCTCCATATCAGTCTCCTTCTCAATGTCACTCTGCACACCACTGGGTGTGAAGAGATCGATGGTGAGAAACAGATCTAGGATGAAATTAGAATTGAGTAACGGCCTTTCACATTGAGGAGAAGGAAGGAGGGACCGAGCAGGCTGCTGGATCAATGTCTGCATTTATTACAACAGCAGTAATTATGGCGTCTCAAGGTTAAGTCTGAGCAGTTTTACTTTGATTCTGGGATGATGGGCACCTTCACAGTGAGCACATAGTGTCACGTCTGAGTCTGCTCAGCAGCAGAACCTCTCAGCGTGACATGGGAGAAAAGTCACTTGTTTTCTACTTCAGAGTCGATGCTGCTGCTGTCTGACCTGCAGCTGTAGGTCCTCATAATGCCCACAGCTTTCACGTGGAAGCCTTCTGCTTCCCCTCTTTACTGGAGAACCACGATGCAGCTGAACCACCTGAACGGTGCAGCACAGACCTTAGAGCAACATCCACTGTCTTCAGGACTTCACATCTTTGGGGGCTTCCATCATTTCCCACTAAAACATTGGAGAAGCACATTCCTAGTTTCTGGCTGAGGAAGAGGAGGGTAAAATGCTTTTAAATCCAGGTTACAAACCTATTTGTTTAGAGCTGCCTTTACATGTTTTAAATGTCCAACTTGTCTCATACTGTGACCTGCTGTTCCACTGCTGTGTGCCTGTCTCTGTTTGCTTTGTTCTGCTAAGCTCCAGCACTTTAAATCGCCTTATTACTGAAAAGTAAGTAAACTTGACCCCCACACCTTCCAGTGTGCGTGCTACACTGAAAGACTACAGTGTTTCTCTGCGGGTTGTTTTGGGGAGACGGGGTGAACTGTTGCTTGGCTCTCTGATGTTTCTGCTGAAATTAGTCATTCCCAGCTGTGCTCTGAGCAATAAAACTCCCTGTGCAGCTACAGCAGAGCTGCTATGCCTTCATTCAGCGGCTCAGTCTGTTTACTGCCCAGTGATCTGGCCACGTATGTCTGGTCCTGGATCAGCGCAATGGTTCTGACTGACTTTATTTTCTAATCTGGCAGCAGGCGGGCGTCCCTTGGCGTCTGAAACTGCCGGCATGATGGTGGCGACTCTCAGAGGCGATATGGAGAGGATCCTCTGACTGGAAGAGAAAGGACCATGATGGCAGCAGGTAATGACTGCGTGAGCGGGACAGCAGGTGAACTGGAAGAAGGAGAGGAAGAGGAGTGAAGAGCAGGCAGACGTGCCGATGAAGACCTGAAAGAGACAGGAAATGGATTTTTCTCCGCCATTCATTTTGCGCTCTGTTTGACTTGTGGAAGGAGAGCAGATGCGCCTCGGTGCACACGGTGGCCTGTAGAGCAGGAGAGTGATTCGCTGGCTTTCAGATGAATATGGAACAAGCTCAGTTTGCCACATTAACAGCCTCATTTCCCACAGAGAGACAGATGCTCAGTCAATCCGTCACTTCTCCACGGCTCTAACAGACAGATGAGAGAGGGAGTGGGAGGGACTGGAAATGAGAAGTGACTGAACGACGACACAGGAATCAGAGCTGAGTTTTCCGTCTGATGCTCGCCTCCCTCGGCTTCATGTAAGGAAATAAAGACGTGGTCTGCAGGGAGGACAGTCAGCGCATCATTTCTCCTGCAAACGCTTCTTCAGCGCTGCAAATGCTCCTGTTGCATAGAAACACAGCAAATACATCATGCTGTCACACTGAGCAAATATGAGACAGATGGCAAAACAAGGCCAGCATCAGGACAACGTTTTAAGAATAAAACCGCATGCAGAAGAAATGAGGCCGGATCGAACTCAGAGTTTTAAAGAGCGGATCCGGTCTGCTGCTGCTGAGCAGGAAACATCTGAACTTCAGAGTTTACAGCCTTGGCCAAGCAAACGAGTCGTCTTTAAAGGAGCAATAAGTGATTTTTCACCACTAAGTGGAGCATTGTCTGTAGACCAAAACAAGATTAAGCCCCGCTGCCTCCTGTGACCATATTTGCAAAAGATAAATTCACAGAAAACAGCATCGCCTTTCAGAGGAACATGTCTGGTGAAGCAGTAAGTAGTTCATAACTTTATGACGCTGTTAGCAGGAGAACGTTTTGGTCCGCTCTGTGCCATCTTGTGCCTGGCGGGGGGGGGGCACGCCCTGAGAGGCAAAGGAAAAAGGCTTTCTGGATGGTTCTGCATCACTTCCTCCTCTCAGGGTTCTTTGCATATTGTGTTTATTGTTCTGGGCCCAACCCATCCACTACTGTGAACTGCACGGGTTAATGTGATGTGGCTGATTTTAGTCAACATGCTAACCTCAGACATCAACATGCACATGGAGCTGTGCACATGTGATCAGAGGAGCAGCAGAGCTGACGTTTCCTCTTTGTGGATTCAAACATTCCTCTTCTCACCCAGCAGGAACAAATTGATGCTGATTTCTCTCATTAAAGCCCACAGGGACCATTAAAGAGGAAACAAGTCATAACGAGTTAATTTGCATCCAAATCACGTTTGTTTGTATTTCTGAACCAAGGTTACAAGACTTTAACCAAAACTCAGATTCAAATCAGAAGCTGCTGAGCATCAGTAAAGCTAGACTGCTGGCGCCGACTTCATCTGTTGCTCGGTACCATGACCCACTGTGCTGTTGTTTAAAGCGGGCCTTATAAATATAATATAATAAATACTTAATAAATATAGTGGTATAGTGCCAGGAAGAATCAGAATGAAAAACTCACCTGTATCAGTGTAGGGTTTGATTAGTTTTGGTTTCAGATCTGTTTTTTGGGTAAAATGAAGCTGAAGCGCAAGTTCAATCGAAGAAACTCATCGCCTGCCTCCATTCAATCAGAGTCCGATCCGCCTCTGATGTGAGCCAATCAGCTACGAACCGCACCTCCATGAAGCCAATCAGCATCCCGCGCTCATCTTAAAAGCAACTTCAAATCCACGTCTCAGCCTGCTAACCAGCAAGCGCAAACGGATTGCATGTCGGATTTCGAATCAGATGTTGTCATGATTTTAGGTTCTGTCTTAGTTTTGAATTATGGAAGAGTTTGAGTTTTGTTGTGGTTTGATTTTGTTCTTTGTTTTATACTTTCTGTTAGGGTTCTGTAAGCTTTTAGCTCAGTTCTGTTCACCTGCCAGCTCACCTCCCTGTTTTTACCCTATTAGCTTGTCACTCCCCTGTCAGCAGTCACCAACCTATCAGTTCAGTTCTCTGTTAGTCACTTCCCTGCCTCTGATTAGTTCCAGCTGTTTCCCTGTAATTAGTTTTCACTCCATTTCACCTGTGCACTTCACTATATAGTTCTGCCTCAGTCTTTAGTTCTCCGCCAGATCATTAACGAGCCACGGTGAGTTTTGTTCCAGCGTTCCTTTCTTGATTGACCTGTTGATGCTAACCCGAGAGCCTTTTTGATTCTGAGCCAGCCTGTTCCCTGATCTGTTTTTCCTGCCTTGTCTGACTGATTTACCGTTTTACCGACCTGATTCTGTCCCATGATTATCCGAGCTTGCTTTTGCCCTGTCTGTACCTCTGCCTATTTTGGACTGCCTTTTGTGTACCAGATTTTGGACTGCCCTTTTGATCGTTGAGCCCGCCTGTCCCTGTTTCATTATTAAAATCCTGTTTTTTGCTTATACCTCGCTTGTTTGGTTTGAATACTGGGTTTGCCTGATTCTAGTTCATAACAGATGTCCGATTCAACCCACCCCCAACCCCTTCTCCACCATCATAGCTGAGTTCATCTAGCTTCCAAGACGTTCCTCCATCCTCAACCCATCAGAATGTTTTCTCCCTTCAGTCTTCAGCACTCGCTATCACCTCGTTATTGGTCCGGCAGAAGACCACCATGTTGGGCCTGGTTCTGCCAGAGGTTTCTTCCCAAAGGGGAGTTTTTCCTCTCCACAGTCGCTTCAAGCTTGCTCATCATGGACAGTTCATGCAAACCTGTGTTTATCAAGTTGGACATCTATCTTAAACAGATCACCATATGGACTGAACAAACTTCTTCTATCTCCACTCCACCACCAGTTTCAGACCTGGGGGGGAACATCCCTGTTCTCATACATCTACTTATGCATATTAAAGTATAATTCAGCATTAATGTTCCTGCCGAGGTCTGAGCGCCAAAGACTTAAAATATTGTGTCAATAAAATCCTTCTAATTGCCATTTCTTTCTCTGTGAGTTTTTCAGATTGAAATTTAAATGTTCAGCGTCACACATTTTATGTTCTCTGTCATTTTTCTCCTCATAGAAGGTACACCTGGTCTGGCATTCTGTTAGCTGTGACATCATCAGGGGAGGCAGATCATCCTCTATTACCATCTAACATAGAAAGTACTCCTGGATCAATGTGAGCTTCTGTGCTTTCTGTGTCTCTGCTCTGTCTTCTCTAAGCCCCAGTGGGTCGAGGCAGATGAGCGTTCACACTGAGCCTGGTTCTGGTTCTGCTGGAGGTTCTCCTCCCTGTTAAAGGGGAGTTTTCCTCTCCACTGTCGCTTCATGCATGCTCAGTATGAGGGATTGCTGCAAAGCCATCAACAATGCAGACGACTGTCCACTGTGGCTCTACGCTCTTTCAGGAGGAGTGAATGCTGCTTGGAGAGATTTGATGCAACCTGCTGGGTTTCCTTAGAGAGGAAACTTTCTGACCAACCTGGAGGATCTGATGGAGTCTGACTTTGGAAAGAGCCTTGAGATGATGTGATGTTAATTGGAGCTATAGAAATAAAACTGAAATGAATTAAAAGTAGTGGCATATTTCTTAAATTAAGAATATTTATTGTCATGATATGTTACCATAAAAGTTTTTGATGAGAAAGACATTGGCTCAGAATGTACATAACTACACATAACATGCAGACACAACCAGACATAATGTTTCCAAACCTTTTTCTATTTTTCTCATGAAATTAGTTGATTGCATTAATTAACAACACTTCCTGAGAAGCTTAAAATGTCCAAATAGTCCTAGTCGAGTCAAAAAGTCAAATAGCAGACAATATAAATTACACTCATGGAGAGTAAAATACCGTGCTATTAATTTATAGATTAATTATAGAATTATAGAACTATGCAGTTTACATGGAGGGCCAAACACACTTTCCCTGAGGAACTAAAGTGTGCAAATAGACATCAGCATGCGTCTCATTGGATCCAGAACCTGTGGAACCAGCAGTGTGTTCATAAACATGTAACAGACATGAACTGGGCTGCTGGTTCACTGACTCCCAGCAGGGGGCGATAGCCCTCACAGCTTTAGGAAAGAAGCTGTTTTTAGGTCTGTTAGTTTTTGATGTAATGTTCCTGAACCGTTTCCCTGATGGAAGTGGGTCACACTGATCCAGGTTCTGGTGGGGGGTGGGGGGTGTCCATGGTGATACGTCTGGTCCTGTTCTGGATTCTTGCAGCATAAACCGAGTCTAGATCTGTTAGACGGCATCCCACAATCCCCTGTACTGACCTCTCCACCCGTGCTTGATCCTCTCTCTCCTGTGCAGCTCCCAGACCACACTGTTACGCTGAGACACAGAATGCTTTCAATGGTGGCGCTATAAAACTTTATGAACAGCTGAGTAAAACGTCCAGTCCGTTTCAAGGCTGATGTTGGGCCTTCTTCACCAGGTGGCAGGTGTTCACAGTCCAGGAGAGGTCAGAGGAGACTTCACATCCATGTCTGTGGGGGGGACAGCAGAACAGTCCTGGGTGAACAGAGAAGAGAGCTGGGCTGAGGACACAGCCCTGTGGTGTTCCTGAGGATCAGTGGAGCAGATGTTCCCCATCCTCACCACCTGGGTCTGTTGGTGAGGAGGTCACTGATCCAGGAGCAGAGAGGTGTGGAGAATCCATGCTGTGGAGCTTCAGAGCCAGCATGTCTGGGAGCACCGTGCTGATGCTGAAGTCCATGAAGAGCTTCCTGACAGGTGTTGTTCTGCTGCAGGTGAGTCAGAGCTGAGTGCTAATGAGACAGCGTCCTCTGTGGAGACATTCTCCCTGTAGGCAAACTGCAGGCTGTCCAGGCCAGCAGGGATGGCGTCCTTGATGGACTTTGGGCGGATCTGGTCTGTGTGGATTAGCCTTCAGCCTGAGGCACAGACCGCCACGGCTGACTGGCCTTTTGCTCCTGTGGGTCCGCCTTCATTTAGCCTCAGATTCACAATTCGAGACGTTCCTCCTGAAGGAAGAGTTAGCTTAACAAGTCAACTGGTTGCAGGTTATTGGAATGTGATATTGTGCTTTTGGAAAACATGAGCTCTATAATTCAGCTGGAACTGACTCTTCGCTGACTCTTCACATTTTTAACACATCTTTGTGTTGCTTTGTGAGACTTTAGTTGTGTTTTAACGTGTTGAATCAGCTCAGGGGCAACACACATTGTGTTTTTTATGACACATCAGTTTCATCACATTTTCAGAATTAGGACAGAGAACAATATAACATTCTAAGAGATCCCAAAACTGGTTGTGAAGCAGAACAAGACCTGTTAGGTCTTTACTGAGTTATTCATTCATTGGTGAATCAAATAATTCGAAGAGTTATTTGATTCACTTATTCAAAGAGCCTGAACAGAAAAACGGCTCCTTGTGCCATTACTGCAGTGAAGTTTCTGAGTGTAGGTGAATATTTAACTTCCACACTGGGAGCAAGAGGAGGTCTTCAGGCTCTGGCTGAAACAAAGAGGCAGTAAGGCGGCCGGAAAGGCGGGCGTTCCTCCTGAAGAACCCTCAGATCTGTTAAACAGTCGGAGCAAAGCTCGCTCAGCAGAGTTTTTAGCAGCAGGGACTGAATACAGGGATGTTCTGGACCAGAACCGGAGTCAGTCTGGCTGTGGTCCGGGACGGAGGTTCTGCTTCCAGCAGGACCTGAAGCAGCACTGGAGGGGTTTAAATGTGTTGGAACAGCCTAGTCAAAGCCCAGACCTCAGGCCAGGGAGAACCTGTGGTCAGATGTGAAGATCTCTGTTCATCAGAGGAAACCGTCCAGCATGGAGGATCTGCAGCATTTCAGCCTGGAGGAACGGGTCAGAACCCCAGAGTCCAGATGAGGCGAGATCCTGGAGACGATCCAGATACTGACTGCAGGGGGTGAATACTTATTCACACTGACGTTTTCTGTCCTATTTGTTGTTCAATGTTGTCGCCATGTTCTGTAAATGAAATGGTGGAAATTCTCCAGCCATCCATTTTAATTCCAGGTGGGGAAGAAATAAAACATGAAAGATGCCAAAGGGGTGAATACTTTTGCAAGGCACTGTATTTTAAGGTGCCATTCAGGAAGCTGAAGGTCACCGCACAAAAGCAAAGACATAAATCACAGAAGTCAAATAGAGTCTCACCGCCACATATAAAAATACAATACGGCTCCAAATAGCCCAGATAAAGCATTCTTTGAGCAGAATAAAGGGATTTCTGACATAAAAACTCAATGAACAGAGATTCCTATCATCTGTTGAAATCATGAATGAGTTTGTTTGCATAAAGCTATAAAATTGCTGTAATCTCCTGGTTGAAGATTTAATTCAGTGATGAAATGCTGCACTGTTCCTTTATGAAGATTGATCATTTTAGTTTTGTACTGAATTGGTTTCATATTTAAACCCTCAGAAATCTCCTGCTGATCAAATTAAGAGTCAAGTTTACGGATAAACGATCAGATTCAACTCTTCACGCATCTTTTCATGTCTTTCTTCACAGGCTGGTTAATATGAGCGGCTCATCTGTCGGGCTGCAGATGTTTCATGGTTCTGTTTGCACATTTCAGCTCTCCTTCATCACCTCTAATTACCACCAGCCTAATAATCTCTGAGAGTTACAGACATTAAAACTGGTCGTCACTCTTAATAAAATCAGGTTTTCATGTCAGGGATGTTAAACTTTAGTCTGACGTCTCACTGGATGCTGTTGGAGAAGTTCTTGCTCCGACTGGGCTGATGTGTCCAGGAACAACGCTCTAAATGTTTCAGCCTGCGGACTCTGACTGGTTCTCCTCAGGGATCATTAAACTTTCATTCTGTCTCACTTTCTAACATCACAGCTGCTGATGGCTTGTCCTGAAGTCGCTCCACAGAACCCACATCTCAAAGCTCCTTCCACTAACGGCTCATCATCTCCTATCTGAGCCGAGCCGAGGCTTTATTGGACCAAGCTGCTGATTGACAGCTTCAGGCCAGCAGGGGGCCCATAAGTGCACAGATCCTCATAAAGGACAGAGCAGCAATAGCCTGGAAACATGAGGAAGAGGAAATCTACAGAGCTGGATTGTTGGCAGTTATGATTCAGTGCAGCTCAGTTATTTAGTCCTGGTCCAGAATCACTGTGTTTACAAGCAGATTTACAAATGCTGGATGGGTTTGAAGAGACAGCAGAGACCCAGAAAGAGCCCAGCAGCTCTGATCCAGGAGTCCTTTCTATGGCAGGGCTTCCCAAACTTCTCAGCCTGTGGCCCCAAAAACCGGCAGGGGGCGGCTTTTCTTTTCTTTTTGAAAATTATGAGAATAAAGTCAGAAAAATCATAAACTATAAAGTAGTATAACGAATAAAGTATTAACTTTAGGAAAACTCTTCCTCGTGTGTTAAAATGAGACATGCTGAGCCTCCTGTAACGTTTAAGGGAACAATTAAGGGAATACTGAATCTTCTTAGCAAGTCGGCATCAAAATTAGTATTAATGTCAAGACTTTGAAACGATTTTGTAAACAACTTTTTTCTCGTAATGTTCTTTATTCTTGTCATTTCCAAAAAATAAAGAAAATAAATGATTGGCCAGGGAGAAGTAAATTTCCACAAATAGGCAAAAAGAACAATGTTTTCTGATGTCAGAAAGTCGTTCATTTTCAACAAAGCTTTTCCACAATTAAAGCCTAAATTTTCTAAAATGAAACAAGTATATCTCTGACATTGTAAAGTCTGAAATTTTGCATCATTTGGATCATCTTGCGACCCCCATGGGAACCTCTGTCTATGCTAATAGATGATCTGCCCCCCTGGATGGTGTCAGCTAACAGGACAACTGACCAGGTGTTCCTGCTGTGAAGAGAGAAAAGACAGAGAACAAAAAGTAAAAATCTGAAGTAACAACAGTTGGAGAACAGCAGCAGTTATTCAGACAAATTGATCCGTCAGGCAGCTGTTCTTTTAATAAATATTATTTCTTTAATTATCCCTGCTGTCATGCTTTATGATGTAGGAGCTGGACCAAAACACAGACCGGACATGGAGGCAGCATGGTTGAAATGTTTAATGATAAAAGTTCAGAAACTCACAGGCAGGAATGAGGAGAGCAGCGTACCGACGGACCATGAGGCGGTGAAGAATCCAGCGGACGGAACCACGCTCCCTCATCCATTGCAGAACCCAAACTGGATGTTTGCAGGAGCCATTCATGCATCCAGCCAGCCACAACCCTTTTATTTTGAAATATATCAGATCTTCCTGTGTCTGACCTCCCCGATATTACATTTCAGGCGGTCAAACACCCAGTTCTTTAACTTCAATAACTGCAGTCTGGCTCGTCTGGATTTTAGAAATGGGGGCATCTGCTCCATCATCCGTATGTCTGACGGACGACGCAGGAGGTTCTCCGTCATGCTGCAGCACCCGGAGCCTGCAGGACATGTTGACTAGATTGGCTTTTATTTGTGACAGAATGGAGTAGCTCAGGTGAAGGAGGGTAATTAAAATGAAGGATGCTCATGGGATCTTACAGTAAACTTGATCTAATGTATTATTGTGTCTGGTCGGGAGCTTAATGAATTTATGGAGCACAGACTTTAAATTAACATGGTTAAAGTCCCCAGCAATTATCATAGCCGCTTCTGAGTTTCTGTTCTGTAACAAAGCAATAGAGCTGCTCTGGAGCTAGCTTAGCGTTAGCTTTCGGCTGGATGTATACTGCGATGTTTATCACAGAGCTGATCTCTCTAGCCAGTTTAAATGGTCTGCACTGAACTGCAAGGTATTCCAGGTCAGGTGAGCAGAAGGTTCCAACGGTCTTTGCTGAAGTGCACCAGGTGTTGTGAATATAGATCACCAGTCCTCCTCCTCTGCTTTTATTAGCATCCGCCGTTCAATTAGCCCTGAACAGTGAGTGTTCCTCCAACCCCACCGCTTCGTCGGTGATGCTGCTGTCTAACCACGATTCTGTGAAAATCGCTACACAGCCGTCCATCTTACGCGCAGCGATTCTTAACCGGAGCCCGTCACTTTTGTTGGCGAGTGAGGCTCGGGAGTGTTGGTCTGTATGAGTTAGCTTTTATCCGAGTCAGCAGGCCTGCCCGACAGCCTCACTGTCTCCTTCTTCACTTACCCCGATCTCTGGGCCTCCAGAGCGGATAGAGCAGAGCTTCTGTTGTCCGTTGCAGGTCTGGATGTATAAAGTCCTGATTCCATGATCGGTACCGTTTGTGAGCTCCCGGGTTGGGTCGCAGTTCCAACAGCTCATCTCTCTGGTACTGTATTAGAGCTTGGAGTGGTGATAACACGAATAAGAACACAAGAGCAAACAAAATGAACCGGAGCGCCTTGGTGGCTGCAGAGTCCGAAACAAGCAAATGATGAAAATACACGCAAGAGGAAAAGGAAACCCAAACACCTGAAGATTGTGACACCTCCATGAACCAATTTAAAGTCTCTGCATGGAGCAACACCTTCCTGTCTGCTCAGCTGCTAGCTGCTATTAGCCAACTCATTCCCGTAGATGTTGATACCAGCGATACACACACACACACATAGACACACACACACACATAGACACACACACACAGCTGCATTTTACACTGAAGAAACTGACTTTCAGGCACATCTTGATGAGCATGCAGAGCTCGTCTCCAGGCTTTGATCCCAGCTGTGAGACATCAGAGCGTTGCATGAATAAACCAATAAACAACAGAGAGGGAAAAAGGAGCAAGGCATGACAGCGGTGGAGCGAGGCAGAGCAACAGCACAGAGAGAGAGAGATGAAGCAGTAACTGTTGGCAGAGATGTTGAAGAGGCCTGACATCACTCGTCTGCGCTGCTTTTCAGAGTCCAGACAGCTGGACAGACTGCTTATACAGCAATACCCTTGCTCACCGTCTCACACACACACACACACACAGACACGCACGCACACACACCATGTTCACTCCTTAAAACACCTCTCCATTCCCAGCTTGTCTCCTATGTTTGCCCATCCTCCTCCCCTCCTCCCTTTGTCTCACCTGTCTCAGCAACTCCCTGCTGCTTTCATCCCTCCTCCTCCTCCTGCTCCTCCTCATTTTGAACATCTCTGTCCTGTGTTGTGCAATTATACACTGTTTAAAGTTATTTAATGTTTATTAAATAACTCTCTGTCTGTTAAGTATTGTCTGGTTATGATCAGCTCTTAAGCTGATATCAGGACAATGGTTGAAAGGGATGAATTTGAGCACTAACAATCTTTTAACAGCAAAACCTGCACACACATAGAATAAAGGAGTGACAACTTCTTTTCAAGTTCAAGAATTTAATAACAGAAATAAAATGAAAATCCAGAGAACATCACTATGTAATGCTGTTTATCTGAATTAACACTATATTTCGATCAACAAATACTCTCTACTAGGCTAGTGAAACTTAACTAAACTACTAAGCAAAATGAAGATAAAAAGAAGCTAAGCTAAGGAACTATTTACATGCAAAACAAACAAAAGACAAAACAAAAGTGGTTGATCATAATCAGAATAATTCAGTGAATCCCGTTCACTGCAGATTTGATTCCAAAAAGCATGAAATGGAGCTAAATTAGCTGAACTAATTTAGAAAAACATTTGGCATGTGTTTCAATCCATTCACAATGCAAATCCCAAGTTAATCAGAACATTATTTTTAGTAAATAACATTCTAAAGACTGATTTGCTCAATAAAATGATTACCTTAGGAGCGCTTGAATTTATCAATCCAATGATACCTCCGGGAGCTAGGTGGCGCTGTAGAGATCAGTCGCTAAAATCGGTTACTTTAAAGTTACCAAAACGCCTTTAAATCGACATTAACATTCCATATTAACGCGGGAATAAGGCTCATAGCACTATCGAATGATGGCGGAGCAGAACAATCAAGCTTTATGCTTGGAACGGGCTTTTGTAGAAAAACATGAACCGGAAATTACCGGAAGCTGATAGTATTTTGACTAGCGGACTTTCGGCGCTAACACATAAAAGCTTTGGTTTTATTTTAGTCATAATGAGTGGGCCGGATAATATAAACATTAATGTCCCGTCAATGTATGAAACCCTTGTGGAGATAACATTTGTTATAAACTGGGTGCGATTTGCTGGGGGGGATGGGGAGGATTGATTTACCCCCCCTCTGGTTGTGTTGTCCCCCCCCTCTGGTCATTAATGTTTAATCCCTAGGGGGGATACATTCCTCCCCCCTCTGATCTGAATAAGTACTATTATCAGGGGTTAAAGTTCTCCGGCGCTGCAACGGATTTTCAGCAGTTCAACAGTCTGATGCATATGTGCAAATGTGCAAATGTGCAAATATACGAATGTGGTACGGAGTCCATTTTGTGGCTTCAGCAGTTCCAGCATTTTCTTTGGATTTATGAACCACCAGGTCAGAAAGTTCAGCGGATAGAACATCTGACAACAACTTACCTCGGTAAGTGTGTCTGTCGCTGCTCTTGCAGTTAATTGATGAGTTATTTCCACCTGTGGCCACGTCGCCTGTCAGTGTTTATTCCCTCGCTTCCAGTAATTTAGTTGATAAACGCAGCGACTAACCAGGGATCTCCCCATGATTCACTGTTATGTTTCATTTAAAACTGAAAGAGTAACGCTCTAGCACGGCTAATTTAGCATGACACACTTTTTTGAAAAGAAGAAGAAGAAGGGTCGGAATGTGAAACGATGTCCCGGTTTGACTGGGTCTGATTTGGAAAAAGTAAAAAAAAAATCATAAATATTATTCCACCTGGGCTTTTCTGAAACAAAGAAGGCAGAGCTGCGGTCAGAGCGGCTGTCAGTCAATAAGCAGCAGCTCCACCTCATGAGTAGCTGAACCAGGACACTCGTTAAATAAAAGGACAAGGATTTTGATGCATACAGATTATTAAGGAAACTACGTCAAAAATAAAACAAATAAACTGCAGCTACAACATGGACTGGAGAACGGGTTCTAACTGTGTGAGACCAGAGAAAGGCGATTCTCAGAGAGTTTTTGTAGTTATTTGTTATTTTTACAGGGAGTGGAGTGCGTTGTGAAGCGACATTGTAGAAGCGAGTCGCACCAGAAACATGTGAAAAAGCGTCCTGTGGATCTATGGACTCATTTTACTCCAACCCAAAAACATCTGCCAGACAAACAAGCTACAGCAGCCAAGATTACCTTAAACAATATTTGACTTAATATATAATAAGTTAAATATAATACTTTACTTTTTAAAAATTTAACCTCCCATCCCATGGATTTTCTATACCTGCTTTTCCGTACAGGTGTTACGTCATGCCGTATCTGATTGGAAAACGCGGCTTGACGTAACACAGTGTCGTGGAGGAGCTGTTGGGGACACAGAGTCCATTCTGGACATGTCACTGGGCCAAAATATAACCGTTTTTATAAACTTCAAAAAAGTTAATGCCGTTTTATAAACTCATGAGTTGTGATAATTAATTGGTGAGCAATAACGGGCAAAGCAGAGACTGATTATTGTAATGTGCGATCTGTGTCAAATTAAAATATATGACGTCATCATAGTGTTGGTTATGTGTCCCTCTTTGTCCATGGCTGTTGTTGGCCTTGTATGATCATAGGATTGATTTATATTGAATGTGACAGTGGCGTTAATGTACAGGTGTGAAGAAGATGATGTAATAATGCAAGCTGCTGTCTTTTGAATTAGCTGCAGTTTATGGAGGGTTTTGAAATTGTAAAGTGGAAAGATGAGTGGACTGTGGACCAGTTTGGCAAAAGTGTGAAGGAAGAACTTGCTGGATGCTGCAAATATGAAAGTTAACCAGGTGATGTTATGGATGTGGAAAGTGAAGGAGATTATGCAGAGGGCTGTCCAGGATGGCGCCAAAGCTCTGAAGCTGGAAGAGATACAGGAATTGTCAATGGAACTACCAGATTTGGTTAAAGTGGACTTTGCAGAATAAGCAAATGAGGTTATTAAGGTGGCGTGACGTCCACGGCCCCGGGAATATATGGGCTGACTAGACTCTGAGCTGCAATCTGCACACACAGAGGCAGTTTTCATCATTGCTGGGGATTTTAACCAGGCAAATATGAAAACTGTTCTCCCTCATTTCTAACAACACGTGGATTTTGCTACTCGGGGAGAGAACACTCTAGACTTAGTTTACACAAATATTAAAGGTGCATTCAGAGCAGCCCCCCGCCCCCACCTCGGCTCTTCAGACGAGCTTTCCGTGATGCTAACCCCTGCTTACAGGCCCCTGCTGATCAGAGCTAAACCTACAGCAAGGCAGGTGAGGGTGTGGACTGAGGGAGCAATGGAGGCACTCCAGGACTGTTTTGAGTGCTCTGACTGGAACATGTTCAAAGCTGCAGCAACTTATGAGGACAAGATCGACATTGATGAGTACGCCATGACTGTGTCAGCCTACATCAACAAATGCATTGAGGACGTCAGCACCACCAAGACCATCATCACTCGAGCCAACCAACGACCCTGGATTACTGAGGAGGTCCGTCAAGCGCTAAAAGCGGAATCAGGCTAGCAAAGCGAAAACACAGTCAGAAAATCCAGGAGCTTTTCCAAGACGCCAGCAACACCAGGAGCATGTGGAAAGGCATACGGGCGATCACTGAATACAACACGCCCTCCCCCCGGTGGGTGAAGTTGATGCTGACTTTCTTAACGGACTAAACAACTTCTTTGGGAGGTTTGAGGCACTGAACAGCACTCCAGGAGTGAAAGCTGTTCCCCATCAGGATGAGGAGGTCCTCTGCCTTGACACCGCCGACGTGTGGAAGACTCTGAGGAGAGTCAACCCGCGGAAGGCCCCAGGTCCTGATAACATACCTGGGCGGGTGCTCAAGGAGTGTGCAGGCCAGCTGGCTGGTGTCCTCACAGACATTTTTAACACCTCTCTGGACCAAGCCACAGTGCCTGCATGCTTCAAGTCTGCCTCCATCATTCCGGTGCCAAAGAAACCTCAAGTCACCTGTTTCAATGAATACCGGCCTGTTGCACTGCTCCCATCATGATGAAGTGCTTTGAAAGGCTGGTGAAACAACACATCGTCTCCAGTCTCCCCCCAACACTCGACCCGTTCCAGTTTGCCTACCGACGGAACCGCTCCACTGAGGACGCCATCTCCTCTGCTCTTCATCTGAGCCTGGAACACCTGGAGGAGAAGAACACGCACGTACGGATGCTGTTCCTGGACTTCAGTTCAGCGTTTAACACCATCATCCCACAGCACCTGGTAGGAAAACTAGAACATCTGGGCTTCAGCACACCTCTTCGCAACTGGCTGCTAGACTTCCTCACCAACAGACCTCAGTCAGTCCGGGTCGGACAGAACACCTCTGATGTCATCACCCTCAGCACGGGCTCCCCTCAGGGCTGCGTCCTGAGCCCCCTGCTGTTCACTCTGATGACACATGACAGCGTCCCCAGGTTCACCACCAATCACATCGTGAAGTTTGCAGACGACACAACGGTGGTGGGCCTGATCAGAGACGACAACGACCAGGACTACAGAGAGGAGGTGGAGCAGCTGGTGGGCTGGTGCAGAGACAACAGCCTGATCCTGAACGTGGAGAAGACGAAGGAGATCATCGTCGACTTCAGGAAGAACCGGCCTCACCACGCTCCACTGCTCATCAACAGCTCAGCTGTGGAGGTGGTCAGCAGCACCAAGTTCCTGGGGGTGCACATCACGGACAACCTCACCTGGTCTGTGAACACCACGTCACTGGTGAAGAGGGCACAGAAACGACTGTACTTCCCGCGGAGGATGAGGAGAGCCCACCTGCCCCCGCCCATCCTCACGACTTTCTACAGAAGCACCATAGAGAGCATTCTGACCAGCTGTCTCTCTGTGTGGTGTGGAGGCTGCAGTGCCTCCGACTGGAAGAACGTGAGGAGAGGGGTGAGGACAGCAGAAGGGATCATCGGGGCTCCTCTTCCCTCCATCAAGGACATCTCATCTCAGCGCTGTGTGTCCCGAGCCCGTAACATCATCAGGGACCCCTCACACCCCCACCATGGACTGTTCTCCCTGCTGCCTTCTGGGAAGAGGTTCCGCAGCATCCGCTGCAGGTCCACCAGGTTCTGCAAAAGCTTTTTCCCTGTTGCCATCAGACTGTTGAACTGCTGGAACTGCTGAAGCCACAAAATGGACTCTGTACCACATTCGTATATTTGCACATTTGCACATATGCATCAGACTGTTGAACTGCTGAAGCCACAAAATAGAGGACTCTGTACCACATTCGTATATTTGCACGGTTTTAATAATACTCACCTGTACACTGTGATCGCACACTTTCTATTTCTCCTGCATTGTTTACATTGTTTACATCTCAATTGTTTACTGTTAAGTCACTGCTGCACTTTATCCTGTAATTTACTGCAATTTACTGTAATTTTTCAAGCTGTATGCAAACAAAATTTTGTTCTGTACGCACTGTGCATACAAAATGACAAATAAAGTTGTCTAAGTCTGTTAGCCCTTTGTTTTAAAGCAACCATGGGTAACGCATCACGTAAAAACATTTCCCAATAAACCATTTAACCTGTCCCTTTGGGTCTCTCTGTCCAACCTGTCGGTGCCTCGTGTGAGTTCAGTCCACTTTGGCCATCCAAGGAAGGAGCACTGAAATGCAGGAAAAGTTGTTGGTCTGTTCAACAGCGGACTAGCGTGCAGCTCTGCAGCCTAGCAACATGTGGTCAGGATCTGAGGCCTGGGCTCTGCGACGTCCTCCGAACCGGTTGCAGCCACGATTTCAGCAGATTTTCCCCTCAGCATGGGTGCTGTTTTGGCTTTCCAGCTCCGTATGGAGTCTGCTTTCCAGTAAATGCTGGGAAGAAATACACAAAACTGTTTTGGCTTTCTGTACTTCGTGGCTGGTTTGCGCAGAAGTCAGAGTGCAACTTAGCTTCGATCTGGGTGATGAATCTCCAGGGGAATGAGAATTCCCCTCTGTTCACTCCATCGAAGCAGGCAGATGAGTTTCACAGCACTTTCTGTGTAGCTTGTGGGCTTTTGGGCCGTGAGGCATCATAGTTGCTGAGGAAGGAGACCAGGTGGCTCACTAGCCCCCCTCTCCTCAGGAGCCCCAGGAGAAAAGCTAGCCGTCGTCTCTGGCCAGGGGTAGACTGGAGAAGTGAGCCTGGTCAGGAGTGCTCTGACCTTCTGTCTGTGGGGGGAGTGGTTTGGTTTTATAGCAGCAGGGAACCCCTGCTGAGAGGCAGATCCTTTGTGGCTGTGGGGAAAACTGCAAGACTGGGGGGTTGTCCTGTGGGAGCAAGCTTTTGCACTGATCGCACCCTGCAGAGAGGCTGTCTCTCTGAAAGTGTGAAAATCTTTTGCTCACAAACCCCTTTTGAGTTGTCCTCCGGTCAACATAATTCAATCTGACTTCATTTTTTTTATCATGGCTTTAATATGGCACAACACCTGGGTGAGAAGGGTCCTGGCGAGCTGCAGCGTTCCTGGAGGAGCGGGACGGAAACACATTCCCTCACATATGAACATTTGAGCGTAACGGGTTTTCACACCAGAGGCTCTTTCCACAACATGCAGATCTGTAGAAAGTTTGCCCAAGGGCACATCAACATGTGGTTGGTATAAGCTGGAATCAAACCGACAATCTTCTGACAGCTACAGGGGTTGGACAATGAAACTGAAACACCTCTCATTTTAGTGTGGGAGGTTTCATGGCTAAATGGGACCAGCCTGGTGGCCAATCTTCATTAATTGCACATTGAACCAATAAGAGCAGAGTGTGAAGGTCCAATTAGCAGGGTAAGAGCACATATTTGCTCAAAATATTGCAATGTACACAACATTATGGGTGACATACCAGAGTTCAAAAGAGGACAAATTGTTGGTGCACGTCTTGCTGGCGCATCTGTGACCAAGACAGCAAGTCTTTGTGATGTATCAAGAGCCACGGTATCCAGGGTAATGTCAGCATACCACCAAGAAGGACGAACCACATCCAACAGGATTAATTGTGGATGCAAGAGGAAGCTGTCTGAAAGGGATGTTCGGGTTCTAACCCGGATTGTATCCAAAAAACATAAAACCACGGCTCCCCAAATCACGGCAGAAATAAACGTGCACCTCAACTCTCCTGTTTCCACCAAAACTGTCCGTCGGGAGCTCCACAGGGTCAATATCCACGGCTGGGCTGCTATAGCCAAACCTTTGGTCACTCGTGCCAATGCCAAACGTCGGTTTCAATGGTGCAAGGAGCACAAATCTTGGGCTGTGGACAATTTGAAACATGTATTGTTCTCTGATGAGTCCACCTTTACTGTTTTCTCCACATCCGGGAGAGTTACGGTGTGGAGAAGCCCCAAAGAAGCGTACCACCCAGACTGTTGCATGCCCAGAGTGAAGCATGGGGGTGGATCAGTGATGGTTTGGGCTGCCATATCATGGCATTCCCTTGGCCCCATACTTGTGCTAGATGGGCGTGTCACTGCCAAGGACTACCGAACCATTCTGGAGGACCATGTGCATCCAATGGTTCAAACATTGTATCCTGAAGGAGGTGCCGTGTATCAGGATGACAATGCACCAATACACACAGCAAGACTGGTGAAAGATTGGTTTGATGAACATGAAAGTGAAGTTGAACATCTCCCATGGCCTGCACAGTCACCAGATCTAAATATTATTGAGCCACTTTGGGGTGTTTTGGAGGAGCGAGTCAGGAAACATTTTCCTCCACCAGCATCACGTCACTATCCTGCAAGAAGAATGGCTTAAAATCCCTCTGACCACTGTGCAGGACTTGTATATGTCATTCCCAAGACGAATTGACGCTGTATTGGCCGCAAAAGGAGGCCCTACACCATACTAATAAATTATTGTGGTCTAAAACCAGGTGTTTCAGTTTTTTTGTCCAACCCCTGTAGATGTCTAGTTCTTCCATTAATCATTTATTTATTTGTATGTTGATTCATTTCCAGGACTTTTATTTATTCATATTTATTTAAAGGGGCCGTCACATATTCTGACCATGAACAGAACACCATCATCTCCAAATAAAACCGTATCTGCCGAGCATTCGTCTTGATAGTGTTCACCGGGTCCTTTTTGGGCCTGAACAGAACTTTGTACCGATCAGCAGATTGTTTCCTGATTCTCAGGAAACTTAAATCTTAAAACTTCCCTTTTTGACAAAGCTTCTAGTCAGAGTGGCTCATGTTACCCTGAGCTACCTCTATAGTTATGCTGCTATAGGCTTAGGCTGCTGGAGGACATCAGGGTCTATTTCTCTCTCTCTACTGATTTCTACTGTTCTCCAGTTTTGCATTGCATTGAAATGACTGTTGTCATTTCAGCTTATAACTTTTTGTTCTCTCTCTTTTTCTTCATAGTAGGTACAACCTGGTCTGACGTTCTGTTAGCTGTGACATCATCCAGGGAAGACATATCATCCACTATTACCATCTAATGTAGAACAGATTACTGGATCAATGTGTGCTTCTGTGCTTGTTTGTCTGTCTTGTTGTGTCTCTGCTCTGTCTTCTGTAACCCCCAGTGGGTCGAGGCAGATGACCGTTCATACTGAGCCCGGTTCTGGTTCTGGTGGAGGTTTTCCTTCCCGTTAATGGGTGGTTTTTCTTTCCACTGTCGCTTCATGCTTGCTCAGTATGAGGGATTGCTGCAAAGCCATGGACAATGCAGACGACTCTCCCTGTGGCTCTACGCTTCTCCAGGAGTGAATGCTGCTTGTCGGGACTTTGAAGCAATCAACTGGTTCCCTTATATAGGAAATTTTTGACCAATCTGTATAATCTGATTGAACTTAACTTTGTAAAGTGCCTCGAGATGACATGTTTCATGAATTGGCGCTATATAAATAAAATTGAATTGAACTGAATTGAAAGTAATTAGCCATAAAATAAGCCCTGTTGGTGTTGGAGCGGCTCTCTGTGTGAAACGGAAGAACTGTCGTTCAGCTCTGCTGGGTTCTGTTCTGGCTCAGTCCCAGACAGCAGAACCCTGTCTCCAAAGCAGACTGGGGAAAAGAAAATGATATTTTTTCTGATCTGGTTATCCACGTTTATGGCGAAGAGATTCATTTCCCCAAAGCTTTAGGTCAAAGTTTAATTCATCTTCAACCTGCTGCATGAGTCCAAGCAGAAAAGCTCCTTTTAAAGCTCCTTCCCTCCAGATAGAGCTTACAGCTGAACCTCGACTCCTTGCTATATTTTTCACAAACGGTAAATGTACAGATAGTAGTATCATCAGTGAGAGGGTCGAAGGTTTAGGGTTGAGGCAGAGTTGCAAGGTGGTGGTAGATCCCAGAATGGGGAGAAAGGTTGATGGAGGACGTCACAAATATTGGCAGATGCTGAGTCTTCTACATGCTCCCCAAAGAGATCTTTCATCCTTCGTCAGGTCAGGGGTGCGGCAGCCAGAGCAGGAACCAAGCAGCCTGAAACGGAAAAGAAACTCCTTAAAGGAAAAATGTGATTTCATCAGTGTTGGTGCTGAGGTCTGTGGCTCAACATTCAACGGGAAAACGAAAGCGTCTGATGTCCAAGAACAGGAACACCAGGGGAATCGTTAGCAGGAGTTTATGGAGGGCAGGGTTACTGTGACCTGTGGGGAGAAACCCTGCTACTGGTCTGGCCCGGTCTGTTTAATTTCTGGGAAACCTTGGTACCGTTTCCTTCAACCATCAGAGAAGAAACGCCTTTGTCATGTCTATGTAAATGTGACTCTGAAGAACGCAATGACTGACGAAAAGGTAGATTTTAAAAGATTTATTGTATGGTTGGAGATGGATGGTTCTTTCTGAGGTTTGAAGGTCTCACGGGTTCTGCCAGAAAGATGGAGAAGGTGGTGAACAACTTGAGCTTGGTTATTGTGAAGATGAGACTTGGTCGGGAACTCACTTAGGCGGTAGCTTGGGTTTGGTGCAGAGGAGAGGTACTGAGCATACGTCCGGGTTGTCGGTGCAAGTCCTGGTTCCTTCTCGGTGTTGTGGCTGGCTGGAGGGTGGACAGGCAGGTGAGCGCAGGCAGGAGAGCAAACAGGGTTCCGTGGGTTCTGTTCAGTTCTTGTGGACTGATCCAGAATGGCTTCTGACAATGTGACGAGGTTTCCAGGCTGAGGTCAGATGAACGGGTTTCTGGAGCAAGGAGGCAACAAGAACAAGGTTAGTAACTGGTTTCAGGATATCACAAGAGAACATAGGGTAGGTCTGTACCACGCAAGAGCGCAAACGAACTGACGCCCTCCACCTGGTTCCAGCTCCTTATAAAGGGTGGCAATCAGCTCTGATGAAACACACCTGCCCGTCCAACCCTACAGAGAAGAGAGAGCAAGGAAAACAGGCCTGCACCTAGACCACAGAGTATGACAGCACCCCCCCCTTAACGGACGCCCCCTGGCGGCCGTCCGCTAGATGAGGCTTCAAAGTCAGAAATGAGAGTGGGGTCTAAAATAAAAGAACGGGGAACCCAAGAACGTTCCTCGGGACCATACCCCTTCCAATCTACCAGATACTGGTACCCGCGACCCCGGTGTCTGGAGGCCAGAATCTTGTTGACGGTGAAGGCAGGATGGCCATCCACGACCCAGGCGGGTGGAGGGGGTCTGGCAGGTGGGCTTAACTGACTGGAGATGACAAGTTTGATCTGGGACACATGAAAAGTAGGGTGGACTCGGTGATGTGGAGGGAGTCTGAGGCGGACAGCTGTGGGACTGATGATGCGTTCGATTTTGAATGGGCCGAGGAATCTGGGGCCCATCTTCCGGGAGGAGGCTTTTAATGGAAAATCCTTAGCAGAAAGCCATACTTCTTGTCCGGGGTTGTAAGTGGGTGCAGGAATACGTTTACGGTCGGCGATGATCTTGTTTTGGGTGGAGGTGCGCTCAAGGGCTGCTCTGGTCTGATCCCATACCTTTCGGCAACGGAGGAGACTGACGGGAGGATGGTTTCAGGGAATGAAGCGGGAAGGAGAGATGGTTGAAATCCGAGTGAGGCTTCAAATGGAGAGATTCCGGTAGCAGAGGAGATATGAGCGTTGTGGGAATACTCTACCCAGGCTAACTGTTGGCTCCATGTGCGGGGATTCTGTGAGCAGAGACAGCGGAGGGTGTTTTACAGCTCTTGGTTGAGCCGCTCGCACTGTCCATTGGATTGGGGATGGTAACCAGAAGATAGGGAGGCCTTAGCGCCCAAACTGCTGCAGAAATCGTGCCAGACCCGGGAGATGAACTGTGGACCCCGATCTTACACGATATCTGTGGGGAGACCATGGAGCCTGAAGACGTGGTGGAATAGTAGCCGGGCTGTCTGATGGGCTGACGGGAGTTGAGATAGGGCAACCAGATGGCAAGCCTTGGAGAACCTGTCGATGATAGAAAGGATAACTGTCTTGTGGTTGGACGGAGGAAGGCCGGTTACAAAATCTAGGGCTACATGGGACCAGGGGCGACTGGGTCTAGGCAGGGGCTGGAGCAGACCGGCAGGTGGTCTATTAGAGGTCTTATTCTTGGCACATGTCGCACAGGCCGATACAAATTCCGACACGTCCCTATTAAGGGACGGCCACCAAAAATACCTTCTGATGAAGGCGATGGTTCAGCTAGAACCGGGATGACCCGAGAATCGGGAGGAGTGACCCCAGCGGATAACTTGGGAACGTACGGAGGTGGGTACAAATGTTCTACACGGAGGTCCACCTCCGGGGTCTGGTTCTCTTTCATGGGCCCGTTTTATCAGCTTTTCGATGTCCCAGGTGATGGAACCTACAACGCAGGATTCGGGGATGATGGGCTCAGGTTCTTCGGTTTCCTCAGAGGTCGTAAACAGACGGGACAGAGCATCAGGCTTGGTGTTCTTGGATCCAGGACGGTAGGTGATGGTAAAGTTGAAGCGAGAGAAAAATAGTGACCAGCGACTTTGACGGGAGTTTAATCGTTTGGCAGACTGGATGTATGCCAAGTTCTTGTGGTCGGTCCAGATGATTATGGGCTGTTCAGTTCCCTCCAACCAATGACGCCATTCTTCTAGTGCTTGTTTTATGGCCAGAAGTTCCCGGTCTCCCACGTCGTAATTTCTTTCTGTAGGTGAGAAGCGTCTGGAAAAGAATGCACAGGGGTGGAGTTTGTGGTCAGAGGCGGACATCTGAGATAAGACTGCCCCAACTCCAGAATCTGAGGCATCTACTTCTAGGGTGAATTGGGCAGTGGGGTCAGGATACGTGAGGATAGGGGCTTGAGAAAACCTTTCCTTGAGTTGCCTGAATGCCTGGTCAGCTTCGGTTGACCACTGGAAACTCCTCTTCATAGAAGTGAGGGCGGTGAGAGGTGAGGCGATGACGCTGTAGTCCTTTATGAAGACTCGGTAGAAGTTTGCGAATCCCAGGAAGCGCTGGAGCTGTTTACGATTCTCCGGAGTGGGCCAGTTGACCACTGCCTCGACCTTGTTGGGATCAGTCTTCACCTGTCCACCCTCAAAAATGAAACCAAGGAAACTGATTGTCTTCTGATGAAACTCACATTTCTCGCCTTTCACGAAGAGACGGTTCTCCAGGAGGCGCTGAAGGACTTGGCGAACGTGTTGCTGATGCTGCCGGGGGTCTTGGGAGAAAATCAGGATGTCATCCAAATAAACGAAAACAAATTGATTAATAAAGTCTCTCAGGACGTCATTTATAAGTGCCTGAAAAACGGCAGGAGCATTAGTCAGCCCGAATGGCATGACTAAATACTCAAAATGACCAATGGGGGTCTTGAAGGCAGTCTTCCATTCGTCTCCTTCTCTAATCCTGACCAAGTGATAAGCGCTGCGGAGATCTAATTTAGTAAAAACGGGGGCTCCCCGAACCGTATCAAAAGCCGATGCCAGGAGGGGCAGAGAATATTTATTCTTAATAGTAATCTGGTTAAGACCTCGGTAATCTATGCAAGGCCACAAAGATTTGTCTTTCTTCTCCACAAAAAAGAAACCAGCGCCGAGAGGTGAGGAAGAAGGTCGGATTAAGCCAGCCTTCAAAGAGTCATTAATGTAGCCCTCCATAGCATTTCGTTCAGACTGAGATAATTTGTAAAGACGAGCAGACGGCAGAGGAGCCCCGGGAAGAAGTTCTATGGAGCAGTCATAGGGACGGTGGGGCGGAAGGCTAAGAGCCAAATCCTTGCTAAACACCCGTTGAAGGTCGTGATACTGAGGTGGTATGTTAGAAAGGTCGGTGGTTTCCTTAGGGGTAACTGAACTGATCGGAGACTGAGGGATGGCTGAGTGGAGACAGGTAGCCAAACAACTGGAGCTCCAGGCTTCTATACGGGAGTCTCTCCAATTTATTTGGGGATTGTGAGCTACTAGCCAGGGATAACCTAATACGACCGGGGAGTGTCTGGTGGGAAAAACAAAAAAAGATATGGACTCGTGATGATTGCCGGAGGTAATAAGTTGCAAAGGGAGTGTCTGCTGGGTTATGGTGGCTAAGGGACTGCCAACTAAAGGCCCATTCATACCTCACGTAAAAGACGGATACGGATACGTGTGGAGTGTTTCATACGTTCTAACCGTCGATTTCGTCCGTACTTTGACACGAAAATTGGGAGCTTACGCTTACGGACGCAACGGATCAATACGGAGCAATACTACCGGAAATGGTGGGGGCGCTATTGAGTTTGTAGTACAAAATGTCAACAAAACCACGAATAAGGTTGTAATTCTGGGTTTTAAACCATGGCGGGATTCGAGGAACAACTTGCGGAGCTTGTCCGCAACTACCCACACATATGATGTGTCGTGTCCGGGGCACAGGGACAAACAAAAAGTTTACTTAAGGAGCAAATACAACAAAATCACGTCTTGGACCGTTGCCATGTTTGATCAGTGACGAATCATTGGCGCCCAGCACTGCCACCTAGAGGACATATTGGTTATTGCGCACCTCAACGGACGGAGGTATGAAGGAGTCAACGGATAGAACGTACGGACAGAAATACGGACGTGCAGGCCAAACGTAGGGTATGAATGGGCCTTTAGGCGGAAACGGAGATAGGTGTAGGTAAGTCACGGACCGGAATCCGTAACTTCTCTACTAAAACTGGGTCTAAGAGGTTTTGTTCGGAACCGGAATCTACGAGGGTGGTGACTGGGTGTTGAGCGTCAGGTAAGCTAATAACTGTAACGAGAATCTAGGACCGGGGTCTTTAGAACACGCGCCCACCAGTATCCCCTGAACTACTGGCGGGGCAAATCTTTTGGCCGAACCGGGCAATTTAAACGAAAATGCCCCGCAGCCCCACAATACATACATAATTTGCTCGGGACACGTTGGTCCCTTTGCTCAGTGGTAAGGTGAGCACGTCCAATTTGCATGGGTTCTTCGATTGGAGGAGTTTCAGGAAGAACTAATCGGGGTTGGTGTGACGTGTACGGAACCGGTGTGCTGGAGCGTTGAGTCAATGGTCGAACTTGGCTCCGCCTCTCACGAACTCTCTCCCAGAGCCGCTCGTCTATCCGAATAGCGAGCTCGATTAGCTCCTTCATGCTATCCGCCTTGTCACGGGTAGCTAGCTCATCTTTTAAGCTGTCGGACAGAGCATTAACAAACACTGTTTTTAAAGCTCGGTCGTCCCAGCCGGCTGAAGCAGCAAGGGTGCGGAAGTCGACACTGAAGTCAGCGACCAACTGGCTTCCTTGTTTCAGTGCCCACAACCTCTTGCCTGCTTCCTCCTCGCTTAACGCGGAGGAAAATGTTCTTTTGAACTGGGTAAGAAAATCGGCATAACTATAATTATGAATGGTTGTCTTGTCAATAAAAGAATCGGCCCATTTAAGAGCACGATCCCTCAGAAGACCAATGATGTGGGAGATCTTGTGAGCATCGTCCGGAAATGACTGTGGAGCGCGACTAAAAACCAAAGAACATTGTAACAAAAACCCTCTGGACTTACTCAGGTCTCCAGAAAACGGTTCGGGAATAGGAATAGACACCCCAACTCTGGGCACGGATGAAGGGGCTGTAACCACCGGAGGACTCGAGGCAGGAGGAGGAGCAGAGGTAGGTAGACAAGGATTTAACAAAGCTTTCATGCCCTGTAGTTCGTGGGTCAGAGTATTCATGGTTTGCATGACCTGAGACTGCTGCTGTATCATTGTTTGGATTAGGTTCTCATGTTGGCCAAGTAATAAGTCCTGATGGGTGACGGCATTCAGTAATTGCGTTCCAGAGTCAGCTTGGTCAGTTCGTTCTGTCATATTTGTGTAAATGTGACTCTGAAGAACGCAATGACTGACGAAAAGGTAGATTTTAAAAGGTTTATTGTATGGTTGGAGATGGATGGTTCTTTCTGAGGTTTGAAGGTCTCACGGGTTCTGCCAGAAAGATGGAGAAGGTGGTGAACAACTTGAGCTTGGTTATTGTGAAGATGAGACTTGGTCGGGAACTCACTTAGGCGGTAGCTTGGGTTTGGTGCAGAGGAGAGGTACTGAGCATACGTCCGGGTTGTCGGTGCAAGTCCTGGTTCCTTCTCGGTGTTGTGGCTGGCTGGAGGGTGGACAGGCAGGTGAGCGCAGGCAGGAGAGCAAACAGGGTTCCGTGGGTTCTGTTCGGTTCTTGTGGACTGATCCAGAATGGCTTCTGACAATGTGACGAGGTTTCCAGGCTGAGGTCAGATGAACGGGTTTCTGGAGCAAGGAGGCAACAAGAACAAGGTTAGTAACTGGTTTCAGGAAATCACGAGAGAACATAGGGTAGGTCTGTACCACGCAAGAGCGCAAACGAACTGACGCCCTCCTCCTGGTTCCAGCTCCTTATAAAGGGTGGCAATCAGCTCTGATGAAACACACCTGCCCGTCCAACCCTGCAGAGAAGAGAGAGCAAGGAAAACAGGCCTGCACCTAGACCACAGAGTATGACAGCACCCCCCCCTTAACGGACGCCCCCTGGCGTCCGTTAAGGGGGGGGTGCTGTCAATAAACTCTTTCTCTTTAGAGCGTGAAAAATGAATAATCATGCGTCGTTTCACTGGATCAACATCAAATCATTGTCGTTGGATGTTGCCGAACTGTGGATTTGGTTGTTCTATCAGTAAAAACCTTTAAATAACAAATGTAAAGAAAGATGCAATAAGTTTAAAAGCAAAATGTTAAAGACCAAAGCCTGTAGGCAGCAGGGTTGGCTTTTAACTCTCACATCAAGGTAAATAGGGGTTAGTTATAAGACGTTAGTATAGTTATAAGCTCCACAGCGTTATTTTGCAGCGATTTGTGTACATCATGTCTAATAAAAGCAACAAACAAGCGCTGGTTACCACTACACGTTTTAAATTAACATTGAGAAGAAGATTATTCCACACATACAGGATCTTTGTCTCTTTCTAATATTTTTAAAACATACGTTTTACGCCAGGTTTATACCTCGTTTCTTAAATATCAAACCACAGGACAGAGGTTATGGTTCTCCTCCATGATCAGTCCACTGTTGATTTCTACTAAATATTGGAATAGTAAGGCCTGCAGTTTAATAAATATTATCTTTGGTGTTATGAACTGGACAATAATAACTCTAACAGTTCTATTGTGTAGCAGCTATTATACGTAATACACCAAACTGCCACGCAGTCCCGTATGGGTCTCTTAGGAAGCAGAAGAACATGTATAGCCTCATGTTCTGGGCCGTCCTCGGTTATGATAAATATTGGAACGGTTCTGGAGGTTTTACTGCTGACGTGGTTTTATGGGTTAGGCTTAAATGATTCATAGTGATTAGCAACAGCAGAAAAGGGTCATGTGGAGGAGCTGTGGTGATTTTCTGTTTTATCTTTATATTCTTTCACAGATTTACTCTCAATCCATAATCCAGGACACAGCTGTGTCTTACTTTGTGTTTTAAAATAAATATTTACCGCGTTTCATTTTTTAACTGTAAAGCAGCATGTGTTAGTGAAGCTCTGAGAGAAACTGCCTCGCCAGGCCAGAGCTTGTTTGGAAGTAGTTATGGCCTCCAGATGGCAGACAGAGTTAAATAAAGAGATAAAGGAAGATGGTTAAACCTCAGAATAGCTGGTCCAGGTTTTAGGATCCAGCATTTACCTACCTGTGCTTTGATGGAAGGGGAGCGTGGCCAGATTGAGCCTCACAGAAGAAGATGGGATGACAGATAAAAACAGAAACAAAGGCAGAGCAAGGATTTGGGAATAAATTAGAAAAGCGATGCTGAAATGCTTTTATCTTCCATGCTGCTTCTTATATTTAACCCGCCTGCTTCCAGTGTGTGTGACAGCACGCTACATTTGCTTTATCTTTTGTAGGTTAGCAAAGCAAAACACCCTGCTTCACCCCCTGCTGATGGCGCCGTTAGCCTCAGTACACAGATTTAAACGCTGATGCAACCACACATCAAGACTCCTTTGTTCCCCTGCAGCAGCTTCTGAATGCTGACAAAGACACGGCGAGGAGAGAGGAGGTCAGAGAGGAGGAGAAAAAAGAGGAGCAAAAAAAAAAAACAGTGATGCATAAATTCCTCATGCGTCTGAAAGTTATCTCCAGTGTGAGCAGCAGCTAATTGATGCCCTGATAGTAAGAGCCGTAAATACAGCGTGACAACACAGACTTATATCTGATGCTGTGAAACTGGTCCCAGCATGGAGGCTTCAGATTAACCATCCAGTAAAGCTATTTCTATTCTCTTTTATTCTAAACTGGGCCTGCGCTAAATGTCCACTTCAACCATGGGACTGACATGAACATGGATTTCTCAGTGCACGGATATAAACGTTAAAATCAGGAATAAAATCGATGAACAAACAGGTTATGGTACATTTCAGGCAGTTCAGATTATATTGCAGCACATTTGGGCCGTTAATGAAGACACAACCAGCAGAGAGGCAGACATGACGGATGAAAGAACCGACCGAGGAAAATTCAGGACACCAGAACCAGAGCAAGAACTACAGAACTAAACACTGATCCAGTAACGGCCCAAAGAAACCAGAGAGTTTAACTACTGAAGACATGAGGCCCGTTTACACTACACTTTTTTAACCGAGCCGAGACCAGTCCGAGCTTGGTAACCGAGATAACTCTTGTGTGTAAACGGTCAGCAGACTGAACCAGACCGCGCTAACCATAACCGGACCGCGCTAACTGCAGACCAGTTCCTGAGGAGGTCTCGGCCTGGTTCTATTTTATCCCGGTTTCTGATAACGAAGAGCGCATGAGCAGACGGCATCATGCCCTTACAGTCAGCTGACTGTCAGCGGGTTTTCTGGCGTGTCTGGCTGCACGTCCCGATTCACACTCCATTCAGACAAATTTCAGACATTCATAATAATACTAGCTTCCTTACCGTGCCACACGGTTTCCAGTGATGACTCTGCTTAGCAGCGCAATGAACCTCAGCGTCTGTCGTTGTTTCCTGCATCTGTTAATCCTTATTAGACGTTCGTTTGTCTCATCCACTTCCCAAAAAGCCAACTTTCTCAAGTAAATTCACCAATGGTTGCCTTCTTCCCCTGACTCTCTGCAAACACCGAAATATCACAATATCAAGCATAACTTCCTGAATGTTACGGGCGCAGCTGTGTGTGTTTTGCTGCTTCCGCCTTCAATCCCAGAGAGCGGTAGTACCGCAGATCGCCACTAGGGGGCGAGGAGCAACCAAGGAACCGAGATAGCGTTGTGTGTAAACGGTCGTCAGAAACGAGGCTCGGCCTGGTAACTGGACCAAGCTCGGACTGGTCTCGGCATGGCTCGGTTTTTTAGGTGTAGTGTAAACGGGCCTATGGAGACCAGGTGAGGTTCTGTCATCAGAATGAACGGCTGCTGAATGTGTCTATGGGGGGGGCACAGGCACAATAAAAGGTCTCTGCTGTGAGCTGGACCACACCTGGTTCTGCTGAGTCGTCTTTCGTGATTTCAGAAATGTAGAAGCACAAGAACCACGACTCAGCTCTAAATATCAAAATACAGGAAGCAGAATGCAGAGTGGTCGTTACTCCCTGCTGGTCTCAGCGTTTTGATGATGTAATGATGATGTAATGATTTCAGCTCGCTCACGTTGGTCATATTTGGCCTCGTACTGCAGCTCAGCATCACCTCTACCCAGGTGATCCAGTCAGAAAGGCTCCCTGGACACGACAACGCACTCACCGTCAGCCTTTAACCAAACAGCACCAACTGGGACCAGAACCAGAACTGCTGCTTTCACCATGTCATCAGCAGGTTTAACATTTTCTCTCTTTTGACTCCATCTCTGCCATGGCTGAAGAAGAGGAAAGGTGGTTCTGCTGGGCTTAACATGTAGTCACCACTGCTGCTGACTACACACATTTTCATATCCTGCAACACTGACGGCTGATGTTGTGGCGCCGAGCTCATTTCAGCCTCCTTACTGTGGTTTAATAGCAGCGATGAGCTCTGATGACATGTTTTCAGTCAGCGTCACGCAGAAAACCGTCACTGATCATCTGATTTGCCTCAGCTGACTGATGGAGGCGCTGCTAATGAGGAGGTTTGCAGCTTTCAGAAATACAAACATGCCATGGTCTGTTTGACACACATTCACATGTTGTCTGATGGAGCGAGAGCAGCATCACATTTATTAAAAGTATCTGTGACAATCGACGGTGAAGAATGATCTCTCCAACCTGTCCCTCATCCTCTTCTTCTCAGGATCACTCGGATATCCAGGAACGCCGAGGAGGAACAGAAATCACAGGACGAACGTTGTGGAACAGCAAGGCCTGACGTGACCCTCAGATTCTTCCAGAAAGCATCTTCTCTGCATCTCTGCTGCTTGGAGGAAACCTGAGATGATGGAAGGAGGGCCTGACTACAGGCAGGAAGTGGGCAGCCATGTTGATGGAAACTCAGGGAAACGTATGGGAGAAACATGCATCCTAAGGAGCAGCTGAGGGACATGAAGATGCTTCCAGGACTCCTTTCAATGATGTTGTTTTGGACATCTATTAGTAGGAAGAGACCTTGGGACAGAACCAGAACTCTCTGCAGAAGTGATATCTCAGAGGAGGAAGTATGGGATCTGAAGCTTTACCTCCTCCCATCCGGTCTCAGAGAAGCTTTAGAGCACAGATGGATGCAATCATCTGTGGTGTTTTGATCTTGAGCTCAGCTGTTATGTCCAGGTAAAGTTTTCTGGTATTTCTGACTTGATGTGTTCCCTTTGGGTCGGCTCAGTCCTGTTCTGTGTTCACTCTACCTGCTGGTTTCCGACTCGGCTGCTCGCGTGGTTTGTGCTGTCTGGTGTCCATGGTTCAGGTTAAGATCTGTGCTATTAAAGTCTTCTTAAAGTATTTCTGATTCTGATTCTGATACTGTTTGCTTGTTTCTGGGTTCTGGTCCCAGTTCAGTCCTGTTGTCTAGCCTGTTTTTCAGCTGCTGGACAACCTTGATCTGCAGTTGATTTTCTGCTGAGACTTTTAACAGAAACTCTGCTCTGATGTCCTTGTGTTCGCTCACATTTTAAATCACAGATGACCTGAGTTTGTTCCATGTGTTCCAGTAGTAAAACACAGCTTGTCCCAGAAAGAGGTCAAGCTGATGAATGACCGCCGTCCCAGCACTGAAGGCCTGAAGCAATCTGTCCTCATCAGCAAACAGCCTCACTGTCTAGGTTTGTCTTCCTGTTTGCATGGATAAGCTGCAGGTTTCATGGATGCATGAGGAATGTGACCCTGTAGACAGGTCTCTTAGCTGAGGCCAGCAAATCACACCCATTGATCATTGCAACAAGTAGGTCATGGTGAAGTTGCTGAAAGGAGAAGGTTGCTGAAGACCCCTTCTTGTGAAAACCCTCGCTCTGATGACACCGGGGTCTGATGAGGGGGCTTGATCTGAGGCAGGATAACTGGAGCTGAACTAGTTTATTGTTGTTGTTTCTTCCTTTCACTTTTGTTTCTTAATGAGAATATGTTTTAGTCTTAATTCATTCCTGTATCTGCAGAAGTTGGATAGCCCTGACACTGACGGAGTACGCACAGACAACACGTTCTCACTGGTCTTACATTGATGCTTGGTTAGGTTCCCTCGGCGTCACGAGTTGACGTACGGCGGACGTCCTTCTCGTCATTATTTGACGTGTAGGGTGCCCTGGTAGAAGATTATAGCAACCCAGCATTAAACATTAAACATTTAAGCAAAACAACTGCGTTTACATGTATTTTAGACATTTCTAACAAGAAGTATGCATATTATTTTATAATCTTCAACCAGGGAAGGTAGACAATCTTTTATTCTTTAGTTTAGCCAAATATTTTAATGCGTTCTGTCTTCACTGCATTTTTGCACCATTATTATTTTGAACTTTTCAAATTAATGCCTTTTTTGCACCATTATCTTTGCACTATAAACATGGTTGAACATTCTTCTGCACACTTTTTTTTAAACTGTTTTTTTCCTGCACTTTATCACTGCTGCGATCTATATTGTAATGTTATTTTTTTTCAATTGCAATCTCATTACATTGTCGTAAGCTGTATGCAACAAAATTTCGTTTTGTATGCACTCTGTAGATACAAAATGACAATAAAGTTTGTCTAAGTCTAAGAAAAACGAGAGGATGTGACGTTTCCTACCTACATAAACGAGTAACTCCGAGATTCTGGTCCACAACAAACAACTTTTAAGCAAACCATCTGCAGTTATGTGCATTTCCATCCATCCATCCATCCGTCTTCTTCCTCTTATCCGGGGTCGGGTCGCGGGGGTAGCAGCTTCAGTAGGGAGGCCCAGACGTCCCTCTCCCAGCCTCTTGGGCCAGCTCCTCCGGGGGAATCCCAAGGCGTCCCAGCAGAGAGACATAGTCTCTCCAGCGTGTCCTGGGTCTTCCCCTGGGTCTCCTCCCTATGTGCATTCCGATTACATCTATAATTTATGCATGATATATTTATAATCTGCATTCAGCGGATTCCCTGAGCGTCAACTTGTCACACTGAGGGAACCTGACCAAGCGTCGATACATGACGAGTAGGGAGTGAGACTGTGTCGGCACAGAAGCCATCAGCTGTAGGCTGTAGAAGTTGTTGCTGATTCTGTTTTTTGTACAAAGTCTGTGCTTAAGTGTGTCATGATCAACCCAGTCTCTCTGAAAAAATGGGTAATAGCCACGTTGCACCACAAGGGGACAGAGGTGGGGATCCGACTCCAGGAAACTAAAAACCCCTGCCTGGTTTTCCTTCATCCTGCCACTTAACCAGGTGATTTTAGTCCATGGCTCCATAGGAATAGACCCCTTGCATCTGACGTCACAGTCACGTGATCGGGGGTGCGCGCCTCCATCTTGGTGGGCACGCTAGCCTGACAGCCCATCTACTACATGACAAAACGGGTGATTTAGAGCGTACTTTTAGTTCGTTTATTTTTGGAATCTAAGCAATGCCTACGACTTGTTGTGCTCCCAGTTGCACACAGAGGCATTCCAAATCGTTGGATGTACGTTTCTGTCGTTTACCGAAGGATGAGGAAAGAAGAAAGAAATGGATATTTTCAATGAAAAGAGCGCAGGCAGACACTCCCAATGGACTGGGGGATCCATCATACTACGAGAGAATTTGCAGTCTACACTTCATCTCCGGTAAATACAACTTAATTCTGCTCTATTCATTGTTCTACTTAAATAGCGGCGGAGGGGAGGTGGCGATCGCTACACGGGCCGGAGAAGCGGAGTTAATGCGCTACAGAAGCCGCCGCTGTCTGAAGCAGCAGACAGCGGCGGCTTCTCCGGCCGGTGTAGCGATCGCTACACCGGCCGGAGAAGCCGCTGTTGCTGCTGTAGCCGGCGCTGTCTGGAGCAGCAGGAAGCGGGTGCGGCTCCAGACAGCGGCGGCTTCTCCAGCCGGTGTAGCGATCGCTACACCGGCTGGAGAAGCCGCTGTTGCTGCTGTAGCCGCCGCTGTCTGGAGCAGCACCCGCTTCTTGCTGCTCCAGACAGCGGCGGCTCTCCGGCCAGTGTAACGATCGCCACCTCCCCTCCCGCCCGTTCACGGGCATACACTCTACGAGTTTTTCAGTCGTGGTACTTATATTCAGCTATGGAACCGCGGGGTTTAAAAGATCACCGCTCACGACCTGTGTACGGCGCGACCGGAGTGCTCATACTGTTCGTGCCCCGGTGGGTGACAGGGACCCAGACCACGGGAGGCACCGGGCGTCAGGGGGAACGGAGGGGAGAGAGGAAAGACGAGACGCGCCGCCGGCTGCGCGGCACGGCAGACCGCCCGGCCCGCACCCCCGTACGGAAAAAGACGGCCAGCACGTACAGTGTACGCCCGGCTAAGTTATGAGAATAAAAAACATTAGACTCACCCTTCCACGGACAACTGCTACATCATTCAGGTAACAAACAGACAGTTCACGTATCCATCCGGCAGTGAACTGTTTGTGCGCTTCCAAACTCTTGTAGGCCTTCATCTGATCGCCACTGTACGTTGGGGTGGGTGACAACAAGGTAGTTCACCAGATCCGCGTAGCAAACTGATGGCCAATCATCGGGATTACTAGAAAAAACCTTATCAGGAAGAGCCAAAGGGTCTGCATTACCGATCCTTGCACATTTAGCGAAGTAAGCTGCCTTATCAGAAGGCTGTAACTCATCCACGTAAGACTTTGTTTGCATGTTGGCGCGTTGTGTAGACAATGGCATGCCAACCAATATGGCCGCCACGCAAGGGGTTCTGGGTAACGAGTCACGTGGTTGCAAGGGGTCTATACCCTAAATAACAGCTCCTAGCTCCTGCTCCTAGCTTATGCTCCTAGCTCCTGCTCCTAGCTCCGGCTCCTAGCTCCTAGCTCCTGCTCCTAGCTCGTAGCTCCTGCTCCTAGCTCATGCTCCTAGCTCCTGCTCCTAGCTCCGGCTCCTAGCTCCTAGCTCCTGCTCCTAGCTCCTAGCTCCTGCTCCTAGCTCCTAGGAGGAACAATGTGGAAAAATACACATTTAAAGAAAACATCAGCATTTATATGCATTTTGATGACCTTTATTGCAAGAAGGATGCATAATATTTTCAAAATATTCATATACATTTTCTAGTTTCACCAAATATTTCATTATCTTCTCAGAAATGCTGTGCATCATACTTCTGTTTATCAGCACCTCAGATTTACATGCAAAATGGTGAATAATAGGGCAAGAATGAAGGAGCATTGCTTGAAAAGGCCCTATTTATACATACTGAGTTATGTATCCCCCCCCCCCCCATATTGTGATTGTGTGTTGCTTTATGTTATTGACAACTTGTGAACAGAGTTGTTCTGGATTTCTTACAATGTTAAATAAGGACGGGGAAAAAGATAGCAGTGTTCATTGTAACAGTCCCATATAGCGTCAGCGTTGGGGTTAGGGAAACTAAACAAAATATTGTCTACACTCCCTCAATGAAGATTAATGAAAATATGATGCATAAAGAAATGTCATTAAAATGTCTATCTTTAAATTGTTGCATTTCCCACAGAAAATACAGGGAATAATCACAGACTAAATGGAACGCAGCCCTGCTATGGTGGCAGCAGTGTCCATTGCCTTAACAATGGTAGATGAAAATGTTATGAATACTTTTCACTGGAAATGCCATTAAAATGCATATAAGTGCAGAGTCTTTCCTTAAATGATATTTTTTATGTACAGGGAATGTCGCCGCAGGTCGGACACAGAAATTGCAGCTTCCATAGCAACAGTCTCAACAACGGTAGGAAATGCGACCATCTAACGCTTTTCTGAGAACACACTGAAATCTTTGCCGAAACTAATAAATTAAAATTTGTCGTCATTCCCTGAATGAAGATTATGAAAATTATATGCATACTTCTCACTAGAAATGTCGTCAAAATGCGTATAACTGCAGTTGTTTTGCTTAGATTAGGGTTTAGATTAGACTTTTCCACATAAAGTACAGCAACAGCAGCCATGCTCTTTTTTCCTCTGGGAGAAACTTGATAGTCATGTGACCTGGTTGCAATAAATCGGCCAAATAAAACGTAGGACTGAAATGTATTGAGGAGCCAAATTGTGACAATGCTACGTTTCACCTTGTAGACTGACATGGATGTTACAGTGAGACCGGTTTAGTCTTGATGGAGAATGGGGCCGTTTCTCAATATGCGTTCTTGAGCATTCTTGTGTGCTCGTGTGCTCGTGACACGTCATCAGCCTCAGCCCGAGCACTGTTCCAATACCGAGAACGCCAAATCGAGAACGCGCCGAATTCCCCGGATGTTGTTCTCGCCCGCCCTCTTTATCGAGCATGCATCAGAGCAGACTTGTGCGTTCTTCAGACTGACCGCTTGCCCACAATGCACCGCGGCAAGATAATTTTTAGGCTTTTTAGAAATTAAAAATGTTGTTTTAAATTTTTTTTCAATAACATTTATTGTGGTGTAGTATATAAATAGTTTTGAATGTTAAAGAAATGCTAAAGAACTGTGCGTCTCATGACGTCACAAGTACGCTTCTGTTCCAATACACCATACGTGCTGCGTGCTCGCGTTCTTGTCAAGTCCGATCTTCCTGTGTTCTCGCCAAGACCGGACTTGACGAGAACGCGAGTCCGTACTCGCGTTCTCGTGAATTGAGAAACGGCCTGGGTGTTTACTGACTACTTCCTCGTTTGTCTGTTGTTTTGTTGTTCTTCTCATAAGTCTATGTAAATAGTTATGGGCCTGCATTAACCTCCTGCTTATTTCCATTAGAACAGGTGTGAGTTCACCTGTGATTAAAGAGTTCCTTAATCACAGCGACCTTCAGACCGGCTCCAACACTAGTTTTCCTGGGTCCACCTGCAGCTTACTTCTAGTGAGCCCACCAATATGATTAGGAGGAAGCTCACATTCACATGTTTACTGTGTGTTTCATCAGCTCAGACTCTGATGCTAATACTCTGATTTGGAGATTTCATGCTGTTGTTGTTATATTTTCTCTCTCAGGTGTCACTCTTCAGTCTGGATAAAAAAAAAAAAAAATCCACGTCAAGAATTAAGTGTGTGCAGACCTGGAAACAGAGCTTCTCCAACTGTAACCAGAAATCAGCTGTTCTCTGTAAAACACTGTATTAGGAAATGAAAGCAGGACCAAGCAGAATCAGAGAGAGCGCTGCTGTAATGAGAATCCTGATCTTATACATTTCTTTCAGGTAGTATATTCAGTGTGATTCACCACACTCTCTGAAGTGCTGAGGATGAAGACGGCAGATAGAAAATCTCATTTTAATGTCAGAATCAATCTGAATGACAGAGGCGTTCCGCTTCTTGTTTCATTTCCATCCTTACAATGTTCTGTAACCACAGGATGAAGGGTTAGCGGCGCTGCCGCAGATCAGAGAAGTCGCTCTGGTAATTTTCTTCACATGTTCGGTCATCAAGGATGGATTTGGAAACAGATCTGTTGTTTGGGTTCATTGTCAACTCAGATCCACGATCTTCCATCCATCAACAAACAATTCTGAATTACCCACAATGTCTGAGCAGCAAACAGCACTGAGAAAACTGGGGTCCTGCTTTTCAAACTGACTGAAAGTTGCTGCAGAAAAGGTCTCTGGAGACGCTTATGAAATTTACCTGCCACATTTAGGAGCAGTATTTCATGGTTTACTCCTGAAAACCTGTAATGATTGCACTTAAAACTTCTGCTTTCTTTCAAATATGCTCTCTTATCCCTCAGATCTTTGTTTCTGCGCTCTGATTTGATGCTTGTTGCAGATATCTTCTCCTCTCGCTTGCCTCTTTCTCCACGCATGCAAACTTCCTTTCTGCATGGGTCAAAACTGAGCTCTCAGGTCTGTCTCCCTACTCGCAAATTCATTTCACTTTCTTTCAGATCAAAGTGGTATCGTCGCCTCGAAACCGTTCCAGCCAACAGCATGACAGTGTGCAACTACGAGGGCACTGCGCGTTCCATCATAGTTGGTGTGCTAAAGGGTCAAGAAAGTTTGAAAAGTGTGCTAAAGAAGTGGAAAAAACAGTGATACTGACTGCCAATGCGGCTGTACCTTAAAACCCTCCTCTAAATACTAACCCTTCCTTCCTCTCTGTCTGCACCTCCCTGTTTCTGAGTGTGAAATGTTCTCCAAATGGATCTGACTGTCAGCATACAGGAAACCTTTTCAGAGCTCTATACGTTGCCAAAGGACTGTTCATCTACTTCCTGACTATGAATCCACTACTCACACTAACTTTCTTTCTGAAGCTGAATTATCTTTTTTTCCTGCTTCGGGGAGTGATCTACAGCTCTCACTGGAGCGGTTCGCAGCCGAGTGCGAATTGCCGGGATGAGAATCAGTGCCTCCAAATCTGAGACCATGGTCTTGAACCGGAAAAGGGTAGAGTGCCTTCTCCGGGTTGGGGATGATGTGCTGCCCCTAGTGGAGGAGTTCAAGTATCTTGGGGTCTTATTCACGAATGAGGGGAAGATGGAGCGGGAGATGGACAGGCGGATTGGTGCGGCGTCTGCTGTGAAGCGGGCGCTGTACCGATCCGTTGTGGTGAAGAGAGAGCTGAGCCAAAAGGCGAAGCTCTCGATTTACCGGTCGATCTACGTTCCTACCCTCATCTATGGTCACGAGCTTTGGGTCGTGACCGAAAAACGAGATCCCGGATACAAGCGGCTGAAATGAGTTTTCTCCGTAGTGTGTCTGGGCTCTCCCTTAGAGATAGGGTGAGGAGCTCAGTCATCCGGGGAGGACTCAGAGTAGAGCCGCTGCTCCTCCACGTCCAGAGGAGCCAGTCGAGGGAGGAGACCCAGAGGAAGACCCAGGACACGCTGGAGGGACTACGTTTATTTGGCTTTTCGCGGGGGTAGCAGCTTCAGTAGGGAGGCCCAGACGTCCCTCTCCCCGGCCACTTGGGCCAGCTCCTCCGGGGGGAATCCCAAGGTGTTCCCAGGCCAGCAGAGAGACATAGTCCCTCCAGCGTGTCCTGGGTCTTCCCCTGGGTCTCCTCCTGGTGGGACGTGCCCTGAACACCTCACTAGGGAGGCGTCCAGGAGGCATCCTGACCAGATGCCCGAGCCACCTCAACTGTAGCTGTAGATCCGGAAGCGGCAGGCGGCTCAGCTGGTCGCTGAGGCTAAAACTCGGGCATGGGAAGAGTTCGGAGAGGCCATGGAGAAAGACAATATATATATATATATATATATATATATATATATATATATATATATATATATATATATATATATATATAAATGTTTTCACACGCCTGGCAAAAACGGCCATTTTGATTGTGATGAAGGCGAAGCATAATGAGTTTATGTGGTCATGGAAGGAAGGAGGTCACAGATATGACGAAGGGCTCTCTCGTCTCTTCATCTCCCAGTCAGTCGTTCATCTTCGCTCATGTGCCAACATCCTCATTTGTTCTCTCCTGACATGGCCTTTTGCTGCAGATCCAATTCCCAGTGTTTTAATTCAGACCAAATCACATCACGCTGCTGCTGCTGCTGCAGGCTGCTGTCACTGTGTGATGAGGCGTATTTAGACGCTCACTGGGACATTTCCTACTTTCATTGTCCTTCCTTAGTGTCTGTTTGACATTTGAACATTAGAATAAAAGATTTATTGATAATCCTTTGTTTTATGAGCTTGTTGTCTCTCTTGTGCTCAGTTTTCTTTCTGAAAGCTTCACATTTGCACATAAATTCATTCCAGGCCCTAAAGTTGAAAATAAAATAAAACAGAGTGAGAGAAAGGAGAAAACTTTACTAAAATCAAGGTGTTGGAAGGTTTAATGGAATAATTTTCTTGCTCAGCATCATGTTCTGTCTTTAGCAGCTGTGAGGACTGGAGAACAGAGAGACGGAGAAAACCCAAACATCTCATTGTGGGAGGAGACATTACTATCTGGAAGGTTATCTCCTGTCCTTAATGTTTGATGGTTCTTACCTCTTCAGCATCAGGGAACTCTTCCACGCTAGTCCTCGGTTGTTTCTCTACTGATCTCAGTTTTACTTACCTTAAACTTCCTGGCTGTCTCATTACTTTCACAAATCCTAAGAAAGTCAGAAATATAATTTTGTTTTATAAAATTATATAGAAATATTTTATTTGGAATGGAAATGTTTCATATTGAGTCAATCATTTTTAGGGGAAAAACATAGCTATCCTTTTAGTTGGTCAATAACGGGAGGAGCTGACTGGCCTTTCCCGGTACTCCAGAGGGTGGTCCAGTCCGCTCAGCGATTTCAAAGGTTCGGCTCAGTCTTGATAACAAACAGTCCATGCCTTCATGCGCTGGCTCGCTCAGGTCTCTGCCAGACAGACCCCCGTCATTCTCTGAGGAGGCTGATGCTCTTTGTCTTAGCTGCGCTGCTGCCAGCGACGTTTCAGACCTATGCTCCACCGATTTATTCATTTTCAAAAATCAACTTCTCGTCCTTTTTCTGTGTTATTGGCGACTTCACCGTGAAAGAACCATTTGTTCTCTGCTTATGCGAGGGAGCCGTGGTTGCCTTTCCACTCCTGCAGGCAGTCTCATACTCTGCTGTCCGCTGTCTCTGCAGCCAGGACGAGGCCGCCCTCGTCCTGGCTGCAAACACCGTTATGACTGCAGGCAGGTATGAGCTTCATAGCGGGGTGAGACTCAAGTTGAAAGTGAAGTCCCAAGTCGCCGGTAAGACAAGGGAGCCAGCACACTAATGCCGTGGATTTTTATCAAGAGTTGGTTGGCAATGAGGCGGAGTTGACTGGATTCACTATTTCTACTGAATGTGCGCGCCTGACACAGCAGATACACATTTCGACAGAAGTAAAAGCTCCCTCCGATATTTACTCTGGTTCTGTTCCTTCGACGATCTGAGTCCAATTTTTCCCTTTTCATCACACTAAAGATTTTTTTTTTACTCTTGTGTGGAGTCTGTGATGGGGTCTGAGAAGAGCTTGTTGCTGGTCTTTTTTGATCCCTCTGTAAAAAATGTTCTCTAATGCCTCAGTGGCAGTGGAGACTAACAGTTGAACAACAGTTTGAACGCTTTGAGCAAGAGCGCGCAGCGTAAAACGCTAGCCCAGAGGATTCAGCCTGAATCTTTCTCTCATAAACTTACTAATGAGGCCTATAGAGGCAACTGCGGCATCCATCCATCCATTTTCCAAACCGCTTAATCCCTCATGGGGTCGCGGGGGTTGCTGGTGCCTCTCTCCAGCGTTCACCGGGCGAGAGGCGGGGTACACCCTGGACAGGTCGCCAGTCTGTCGCAGGGCAACACAGAGAGACAAACAGGACAAACAACCATTCACACCTAAGGACAATTTGGAGAAGCCAATTAACCTAACAGTCATGTTTTTGGACTGTGGGAGGAAGCCGGAGTACCCGGAGAGAACCCACGCATGCACAGGGAGAACATGCAAACTCCATGCAGAAAGACCCAGGGGTGTACTTGAACCCAGGACCTTCTTGCTGCAAGGCAACAGCGCTACCCACTGCGCCACTGTGCAGCTAATGCAACTGCGGCATATAGAAGATAACTCGTTTTACACGTCAGACAATTATAAGGGCATATAGGGAAAATAAAATAAATAATATTTAACTTGAAAACTTGCGCAATGCACCTTTAAGTGTTTATTTAATTTTTTTGCTGTTTGAGCACTGCTTGGAGGTAACCATGGTGACAAGCAAGCCTGCATTTTAACGTAGCGTCATTTCATTGATCTTAGGAGCAACAGTGGCGCAGGAGCTAGGAGTTCATCCTGTAACCGGTGGGTTGCTGGTTCAAACTTTTGCTCTGACAGTTTTAGTCGTTGTCCTTTAGCAGAATACTTCACTTGTTTTGCCTGCTGGCGATGGTCAGAGGGCTCTGGCCACTGGCGATGGCGCTGATGTGGCAGCCTCGCTTGGGCCATTCTGACCCAGGGCAGCTGTGGCTATGGTGCAGTTCACCAGCATGTGAATGTGTGAGTGACTGAATGCAGTGTGAAGCACTTCGGGGTCTTCAATTCAATTTTATTTATATAGCGCCAATTCATGAAACATGTCATCTCAAGGCACTTTACAAAGTCAAATTCAATCAGATTATACAGATTGGGCAAAAATTTCCTATATAAGGGAACCAGTTGATTGCATCAAAGTCCCGACAAGCAGCATTCACTCCTGGAGAAGCGTAGAGCCACAGGGAGAGTCGTCTGCATTGTCCATGGCTTTGCAGCAATCCCTCATACTGAGCAAGCATGAAGCGACAGTGGAAAGAAAAACTCCCCATTAACGGGAAGGAAAACCTCCAGCAGAACCAGAACCAGGCTCAGTATGAACGCTCATCTGCCTCGACCCACTGGGGGTTACAGAAGACAGAGCAGAGACACAACAAGACAGACAAACAAGCACAGAAGCAAACATTGATCCAGTAATCTGTTCTACATTAGATGGTAATAGTGGTGATCTGTCTTCTCTGGATGATTTCACAGCTAACAGAACGCCAGACCAGGTTTACCTACTATGAAGAGAAAAGAGAGAGAACAAAAAGTTAAAAGCTGAAATGACGACAAGCAATGCAAAACTGGAGAACAGTAGAAATCAGTAGAGTGAGAAAAATAGGCCCTGATGTCCTCCAGTAGCCTAAGATTATAGCAGTAAAACTATAAAGGTAGCTCAGAGTAACATGAGCCACTCTAACTATAAGCTTTGTCAAAAAGGAAAGTTTTAAGATTAGTCCTAAAAGTAGACGGGGTGTCTGCCTCACGGACCAAAACTGGGAGTTGGTTCCACAGGAGAGGAGCCTGATAGCTAAAGGATCTGCCTCCCATTCTACTTTTAGAGACTCTAGGAACCACCAGCAGACCTGCAGTCTGAGAGCGAAGTGCTCTGTTAGGAACATACGGAGTAATCAGAGCTCTGATATATGATGGAGCTTGATTATTAAGGGCTTTATACGTTAGAAGAAGAATTTTAAATTCTATTCTTGATTTAACAGGAAGCCAGTGAAGGGAAGCTGAAATTGGAGAAATATGATCCCTCTTGTTGATTTTCATCAGAACTCTTGCTGCAGCATTTTGGATCAGCTGAAGGCTTTGAACTGCATTTTGTGGACTTCCTGATAGTAAAGAATTACAATAGTCCAGCCTTGAAGTAACAAATGCATGGACTAGTTTTTCAGCATCACTCCTGGACAGAATGTTCCTAATTTTGGTGATATTCCGGAGGTGAAAAAAGGAAACTCTGGAAACCTGTTTAATATGGGATTTAAATGACATGTCTTGGTCAAAAATAACACCAAGATTTTTTACTTTACTACCAGAGGCCAAGTTAATGCCATCCAGATTAAGTGATTGATTAAGAAGTTTATTTTTTGAGGACTCTGGTCCAAAGATTACAACTTCTGTCTTGTCAGAATTTAGATGCAGGAAATTTAAAGTCATCCAGCTTTTGATGTCATCAAGACATGACTGCAGTTGAAGTAATTGATTGGATTCATCAGGATTTATGGATAAATATAGCTGAGTGTCATCAGCATAACAGTGGAAATTAATCCCATGCTGTCTGATAATTTTGCCGATCTGAAGCATATATATAGTAAAGAGAATTGGTCCAAGGACTGAACCCTGTGGTACTCCACAAGTGACCCTAGAGTTTGAAGAAGATTTATTATTAACATGAACAAACTGGAATCTGTCCGACAGATAAGATTTAAACCAGCCTAATGCTTTCCCCTTAATCCCTACAGTATGTTCAAGTCTTTGTATGAGAATATTGTGATCAGCTGTATCAAATGCAGCACTGAGATCTAACAGGACAAGTACAGACACAAGTCCATTATCTGAGGCCATGAGAATATCATTAGTGACCTTCACCAGAGCTGTTTCAGTGCTATGATGAGCTCTGAAGCCTGACTGAAACTCCTCAAGTAGGTCATTACTTTGTAAATGTTCACAAAGTTGATTAGCAACTACTTTCTCAAGAATTTTAGATAAGAAAAGAAGATTAGATATAGGTCTGTAGTTTACTAGCTCATCTTGATCAAGAGAAGGTTTCTTAAGTAAAGGTTTAATAACAGCTACTTTAAAAGCCTGTGGTACATATCCATTTACTAAGGATAGATTAATCATGTCTAAAATAGAGCCACTGATCAAAGGGAATACCTCCTTAAAGGCATACTATGCAACATTTTTCAGTTAATTAATGTGTTCCATACCGTTTTGGATGATTAAATGAGTCATTTCAGGTTGAACAAAGGTTTTCTCGGCCGCCCTGGTGGTCCGTGGGGGAAATACCGTACTTGCAACTGCAGGAGCCCTCGGCCCGCACCCACAGGCTCAGAAGTCTCGTGCATCGCGAGAGTCGGTCTTGCTTTACGGCGAGAACTGCTACACGCCCCCAGTGAAAGGCATGCTCGTTGCTAGCGCAGTGGCGATATTTGTGCAGTTATCATGGCGGAACCAGCGAGAAAACAGTGAAAGCCCATGTCGGAGCAGGCAAGAAAGAGGAAAAGGGCTGTGGACAGAAAGAGGAGTCGTACACGGGTGAACATCGGACAAGCTTTTTCCGAATGGCGAGAGCTAAAAGAAAAAGAAGGCTGCAAGGCTGACGCGGACCTCGCGTTTCTGCTGATGCGATTGTAAGTAACATTGGAATGGTTTCTCTCTCTCTGTGTGCATGTTCATACTTTCATTGTGTTAGTCATTGTTTGTACTGCCGTTTTTTCGACTTTTCGTTGCGTTCGCCTGTCTGCTAAGCTCAAAACAACCACGCCTGGCTTGACGGAGAAACCAGGAGAACAGCTGAGCATCTTTACGACAGTGCACTTTTACTTTCACCCTCTGGGGGGAGCCTCGCTGGAAAATCAACCCCGGTTGCATAGTATACCTTTAAACAACTTGGTTGGGATTGGGTCTAACATGCAGGTAGAAGGTTTAGATGAAGCTAATATTTTAGATAGCTCAGAAAGCTCTACTGCTTCTAAACAATTCAGACACTGTGCAGGTTCTAAAGATTCCTCCAACGCTGCCTCACTTACTGAGGACGAGGTAATCATGTTTGGGAGGATGCCAATAATTTTATTTTTAATGGAATCAATTTTATTTATGAAGAATCCCATAAAATCATTACTGCTAAGAGCTAAGGGAATGGATGGATCAACAGAGCTGCAGCTCTGAGTAAGTTTGGCAACAGTACTGAAGAGAAATCTAGAATTATTTTTATTCTCCTCAATTAATGATGAAAAATATGCTGCTCTAACTCTGCGAAGGGTCTTGTTATACAACAATAGACTGTCCCTCCAGATTAGGTAGGATTCCTCATGGTGTGTAGAGCGCCATTTTCTCTCCAAATGAATTAATTAATAAAGGAATTTCTGATTCTGAAGGCTATCTTGTTTAATGCTTCCTAAAATATTTTACACTTTTCCCTTCTAGCATCATTTTAAACGTTTGATCCAAACAAAGAGCTGAGTGAATGTGTTGCAGGGTTGAAGTGGGGCGTGATGCATTTTCACCGCAGCCTGTAATTATTGATCTCTGCTGAAACCTGCAGATAACGTGATGAACGAGACATCGCTCTGTGTTGTTCTTCATTTAGTGTGTTTTTCAAGGAAGCTAGGTTCCTAGCTGATAGAGGCCCCTCCTGCTGTGATTGGTCTCACCTCTTTGTTGGCCTGAACAACACAAAATCTTGTCCTGAATGAAGTGGAGACACCTGCTGTGTTTGCTCCGCAGCTCTCTGTCCTCCTCAAAGTGAGTCTGCAGCATCGGGAACATCTGCATGAACAGAAACTTCAGACGAACTCGGAGGATGATTGTCCTCCGTATGTGTGGCCTGGATCAGTTTGTCGTTTTATGAGAGCTTTAAGCTCTGAGTCTGGATAAGTGTCGGTTATGTAAGATTCATTTTGTGATACAGCTCTTCAAGAAAATTGGGGTGACTGAATAAGGGTCTTAGAAAATGATCACAGATAAATCTTGGCCTAAAATTGCATGTCTCCCTGTAGTTTAAAGTCAGGATAATTTGAGTGTGTGCTCTACAGAGAAGACAAAGAGCAACTCCTGTTAAATTCTCTGCATCATACTAAGTCGACAGGATATTTTGCTCTGAATGAGCTGCTCTCCGTTAGCTCACTAAAGAGTAACCGAAGGCAAACTCAGAGTCTGAAGGTAAATACTGTCAGCATGTCTGCTCTTCACAAACACTTGAGTCTTCTAACAGCACCATCCCATCAGCTCAATCACCAACTGCCTTAAATCAACTGATAAGGTGATTTAAGTGTTTAATCCAGTATGCACATCGAGGATTAGTCCAAGTGGGTGACATGTAGGGGCCACATTCAAACAAGAATGCAATCAGCTAACATCTGCTGTTTCAAACATCACAGAGAAGGAGGAGGATGAGGGTTTAGCTTCACCCGGGGAGTCTCGTGATTATTGGCGATGAAGAAGCAGAACCAGAATCCTCCAAGGAGAAGTTAAAAGCGGACCTAAGAGGTGCTGTTGTTGACGTGAGGCTGCTGAAGTCAACCTCTCTAACCTTTGGCCCCTGAACATGAAGTCTGGTAGTGACAGTATTGTCAGGAGAGGGTAAGCCAGCTGCATGGCTCAACGGTGATTCAGCAGGAGTGCCGGAGCTCCGCCCACGTGTACCAGGGCACTATTTACCACGCTGGACCAAGTAGCTGAGAGGAGTGGGGGAGGGCGCTGCTCAGGTCTGGCCATGTGTGTGTGTGTGTGTGTGTGTGTGTGTGTGTGTGTGTGTGTGTGTGTGTGTGTGTGTGTGTGTGTTATTGTGGAAGGTGTGGTCATTCTAGAGCAGCGGCTCGACAGGTAATCCATAACTCCCTCCCTTATGGTTCCAACACAGTCTCTAACTTCCCTCCATCCAGTTTCTCTACCCGCTGATCCATGCAGGGTCACGTGGAAGCTGGTGCCTATCTCCAGCAGTGAATGGGCGAGAGGCGGGGTAAACCGCGGACAGATTCTTTTAAATTGTTATCAATTCAATTTTATTTATAAAGCGCCAGTTAACATCATGTCATCTAAAGGCTCTTTCCAAAGTCAGACTCCATCAGATCCTCCAGGTTGGTCAGAAAGTTTCCTCTCTAAGGAAACCCAGCAGGTTGCATCAAGTCTCTCCAAGCAGCATTCACTCCTCCTGAAAGAGCGTAGAGCCACAGTGGACAGTCGTATATAAATACAGACATATAAATACAAACAGAACCAGATTGTAAGATGAGCAACTCATGGCAATCCACACTGATTAATGCTCTGTGTTCAATTTCAGGGTTGACTGATGAACGAAAGCATCTTTCAATTAAACCTTATTAAACAAGCCGGTACCTTTGGGCTGGTGGTAACAGTCTATATTCATAATTCAGAGCCTGGTCAGGTTTAGAGTCCATGGTATCAGTGTTAGATGTGACATGAAGCAACAGGTTGTTGTATCTCATCATATTATTGTTATGCTTTCAGCCACGTGGGATAAGATCAGACTGTATGTTGAAAGCCACATGAAGTGTGAGGCTTTTACAGGTATTAAGGAACTGCCCCCATCGCAGCAGGGTGCCGACACCGCTATATACCAAGCTCGTCCAGACTTATTGTTACGCCCCCAAGGTCTAGGGGTTCAGGGGCGGCAACATAAAAATGTGTCCAGAGAAATGAGTGGAATGAAAAGGTGATTTATTACAACAAAAAGGGTTTTACAAACACAAAACAATATAACCCAATTTCAAACAAAAGAAAGGTCTGACAATCTTAAGAATGCTAAGTGTACATTAAATTACTAAAATGTTCACACAGGTCAGTTTAAAGTAACTCAAACCAACCCAAAAGAGAAAAGAAACACACACATACAAAGGGAACACCAAGTTTCCCAAACACACGCTTCTAGCTTGTACTAAATCAATCTAACCACAAGTTCAAAAGTACTTAACCCAAACAAGCAAGCACAACTAATTCGAATTGTCCAAAACGGTTGAAAACACCAAAGGTGAGGGAACAGTTTAACAAAACTGCTTCCTACCAGCTGTCACCCCCTGAAGGAATGAGTTCAGGGACCCGTTCTTCGTACGTCGCTAACTCAGTTAGCTGATTTGATTGTTGACGATTTGTCATGATCTTGGATCGTTTGGTTCTTCGAAACTCATCCTGGACTTGCTGTCATAGCAACATGTGGGCAAGCTTAAGCCTGCTTTTGAGCAGGCTTATTTCATGTAAACAGGATTAGATCGCAGGTTTATAAGCGGAGGTACGGTGGCCGGGAAGAGCAAAACAAAAATACAAAATCTGAAACACTTTTACAAATCTCGAAACACATTTACATTTCAGAAAACATACAAAAGACGAAAATCAAACAGAAAGGGAGGGACTGTCTTCGAAGTTTACCCGGAAGTGATAACGGGAGCCTTCATGATGAACCAAGATGGACGCCAATCGAGTTGCGTTTTGGCCGTTTTTCGGCACACATATGAGCAGATTAACGCGTTTTTGTTTTTCGTGTGGTCGGTCCTTGGAGTTTTAAAATTTCACAGAACAGACGGAAGAACCAGATATGCTGCAGCAGGGCATACATTATGTTGATGAGGGTCACTCGTACGCTGTAATCGTAGACATGTCATGTTTACACGGTGTACACATCATCTTGAGACTGCGGTCAAGTGAGCCCTCACTTGTTTTTGTTGGTCACGTAAACACTAAGGATTACGGCAGTGACGGCTGTCCCTACTTTTCAAAATAAAAGCAACATTTTCGCGGTGTATCGATCAAGTGTTTTTACACATTTACATTATATTTTTTTATGCTTTGTGTCATTTTTTCTATTATTCTGGTCTGCTGGTGAAAATGGAAATATATACTTTGGTCACACTCTTTAGCCTCAAAACTACTCAAACATCTTTTTTTTTACAGGTGACTACTTTCACTTACAGATGACAGATGATCTCCAGAAGTCAATCTACATGATTTGGGATTTAAAAATAAAGGCATTTAAAAATCTCTACATTGATTCAATTTGACCTGTGTTGTTTTAAATGTTGCTACAGAATTGGTTTTATGTGAATACTATATCAGCATGACAATAGAAAACCTCCTGATGTCGCTCAACAAGTTTCAGCCAATTCTGATGTGGAATTTCAAAATAAGAGCCACTAGAAATCCGTATATATTAAGTAATTTTGACCAAAGTTGCTGTCACTACAGCAACTAAATGGTAGATACTCAATCGATGTTTCCACTTCAGCATGACAGTAGAACACCTGCAGATGTGATCTCTTGTTCATTGATGCTGCGGGGTCATTCAAGTTTGGCTAATATTCTGTCAGCACACCACCTCTTCCTTTCTGTAACGGTAAGTCCTCCATTCTAATTCATAACAGTCTAATCTTTAATGGCAATTTGGATATATATCAGGAAGGTAAGTAGAAAAATATGGACAGTTTATAGTCGTCACTATAAACTATCCATATTTTTATATAAATGTGACAGCAAGGACTGTAATATAAATAAAAAGTAACCAAGACTTTGTTTAAAGGTGCAGTTTGCCGTGGCCAAGGTCTGACCGGATTCTCCTGAACAGATGAGCAGCGCCATCCCCAAAAGGCTGAATGATGGATGTTTCCTGCACCACAAAGAATGAAATGGCCTACAAATATGCTATAAGTGAAATGTTAAAACTTAACAATGTTTTACCATTTTAAAAGTTAAATGTAATTACATTTAGTGTAAACAAATTGCATAAACTCAATAAATGAAAAACTGTATCTTCTTGCCAGTTTATGTACATAAGATACACTTTTAGACATCCACTTGATCTAAATATGAATAAATGCAAATTACATAAGCATGTGAAATGGATTGCAAAATTTAATAATACACATGTTAGTTGGACACAATTTTTGTATAAGTAGACATTTAAATAGTCTGGAAATATGGATATACAATATTTAAAGTTGAAAAGTGAAAATGAAAAGTAATTCCAAAATGTAAAACCTCAAGGTGCTAAAAAAATAAATACTTAAAAGCAGAAATCCAAAACACATTCTTGTGTATTATATTTCCTCTGGTTTACAGTAAAATAACTAATCAGGATCTTTTTGACATGTAAACTTCTCTGCTTCCTCACATATGATTTCCCCTGCATGTTCACAGGAGCTGCACAGATTCTAAAGACTTGGTCTATTTTATAAACCAAGTTGATAGTTACAGTCTGGGAGATTATTGTGAAAACTTTGAGCCTCCTGATAAATCTTTCCACATGTATGTGGACATTTGCAATCTTCCTTGCTGCAGTTACATCCTCATCAGACAACTGGCCTCCTTTTATGAGTGGATGCTGGTAGAACAAGGTTAAATCGCCTCTCAAACAGCAGATCTCCGATGGTAAAGCCTCTGTCTGCCGTCACTTCATCGCCAAGACGAAGATACTCCAGGTGTTTTCCCAGCCACATGCATTCTTCTTATTCTTTTCTCCTAGGTGTGATCATCAGTGCCTGTAGTGTGAGCATATTTCTTCATAGGTGACTGATTATGGAGAGGTCTGGTCAGCCTCTGCATCACAGCGGCTGTCATCTGTCAAACACAACACCACAATAAGTTTTGTTGAATATAATATGGTTAATTCATATCGTTCACATGTTAAATAAATAGAATGGAATAAATACAATTCAGTTTAAGATTGTACTGGGTTTGATCGTACAAGTATTTCTCCACTAGATGGCGTGGGTGCCATTTGTCAGCCATGATTGTTGGCCTTGATTTTCTAACCAGCGAAGAAGCCAGTTTCTTCTTCTTCATTCTAGAAAAATGTAGCTCTATGTATATGCTTTTTTTTTGCCGCAGTTTCAGAAGTAAAAGTGACAAAAATATGAAGTCGAATCTCCAGTCGTCTTTTTCATCAAGAAGGGATGTTTTCAGCTAAATCCACAACATTTTTTGGTGCCGAAACCAGGGAATACGTGAGTAAAAAGGAACTTTGTTGGGATCGAGCCGATAGCTGCTAACAACGTGAAAAAAGAAAAAAAAGAAAACATGACGGAGCGACTACAGAGATTAAAACAGAAACGGACTGTTCTGCGTGCATCTGTTACGAAGCTTGTGCAACAAATTCAGGAGAAAACAAGTGAGGCTGATGTGAATGTTGACCGTTTGGTGGAGCTATTAGCCATGTTATCACAGAAGGAGAAAACCCTTGAAGAGCTTGAGCCAGAAATAGAGAAGGAAATTCCTCTGGAGGAGTTAGATGCGGACATTGTGAGGACAATGGAATATCAAGACAATACAAACTTATGGAGGACACGAGCAGAAAGAGCGATTGCTAGGGCTGCTACACAAGAGCAACAACTTCAAGTGGACACCACTATATTAACAGGCACTCGGCTGAGTGATGCAAGTACACGGTCAACAGCAAGCAGACCCTCAGTAAAACTGCCAAAGCTTTCAATAAGCAAATACAACGGAGAAGTGTGCATGTGGCAAGAGTTTTGGGACCAGTTTGTAAACGCTATTCATGAAAATCCAGATTTAAGCAAAACTGAGAAGTTCACTTACTTGAAGTCCTACCTCACCGGACCAGCCGCACGTGCTATTGCAGGGTTGAAGGTAACTGATACAAATTATGATGCCGCTGTAGACATGCTTAAACAAAGATTTGGCAGAAAAGAGCTAATTGTGAGTGCACACATGGCTAAGTTGTTGAATCTAAGCCCAGTAAAAAGATCCTCTGACGTTGTTGCTTTGAGGCAACTTTTTGATGATGTTGAAGTGCAGATAAGAAGCCTAGAAGCTTTAAGTGTTGTGTCAGACAGTTATGGAGCTTTATTGTGCCCCATTCTCCTCCAGATGATTCCCGATGACCTCGCTCTTGAGTACACCCGTAAAACAGATAAAGGACAAAAGTGGGGGGTTGAAGATCTTGTTAGTTTTTTACAACAAGAAGTTGAAAGCAGAGAGCGTGCTGCACATTTAACAAAACCAAGAGAAGTGAAAGATGCACCTGCTGCGCACAAACAACATTACAAGCAGGATTTAACCAGAGAAAAGTGGAAAAGAGCTAATGTGCCATCAGCTGCAGCACTCCATACTGGCAGTTCCAATTCACCACTCGGTTGCCTATTCTGCAACAGTACTAGCCATAAGTCAGAACAGTGCACTGAAGACACAGTCACGGGAAGGAAGGAAAAATTTAAGAAAATGGGAAGGTGTTTCATATGCCTGAAACCTAGACATCTTGCCCGAGACTGCAGATCGAAAAATGTAACATGCACTGATTGTGGAAGGAGACATCATGCTGTAGTATGTGACAAAGGAGAAGAACCAAAGGAGACCACAAATGCTGCCACGGACACAACTGACACTGTAGTCTCATCAGTAATACCACACACAGCTAAACCGACTCCAGAAAAGTGTGAAACTGTGCTTTTGCAAACCGTGAGAGCAAGAATTAAAGGACCTGGAGGAGAGAAAATTGTGCGTTGTTTGATTGATGGAGGAAGCCAACGCAGTTTTGTTCATGAGAAACAAGTGAAAGATTTAAAGCTACCAGTGTTGAAAGAAGAGACATTGAATCTTCACACCTTTGGCTCAAAGAACCCAACAACCACCAGATGCAATGTCATAAAACTAATCCTTGAAAATGTAAGAAACAAAGAACAGAAATTTGAGATAGAAGCTGTCCAAACACCACAGCTTTGTACTGCGGTCATGAAGGTTCCCAGTGAGCACATTCAGCGCCAGCTAGAAAAAAAGGGACTACCAGTAGCAGATGTGGCTACAGGAGACAAGGATGAGCTGGAACTGTCTGTACTTATTGGAGCGGATTACTACTGGAAAGTAGTCACAGGTAAAACTGAAAGACTCTCAGATGCTTTAGTGGCTGTTGAAACAAGATTTGGCTGGGCAGTGCAAGGACCAGTTGTGATGTCCAGTATGAATGAAGCAACATGTCTGCACATTGGAGTCAGTGAAAACCCAGTGGACATTTCAAACCAGTTGAGGGCGTTCTGGGAAATAGAGTCACTGGGCATTTCCACCAAAGGGGAAGAAACATCGGATGACAAGAAGGCCATTGACAGCTTTGACAGGTCAGTCAAATTCATTGACGACAGATATGAAGTAGCATTGCCATGGCGACAAGACATGCTCAAGATTTCTGATAACAAAAAGGTTGCACAGAAAAGATTTGAAATGTTGAAAAGAAAACTGAAATCTGATGTGTCCCTGTACGAAAGATACAATGATGTAATAGAGGATTACACAGAGCAGGGAATTTGTGAGAAAATACCTGAGAGCAGTCATTCAGGTACTGTTCATGTGACTTACTACTTACCTCATCACGCAGTGATCAGAGAGGACAAGGTAACTACCAAGCTGAGAATAGTGTTTGATGCATCATCACATGAAGAAGGTTGCTCCTCTTTAAATGACTGTTTGTTACCTGGCCCAAACTTAAATGCTGACCTAATGAGCATTTTGATTAGGTTTCGACAACATCCTGTAGCCTTCACAGCTGACATCACAAAGGCATTCCTGCAGATTTCTATCGCTGAAAGGGACAGAGATGCTGTGAGGTTTTTGTGGCTTACAGGGCCCCCAGATGCAGAAAGCACAAGCACATGCATAATGAGAATGAGACGCGTTGTGTTTGGAGTGACATCAAGTCCTTTCTTACTTGCTGCCACAATCAGACATCATTTGGAGAAATATCAAGAGATCCAACCAGAAATAGTAAAAATGATGAGAGACTCGCTCTATGTAGATGATCTGATTGCTAGCTCAAGTAATGCAGACGAGGCCTACACACTTACCACAGGAGCAAAAGAGATACTGGCTGCTGCAAACATGAACCTGTGTAAGTGGACAACAAACTCACAAGAGTTAAAAACTAAGTGGTCAAACTGTTCCCTTGACATCACACAAGAAACGGAGACACATGGAAATGTGCTAAAGGTACTTGGTTTAGTGTGGAGACCGGAAACGGACAACTTTACATTTGACTTCAATCACTTGATGAACATTCTAAAGGGAAAGGAGAATACCAAGAGGAGTGTTCTAAGATCATCTGCCAGAATATTTGATCCTATAGGATTCCTAACACCATTTACTGTCCGTGTTAAGTGTCTGTTTCAGGAAATGTGGCGTCGGGGTCTAAGCTGGGATGATGAGCTGCCTCCCGACCTTTCCAACGCATGGCAGCAGTGGTGCTTGGAGCTCCCCCAGATACACCAAATAGTCATTCCAAGGTGGTATGGAACAGAGAAGGTGTCAGGTAAAACACAAGTTCTCCATGTTTTCACAGATGCCAGTGAAAGGGCTTATGGTGCAGCTGCATATTTGCAAGGACAAACAGCAGAAGGAGAAACTGTAACTGCACTCGTAGCTTCGAAATCCAGAGTGGCTCCAATCAAAACAATAACACTTCCTCGCTTGGAGCTAATGGGAGCTTTAATTGGAGCAAGGTTGGCAAATAACCTGTTAAAGGCACTGAATATGCAAATCACCCAGCTGCAAATGTGGTCAGACTCCATGATAGTGATCCACTGGATTCACAGTTCACCAAAGAAATGGAAACCATTTGTTGCTAACCGAGTAGTGGAGATACAGACTTTGACACCACCTGAAATATGGAAACACTGTAATGGTAAACAGAATCCAGCTGATCTCACCACAAGAGGACAATCTGCAACAAGGTTGAAAGAGGAAGAGCTCTGGTGGTCGGGCCCACTATTTTTGAAAGATAAGATACTTGGAACACCACCTGCAGAGGCAACACCAGAAGTGCTCTCAGAGGAAGAGGTTAAAACAGAACTAAAAGCAAGTCAAGTCATCGTACAGTTCAGTAACACCGATAGGTTGCAGACTGAGCCATTGTTGCAGCTGGAAAATTACAGCAAGCTACAAAGGGTATTAAGAGTTACAGCATGGATTAACAGATTTCTTCACAACTGTCGCTCAAAGCAAAGGAAGGTGGGAGAAATAACATCGGAAGAAATGTCAGAAGCTGAGAAGGTGTGGATACGTGAAGCGCAAATCCATAGTTTTGAAAGGGAAATAAAGGAGCTAAAGGCTGGAAAGGCTGTGCACAAGGATTCAAAAATTCGAGACTTTAAACCCTTCCTTGATGAAAATGGTTTAATCTGTGTAGGAGGAAGGCTACATCAGTCAGATTTGAGTTTCGCTGAGCAACATCCATGGTTGTTACCCTCAAGTCACAGATTTTGCCAACTTCTGATCAAGTACAGTCACGCGGATGTAATGCATTCAGGCGTGAGAGACACTCTTGTTCATTTAAGAGAAAAATATTGGATCCAACGCGCCAGACAGTTAGTCAAAAAATGCATTTCGGACTGTACCATCTGCAAAAGATTTAATATGAAGGCAGTAAAACAAACAACTGCACCACTACCCAGAGACAGAATTACAGAAGCGCCGCCATTTGAAATAACTGGTGTAGATTTTGCAGGTCCACTGTATGTGAAATCCAAGGGTAACACGGAAAAAGCGTATGTGGCACTTTTCACATGTGCCGTGACACGCGCAGTACATCTTGAACTAATATCAAGTCTCACAACAGAAAGTTTCCTCTTAGCACTGAAAAGGTTTGTTTCACGGAGAGGACTCTGCAGAATAATCTACTCTGACAATGCTCAAACATTCAAGAAAGCAGAACAAGAACTAAAGGAACTGTGGAAAGCTATGAAAGAGCCAGAACTGTTGGAATATGTTTCTGAAAAGGGAATTAAGTGGAAATTCATTGCAGAGAGAGCAGCTTGGTGGGGTGGATTTTGGGAACGATTAGTGCGCTCTGTGAAGGGATGCCTCAAAAGAGTAATAGGCAGAGCATCTCTAAGTTTTGAAGAGTTAACATCTTTACTGTCGGAAATCGAAGCCACTATCAACTCAAGACCACTCACATTTGTGTACAATGATTTAAAGGAACCCCAACCTCTGACTCCAGCGCATTTTCTGATTGGAAGGAGACTCAGTTCTTTACCTCCAAAGCCTTTCTGCACAGCAGGTCAGATAACAACTGCAAACCAAGAGCAGCTGACCAGAAGATGGAAATACCGTCACAGACTGATGGATGAATTCTGGAACAGGTGGAGGAAGGAGTATTTGCTGGACCTCAGATCGGCTCACACCTGCCAGACCCAAAATCCCACGTTGCTTAAAACTGGAGACTTGGTTCTCATTGGAGATGACAAAATGCCACGTTTAACCTGGAAAACAGGACTTATCACCGAAGTGTTCCCAGGAAGAGATGGGCTGGTCAGATCCTGCGCGGTGCGCACCTCAACAGGGACGACGTTAAGAAGACCAGTTCAGCTGTTATATCCATTTGAAGTTAACAATTGAACTGTCTTCTTGGGGGGGAGGATGTTGAATATAATATGGTTAATTCATATCGTTCACATGTTAAATAAATAGAATGGAATAAATACAATTCAGTTTAAGATTGTACTGGGTTTGATCGTACAAGTATTTCTCCACTAGATGGCGTGGGTGCCATTTGTCAGCCATGATTGTTGGCCTTGATTTTCTAACCAGCGAAGAAGCCAGTTTCTTCTTCTTCATTCTAGAAAAATGTAGCTCTATGTATATGCTTTTTTTTTGCCGCAGTTTCAGAAGTAAAAGTGACAAAAATATGAAGTCGAATCTCCAGTCGTCTTTTTCATCAAGAAGGGATGTTTTCAGCTAAATCCACAACAAGTTTATTAAACAGCATAAAACATACCAACACCAAGCTAATAGAGCACCACCTGCATCATTACTCATTCAAATATTCATATCACACACGTTCCTTCCAGTTTTTACAAACAGCCTTTGTTAGTATCTGGGATGCCGTTTGTAAGGTTACACAGTCAAAATCTAACAGCAATATTTTGGGTTCTTTACTGTGATAACAGGATTAAAATGGGTTTTCATTTTTAAAGTCCGATTTTCAACATACATTTATACAGTCATATATTTGTAAATGTCACAGTGTAGTGGATTAATATCTCACAATGAATATCTTATAATAAATATAGTCTTATCACAATTGATATAAGGGGTGCTGTAAACATTCACCTAAGAAACATGTGTGTGTGAGTCCAGAATAAGAATTAGGGGGTCAATGGAATTTACCAATTTACCAGGGGAAATTGAAAAACCTCTGGGTCAAAAGGGCAAGCCATTTGCAATGTAAAGCAGAACATGAAAGACTCCAAAATGAACACAGAAAATGCAAGGTCCAAGTCCGAAAAGGTAATGACGTGTAACCATATGGAAATGAGCAGGGGCCATGATTGGGAGGAGCTGTGATGTGTAACCTTGTTTTTTAAAAAGCACGCCCTATGGAAGTTTCCACTGATAGGTAAAAAATTAACAAAGATATCCGTGGAAAAAGCAATGGAAATTATGTAAAAAAAGGAGGAGCTCAAAGATCCAGAGAATGTATTTAAACCGACCGCTTTCTGTATGTTGTCAGATGATGTTGTCCGGAGCACATCTCACGTGTGGTTGTCTTGTGTTGTTGCAATAAACCACCCTGGACTGAGACTCAGCTACCTTTGTTCACTTTTTGACTACTGTTTGATATTTTTAACTGCCTTACCAAGAACTTAGAATTTTTGAAGGACTTAGTGCAAATCATTACGTTGTGGGGAGGCCCATCCACAACATTTTGGCGAGCCGAGCCAGGAGGACGCGTGATCCCGGACGACTGCTGCCATCGGTCGGACGCCAGGAACCCCAAGGGCCCTTAAGAATCCACCAATACAGGTGAGATACTAATTTGTTATAATTATCTAAATTTGTGGGGAACCGGCCTCCGGCAGGTGGCTAGTGGATGTCAGGTATCACAAAGCCCTCCTAAAAGAACCTAGTAATCTAAATTTAGTAATATACACAAAACAATAACATAACAAGAAGAATATATACAAAAATAACATAAAGGAAGAACAGAATAAGCTGGGGAGCGGTCCAGAGGTGTGTGTGTGTGTGTGTGTGTGTGTGGCTGCATTGTCGTTTTTATGTGTATGTGAATATATGGCTAATTGTATGTGGCTGCATGTTTGTTTAAAAGTGTTGAATGTATGGCTAATTGTATGTGGCTGCATGTTTGTTTAAAGTGTTGAATATATGGCTAATGTAAACTGCTGCAATTTTGTTTAAGGTATCAATTGATGAAAAAAGTATATGTGCATGAATATATGGCTAACGAAAAACTGATGCATTTTTGTGTAAGGTATTGATTGATGCAAAGAACTGTTTTGTATCTGAAATAGATAATAGGTAGAGAAGTAGGGACAGACCGGTCAAAGTGATTGACATAAGTCTGGTGAGACAGCCGCTCGGAGCAGTGGATGCATTTAGTGTATGGTTCATATTTTTGGCAGAATAAGGGTATTAGTGACTAAGTGATAGTCGTAGTGTGCTATGAAGTTGTGCAAAAGTATTGATGATTAATAAGGCCTGGCTAAGCGATAGTCCAGAGTATAAAAAGTACCGCTCGAAGGAGACGTCCCTCGCTTGTCCAGCGTGAAAGTGGGGCCGGGAAGCTGGGAAAAACGCGTATGCCACTGTAAGAGACAGTGAGGAAAGTTATTGTAAGAATAATATAGACCTGCAGAGTAACGCACAAGAAGTGCAATAGGTGAGAGCTAAAATACATGTCTGTCTGTGTTAGTGTATGTAAAGTGTAGATTAATTGTTAAAAAGGGAAATAAGGGAAAAACGGGAACTATAATAATAATACATAGAAATAAGATAATAATAAATAATAAATTGACAGTGATAAGGATACATATATATATTCGAAAGAAACAAAGTATAGAACAAAATAAAATTTAAGCAATAAAGCATAAAAAGATAAGATAATGATAAACAATAATAACTGATAGTAGTAAAATATATATAATATAAAACTATAAAACAAAGGATAAAACAAGAAAAGTTCAGCATAACAGAAATACCCTAACCCTAGATTGGTGAAATATAACAGATCGAAAAAGGTAAAAAGTTAAAAAAGGAAAAATCTATATTGGAAAGAGCAGGACCCGATAAAAAAACAGACAAATAGGGACTAAGAGGGTTAGTAAATAGCTGGGCTGGACAAATAATAGCAGTCTTAATATAAACGTAATTTCCAAAATCACAGAGTTTACAATTTGTAGCTACTAACAATTATAAAACTAAAACGTGTCCATTAGGTGTTGACAAAAACGTTAGCTAAAAGAAAGACAATAGCAGCAGGGAGATAATCTAATTTTATTACTGGATTTGGAAGTCTCTATAATCATACGTAGCATAAAAATACAGATCAATTAGTTTAAAGCTAGACTTGCCTGTAGACTGCACCTTAAATTTAACAAGGATTAAATGTCCAAATTAACTAAAAGCTAGTCTATTGAATAACATTCTGATTAATAGAAACAATAAAGGTTCTAGGTGTAACTAGTCCTTGGGTACAAACAACTCTAGGTATAGGCCATTCTTTCTTTACTTACGATTAATAAAGAGAAAGGTAAAAAATTGCAACCTAGGTTAAAATATAGTTAGGTTAAAACACAATCATTGCTGTTCTGAATTTAGATGCGGTGAGTCTTTTAACAATTGAGCTGCACAGCAAGGAAACAAAGTAGATTTGTTGTTTATATGTGAGTAAAATTAGATTGGAAATAATCACATTAAAATTACAGTAGCAAGGAGAAGCATAATTAGATTATTTCCAAAATCGTTCAGCCCTAAGTAAATAGACACAGGCCACAGTGTCCGCTGACTGCTAAGTGCCATGGGAACCAATGTGAGCAAACAGACTAAGGAACTGACGCCTGCTAAATTAGTAATGATAACACATCCTTCTAACAAACGCAGAATTCAAAAATGCATGATGGAATGGCATAAAATAACATCTGGAAAAAATCGCTGGCCTATGGAAGGTAGCTTTGATCCGTTATGCTATGATGAAGTAGAAGAAAGGCTGCGGCATAACGATGCAAGAAATGACCAAACGCAGTTGCGAAAGAAACAGAAACATGCTGAACAGAGAGATATCTTGCGATATTTTAAAGTTGAAAGTAATAAAATCCCAACAGCACCTGAGTTTACTGGTTCTAAGCCACCACCTTACCAGGCCACAACAGCAGGGCAGTACCCAGTGTGTACAGATAAAATTAGTAGGGGTAAAATCACAGGGAGGTTAAAATTAGTAATGGATAACGAGGGGGAGGGAGAAAAAGAAAAAAGAGATAGACAGCAGAGAAATTGGGGAAATATAAGCCAAGAAGAGATGCCAAGTTGCTCGTTAGATGAGGAGGAGGATAGTGCCTGCTCCAGCCCACCGACACCTCCTAGGGCTCATTTGCCCGCATCAGTCGGATGGCCCACGACTCTCCCTCAGGCACTTAGAAAATCAAATCCAAAAGAAAGGTCAGAATCAGTGGAAGAAAGAACAACTGCAGAGCTGGAGGAATTGCAGGAGCGCCATAAATTAACCCGCAGCTGGGGGAAACATAGGGAACGTTTGGAGAGACAGAGGGAAGCAGAAAGTCGGAAAAAAGAGGAACAAGAGGAGGTGGAAAGACTGAGAAAAGAAGTAAAGGAATATGAGGGAAACTTAAAAGAATTACAGAGATGTGCAAGAAAGCAACGAGAAGAGAAGCAAAGACAGGAGATTGAGCAGCGGATGGAGGAGGCAGCCCAGATTGACCTCGCAGACCACCCTGACCAGCACATCAAAACTATGCTCACAGAAGCAGAAAAAGAGGAAGAGGATGAAAGAGAAAGAAATATGGAACTATGGGACACAGCTGAACGTCTGGATGATGGGAACGACATAATATCCCCACATTTTGTCAGCGGGACCAGACAGAGCGGGAAGGGCCCAGCTGTAAGACCTCGGGAGGTCACGGAAAGGAGAGCGATGCTTTCAGGTGTGAAAAAACAACTTGCAACTGAACTTGAGGTGGATGTGGAGGTGGAAGAGCACCGCAATCATGCAATGGAAACGAGATCGCAAGCACATCTACGTGCAGCAGCACAGGGGTAGGAGGCTAAGATCATGCCTTTAATTTCCAAGGGACCTAATGATGACAGGTACATGCCATGGTCATTTATGGACATGATAACGCTTGCAGGAAGACTAACTCCGCTGGCAGACGGAGCCGACAAATGGATAGAAAAGCTAGAAGAAATCACGGGGGGCATCAACTTGGCAGCAGGAGACATCAAAGCACTGCTAATAAAAATGGCAGGACACTCAGCAGCCAAAGAAGTGTTTGTGGAGGCTGGGCTTCCAGGGGTCATGCGCGGACACCGGTGTGATGGGTTACCCTTCAACCATATGAGACCCCGAGTATGGGAAGCCCTGAGAAACAAATATCCCTCACGCAGAGACCCAACCAAGCTGAAAGAAGAATGTCTAAAAGATGATGAGAGCCCAGCCCAGTTTCTGCACAAGTTTCAACAAATGTGGAAAGCAGAGACAGGAAGTGAGTGGGATGAGCAAGAATCAACCAAGGCACTATTTAAAATGTACGTTAAAGGTGCCATGCCCAAAGAAGTACAGGCCAAACTGGATGGAGTGGTGGGACTCATAAAAATGGACTGGCCTGCGTTCTCGGAGCATGTCATACATTATGTAAACATGCACCGAGCTGAAAAACAAGCGCTTGAAGACCAAAGCAAGATGCTGGCCACAAAGTTGACCCAACTGCAAATTGGAGAATTAACAAAAGCAAAGAGAGACAGAGAGAAGCCCAAACATCAAGCCGCGCTGACAGTGGCAGCCCCTCCCACAGCTGAGAGTGGACCAGCAGGAGGTGAGGTCGTTCAAGCCCCAGTGATATCTCCCACCATCCCTCCACCCACACAGCAGATGCAGTATCCAACAGCACCACCTGCAGGAGGGGCCCAAACTCAACAGGTTCCCCCCATCCATGTGCATCTAAATCCGGGAACAGGTCCCCCGCACGTGATGACTGGAAGAGGAAGAGGGGGGCCACCCATGCGGGGCAGATGGAGAGGACAACAAGGAGCCCCAAGGAGGCCCCCTCACGGACAATACCAGCGGATGCCCCAGGCGGGTCCAGAAATGGGACAACAGCAGCTGAGGCTGCAGTGCTGGGGATGTGGTCAAGTCGGACACATGCAAAGAGACTGCCCAACCAATCCATGGATGGGACCCCAGCACCCTGCCACAGGACCTGCCAACAGTGCAGCAGGGCCTGAAGCGTACTGGCAATAGGGGTGCCCAGAGAAACCTGAAAGAGAGGCCATTCTACCTGTATTAACACAACGCCCACAAACGGAACCCACAATTGATGTCACAATATACGACAGCCATCATCAATTCATGATTGATACAGGTGCTGCGTACTCCTGCATAGGAAAAAGTGGAATTGGTCTGCCTCTCTCAGCATCAAAGATTCGAACGGTAGGTTTCTCTGGGAAAACCCAAATAATACCCATGACTGAGCCAGTTCCCATGATTATAGGAGAAAAGACTGTGTATGCACCACTACTTTATTCAGCAGATACGCCAATTAATCTGCTGGGCAGAGATGTGTTATGCCAGCTCAACGCAAAGATTAAATGCACTCCAAATGGAATTTATTTTGAAGCAACTGACAACAGCAAAGCCTTCATGATGCCACTGGGCCCACAGATGACCCTACAAATGAAAAATCATGACCCCGAAGACCAAGTATTTTGGATGAAACTCACGTCACCTACTTCTTTCCTCCAATTGGAGTGGGAAACATGGAGACCTCTGATAATGAACCACTACGATGAATCTAAAGAGCCTTTCCTACCCCTCCATTGCACCATGTTTTATGATAAAGGACAGAAACATGAAGACTATGAGAAAAGCGGGGATGAAGAAATTAACAACAAAACAACTGTCATCCAATATGCTGACATAATGGTTGGGCCACAAGGAGCCGCAGCCGTTGTCAAGTTTCCTGAAAAAGACATTGCCGAATGGTTCCAGGTCACTGACTCAGCGCCGCATGTCACATTGCTGATTGCTGACCAGTACGAGTCGCATGACCTGGGTCCCATGATTCAAGAAGCCAAGAAAGTCACAGAATGGATCGATACTGCATGGAACCGGATTAGTGTATCAAAAGATGGACTATTCTTCAAAATCTCATTTTCACAAGCAGATGAAGTAATAGCAGAACACATCAAAGTGCCTGGGAAAAGACAAATGGCGGTGACTAAGGAGCACGCATCACTATTAGAACAAGTTCCTGAGCAGGTGTGGTCCAAAAGCAAAACAGATGTAGGTTTAGTAAAATCAGCTGACCCCATCAAATTCACCACCAAATTAAATGCTAAATTACCCTTTCAAAGACAATACCCCCTCAAACATGAAGCAGTAGAAGGCATACAGCCCATTATAACAGGATTAGAAACTGTAGGCGTTCTAAAACCGACAGTAAGCCCCTGTAACACACCAATTTTTCCCATCAAAAAGCCTAACGGTAATGAATATAGATTAGTCCATGATCTAAGATTAATCAATGCCATTGTAGCAGAAGAAATACCGATAGTACCAGACCCCCATACATTGTTAAGCAACATACCCCCGGGTACTAAATGGTTCACTGTGATAGATCTGTGTTCAGCATTTTTCAGTGTGCCTGTGCATCCAGATTCCCAGTATCTGTTTGCATTTACGTACAAAGGTCAGCAATATACGTACACACGATTACCCCAAGGGTTTGTACATTCACCATCTATTTTTAATCGTGTGCTGGCAAATGATCTGAATCACTTAGACTTACCATCCACCATGTTGATGTATGTTGATGACATTTTGATCTGTTCTGCCTCAAAAGAGCAGTGTGAAAAAGACTCCATTACGGTGTTGACTTCATTGGCAGAAGGCGGACACAAAGTAAGTAAACCAAAATTACAATTCTGCCAACAAACAGTAGAATACCTCGGCAGGCAACTCAGTGGGGACAAGAGGTCTATCGCACCGTCCCAAATAGAAGCCATTACCAAATTGCCCAAACCTCAAACTGTTGGTCACATGTTGTCTTTCCTTGGCATGGCAGGTTACAGCAGACCGTGGGTGTGTGATTACGCCATCAAATCTGCTCCATTGAGAGCACTTATTAAAGCCGCAGGCCAAGGACACCAGTCGGCTCAGTTACAGTGGACAGACGAGGCAGAGGGAGCGTTTCAGCTGCTAAAACAAGATCTCCAAACGGCTCCTGCTCTGGCCAATCCAGATTATGGCAAACCATTTCATCTGTACGTGGCAGAGCGACAAGGGTATGCATGTGCAGTATTGATGCAAGACACCCCCACAGGTAAACAACCAATTTCTTATTACAGTACAAAATTAGATGGAGTTGAAGAAGGCCTGCCTCCTTGTTATCAAGGCTTGGCAGCAGCGGCATTTGCATACAAAAAGGCCTCAGTAATTACTATGGGCCACCCTATTTTCTTGTATACATCACATCAATTACATGCACTGCTCACAAGCCCACGCTTCGTGATAACCCAAGCTCGTCGCACTGGTTATGAAGTTCTGCTTTCAGGACCTGACCTTACCGTGCAACGTTGTGTCACGATCAACCCGGCCACAAGGATGGTTTTGCCAACAGAAGGTGAGCCCCATGATTGTCTCAAGGAGACGGACGCCTTCATGAAAGTAAGGGAGGATTTATACAATCAACCAATCCCGTCCGATCTAACATTGTTTGTTGACGGGTCATGCGTCAGAGGTGAGACGGGGAACAAAGCAGGATATGGAGTGGTCCGGCTTGACCCCGACGGCACCTATACAAAAGTTCAGTCCATGAGCCTTGACCAACCTTGCTCTGCCCAATTGGCAGAGATAAAAGCATTAACAGCTGCATGTAAATTAGCTACAGGTAAAAGAGTCACCATTTATACAGACAGTGTGTATGGTTATGGGGTATGCCATATAAACGCGAGCATCTGGAAACAGCGAGGTTTTGTTCGAACTGATGGCACCCCGGTGACACATGGGCAGGCTGTCATGGAATTAATACAAGCCATGCAGCTCCCATCTGCGTTAGCTATAGTAAAATGTACGGCACATCAGACAGCAAAAACACCTATAGCAATAGGAAATAACTTAGCAGATGAGGCAGCCAAAGAAGCCACAGGACCTGCAATACAAGGACCTATGGTTCTTGCAGCTGACTGTGAACCCATCACTAATTTAGCCTCATTAATTGAGGCGCAGAACAGCGTCTCTGAAGCAGAAAAACGTTTGTGGGTGCAAAGGGGGGCGGTACGCACATCACACCCCCATGCAGGGTTGTGGCGAAGTTTCCGAGGACATTTTGTACGTCCTTTGTCCTTATTACCAACAGCTATCAGAATAATGCATGAACCTGATCATTGTTCGCGCGCGCAGGTTGTTCGAAAATTGCAGGCAGTATGGTGGTCACCTTATTTGACACCTATGGTAGACAGAGAATTAGCTATATGCCCACACTGCCCCAAGTACAATGTGCGAAAAATGTTCACACAACCTTTAGCACATATCCCTATGCCGGATGGCCCTTTTCGTCATCTGATTATGGATTATGTTGACATGTTAACTCGTGTGCAGGGAAAGAGATACATGCTTGTGGTTGTTTGTCGTTTCAGCAGGTGGATAGAAGCCTGCCCCACTGCTAAAAACGATCACAAATCAGCAGCAAGGTTTTTATGTAAAGAAGTGTTTCCCAGGTTTGGTATGCCTGATACTATTTCATCTGATAACGGACCTCACTTTATTTCACAGGTCATCCAGGCGATGTTCACCCAGTTGTGTATAAAACAAAAGTTTGGTTGTGTTTATCATCCCCAGTCACAGGCTTCCGTCGAACGGGCCAACGGTGTGCTCAAGACCAAGATTGCAAAGATTATTGCTGATAGCAATAACCGCCTGACGTGGGTGGATGCGTTGCCGATTGCACTGATGGCAATGCGTTCTCAAACTAACCGATTAACCCATCTTACTCCTCATGAAATGCTTACAGGTCGACCTATGCCTCTCCCACAGGTGCGAGGGCCCCAGGAGGAGATTTCCCTGGCGCAACTTGAACGTGAACTGGGGGACTACCTCAGGTCCCTAACCCGTATTCACAGACTTATATTTCAACAGGTGAAAGCAGCTCACAACCGAGACGAGACACGTATTCCAGTGGACGTCAGAGACGTCCAAGTCGGTGACAGAGTGTTCATACGAGTATTTAGACGTCAGTGGAACGAACCTCGTAGGGAAGGGCCCTTTAAAGTTGTTCTTACCACCCCCACTGCCCTAAAAGTTGAAGGTAAGCCCTTCTGGTTCCATAAGAACCACTGCACACGTCATCGTCCACCAGACCCACCTGGCCTTGATCCAGGACCGACGGGCTCTGCGCATGCTGAAAGGGCAGCAGCAAGTCTCCCTCCGCATACTACCATAGCACATTCACAGGCGTCTGATATCGTACCTGGGGCGAGCACTGACGCATCCTCAGCCCCGTCGTCGTCTGATGGCCAGAGACGATCAGCCCGCTTGGCAGCCCGACGGGCTTCACTGTCAGGGGACTCTGAGAATGATAATGTTCATTCTTTTGCTTCCGATTCGCCTTCTGACTTTGGCAGCAGTAATGCTGATTCTCCTGCCACTCAGACTCCTAGCAGGTCTGTCTCAGACTCACCCAGCTCTGAGGCACTGGAAGAACCTTTTTCTCATCACTCATCAGACAGTGCTGGAATTGTTTCCCCTTCTCCACATCCCTCACCTTCACCTTCCCCACCCCCTCCCTCCCTATCCACTCCCTCGGACGGCACGTCTGGGTCGGCGAGCGGGTCGTGTCCGCCCACTCCATCGCCGTCTGGGCGTCACTCGTATGCGTCTTCTTCCGAATCTGACTAGTTTTCTTCTTTTGTTAACCCTGTTTGGGTTAACAAGGGGGGATCTTATTAAGCTCACCACTAACAATGCACACTCACATGTAAAGCGTCAAACAGAGACATGTGCACTAGCAATGATAACACTAGCTACTAACCAAGGGATAATCAGTAATAACGGTGGGGAGAATAAATCATTAATGCATGTGCAAACCGAAGGTTATGACTATGTGATGTCTGAGGAAATTTTAGGAGACGAGTCAATGGGAAAACATTGGCTTGGAACTCCACAAAGCATGGACTGCCGTGGGGATGGGATGGTGATCATTACGGTAAGATGCAAAACAAACATGTGCCAAAACATATTAACAAAACAAATATTGACGATAGAAAGAGCTCATAGAGTAGTAAAATTAATAAACAAAAGACAGAAAAGGGATCTGAATAAATTAAAAACGTCACAATGGCAAATGAACATGTTTCAACAATGGATACAATTTTCGGTTCAAGCTATGTTTACAGCTAAAAAGCGCCCTAAAGATGATTGTATAGCCTGTTATAATGCTAAGCAGTTACCAACCCTTCAGAGTATACCCGGAAGTAAAATAGGCGACTGCACAGACATATCAGAATGTTTTGCTCACTGTGTTATGCATATGGCTGCAGGTTTACCATCATGGACAAAAGACAGGAAAAGATGCCCCGAAGCAATAACCTCCTCAATAAATACAGTAATGAGTACATCTTCCCTCCCTCCAGTAGTGCAAAAGCCGGCTAAACTAAGCTTTCCATTTTGTATAGCACGAGGAACAGAATTAGAAGAGGTAACCAAAAGAACCTCTAGCAAAATGGAGACTGCAGATGAGATGGTGAAATGTAATAAAATACCGTGGTACCCACCGGCAGCAGGAGGGAACGTTAGTTACATCAAACTATGTGAAACTAGCCTTAAAAGTAATATAAGTTGTAAACAAATAGTACCAGATGGAGGAAATATTATCTATGACTTCCAACCTACAACAGTAGCTCAATACCGAGTAAGGAGTCTGGCGCAAGGATCTGTCCCTTTAGGAGACATTTTTTGGTTGTGTCACAATACTGAGCAAATACTATCCTCACTGCCTCCTCAGTGGGAAGGTATCTGTGCTCCAGTAATGCTTACAGGACAACTAAAATTAATAATAGATAATCAAAAAATCAGCAACAAAACACCTAATGAAATGAGAAACCGTACAAAAAGAAGCACTCCTACTGAGCACAAACAGAATTGGCAAATGTCAGATGAAGTATACATTACATGGGATCAGGTCCCATTAGGGGTGCCAGAGAAACATGCTGCTATAGGAAGTGATTGGATAAAATCTGGGAGAGGAGTCGGCTCGATACCATTCGTCGGAACAATTACCAATGCGCAATACATAGCTCGAAATAGTAGGTGGATAAATCTCCTGTGGTACAATCAACAAAGGTTTATAAATTTTACAATAAAGGGCGTAGACCTTATAAAAGAACAATTACATGCTACATCACTAATGGTTTTACAACATAGGTTCGTACTGGAATCCCGTATGGCCGGAGACCAGGGGATATGTGATTATATCGGGACAGATTGTTGTACTTTAATCCCTATGCATACTGATATTAACGGCAGCCTGACAGGTGTTCTTCAAGAAATGAAGCGCATGAGAGATGAACATGTGGAGAGATCCAACTGGAACACTCAGCTGAAGGGGTTTTGGGATTGGTTCAATAAGCTTGGGTGGACAAGATACCTCAAAGCGGCAGGAATAATACTAGGAACTATAATATTGATAATATTAGTAGTTATCTGCTGCATCGTACCCCTCATTCGGGGGTTGGTCTCAAAACTTATTGTGAATGTAACTGGTCAATTCCCCATAATAGAGGTACAGATAGACCAAGACATATAAAGTAATACCATGATCCCCTCTCACCCCCACCAGGTACGTGCATATTTTTTATATATATTACATATATAGTACATGGCATGCCAAGTCTTTATAATCAACTGTAGATGTAGTTAAATGGATGTCAAGTATTTATAGATTAGCTTAGAAATAGTAATTTGCATGCTAAAAGTATTTATAAATTCTTTTAGGAAAAGTATGTGCCTCTCATGTGGATATATACCTATAACATACTATGTCTCCACATGCAGACTGCTGAAAATGGCGGACGCTTATTTTAATGTGCACCACACACCCGCTGAGGATTGGCAGGGACGTGCAAATAGAAGAAACACAGACGCCGCACATGCGTCGTTAGGCACACAAGCATATGTAGGTACAGGCACTGGTCTCCCTAATAGGCGTCCAGACGATCCAGCAGAGGGCCCTAGCGCTGCACTACCGGGAGGGATGGTGGACCTGGGAGAGATACACATAGATGACCCACCATCACCAGGGGCCCTGAGGATCATCTTCAGCCCACTCAGCCCCGAGGACCCTGCAGACCGAGGATTGCCGGACACAGCTGCCTTGGAGTTTCCATCCACACCGGGCCAAGGAAGGCCAAACGGAGCTGGTCATGAGAGGCCATCTACATCGGGCACGAGGACGACGGGTCCCACCGCAATGGGAAATCCTGCACTGGAGCCTACTGTTAATATTTTTCAGCAGATGCAACTGAGCTCCCTCGAGATGAGCCACGTCCAGGGGTTTCTAATGAGCCCTCTGGATCTTTACAGAACCGCCCAGGACCTAAAAACTGAAATTGCCTCCATGGATACTGGAGTTTACACTCTGCTAGTCAAAGGTCTATCTCCGGCGTCAAAGAAGCACATATTCGCAATTCGCCGCAGCACATACAAAGCCAAATATAAGGCTAGAGTATGCCAGTTAACCCAGGAACAGGACAATCTGACACGACGACTTCAGGATGCTCAACAAACTATTGTCAATTTACAGGAAAAACTGCTGCAAATGACAGCAGAACGGGACACAGCAAGGCGGCAAGTACTGCAGTGGCGTTTAGCTGCTACTACACTGGCACAGCTACAGGGACAAGCTCCTGGGACTTCCACAGAAGGACTGGGGAATCGACCTCCAAGGGGGGTGGTTTTCCCTAATCCCCAACCTTAGAACTTTCAATAAAAAAAAAAAAGAAAAGAGAAAACTAAGCTGATGTGAATGATGAAATGATTATGTATACTTCAATAATAAATATGATGGTGCATGCTTAAAAAGATAAATATAATTATGTATGTCTATAACCTATGTGACAGTACTAATACTGTGCAGGGAGCATCGATAGGATTGCTCATATGTTGGTTGTAATGAAGGTCTACTGACCATTAAGTGACTGGTTAGCCTGATACTGCGGGCATGATGGAGTATTTGGTATTAATATTTAAACATCAACTCGTTTGATGTAGGGTGTCCAATGCACCCTGGGTAAGGGTTGAGGTGTCCTAACAGGTGTTCAAGCTGCACGGACATGTCAACCTGAGGCCCATTAACATTGCTGAAACAAATCCTGAAAATCCTTCTATAAAAAAAGTAAGCAAGGGGAAAAGTCCTCACAAGAGTGCCAAGGGGGGTTCCCTCTTTGTTTAACTATAAATCTTATGTTTTACTGTGTGATCATAGTTTTGTGTATCCCTTACTACTAGTAGAAGTGTGTTTGGATCTTAGACGTTGGTATTAATCGTGGTACGTTTGTGATGTGCTAAGTATTAATTACAATTAGCCTTTGTTATATTAGTACTATTTACTCTAGACATTCATAGCTATGATAAATAGACAATCATTTGTAGAGTGTGATTTATTTTGTGACCCTTTACAGGATCACAGGGGGGAATGTAGTGGATTAATATCTCACAATGAATATCTTATAATAAATATAGTCTTATCACAATTGATATAAGGGGTGCTGTAAACATTCACCTAAGAAACATGTGTGTGTGAGTCCAGAATAAGAATTAGGGGGTCAATGGAATTTACCAATTTACCAGGGGAAATTGAAAAACCTCTGGGTCAAAAGGGCAAGCCATTTGCAATGTAAAGCAGAACATGAAAGACTCCAAAATGAACACAGAAAATGCAAGGTCCAAGTCCGAAAAGGTAATGACGTGTAACCATATGGAAATGAGCAGGGGCCATGATTGGGAGGAGCTGTGATGTGTAACCTTGTTTTTTAAAAAGCACGCCCTATGGAAGTTTCCACTGATAGGTAAAAAATTAACAAAGATATCCGTGGAAAAAGCAATGGAAATTATGTAAAAAAAGGAGGAGCTCAAAGATCCAGAGAATGTATTTAAACCGACCGCTTTCTGTATGTAGTCAGATGATGTTGTCCGGAGCACATCTCACGTGTGGTTGTCTTGTGTTGTTGCAATAAACCACCCTGGACTGAGACTCAGCTACTTTTGTTCACTTTTTGACTACTGTTTGATATTTTTAACTGCCTTACCAAGAACTTAGAATTTTTGAAGGACTTAGTGCAAATCATTACGTTGTGGGGAGGCCCATCCACAACAACAGTTCCAAACTAAATATTTAATTACACAGCTATATGTTCAGTTTGTAAACCACGCATTTAATTTTCAGATTTAATATTTAACTACAAATTAAATGTTTAGTTTACAAACTAAACGTTTACTTTGGAGCTAAATATTAAGCTTGTTATTTAAATATTTAACTTGGAACTGTGACTTATAGATTTATGAATAACAAAAATATGAAAAACGAACCCTGCCTTTTATCTCTCATTGTATAACTTTACAAACGGAACCCCATAGACCTACCAGCAGGGATGTAAAAATATCCAGATAATGATTTACAGAGGGAACAAAGCGAAAAGACGGCTGTCTTCATGTACAAGCATATGTTTTATCAAGAGCGACACAAACTAAGGAATAAGAGTTAAAGATTGCTAACGTAAACATCCCTCAGCTTACCCGTGTCTCTCCTCTTTGTCTCCTTGATTTAGTTTTTAATGGAACTTCGTAGCCCAGCCACTTTTCTGGCGTCGTGGGTCTTCTGTCGTTCATTTGTCCACAAAATGAAAACAAAAACCATACGGTCGCTTCGGTGGTTTCTTCAAATTTACACTGTGTAAACATGACATGTCTACGATTACAGCGTACGAGTGACCCTCATCAACATAATGTATGCACTGCTGCAGCATATCTGGTTCTTCCGTCTGTTCTGTGAAATTTTAAAACTCCAAGGACCGACCACACGACAAACAAAATCGCGTTAATCTGCTCATATGTGTGCCGAAAAACGGGCAAAACGCAACTCGATTGGCGTCCATCTTGGTTCATCATGAAGGCTCCCGTTATCACTTCCGGGTAAACTTCGAAGACAGTCCCTCCTTTTCCGTTTGATTTTCGTCTTTTGTATGTGTTTTCTGAAATGTAAAAGTGTTTCGTGTTTTGTAAATTTGTTTTCTGAAATGTAAATTTGTTTTCTGAAATGTAAATTTGTTTCAAGTTTTGTAAAAGTGTTTCGTGATTTGTATTTTTGTTTTGCACTTCCCGGCCACCGTACGGAGGAGATAGGGAAGTCTGTCTTGTCCATTTTTGTGACAGCAACCTGTTGCTGAAGGTGCAAGAATAATTTGCAGAGCTTTTCGAATTAATCGCGTATTGCGCAATAGACAGGATCCTTCAGCGCAGCGCGACAGTATAATTGTAGAGATTTTTCTTGGTGGCTGTTATAAACAGACAAACATTTACAGTGGCTTTTAAAAAGAGGAAAAAGTGGCTTTTTAAAATACAGTATAATAATTAAAGGCTACCATTTTGTAGAATATTATTGTATTTCACTTTTTTCCCCATGTTCTAGTGGGTCCTGTGGAGGCTCTGACATAAAAGAACAAAGTAAATATGAAATTATTAAAATGCAAAAATACATACTGTAGAAAGTGATAGAAACATCTACCATGAAAACTACTTACGTATTTAGTTTGTCTGCTACATTTTGCCAGCCCTCTCTCCTGGCTTTAGCAGACATTGAGGTGTTCCGTCGTTTAATACTTTATTTTTGTCATTTTAGTAGTTGTAGGCGCCATATGCTTATTTTATGCATGGTTTGAATTTACTTATATTGTGTGAATTTGATATTTCATTTACATTCATGAGTGACATTAATAATTTAAGTTAAAACATATGTATAAGTTTAAAAATGTGAATTTAAAGCAATTATAAGACGTTACTTAGTGGGCCTTTGATGACGTGTTAATACGGCGCGAGGGGGACGAGAAAAAAGGAAGCGAGGGGAGAAAAAGTCGGGAGGAGAAGGGTTGGTGCCTCACGGTTTTCGGACCGTGTTATACGGATTGTGCTCGTGATATGCCCGTATCATACACTTGCTGTTAAAATGTGGAATTGTAGAGAGATTTTTCTTTATGTCTGTTATAAACAGAAAAACACATTAATTAGATTAGATTAGATTAAATTAGATTCAACTTTATTGTCATTACACAGGTACAGGTACATGGCAACGAAATGCAGTTTAGGTCTAACCAGAAGTGCAATATCAGCAAGTGCAGGATAAACTATGGTTCCATAAGTACAGGACATGGATTATTACTGAATAAATATAGAGATGGATACTATTATAAACAGAATTTTACTGATAGGTTTGTCCTATGAATATAATATATAGATAACTAGTATTGTGAACTAAATTTACAGCTGGATATGTACCGAATATAATATACAGGTGGATATTACTATTAATAGAGTTTTTACAGATATGTACAATAGCATAATATACAGATGGTTGTTATTATAACAGAGTTTACAAGTGGTTTAACAGTGGTTTTTAAAGAGGAAAAAGTTATGTTAGAGCCATAAATAGAAAATATTTAAGTTATTTGTATGACGGTTTGCTTTTTATTTTTATCATATTCAGTAAGAAGATTTGTTCAGGCTACTTTATTGTGAAGTTTAGTTTTACTTTGAAAAGCTTGCTTCCTGTTGAGCCGTATATTGTATTAACGGATTATCTAGACACGGAGCAATACAGTTTCTGACCGTGTAAACTGTGTATGACTTGGAAAAGGAAGAATTTTTTTGTTAAAATTCACGGTTTGCACGCGTCCTTTACTTCCAGTGTCTAAGGAATGACACCGATATTGGATCTGTTGCCATAACAAGTGGCATTTTAAAATAAAGTATAATAATTAAAGGCTACCATTTTGTAGAATATTCTTGTATTTCACTTTTTTCCCCATGTTCTTGTGGGTCCCATGGAGGCTCTGACATAAAAGAACAAAGTAAATATGAAATTATTAAAAAGCAAAAATACATACTGTAGAAAGTGATAGAAACATCTACCATGGACAGTATTTACACATTTAATTTGTCTGCTGCTTTTTGCCAGCCCTCTCTCCTGGCTTTAGCAGACTTTGAGGTGTTCCCTGTTGTTTTAATTAATGACTCAAATTCAGCATGATTAGTATGGCTGGATTGAGTTATCTGAGATAACTGCGCGTTCATGCGTTTGTTTAAAAGAGGAAATGTGTCGATAGTAGAAACATTGATCAGCAGCGCTGCTATTGGCTGTTCAGCATGGCCAAAGAACGCCCACAGTTTTTCTCCCAATCAGAACACGAGCTTTTAATGGAGGTTATGCTGAATTTGAGTCATTAATTAAAACGACAGGGGATTTTCACAGTAGTCACAAAAAAGTTACTGGAATATTACAAGCAATAGTGAATTAAAGAGTTTTAAACAACTTCAAGATAACTATAACCTGGAAAAATGTGATTTCTTTAGGTACCTTCAGCTAAGACACCATTACAATAAAAATATAAAATTTTTGGAGGATGAGACAGCTATACTTAAAATCTTATTAAATTCCAGCAACGGAAGACCTCCCAAAAAAAAACAATATCCAAACCATACTCATGTCTACAAACAGAGAGAAAATGTAATACAACATATCTTAAGGTTAAATGGGAAAAAGAAGCTAAAATAACAATAACTGACGATGTTTGGGTAAATATTTGTAATTCTGTGATCCACACGTCAAGTTCTGACCTATGGAGGGAATTTTCCTGGACATGCATGGTGCATTTTTTTTTTACACCTAACATTAAAAGTAAACATTGTAACGACACTGAGAAGGCAACATGTTGGAGGAACTGTGGGAATGTGTCTGCAGGACATTTTCATGTCTTCTGGGTGTCAGGACTCAGTCGGTAGAGCCGCGCAGTTTCTGCCTTGTTTCCCGCAGGTGTCGACGGATGACAGGTGGGCGGGGCGTGCACACCTGCAGCTGGTCCAGCAGCGTCGAGCCGCATTATAAGAGCTGCGCACGGACAGCGGGAGGATGCCAGAGTGTTAACCCAGTTGTGGTATGCCTAGGCCAACGATCTGCCTCCTGAGCTCCCTGCCCGTGAGTTTTACGATTCATGTTTCATGTTTGGATCTAATCTAAGCTTACGTTCCCCCTGTAATCTCACTTTCATCTACCAAGTACCCAACCACTTCTAGTACCTAAACATTTCTTTCTTCCTCCTAGACCGACTGCGCACTCACCGTGCTCATTTCTCTGTGACGCAGCTGGGGCTGACTCCTCCGCGTCCTGTGTCGATCCTGTGTTGACAATAAACATCCTAAAAGTCCTCCTGTTTGCTGAGTGTGTTCCGCATGTGGGCCAAACATTTAAGATCAAACATGACACTGGTAATGTACTAAGATCACATCCTACTGGTCAGGAGTGATAAAAGAAATCAATAATAAAATGGACTTAATTTACGCTGTGATTTTACTACAGTTTTCCTGGGTAGTTTACCCCAAGAGCTGAGGAAGTCCCATAGATATCTCCTGCTAATATTAATAGCAGGTGCAAAGAAAGCTAGAACTCGCAGGTGGCTTGATGCGGAACCACCATCATGTTCGGACTGGAAGGACATAATTGAGGAAATTCACACAATGCATGACTTTTTCATTAAGACTTGCCACTTATAAATACTGGAAAAAATGGAACATTCATCGGAACTTGACACCAACTGTATAAGTAATGTAATTTTTTCCTTTTATTATTCAACTGCTCCTGTCAAACTAGTTGATCTGTAATTTTTGTTGGAGGGGGGTCCAATTGTTCTATGTATGTGTATTTCTAAAACTACTGTATGGTATTTCCAAAAGTCTCAATTAAATCCTTTACAGGTTGGAGCTTTGTGGCTGACGCGTGTTCCAGGATCCAAAAGAAAAAAACCATAGCATCCTCCGACGTCACGTTTTGCATGTTATTTTGAACAAAGGCGATAACAAAAAGAACGAATGTAAATGAAAAATGCCTCTTTAAACTTTCACAAATCTAAATCCAAGGCTCCACATAGTAACAGCAAGTGTATGACACGGGCATATCACGAGCACAATCCGTATAACACGGTCCGAAAACCGTGAGGCACCAACCCTTCTCCTCCCGACTTTTTCTCCCCTCGCTTCCTTTTTTCTCGTCCCCCTCGCGCCGTATTAACACGTCATCAAAGGCCCACTAAGTAACGTCCTATAATTGCTTTAAATTCACATTTTTAAACTTATACATATGTTTTAACTTAAATTATTAATGTCACTCATGAATGTAAATGAAATATCAAATTCACACAATATAAGTAAATTCAAACCATGCATAAAATAAGCATATGGCGCCTACAACTACTAAAATGACAAAAATAAAGTATTAAACGACGGAACACCTCAATGTCTGCTAAAGCCAGGAGAGAGGGCTGGCAAAATGTAGCAGACAAACTAAATACGTAAGTAGTTTTCATGGTAGATGTTTCTATCACTTTCTACAGTATGTATTTTTGCATTTTAATAATTTCATATTTGTTCTTTTATGTCAGAGCCTCCACAGGACCCACTAGAACATGGGGACAAGTAAAAGTGAAGTACAAGTATATTCTACAAAATGGTAGCCTTTAGTTATTATGCTGTATTTTAAAAAGCCACTTTTTCCTCTTTTTAAAAGCCACTGTAAATGTTTGTCTGTTTATACCAGCCACCAAGAAAAATCTCTCTACAATTACACTGTCGCGCTGCGCTAAAGGATCCTGTCTATCTCGCAATACGCGATTAATTCGAAAAGCTCTGCAAATTATTCTTGCACCTTCAGCAACAGGTTGCTGTCACAAAAATGGACAAGACAGACTTCCCTATTTCCTCCGCTTATAAAGCTGCGATCTAATCCTGTTTACATGAAATAAGCCCTCTGCTCGCGAGCAGGTTTAAGCTGGCGCACATGTTGCTATGACAGCAAGTCCAGGATGAGTTTCGAAGAACCAAACGATCCAAGATCATGCCAAATCGTCAACAATCAAATCCAGCTAACTGAGTTAGCGACGTACGAAGAACGGACCCCAGGTCAACAGCAGCACCGGAGAGGAGAAGATCTCTTTATCCGTGGGCCCTACACTGGGGAGAGAAAGCCTATGTGGACCCTCGTGGGGTTCGGAGACCTACAAACATTCAGGGTTGGCCAAGCTAAGTACAGTCTGCTTTCTGTGAATCAAAATCAAAGTAGTGGCGATCTTTTCTGAGCTGTGCAGGAGAAAGCTGACCGGCGAGCGGACCCACACTCCTGCAGGACTGCATAGATCCCCAGGCTGCTACTAGCAGCTAATGCTTACTGCTACTTACTTTCTGCTACTGCCCTGTTGTTATTGTTATGTAACAATATTGAAATTTTGGTGAGACATTAGCTCAAACTTCACATATAATAGACCGATACAAATCAAATATATCCATGGAAAAACAAAGAATGAGCAAGTCATAGAGAAGACCCTAAAAATGCAAAAACACCCTAAAAGAAAAGAAAAAGCTAAGTTATGCTGCACAGCAGAGGAGAAAGAGGTATCGGAAAGGGAAAATTACTGTGCAATTGTTAATAGATAATAAGTCATATTGAGATGAAGATAAAATGTATAGGTTGACTGTACCAAACACTTGCTGATAAGCTAAAAGCATGTGAATAGTCCTCAGCATCTGATAAAATTTAAATGTTCTAGTCAAAATAGACAGGTAGCAATCACTTTACAGAGTGATGTGAGACAATTGCATGAATTTATCAGACAAGATACTACCTGAGAGCTTAAAAAGTGTGCAAATAGCCATTAGCAAAAATGTAAATGTTCAAGTTAAAAATAAAACGCACCAACAGACACATTCAGGAGTTCAGCTCGTAGCTCTACAGCCGTAAGATGATGATGAATGACAGATCTGACAGAGGACAGAGCAACACATTTATTTTGTTTCTCCTGCAGAGCTTCAGTCAGGTTGATTTATGAATGTTGCAGCCAGGATAAAAAAGTTTGTTAGAATCACTTTGTGCTTCATTGAACCCCATCACTCCTTACAATGTCACATCTCACACAGAAACTGGAGAACATCACATCACTTAATACATCATCATGTAACAGAGCATTGAACGTGACTCACGCATCTGTAGTCTGCAACAACAATTTGATGGCAGAAGTGTTCCTGCACAGAGAAATCCTGATCTCTGCTGGAGAAGACCTGAACTCTGGATCTGCTGCTCCATCTACCATCCAGGAGCTGAGCATTGAGACAGCTTGTATGCATCTAAAAATCAACTGGCTAACACTTGGGGACTTACTGGGTGTAGCATCTGGGTAGCAGATATTCTGAAATTCAAACCCTGTATGTTAAGTTTGTGGAAACGCAGCGGTAAAGTGGAGCAAGAGGACGACGGCACAGTCAGCTCTTGATGGTTAAACTCACAACTTTCTGAGGCCAACAGACAACCCCATAATGGATCCTTCTCTCCAACCATCCCAGCACAGTGCTGATGTCAGGGTCATGACTGCAAACCTGCACCATCACAGCAGAGTGAAAAAACAGAAGAGGAAACACTCCATTCGGCAGCTCCAGCCTGTTCGGACTCAACAGCATTCACAACCAAGACCCAGTCATTAACAGGGCGGCGGGATCCACGTTCACATGTCTTGCACTATCCCTGTGAATCATAGTCCAGTAAAAGGGATCCAACGGCAAGATACACCAACCCCCCAATTTTTAATTTTAAATATTACTAAGTGCACATCTGAATTCTAAAAATTATTTCATTTGATACCAGTGGCCTGGGCCGGACTGGGACTCATTTCCAGCCCTGGAGTTTCATGCCTCAGACCCACTTAAGATAACTACCTATTATTATTTTAAAAATATGCAGATTTATTTCATATTTCCTCCTTTTCCCGTTCACTTCTGGGCTTTGTGTATTTACGATCTTTCTTTTAATGATGCAAAATTATATAAAGTGTCACTGACATTGCCTGGGTATAGAAAGCAGTCATAATAGAACCAATGCTTGTTTTGCACACACTGTTACAACAGCTGAGCTGATATCCACGTAGTGGTGTCTGAAACCCCTTAAACATCCATTAATGTCAGAATTGTTACTTTGCTACTTTCTACCATCTAACATAGAAAGTACTCCTGGATCAATGTGAGCTTCTGAGCTTTCTGTGTCTCTGCTCTGTCTTCTCTAAGCCCCAGTGGGTCGAGGCAGATGAGCGTTCACACTGAGCCTGGTTCTGGTTCTGCTGGAGGTTCTCCTCCCTGTTAAAGGGGAGTTTTCCTCTCCACTGTCGCTTCATGCATGCTCATGAGGGATTGCCACAACTCGTGGTAATGAACTCGCAGGGTGGTTGCAGGCATGGTTCAACAGCGTTCCTGAACAATTTCACTGTCATTTCACATTTCAAATCATGCTCATTTTATTAAAAAAGCTGCCAGCTTTCCTCTTTGGTTCTAGCTTTCTCCACCATGCTACCTTCTCTTTCTACTCGCCATGTTTCAAACACCGTTAACCGAGAACGCTGACCTGTTACGTCACAAAAAGAGCTTCCAGTGGAGGCGGAGGCAGCCCAGGGACAGCAGTGACCTCTGACCCCAGAGTGCCATGACTGAACAGCGGCCCAGGTATCAGAGCGGGTCTGGGCCCGACGTGGCAGCAGCATGTACATCAGCTATGCAGTCCAACAACCAATAAGCAGAACTTGTCCCTTAAAACACATCCTGCCTCATTTGCATAATCAGGCAGAACCGCATACAGAAATGTCAAAAGGACATGCAGAAATAAATAGCGCTGAAGAAATGAAATATGGTTAAAAAATAATAAAACAGACAAAAATGTTAAAAGATACACAGAAATAAATACATAAAAAGTAAGAAATTAATAAAGTTGAAAACAAGGGTGAATAACAAGGTAAATAAATGAAAAAGGTGAATAAAGAAGCTAATTTAAAAATATACACATTTGTCTTATTGTATAATTTAATTACTTATTAAATTAATTTGCTGCATTTTGTGCATTTAAATGTATGCTTATTTATTTATGTATTGAGCATCCATATATATATATATATATATATATATATATATATATATATATATATATATATAAGATCACCTCTCAGACAGCACACCGCCACTGCCGGCTCTCCAGCTGGTTCATGCAGATCGCAGCTTGGACCTTTGAGGACGTGGGATTCCCTTTTATATCAACGAAGACTGGTGCTCAGATGTTAAACTGAAATCATGCAGCCCTCACCCAGAGTCACTCTTTATTAACTGTAAACCCTTTTATTCTCCAAGGGAGTTCTCGTTTATTGTGGTTGGAGCCTAAACGAGCCACACACAGCAGGTTTCGACCCCCAGGCAGTGTCTCTGATGAGCACCTTACAGCTAGGGTAGCCAGCTTCTCTGCTGTGAAATACCCCCCCCCTTCCATACTGCCCGTTCTTACCTATTTTACCTGTTTTCCCTGAATAGTGCCTTTTCTGTTAGAGATTGTAGTTTCTGCTTTGGTAGCTGTTACTTCTTTTAGGGGGGGGTGCGGGCTTTGGAATCTGAGGTCAAATTCCTTGTTTGTACCACAAAATTGCAGCGTAAAGTTGATTGTGGTTCTGAAATAAAGTCTGGTGGAGCTGGAGCTCCGACTTAAACGTAGAGCAGCCTGGAGCCCTGAATTTCTGCTCTGCTGGAGCTTAAATGGAGCTAAAGGAAGTTGTAGCACTTCATATTTCAGAGCTTCTTTGACTTCGCGCCTGTCCTCTGGCCATTACCTTCGATCATGGCGTTAATAATGAAACAGGTGCTTTTCTTTTGTTACCCATCTGTCTTATTTGCTATTCAGCCACTTAAGGTCGTTTCACTGAACTCATATTAGATACTGGGTCTGGTGGGCATTAATATTGGATGAAGTGGGAACATAATAACGTGAGCTCCTCTGACTGAAGGCAACTCTTAATGTCTTTCTCTGGGGCTCTGCAGGAATATTAATTACTGGCACAGTATTATGGATATTATAACAATTTCACATAATGCAGCTTCTTGAGGCAATCTGCAGAAAGATGTTAAACAGGTTCAAGGTGCTTCTGATGATGACGAGACTTATGAGACACTGTTTTTGCTCTTTTCTAGATGTTCTGCAATGTTTTGATATAAAAAAAACTATTTAAACCTTGATTTGATTGACTTCACCTTCTCTGACTCCTGAACCCCAGGTATTAAAAGCTCAACTCCTTCTTCTGCCTCTTCTTCCGATCAGCTCATTGGATCCGAGGGATTTAGGTGATAGATAATTTGGACCCAGGACCCGTCAGCCTCAGGTTCCTGCCTCTTCTCTGGGTCACAACGTGGCCAAGGCCTCATTAAAAAGGCATTAGCCTCCTCTCGCTCCCATGATGGGTGCTGCGTCCACCTCATCCACTGCCGCAGGGATCCATTTAAACGTGGCAGCAGGAGAAGATGAGGAAGCAGCGATAGGGAAGCAGAAGGTGGCAGAGGGAGAAACAGGAGGTAGAGAGAGAGAAATAGAGGAATTGGATCTAAGGATAGAGACAAGGTCCTGAGGTCCAAGGGCCAGATGTTAGGTGAGCACAATGTCCTCTGACAGTTCATTGACACTGATTTAATTTGATAGGAAGTGATGAAAACCACTCAGGTTTCATGTTAGGGTGCTGGGATGAGGTGGAGTCAGAGGATTAGTAGAGCAGTCAGTAGTTGCTGCTCATCTCCAGTAAAGACCGAGACTGAAGGGGAAGAAGGTTTGAGCAGAACCAGAAAGCTGAGCAGATCATCTATAAGACAAACACAAAAGTTAAAAACATTCTGGGTTCTCCAAACGAAAGCTAAAACCTTGACCTACGTCAGCTCAGGTCCATTTGGTTCTGTGTGTGGCTGAATGAAAATCAGAAAAGCAACACGCAACATTTTCCAGGAACTGTGCAGTGAAACCAAAGCAGAGGAGTCAAACAGAGGATAATAGAAAGCTGTTAATGTTGATCAGCAGTTAAAACGTCAGGAATCTGTTCTCCTTACAGTGATGGAGGGAAGAACTGGTAGAAAACCTCAGATCAAACATGTGGGACAATGGCTTAGCAAATCAGCCAATCACAACGCTCAGGCTGTTGGGAGGACGGAGGATGTGTTGATGAGGAGGAGTCGGTTAGAGGAGGCTTCAGACTGACCAACCCTGCTGCAGCGCAGGAACAGATGGAGTGAATCAGACGGTGGCCACAGGTGATTCAGTCTGTGTCCAGGTGAGCTGACCTGCAGGTGAGAACGGGGAGAGGAAACACTGCTGCTCCCACAGACAGGCGGCAGGCTGACAGGGAGACAGATTCACACTGATTCACCTCTGCAGTCGCTGGAATTCAAATGAAATGAAGCTGTTGCTCTCCTCTGCGGCCTTTTGTCTTGTTGGAGGCGGTTCAGTCTGGTCTGCTGAGTGTTCCTCGTTTCTCTGACAGTTAATGAGACTTTTGATGCTTTCTTTGTTTCTCAAGTTTTGGCATAAAGACTTTTTTCTGCTTTGCACAGTGAAAGTCTCTGCAGAGAACAGTCTGCAGCAGATCACATCTGTTGTTTACCCGCTCACATTAGTGGAATAAAGAAGAAGCTGTATTATTGTGAACATTCTCAGCACTCCCACATGCTGTCATGCCGTCTGAAAGGACAGTTCACACATCTCTGGTCTGACTCACAGTGGAAACACTGAACACTGTGTTCCTGTTTGGCATCACATCAGTGTGACCATGAAGAGCACTATTAGTGATGAACTCTGAGCCAAAGCTGCTTCAGCTTTACATTCATAGGTGAGCGGTAGCCAGGGCCACCGTCCTTCCAGACAGGCCACATCTTTTCACACTATACAGTCCCTACTGGTGATGTGTCAACATCTGGATTCTTTCTGCGACACATTTTACACTAGCTTTGGCCTGATTACAGTTTTCAACGCCTCTGTTCTCATGTCTTTTCGGCACTGACTTCAAAATGCATCGATAAAGGCACGGCGAAGCCACAGCGCCAGAGCATGTGAGCCATGTTCGGAGACGTCAGTCTTGGGTTTGAGTCCCAGGACTTGAGTTGCCACGATTCTTCCCCCTCTCTCTCAACCCTGTTTCATGTCAGCTAAAAAAATGCACAAACCTGTGCCTTCCATGGCTCTTCACAGTCAAGAGCACGGCACCTCTTAGCTTTACCACAGAGGACTGTTCATTCAGCCTCGCAATATCGTCATTTAAGGCAAGGCAAGTTTATTTAAAAAGTACTTTTCAGTAACTAGACAATTCAAAGTGCTGTACATGAACAGAAAAACATTACTGTCATGATTTGGGTTTTGGTTTATGGAATAGTTTGGGTTTTATTGTAGTTTGATTTTGTACTTTGTTTTATGTTATCAGTTCTTCTGGCCTGCTCCGATCACTTCTGTCACCAGCCTTTATTCAGTTCACCTGCCAGCATTCTTTCACCTCAGTCACCACCCTGTCACTCCCCTTCTCCAGTCATCATCCAATCAGCTTCAGTTTACTTCCAGTCACTTCCCTTCTCCTGATTAGCTCCACCCATTCCGGTAATTAGTTTCACTCCATTCACCTGCTCACTCCCCTACTTATACCTGCCTCTGCCAGATCAATTCAAGCCTATTGGTGAGTCTTATCCAGCGTATTCTGTTCTGCTTGCTCTGTTGATACCGACCCAATTTGCCTTTTGACTTCTGAGCCAGCCTGATCCCGATCCTGTTGTTCCTGCCTGTTCCTGCCTGTTAACCTATGTACCAGACCTACACAGTTTTTGTAGTGATGGTGAGATGAAGCCTCATGAGGCATTGAACCACTTGAGCCAACTGATTCGAGAAAGGGTTCATTTCTTGGAGCTTCATGTGCACACGACACCACCTACTGGCCAGGTGTATAATCACAGCCAGCTGTATCTTAACACGTGTGATGCATTGATTTTTTGTCTATTATGGCTCTTGGGAATGACTTCACAAAAGGTGTAGGACGAAATAATTTGTCTACATAAATTATGTATACACATGTGTATAATAAAATATTGTCTGAATGTATTCTCTGTGTGTAATTATTCCCAAAATAGTAGTGTCATGTGATATTGCATGTTGTGTAATAATCAGACCTCTCAACTTTGATCAAAAGTTAAGAGTGAGATTATGCTAATTTTGGGGGCAGGGGGGGGATTATGGTCAACAATTTCCCCTCAGCAGCAACACTGAAGCACACAGAGGTTCACGCTGCGTCTTTATGCATGATCCAGCTGCTGATGTCTCCCTCTTTTCAGCTCAATGCACTTCTAGACTGTTACAGTTTATAACCATTCTCATCACCTTTCACAGCGACAGGTTTATCAGTCAGTCGCCGCACTGACCAGACAAATCTCTATTGCTCTCGTCAGTGCGCTCTGGGCGGGTGAGGTGCGCGGATTTTACCCCCGTTGGTGCGCTGCGTGCGACGGATAAACAGTGGGGAAAATGCATAACTAAATACTGTAAAGGGCTTCTATAAAGGGAACAGGGGTACTGACAGGTCTGAGATGAAGCCCCTGATGTTACAAGTTCTTTAAAATGACCCTTAAAAGTGCGCACCTGAATTAAAGCGCAAGGCAGCAGCCCACCGAAGCGCCACTGATTATATGTTGTTAAAAACAAAAGAGCATGAAACACAGCTACTAACTCTTCTATTGACTTTAATTGGCACATTTTGCTACCGATATGAGGACATTAAACGTAGTGATTCACGTTTTGAATGGTGAACGGTGATAAAAGCACCTGCTCCGAGGGAAAGGAGGGGGGGAGAGGAGCAAGCGCTGAGGCACAGAAATACGGTTCATGTAGTTAAAAAATGCAGAATTAATAAAAACAAAACTTATAAACAGACCAAGTGGCGTTTTAAACTGCATCTGGTTAGCAGAACTGTTTTATGATCCAACGTGCAGCCATAACTGGTTCTGAATGAACCGGTCATCTGGCAAAATCTGAACCACTTCCCGAAGCAGTCACGTGGTACAGCCGGGCAGCGAGGCTTCGGACGTCATCGTTTTTGGCTCCTCTCCTAAATGAAGCAAGCTTCGATACGCGCTTTACGGAAACGCCCCCTCCATTACTCGACACACGCCTCGAAGCCTCGGCACATCACGTAACATCACTACTAGACAGTTTTTGGCTTTTCTGAGCTTGCCTGATCCCTGCCTGTTTTACCTGCCCGCCTGTGTACCGACCTGGATTTGTTATCCGACCACCGAGCCTGCCTGACCTCATTTAGCCAGTCTGCCCGTTTGTGTACCGACCCTGGACTGTTTATCAACCACGAGCTTTGTCTTGGCCTGCCCGTCATTTCTGCCTGCTGTCAAGATACCTCTAAAATCGGTGATGTGGTGAGCTCGACCATATCCTCTGTTTCTTACAAATTAAGAATTAATTTGGACATTGAAATTGTAAAGATAAAGAAGGACAACATAGAGAGATCTGTAATTGTATGTTTAAGCTGATTGTTTTCTTTGTATTGAATTACATGATTGACTGATTGTTTTTCTTTTTCCAAAAGGATCAAGTACTTATGTATTAAATAAATGAAGCAATGAGTGTTTTAGTGCAGACAGGCTGAGTAGAAAATAGAATCAGCGTATTCAGCGAGGAGGATGTGGTACCGTGGAGGAGTGAGTGAGCGCAGAATGGAAAAAGGTAATAACGGTTGGAAGGAAGGAGCAGATGTTGTTTGCAGGAAGCCTGCCCGAGAAGAGGGGAGGATGTGGTCTGTCTTTGGCAGAAAGAACAGGAACAAGACCTTTGATTCAACCGACACTGGTGAGTGGGGTAAAAGTCGAGGGGCCCCTTGCAACGATAGAAAGGAGGAACCCGACCTTCAGCTCAACCGACAAAGAGGAACCAATCCTTCAGCTCCCCTGACTCGCTGCTGAGTAAAGGTTAACAGGAAATGAGAGATGTGATGCTGTTGTTCGATGCAGGGGGAGGGTTTGAAGCGCTGCAACCTCCCAACGGTTCTTTCACCACATAAAGGAAAGATTATCTGTGTGCTCGTGGCTCAGATCTCGTCTCAAGAAGACACGCAGAAAGGAGCAGAAGAACAAAAGACCCAAGACAGGAAAAGAAGAGCAACGGGCCGAGGGGAAGAACACCTTTCTCTGAGAATCACCGGGACTGAGCCGTTATCCACCTTTCTGTGTTCTTCTACAATTCAGGGCCAACGATTCTGCCAATCCTGTCAAGAAGAACTGCTGTGGTTTGACCTGGTTGATGAGATGAGCCTATATGTTCCGAAGATGTGAGTTGCACCTGTGAGATGTCAGTTCTGAAGCTGAATCGACTTGTCGAGCAGAAGAGACGCACCTCAGATGCAGACATCAAAGCATGGGCTCAGAGCGTGAGTCTTTGTGAGCGGGGCATTAACGGGACATCGGGACCCTAACCCTAACCCTACGCAGCCTTAGATAAGATATAGGGAGTTGATTAAAACTTTAATTTTGTAATTTGTCATATTGCTTAATGCTGTTGCTAATCCCCTGCTAAAGCATACTAATTAAAGAAGCATATAAAATTTTGTTAGAAGTTGTGGACATTCACTTATTGAGTCAACATTTTTCTGAGTTCTTCTATGATTGTAAAACAGACATGGTCCGTTTCTCAATATGCGTTCTCGTGTGCTCGTGACACGTCATCAGCCTCAGCCCGAGCAGTGTTCCAATTGCCGAGAACGCCAAACCGAGAACGCGCCGAATTCCCCGGATGTTGTTCTCGCCCGCCCTCTTTATCGAGCATGCATCAGAGCAGACTTGTGCGTTCTTCAGACTGACCACTTTCCCAGAATGCACCGCAGCAAGATCATTTTTAGGCTTTTTAGAAATTAAAAATGTTGTTTTAAAAACGTTTTCAATAAGATTTATTGTGGTGTAGTATATAAATAGTTTTGAATGTTAAAGAAATGCTAAAGAACTGTGCGTCTCATGACGTCACAAGTACGCTTCTGTTCCAATACACCATACGTGCTGCGTGCTCGCGTTCTTGTCAAGTCCGATCTTCCTGTGTTCTCGCCAAGACCGGACTTGACGAGAACGCGAGTCCGTACTCGCGTTCTCGTGAATTGAGAAACGGCCATGGTGTATGGTTCTAGAAATATTTAGGAGGTCTTGAAAGGTTGACTGTAGCCCAAACTTTAAAACAACACCCTTAGGGACTTTTGAGTTTCTAAAAATAATACTGATCGTGTAACAAGTGCCGTTGTATAAAAGTAGGAGCCACCGTTAACTAGGGCGGTGGTGGGGAAACAGGTGACCTGAGGCTACTAGGTTGCCTGACCTGTCCACTGAAGAAGGGTGTGTCCCTAGGACGGAGGTGGTTAGTAGATCAGTCGTGTCCTACTTATCTAGCTGAAAAGGTCTCACAGGAATTCTAAACAGGGTAATACTCGTTAGATTCAGAGGTCTTTAGAACCCCAGATAGTCTGAGCTTTAACCCAAAATAGGAAAGGATGTGGGAAGGGGGGTTTTAGTTCAAAGCCGGAATCGTCACTGCTTGTTAAATCCCGGTTCCTGCTCCCGACCTTTTGTTTAGATAAACCTTCTTTAATTTTATCCTCTTGTCTGGCTGAATACTGGGTCCTCTGTCTTGTGCTTATGACAATTGCAGACAAACATTACAGCAACAACCAGACTTCTTTCATACATTAACAAACATACGGAAAGACTTCATTGTTTCTATTAATAATAAGAAATAAGCTAAGTATATTCTTGAGGATTTCTTATGTAAAGTAATTTTGTCGAACCTTTCCAAAGCTACAAATAGAATAACTTCTTTTGTTTGATTGTTACACCGGAGTGAGCTTCATATTTTGATTTAAAACACCTGAAGGGAACTTCATTTTGTTTGGACGAGTCCTTTTCTTATTCTACTCCAGGAAACTTCAACAAACTTTCAGCATCAAGAGGAAGTTAAGAAAAACCGGACAGTAATGAAACAACAGATTTGCAGACATTTTGCTGATGCCTGTGGAATTTTACATTCCAATTAATAATGAAAGTCCCCCACAGCCTCCATGATCCACATTCGTCTTACACAGAAACTGTTTTTAATTCCTGCTCCAAGGGTATGAAGCTCCCATGAGAACGCTTCTCCAACAAGTCATTACAAAACAAGGTCAGGAAGAGTTTAGAGCCCAGCAGCTCCAGCAGGATTCTCTCAAACAGGATTTGCTTTGTGTCTGGGAACTTAACTGGAAACGCGTGGCAAAGTCAGGGTGGCTTGGTAATGTATTACAACAAATTACTGAAAGCAACATTTCTGCTTCCTTCACTTCATACATTGTTAACCTGTTTAGTTTGCAGGCTGTAACACACAAATGCAACTTGCAAATCTTAAAAAACTACAAAGTAAAATTAAACATTCAAAAACCTGACAAAAGCATGCATTTACAAAGCATGCAAAACTACCTGAATCTATATATAGACATATATATCTATAGATATATAGATATATATGGACAATGCAGACGACTCTCCCTGTGGCTCTACGCTTCTTCAGGAGGAGCGCATGCTGCTTGTTAAGACTTTGATGCAATCAACTGGTTTCCCTCAGATAGGAAATTTTTTGACCAATATGATGAATTTGACTTTGTAAAGTGCCTCGAGATGACATGTTTGGCACTATATAAATAAAATTGAATTGAATTGAATACACCTGGAAAATCAGAAAAACCTTGAGAACCTACCAGTGTTTGCAACCTGGAAAACCTGGATTACCTACAAAATTCTATCAAATACAACACAGCATGAAAACCTTCAAAAACTTTTAAGACTTCCACAAAAATATGCAAAAAGTATAACAGGCCCATAATGATGGTTTGGATGTGTTCTATCCCTGTTGGTGTGTTTCTCCCACAGCTGTGTGCAGGTGGCTACTGTTCTTCTCTCACCTCTCCACGCAGGCTGGGACTGGTAGGCGGGAACCTGCAGCTCATTAACGAGCATTAGGAGGAGCTTAAAGAGGAGCAGAAACCCAGAGGTAAGATTGTTAGCCCTTCCTATGGCCAAAACTGCCTGGACCCTGTTTGCCATTTGATCCGACAGAAAGTCAGGTCGTATGATGCCAGTAGCGATTAGAATACATTTAAGTGAATAGGGCCGTGCATACATCCTTTGATTCACTGTGTCTCCCAAAGTCTGACCAAGATAACCAGAGGTCAATTTGTGTCAGACCTATGCATCAATTTGATGGGAAAGTCAGGAAGTGAGACATAGTGGCAAAGTAAAACACATCAGGTTTTGGGAAAAAATGCCTGTATTTATTTATTTTTTTTTGTGTTTCCTGTCTGGCAATGTAGCATTAAGAATCATTGTCTTAAAGCCAAAAAGAGTCCAACAGATTTTACTTTCACAAGTGGAGCCTTACTGCTTTCACCGTAGAGCTCTGCTTGATTTATACATGCAAGAAGCTTTATTAGGTTTTATGCTGGGTGTTGTGCTCCCGTTATTTAGTGTTAGTTCTTTAAATGGTACAGCCACCACGAGCATCCGGTAAAGGATGAGAGGAGAGCTTCAGGTCCAAACTTTCTTTATTAGAACTGAGAGTGGTCTACAAGAAATACATAAAACGAAACAAATGAGAACTATTATTTCCACTCGCTACAAATAGCTATTTCTAATTTGTCCAGCAGGTGGCAGCAAGAGACCACAAATAACCTACAGGCTACATTATCATTATCTTAACTCTTTTGGTTGCTAAATATATTTAAATTGTACAGATATGTAAATCCTGCTTGAAAACTGACAAAACTTACTCTTATTCATTTACACGCTCCCAGTCTCTTGGACAAACAGCTCTGAATAGTCTCCAACGACCACCTCGTCAATTTTCTGCTCATCTAACACTGAACACATGCTCTTACAACACTAACGGCTATTGGCAGCTTGAGATAACAATGAACCAATCACAACAAAGATTATTCAGACGGCTTCCTGAAACAGGTAGAAGAGGAAAAAAGGAGAGAAAAATACAAAATGCTAAAAGAGAGAAAAAGTGAAAGAGAAAGAGGAGAGGAAAGTGAGAGAGCGATATAACTTCCTATGAGTCTGCTTCTACACCTGCAAAGAGAGATAAAAGAACAGCAGAACCAGCTGATAAATTATTACAGGTACAAACAACCAACACCTTGATACCATCACTGAAGAATATACAGGATTAATTAATACGACATGTAGAAAGTGACAGCTGGAGATAATAACAGGGGTTTATGGATAGAAGTGAGTCTGTAAGCACCTGGATCACCTGCAGGTATTGGTGAGAGTGAACTTGTGTCTGTGAGGTTAATCCATCAGAAAAATGCTCAGTAGTGGCTGTGAGGAACCAAAGGCCCCCCCCCCCCCGAGCACCGAGGCAGACGCTGGGGAACCAGAACCCCAGATGCCCAGAGGGACCCCCAAAGCAAAGGGACCCATGAGGGGCCAGCACAGGGAAAGCTGCCCCCCCCATCCCAGGGAAGAGTAGAAAGGAGCCCCAGGAAATCTCCCAACAGCCACAGTACTGAAGCCCCGGGAGCCCACAGGGACGAGCCTGTGGGCTCCACCGGCAGCCAGCTATGCCGGAGCAGATCCAGCCATGGGCCCCAGGGACCCGAGGCCCAGGGGCCCCCCGCCCCCCAGCGGGGGCCCTGACAGAACCACGGGGCCCAGGCCTCACAAAGCAGCCGCCAGGAGTGAGCCGGCGCCCACCCGAGCACCCAGCCCCGGATACCGAGGACCACCAACGCTTTTTATGGTCTCCACACTTTGTGGAGACCTGAGATGTCCCAGGAGGGGGGCAGTCCAAACATAACCTGACAAACAGAAAACCACATACAGTCACATTCACACGTTCCCACCCTAGTGCCCCTGTGAATATTCCTACCACAAATTAAAAAAGGGGACATAGTACTGTTGGAGATTATGAGATTACGGAGACTGGACTGCAGGATCGGTTGCCATGTAAATAACAGATAAACAGACTCTGGAGACACAGAGTCTGACATACTTAGACTGGAAAAATTACTGATTAGGGGAAGATGTGTCAGCAAGGACACGTCTGTCATGCTGCAGCCTTGCTTGCTGCACCATGGACATTTCAGGGCACTATTCACCCTCCATACATCCCAGTCTCCTCTCCACCTCAGTAATCATCTACACCTGTCAGCCTCTAATCAAGCCAGAACTCATCTCACCTGTCATCCTCTCTATTTAAGCTGCCTGCATTCAGTCCTTCCTCGTCGGTTTGTTCTGTTGGTTTCTGTTTTCTCTTGTTTGATTTTGCTCATTGCTGCTCACTTCATCTGGTTCTCGTTCAGCCTGAGTTCTTCACCTGTCTGCTGTGATTCTGGTCCTGCTCTCACTCCAGTCGTGCAAGTATTCATCCAGTCGTGCTGCTGATCAAGCCTGGTTTCCAACTCTCCATTCTGTCGTGCTGCTTGTCATGTCTCCATCCAAGTCTCCATTCTGTCGTGCTGCTGGTCAAGTCTCCATCCAAGTCTCCATTCTGTCGTGCCACTGGTCTAGCCTGGTTCCAAGTCTCAGTTCTGCTGTGCTTCTGGTTATGCTGCCTACGTGCTCTGGGTTCATCCTGCTTGCCAGCTTCAGCCATTAACTGCTTGCTGATCCAGCCTGGTTCTGTCTCTCTGGTCTCCTGCTTCCACTACTCATCATACAATAAAACTCACAAACTAAGCTCTGTGTGTGGTTCAGTTCGGGTTCAGTACACAAATCATGACAGAACGAACCGAACACAAGAACCCGACACCCACACAGAGCTTTGGTGCTGGAGCCAGCAACATGGATCCTGCTCCGCTCTCGGACAACAGCGCAGCGGGGCAGGTTCTATTGGAAACCACCCTGCACCTAATGGAGGAGTTCCGGGAGGTCATTCAGGCCGCCGCACTCAACCCATCTTGGAGACAGGTGAGTGCTCTGGCTCAAGTGCGGGGTCTGCTGGAGAGCAAGACTGAGCTCCTTCTGTTCCTCAAATCCTCGGGACTGTTCGAGGAGCTCAGCTGGAACGAGCAGGAAGCATTCGCTCAGCTATACGGCAGGCCGCCTCCTCCCAGACCTTCGTCCTTCACCAGGGCTGCTTCCAGCGCAGATTCAACCTCCGCTGCGACTCTCGTCCCGCCCACGAGCCTGTCAACCTTGGCTGCCATCTCCACTGAAGCAGCTTCCCCCACTCCAGATTCTGCCGCGGCGCCTGTCGCTGATGCGGCTCTCGCCGTTGTCTCCACCACTGTCGTCTCCGCTGATTCTGGTCCCACTTCCCCATCGCTAGAAGCAGCCACTCTCTCACCGCCCGGCTCCTCTCGACGCAGATGTCGGACTCGTCGATGCCGGAACTCAACCACTGTTCAACCTGAGGCTCAGCTAGTAAGCACGGCTGCGATCCCTCCGCTTGGAGCTGACGTCACCTCCATGTTCCTGGTGAGTCAATCTGACGGCGTCGCGGCTGCCCCAGCAAGCCAGAGCAGAATCCATGCTGTTACCCGTCATCTCAGTCACCACCTCCACGACACCCAGCTGGCTCCTCGGGTGAAGCCTTCAGCCGCTGCTCGGAGGTCCTCGCCTCGTTCGGCCAAAGCGCCTCGGGTCCATGAGACCCAGTTGTGGGACTTCTTTTACGGGGATAGGGATGACCTGATGCCCTATCGGCCAACACCAACGTCAGAGGCATAAGTTTCCGTAACCCCACCACCGGCTTCATCTGAGGACCCAGTTCCTGCTCAGCCCGCAGCCAAGGACCCAGTTCCTGCTCAGCCCACAGCCAAGGACCCAGTTCCTGCTCAGCCCGCAGCCAAGGACCCAGTTCCTGCTCAGCCCGCAGCCAAGATTTCAGTTCCCAGTCCAGTGTCCAACGCGGGTGATGAGCACGCCAGTCTGATGTCCGACACGGGTGATGAGCACGCCAGTCTGATGTCCGACACGGGTGATGAGCACGCCAGTCTGATGTCCGACACGGGTGATGAGCACGCCAGTCCAGTGTCCATCGCGGAGACCCAGGAGGGTCCGCCGCCTACCATCGTTGACGCAGGGACCCAGGAGGGTCCACAGCCTGTGAAAGATGCGGAGACCAGGAGGGTCTGCCGCCCGCCGTTGATGCGGAGACCCAGGAGGGTCTGTCGCCCGCCGTTGATGCGGAGACCCGGGAGGGTCTGCCGCCCGCCGTTGATGCGGAGACCCGGGAGGGTCTGCCGCCCGCCGTTGATGCGGAGACCCGGGAGGGTCTGCCGCCCGCCGTTGATGCGGAGACCCAGGAGGGTCCGCTGTCTCGTGAACTCTGTAGCCCGGGGCCTCCTGAAGCCTGCAGCCCGGGGCCTCCTATAGCCTGCAGCCCGGGGCCTCCTGTAGCCTGCAGCCCGGGGCCTCCTGTAGCCTGCAGCCCGGGGCCTCCTGAAGCCTGCAGCCCGGGGCCTCCTGAAGCCTGCAGCCCGGGGCCTCCTGAAGCCTGTAGCCCGTGGCCTCCTGAAGCCTGTAGCCCGTGGCCTCTTGTAGCCTGTAGCCCGGGGCCTCTTGTAGCCTGTAACCCGGAGGCGTTTCCCGAAGCCCGTAGCCAGACGTTTCCCGAAGCCGGTAGCTCGGGTACTCCTGTAGCTTTTAGCTCGAGTTCTCCTGAAGTTTGTAGCCTGATCCCATCCGAGTTTCTTAGTCTGATCCCGGGGCCGTCCCCTGTAGCCTCTAGTCCCGTGACCCCTGTAGCCTCTAGTCCCGTGACCCCTGTAGCCTATAGTCCCGCGACCTCCGTAGCCTATAGTCCCGCGACCTCCGTAGCCTATAGTCCCGCGACCTCCGTAGCCTATAGTCCCGCGACCTCCGTAGCCTATAGTCCCGCGACCTCCGTAGCCTATAGTCCCACGACCTCCGTAGCCAGCAGCCATGCTCCGCTCTTAGTTGGTAGCTGTCATTCCTCCAGGGTGCTCATCCACCGCTGGCCACACCAGATCAAGCCGCTTCATTCAGGTCGCTCTCCGCGACGCCCCTGTCTAGCTCTGCCTCATAGAGGTCGCCCACCGCGACGCCCCTGTCTAGCTCTGCCTCGTAGGGGTCGCCCACCGCGACGCCCCTGTCTAACTTTGCCTCGTCGAGGTCACCCACCGCGACGCCCCTGTCGGTGTCGCCCACCGCGACACCGACCTAAGACTTTGCTGGTTCGCCAACGTCTGCATTATAGCATTATCTTCTCCACAAATGTGATGAACAGAACACTGATATCATGCTGTTACACGCCCCTGAACGGGTGGACACAATGGGTTCTTTTATTACTACAGAAGTCTACAATAGAAACGCCACATCATTTAGAAAAAGAACCTGGGGTGACTGCAAACACGTCAATTATTTAACAGTACACACACTCGTACTCACCACACACATCCTATTTTCCCAGGTACAGGCACCGGCATCCCAGAGGGGTATCCAGCCCCCAGACCCAGGTGGTGGACCCCAACATCAAGATGGGGACAGGGGGACCACCACAACCCGACCTACCTGGTCCATGCTCCTGTCCAAACCCCCCACCTCGATCCCAGACCAGACGACGCAGGGACCCAATGTCCACCGCCAGCCAAGACCCCGGACCAGGCGGCCCGCTCCTCCTGGTGGCAGTGGCTGTCAGATAGCAGCTTTAGATTTCATCCATCCATTATCTATAGCCGCTTATCTATGTAGGGCTGCAGAGGTGGGGGTTGTTGGGCAAGAGGCAAGATATACCCTGGACAGTTCACCAGGCCATCACAGAGACACACCAGTCATACCCGAGGGCAATTTAGAGGAACCAGTTAACCCACCAGTTATGGTTTTGGACTGTGGGAGGACGCCGGAGTATCCAGAGAGAACCCACACCTGCACAGGGAGAACATGCAAAATGTGTAGAAAGAACTCTGGGACTCAAACCCAGGACCTTCTTGCTGGAAAGCAATAGAGCTACCATTGTGCAGTTGGTACTGCACCATTTTTTAGATATCCTCAACTTTAGTGGTGATCTTTTAAGTGAGGAAGAGCTGGATGTTGAAGGTGGGGGATGGACAAGATCTGCTGCAGGTCAGAGGTAAATGTTTACAAATTGATCCCTGCCTGGAAAAACTGCCAAATGGAAGAAGCTTGTAACACACAGATAGACAAAAATAAGCTGCTTTTCCACTTTCTTCCCAACATGTGAGGCCAACAAACAAGCTGTGTTCAGGTAAACTGTGGAAACGCTGCAAAGAGGAGGAGTACGGTGGCCGGGAAGTGCAAAACAAAAATACAAAATCTGAAACACTTTTACAAATATTGAAACAAATTTACATTTCAGAAAACAAATTTACAAAACACGAAACACTTTTACAAATCTTGAAACACATTTACATTTCAGAAAACACATACAAAAGACGAAAATCAAACGGAAAGGGAGGGACTGTCTTCGAAGTTTACCCGGAAGTGATAACGGGAGCCTTCATGATGAACCAAGATGGACGCCAATCGAGTTGCGTTTTGCCCGTTTTTCGGCACACATATGAGCAGATTAACGCGTTTTTGTTTGTCGTGTGGTCGGTCCTTGGAGTTTTAAAATTTCACAGAACAGACGGAAGAACCAGATATGCTGCAGCAGTGCATACATTATGTTGAAGAGGGTCACTCGTACGCTGTAATCGTAGACATGTCATGTTTACACAGTGTACAACCTGAAACTTGTTGAGCGACATCAGGAGGTTTTCTATTGTCATGCTGATATAGTATTCACATAAAACGTCCAATTCTGTAGCAACATTTACAACAACACAGGTCAAATTGAGTCAATGTAGAGATTTTTAAATGCCTTTATTTTTAAATCCCAAATCATGTAGATTGACTTCTGGAGATCATCTGTAAGTGAAAGTAGTCACCTGTAAAAAAATAAGTTGTTTGAGTAGTTTTGAGGCTAAAGAGTGTGACCAAAGTATATATTTCCATTTTCAACATTTTCACGGTGTATCGATCAAGTGTTTTTACACATTTACATTATATTTTTTTATGCTTTGTGTCATTTTTTCTATTATTCTGGTCTGCTGGTGAAAATGGAAATATATACTTTGGTCACTCTTTAGCCTCAAAACTACTCAAACAACTTATTTTTTTACAGGTGACTACTTTCACTTACAGATGACAGATGATCTCCAGAAGTCAATCTACATGATTTGGGATTTAAAAATAAAGGCATTTAAAAAATCTCTACATTGACTCAATTTGACCTGTGTTGTTGTAAATGTTGCTACAGAATTGGACGTTTTATGTGAATACTATATCAGCATGACAATAGAAAACCTCCTGATGTCGCTCAACAAGTTTCAGCCAATTCTGATGTGGAATTTTAAAATAAGAGCCACTAGAAATCCGTATATATTAAGTAATTTTGACCAAAGTTGCTGTCACTACAGCAACTAAACGGTAGATACTCAATCGATGTTTCCATTTCAGCATGAGAGTAGAACACCTGCAGATGTGATCTCTTGTTCATTGATGCTGCGGGGTCATTCAAGTTTGGCTAATATTCTGTCAGCACACCACCTCTTCCTTTCTGTAAAGGTAAGTCCTCCATTCTAATTCATAACAGTCTAATCTTTAATGGCAATTTGGATATATATCAGGAAGGTAAGTAGAAAAATATGGACAGTTTATAGTCGTCACTACAAACTATCCATATTTTTATATAAATGTGACAGCAAGGACTGTAATATAAATAAAAAGTAACCAAGACTTTGTTTAAAGGTGCAGTTTGCCGTGGCCAAGGTCTGACCGGATTCTCCTGAACAGATGAGCAGCGCCATCCCCAAAAGGCTGAATGATGGATGTTTCCTGCACCACAAAGAATGAAATGGCCTACAAATATGCTATAAGTGAAATGTTTAAACTTAACAATGTTTTACCATTTTAAAAGTTAAATGTAATTACATTTAGTGTAAACAAATTGCATAAACTCAATAAATGAAAAACTGTATCTTCTTGCCAGTTTATGTACATAAGATACACTTTTAGACATCCACTTGATCTAAATATGAATAAATGCAAATTACATAAGCATGTGAAATGGATTGCAAAATTTAATACAAATGTTAGTTGGACACAATTTTTGTATAAGTAGACATTTAAATAGTCTGGAAATATGGATATACAATATTTAAAGTTGAAAAGTGAAAATGAAAAGTAATTCCAAAATGTAAAACCTCAAGGTGCTAAAAAAATAAATACTTAAAAGCAGAAATCCAAAACACATTCTTGTGTATTATATTTCCTCTGGTTTACAGTAAAATAACTAATTAGGATCTTTTTGACATGTAAACTTCTCTGCTTCCTCACATGATTTCCCCTGCATGCTCACAGGAGCTGCACAGATTCTAAAGACTTGGTCTATTTTATAAACCAAGTTGATAGTTACAGTCTGGGAGATTATTGTGAAAACTTTGAGCCTCCTGATAAATCTTTCCACATGTATGTGGACATTTGCAATCCTCCTTGCTGCAGTTACATCCTCATCAGACAACTGGCCTCCTTTTATGAGTGGATGCTGGTAGAACAAGGTTAAATCGCCTCTCAAACAGCAGATCTCCGATGGTAAAGCCTCTGTCTGCCGTCACTTCATCGCCAGGACGAAAATATTCCAGGAAGCCAGCGTGTTCCCTGCCAAATGCATTCTTCTTATTCTTTTCTCCTAGGTGTGATCATCAGTGCCTGTAGTGTGAGCATATTTCTTCATAGGTGATTGATTATGGAGAGGTCTGGTCAGCCTCTGCATCACAGCGGCTGTCATCTGTCAAACACAAGACCACAATAAGTTTATTAAACAGCATAAAACATACCAACACCAAGCTAATAGAGCACCACCTGCATCATTACTCATTCAAATATTCATATCACACACGTTCCTTCCAGTTTTTACAAACAGCCTTTGTTAGTATCTGGGATGCCATTTGTAAGGTTACACAGTCAAAATCTAACAGCAATATTTTGGGTTCTTTACTGTGATAACAGGATTAAAATGGGTTTTTATTTTTAAAGTTCTATTTTCAACATACATTTATACAGTTATATATTTGTAAATGTCACAGTTCCAAACTAAATATTTAATTACACAGCTAAATATTAAGCTTGTTATTTAAATATTTAACTTGGAACTGTGACTTATAGATTCATGAATAACAAAAATATGAAAAACGAACCCTGCCTTTTATCTCTCATTGTATAACTTTACAAACGGAACCCCATAGACCTACCAGCAGGGATATAAAAATATCCAGATAATAATTTACAGAGGGAACAAAGCGAAAAAACGGCTGTCTTCATGTAAAAGCATATGTTTTATCAAGAGTGACACAAACTAAGGAATAAGAGTTAAAGATTGCTAACGTAAACATCCCTCAGCTTACCTGTGTCTCTCCTCTTTGTCTCCTTGATTTAGTTTTTAATGGAACTTCGTAGCCCAGCCACTTTTCTGGCGTCGTGGGTCTTCTGTCGGTCTTTTGTCCACAAAATGAAAACAAAAACCATACGGTCGCTTCTGTTGTTTCTTCAAATTTACACCGTGTAAACATGACATGTCTACGATTACAGCGTACGAGTGACCCTCTTCAACATAATGTATGCCCTGCTGCAGCATATCTGGTTCTTCCGTCTGTTCTGTGAAATTTTAAAACTCCAAGGACCGACCACACGACAAACAAAATCGCGTTAATCTGCTCATATGTGTGCCGAAAAACGGGCAAAACGCAACTCGATTGGCGTCCATCTTGGTTCATGATGAAGGCTCCCGTTATCACTTCCGGGTAAACTTTGAAGACAGTCCCTCCCTTTCCGTTTGATTTTCGTCTTTTGTATGTGTTTTCTGAAATGTAAATGTGTTTCGAGATTTGTAAAAGTGTTTCGTGTTTTGTAAATTTGTTTTCTGAAATGTAAATTTGTTTCAATATTTGTAAAAGTGTTTCAGATTTTGTATTTGTGTTTTGCACTTCCCGGCCACCGTAGAGGAGCCTTTCCTTCTCATCAGCAGGTCTGTGTTGCAGCTTCACCCAAACTTTATCTGGACCTCTGATGATGCAGCCTGTTGCTGCATCCTCACCTTGAGACTGCTATAGCTGCTGTTTCTCACAGTAAATGAGACACTTTCACATGACCTTCATCCCAACATGCAGCCGACCTGCTTCCACAGATCCAGCATGTGGAAATGACCTACTGCGAGGGCATCCATCAAACCTCGCTCCGAACACCATGGTGGCTGTCACCAGCGTCTGCACACACACTTTATTTATCTATGCAGGGATGCCAAATGCAACAAGGTCACCTCACTTCATCACACTGAGCCAAAGGTTCCTGCTCTGTGTTTCAGCAAAGCAGAGCCAGATATTCCTGCAGCACCGCTTCTGCAGCCAGTTCAACCAAACCCAGTCAGATTTATTCCCAGATGATCAAACACATTCCTGGAAGAGTTGGGACAAAGCAAACTTAACACCACTTCAGACTTTACTGTGTAAAGGTTGTTGTTTTTGGCCCCAAAGGTGTAGGACAGTCAGGCATCAGCCGTCAGCTAGACGCAGAGAGACAAAAACACATAAAACACGGCAGAAATATTTGGACTCAGATGTAAATTCTAACATCAAGTTTCACTAAATCAGCCTGATTGGATCATTAAATGATGTTTTAAATGATAAGGGCGAAAATGGTTTTCTGTCAGACCAGGAGCCAGAAAAACTATTGCATGTTTGTTTTTCAGAACTGAAAACCAAGGGAGACAGAGGTTTTTCTTCTGTTGCTCCACGACTCTGGACCTCCCTTCATCTGACTCTGAGACCAGAAAACTCAGTGGTTCCCTTTAAAGTCCGGCTAAAACGTATCTTTTGAAATCTGCTTTAGTTTCATTTAGTCTTTGTTTCTATCTTCTGTTGTAAAGGACTTTGTGATTTTTATTTAGAAATGTGCTATTTGAATAAAGTTTGACTTACTTTTTCAGCAAGCTAGAATGTTCTGGTAGTTTATTTCCCGGTCCTTGGACCAGAACCAGGATAACGGATCATGCTGGTAGCCGTTCAGCCTCTCGTCGGATCGGTGTGAGCCAGGTAGAACCCTCATGTTATCAGACACCTGCTCATTTTCTGTGGACCGGGACCACGACCTCTCAGCACCGTCAGCTCCTTCAAAGCAGGATTAAACCTTTTTGTTACTGCAGCTTCCCAGCTGCTAGACAAGAAGAAACTTATCAACTCAACTATTTTTTATTTTCTTTCCTTGTAAAATTTCTCAATTCTGTTTGAAACTCATTTCTGGTCTGTTTCAGCTCATAATTTGCTCTAATGTTGTTTTCTCTATAAAACGCTTTTAATCATCCCTGTATAAATGATGTTTTAGAATAAACGATTCTTGAGCCCCTCAGTGATCCAGTCTGAGGCAGAAGCTTTGAAGGAACCTTAAACCTTGACAGGGAAGTTGTTAGGGAATATTCGGTGGACTCGCAGCAGCTCTGTGATAAATGCAGTGAAACTTTCTGCAATCTCAACTCTTTATTAACTGGTCAAAGACACAACCTCATTTAACCGCCTGGAGTTTCATCCTTACTCCCTCCGCTGTCCCTCCGTTAACTGCAGCAGCTCCTGGGAGAGCAAGAACTTGATGCAATAATCTGGAATGCACAGTGACAAGAAATATGAGTTTTTAATAAACAACAAAGAGAGCACAATGCAGCCAGGAGCTGCCGGCGGTGTGCAGAACGTGTCTTGATCCGTGTTACACCGTGGAGTTCTGAATTCTGCTGCTGAGACGAGTAAATAAATCTTTATTACCTCTATTCCACCACAGACACACTCAGCTGTGCCATATGAGCAGCCGCTCATCAGGGACTGACAATAAGAACATCAGCAAGGTCAAAGATCCAGCTCTTTATTCATCATGACTCTGAAAGCTGGAGAACATTTTATGTGAAAATCATAATTGATCCATTTCTGCTGTAGAGCTGCAAAGATTCCCTGAGCTTCACGTCGTTCCTGACGAGTTGGTTTCTCTGCCGTCCTGCAGACTGGCAGAGCTGTCCAAACTTTCCTCTGTGATCAGGTCCAACCTGACAGCACACGCTTTCCTTTCATTACCTCCACCTGTTCCACTCAGCATCTTTGACTCGTCTCCACAGAGCTTTACAGCTGATCAATACTCTGGGAGAGATCCTGCTCTCCGGGGTCATTCCTGCAGCACAGCTCAGCGCTTCCGCAAATTACTTTTTACTTGTCTCTTATTAGTATTTGTGTGGATTTATGCAGCTTTATTCCTTAAACTTTGCTTTTCTTCCCATTTCCTGATGTCACACAGTCAGATGTATGGAAATTTGTTTGTTTTTTGTGAATTTCTACCTCAAAGGCACATTTGTCTTTAAACGCTTCCATCAGGATGATTGCAGCTGTCTTGCTTTAGAAAAAACAACTTTAATTAGACTAATTAATCACTGAGTTTATGGAAAAGGAAGTTCCCTTGTTTGCCCACAGGAGTTGTTGCAGAGACCTAAGACCCTGGAGGGTTTGGCCCTTCCTAACATGAGGTTTTATTACTGAGCTTCTATCTTTAGGGTAATTCAGCTTTGGATCTCTTGGAGAGGGTGCCAGTTCCTCCCATATGGCTGAGTATGGAGATGTTTTTTGCTAAAACCGCTTCCTTGACTGCTCTCATTCCTGCTCCTCTCAGCTTTTCTCTCTCCCCTTATTACAACAATATCTAACTTAAATCCACTTTTAAAATTTGGAGCCCTTCTCTTTCCTTGCGCCTTCTTCAACTAACTCTGTTTTTCATCCTTGTTTAATTGATGGAGCTTTTTCTTTGCGCTCTGACTATGGTATAAAGGCATTAAGGAACTCCTAAATTGCTGGTACATTTGCATCCTTCCAGCAACTCTCCGAGAAATTTCTTTTAGACACCATTTTTTAGATATCCTCAAGTTCGTAGTTTCATCTGCAATCTCGACCCCAATTTCCCAAGTCTCCCTGAGGCCTCTCTAATTGATTCCTTTTAAACCCAATTTTCTACCACTAAGGGTGTTATTTCACGTTTATACAATTAAAACTCAATGGGAGGAGGATCTGGGGGAAGAGATCTCGGAGGAGCTGTGGGATGCCATTTTGCGTGGGGTTCACTTCTCATCTATTTGTGCAAGTCAAGGTCGGACCCAGTGCAAAATTCTGCATCATACCCATCTCACTCGCGTAAGGCTTTCCAAAATCTATAATAATGTTGATCCCATGTGCATAAGATGTCATCAGGCTTCAGCTACACTTGGTCTTGCCCTTCACTACTTCATTTTTGGACGCAGATATTCAACTCTATTTCTGTTTGTACAAAGGTTCAATTTGACCCAGCAGGTTGTACTGCTTCGTCTGGGGTTTTACCTCCTACTTTGCAGTTTATAAAGCTGACTTTGTCGCCTTTGTCTCCTTATTGCCAAGACGTTTGATTTTATTGAGATGGAGGTCCCCTGTGCCGCCTTCTCCCTCCTCCTGAAAATATGTATATTTTTAACTTGTTCTTCTTTATTGTTTTGTATATGTTGGAACATTTTTGAAAATAAATAAATATTCTGTCAGTTGACATGATTTTTTTCCAAATGAATTTAAAGCCTTTAATTGTTGAGAGACGAACTTTCAGTGAGCGGATGGGCTTCAGGCACACAGAGGTGTCTTCAGAGAGGGCAGAAGGTTTTCCTGCAGGGGAAACTTCAGGAGGAGTGATGTGAAATGTGGTCTCCTCCACCTCCTCAGGTTCCCATGTTTTAATAACTCAGTATAACACCCTGTGAACTTTGTGCTAGAAAGTGAATTTCTGCCTCCCACGTTCATTTAGACCCTGATGGGACCAATATTCAGGCACTGATCTGTGCAGCTGATCCAGTCCATTTTTCCCTCTTCTGTTATCCAAAGCAATTTAAAGCAGACACCATCTTACTGCACCACCATCTTACCCTAACCCTTACTGCATTTGGATTGATGACTCTAAAAGAAGCATGACTGCCTGAGTTTTTATCCTGCAGAGAACAATAATGTGAGGCTGGAGCTTCACACCCAGCTCACTCTGAAATGGGCTCCTTCTGGTGCCGACTGGCTGCACAAACCAGCTGACACTTCTCCCCATCCTTAGTCAGTTTAAATCACATCAACGTTCCTTGCCAGCCAGGAGAAATTACCTGAACTTTGTTCCACTGGGTTTTATTCTTCAGGGTTCTGCTGGAAAACTTGTTTTACAGCTGCTGGAGCGTGGCCGCTGTCACTTCTCCTGAAAAGATTCAGTTTAGCAGTGGTAATCTGTGTTGAAGCACAACACATCTTTCATCGGTCAGATGGAATAAACTCCCAGATGATGCCGTCAGACTGTAGATTACAGAAGGAACGCTGATCCTGCTCTCCTGCTGGAAAACCAAAGATGGAATCTGTCAGGTTTCCAGCATGGAGGGCAGATGGGCTCAACACTCATCAGCTGCTGCAAGCGATACAATGTGAAAGTGAGTTTAGATTCCCGCCTGGTTGGAGCTCATCGGCCGGAGCAGGGCGAGCTTTCTCCTTGTGCTCCCTGGCCTCTCTCACCTTCTGCCCTGGATCGTCCCTCAGTGACGCTTCCTGGATTCCCAGTCCAAACCTGCTCGTGTCATAGGCAGATGACTCCAAGTCATCTTCATATCTCCACTTAGCTCTAGTGCTCTAAGTCTTCTCTCAACATTCAGCATTTATTTACTGGATTCCTCTTGGCCCAGCCCTCCACATTTCCTCTGTATTTTAGTAAACCCGTTGAGTTTTTATCGCTGTCTGCTCGCCACAAACCGTGACGGGAACCGTGCAACACTTGGTGACTCTACCTTCTTCTCTCCACTTGTCTTTTAAAACCATTCTGCCTCCTTCAAGCTGGTTCGCCTCTTATGGCTTTGGCAGATTTTTAATATCCGGTTCATTTGCAGAGTGATGCCTTTTGTTCCAGATTTTCTGATCTGCTCAAATAGTTTTCCTTCAGGCCTAATTTATGAGTCTTCTGATTTTGTCCTTCAGAGTAATAAGTCAGCATCTCTTATCTTTACTGTGATCTCTGTCTCTGCAGTTCAACAGAAAAGCTGTTGTTTCCTTGTGCCTTCTATCTTTTACATGACTGATATGAATGTTTAAATCCTGCATTAGAAGAAAGCGGTTAGAATCACTGCCGACAACAAACAGCAGTTTAAGAAACTCATCAATAAACTCTGGGTTCTCATCTGGAGGCCTTGAGATGGTTAGACATATTCCACCATCTAAAGATCAAGGGTCTAATTTCTAAAGCTTCTGTACATGCAAATGTTGTGATCTATAAAAGAAAACCTTGCGGGGAAATTTGCAGTCCTCACAGCAGCTCTGACCCAGGCGCTCATTTCGGAGAGGAGGGAAACTGGCGCCACAGATGGCGAAGTGGTGAATTGCAGCCAGACGGCATCATGATTCCTCTCAGATGTTCAGTTTCACTCCATATGAGACTTTGCTTTCTCTTTCCTCCCCAAACCTTTCCTGCTTGTGCTCTCTTGTCTGTATGCCGCTTAGCCTTCTCAAAGCCTTTTTCTGCCAATCATCCGAATTGAAAACCATGGATCTGGTCAGCTAGTTGCTCAACGTAATGGATTGAAATTATCTCAACAAGAAGACCGGGCGTGGGGGAACCGAGCTGTCCTGAAGGGACACATGCAGCTGGATACACACTGGATTCCTGTGGAAGTGGAAGATGATCATTCTGTCCATCGAGGACGTGGAAGACACGTACATAATTGGATTAATGATAACAGGATTTCTGCTTATTGGAGCTGGCGGTTACCTGGTATATCGGCAGATTCGGAGGTTCTAGGCGGCTATTCTGGTATTGGTAAGGCTGCCAGGTGTGTGTGAGGGTTTAAATTGAGCTCTGATCACCCAGACTCAAATGCTTTGTGAGCAAAACTGCAAGTTGGATGTGGTCCTTGGACAGCATCACATGCTGGCTGTGGTCTCAATGCTGAAATGGAAAGACCTCGGGGAAATTCTTTCTCGTTTTACAGTGAAAGTCCAACAAATTGGGAGCTCCATGAAGAGGACCAGCAAAGACGTGAAGGTCCAATTGGTCCAAGGACTGAACCACAGGGTTCAGTCCTTGGACCAATTCTCTTTACTATATATATGCTTCCGATCGGCAAAATTATCAGACAGCATGGGATTAATTTCCACTGTTATGCTGATGACACTCAGCTATATTTATCCATAAATCCTGATGAATCCAATCAATTACTTCGACTGCAGTCATGTCTTGATGACATCAAAAGCTGGATGACTTTAAATTTCCTGCATCTAAATTCTGACAAGACCGAAGTTGTAATCTTTGGGCCAGAGTCCTCAAAAAATAAACTTCTTAACCAATCACTTAATCTGGATGACATTAACTTGGCCTCTGGTAATAAAGTAAAAAACCTTGGTGTTATTTTTGACCAAGACATGTCATTTGAATCCCATATTAAACAGGTTTCCAGAGTTTCCTTTTTTCACCTCCGGAATATCGCCAAAATTAGAAACATTCTGTCCAGGAGTGATGCTGAAAAACTAGTCCATGCATTTGTTACTTCAAGGCTGGACTATTGTAATTCTTTACTATCAGGAAGTCCACAAAATGCAATTCAAAGTCTTCAGCTGATCCAAAATGCTGCAGCAAGAGTTCTGATCAAAATCAACAAGAGGGATCATATTTCTCCAATTTTAGCTTCCCTTCATTGGCTTCCTGTTAAATCCAGAATAGAATTTAAAATTCTTCTTCTAACGTATAAAGCCCTTAATAATCAAGCTCCATCATATATCAGAGCTCTGATTACTACGTATGTTCCTAACAGAGCACTTCGCTCTCAGACTGCAGGTCTGCTGGTGGTTCCTAGAGTCTCTAAAAGTAGAATGGGAGGCAGATCCTTTAGCTATCAGGCTCCTCTCCTGTGGAACCAACTCCCAGTTTTGGTCCGTGAAGCAGACACCCTGTCTCCTTTTAAGACTAATCTTAAAACCTTCCTTTTTGACAAAGCTTATAACTAGAGTGGCTCATGTTACTCTGAGCTACCTTTATAGTTTTGCTGCTATAGGCTTAGGCTACTGGAGGACATCAGAGCCTATTTTTCTCACTCTACTGATTTCTACTGTTCTCCAGTCTACTGTTCTCCAGATTTGCATTGCATTACATTGAAATGACTGTTGTCATTTCAGCTTTTAACTTTTTGTTCTCTTCATAGTAGGTACACCTGGTCTGACGTTCTGTTGACTGTGAAATCATCCAGGGAGGACAGATCACCGACTATTACCATCTAATGTAGAACAGATTACTAGATCAATGTGTGCTTCTGTGCTTTTTTTGTCTCTCTTGTTGTATCTCTGCTCTGTCTTCTGTAACCCCAGTCGGTCGAGGCAGATGACCGTTCATACTGAGCCCGGTTCTGCCGGAGGTTTTTTTTTCCCGTTAATGGGTGGTTTTTCTTCCCACTGTCGCTTCATGCTTGCTCAGTATGAGGGATTGCAGCAAAGCCATGTACAATGCAGACGACTCTCCCTGTGGCTCTACGGCTCCCCAGGAGTGAATGCTGCTTGTCGGGACTTTGATGCAATCAACTGGTTTCCTTATATAGGACATTTTGACCAATCTGTATAATCTGACCCAATCTGTATAATATGATTGAACTTGATTTTGTAAAGTGCCTTGAGATGACATGTTTCATGATTTGGCGCTATATAAATAAAATTGAATTGAATTGAATTGAAAGGCTGATGGAAATTTCAAAGTCAGCCTGAGACAAAACAGTCTCCTTGTTATTGAATTGGGCTGCCCGATGCCGGCCTTGGAGGCTGGTTGATTTCAAACTCTCCTGGATGTCATGCAAACAATTCAATTCAATTCAATTCAATTTTATTTATATAGCGCCAAATCATGAAACATGTCATCTCAAGGCACTTTACAAAATCAAGTTCAATCATATTATACAGATTGGGTCAGATTATACAGATTGGTCAAAATGTCCTATATAAGGAAACCAGTTGATTGCATCAAAGTCCCGACAAGCAGCATTCACTCCTGGGGAACCGTAGAGCCACAGGGAGAGTCGTCTGCATTGTACATGGTTTTGCTGCAATCCCTCATACTGAGCAAGCATGACGCGACAGTGGGAAGAAAAACCACCCATTAACGGGAAAAAAAAAACCTCCGGCAGAACCGGGCTCAGTATGAACGGTCATCTGCCTCGACCGACTGGGGTTACAGAAGACAGAGCAGAGACACAACAAGAGAGACAAAAAAGCACAGAAGCACACATTGATCTAGTAATCTGTTCTACATTAGATGGTAGTAACGGGTGAGCCGTCTTCTCTGGATGATGTCAAAGTTAACAGAACGCCAGACCAGGTGTACCTACTATGAAGAAAAAGAGAGAGAGCAAAAAGTTAAAAGCTGAAATGACGACAATCATTTCAATGTAATACAATACAAAACTGGAGAACCGTAGAATGAAGAACAGTAGAAATCAGTAGAGTGAGAAAATTAGACCCTGATGTCCTCCAGTAGCCTAAGCCTATAGCAGCATAACTATAGAGGTAGCTCAGGGTAACATGAGCCACTCTAACTATAAGCTTTGTCAAAAAGGAATGTTTTAAGATTAGTCTTAAAAATAGATAGGGTGTCTGCCTCACGGACCAAAACTGGGAGTTGGTTCCACAGGAGAGGAGCCTGATAGCTAAAGGATCTTCCTCCCATTCTACTTTTAGAGACTCTAGGAACCACCAGCAGACCTGCAGTCTGAGAGCGAAGTGCTCTGTTAGGAACATACGGAGTAATCAGAGCTCTGATATATGATGGAGCTTGATTATTAAGGGCTTTATACGTTAGAAGAAGAATTTTAAATTCTATTCTTGATTTAACAGGAAGCCAATGAAGGGAAGCTAAAATTGGAGAAATATGATCCCTCTTGTTGATTTTCATCAGAACTCTTGCCGCAGCATTTTGGATCAGCTGAAGACTTCGAATTGCATTTTGTGGACTTCCTGATAGTAAAGAATTACAATAGTCCAGCCTTGAAGTAACAAATGCATGCACTAGTTTTTCAGCATCACCCCTGGACAGAATGTTTCTAATTTTGGCGATATTCCGGAGGTGAAAAAAGGAAACTCTGGAAACCTGTTTAATATGGGATTTAAATGACATGTCTTGGTCAAAAATAACACCAAGATTTTTTACTTTATTACCAGAGGCCAAGTTAATGCCATCCAGATTCAGTGATTGATTAAGAAGTTTATTTTTTGAGGACTCTGGCCCAAAGATTACAACTTCTGTCTTGTCAGAATTTAAATGCAGGAAATTTAAAGTCATCCAGCTTTTGATGTCATCAAGACATGACTGCAGTCGAAGTAACTGATTGGATTCATCAGGATTTATGGATAAATATAGCTGAGTGTCATCAGCATAACAGTGGAAATTAATCCCATGCTGTCTGATAATTTTGCCAACCGGAAGCATATATATAGTAAATAGAATTGGTCCAAGGACTGAACCCTGTGGTACTCCACAGGTGACCCTAGAGTTTGAAGAAGATTTATTATTAACATGAACAAACTGGAATCTGTCCGACAGATAAGATTTAAACCAGCCTAATGCTTTCCCCTTAATCCCTACAGTATGCTCAAGTCTTTGTAGGAGAATATTGTGATCAACTGTGTCAAATGCAGCACTGAGATCTAACAGGACAAGTACAGACACAAGTCCATTATCTGAGGCCATGAGAATATCATTGGTGACCTTCACCAGAGCTGTTTCAGTGCTATGATGAGCTCTAAAGCCTGACTGAAACTCCTCAAGTAGGTCATTACTTTGTAAATGTTCACAAAGTTGATTAGCAACTACTTTCTCAAGAATTTTAGATAAGAAAAGAAGATTAGATATAGGTCTGTAGTTTACTAGCTCATCTTGATCAAGAGAAGGTTTCTTAAGTAAAGGTTTAATAACAGCTACTTTAAAAGCCTTTGGTACATATCCATTTACTAAGGATAGATTAATCATGTCTAAAATAGGACCACTGATCAGAGGGAATACCTCCTTAAACAACTTGGTTGGGATTGGGTCTAACATACAGGTAGAAGGTTTAGATGAAGCTAAAATTTTAGATAGCTCAGAAAGCTCTACTGCTTTTAAACAGTTCAGACACTGCGCAGGTTCTAAGGATTCCTCCAATGCTGCCTCACTTACTGAGGACGAGGTAATCATGTTTGGGAGGATGCCAATTATTTTATTTTTAATGGAATCAATTTTATTTATGAAGAATCCCATAAAATCATTACTGCTAAGAGCTAAGGGGATGGCTGGATCAACAGAGCTGTGGCTCTGGGTAAGTTTGGCAACTGTATTGAAGAGAAATCTAGGATTATTCTTATTCTCCTCAATTAATGATGAAAAATATGCTGCTCTAACTCTGCGAATGGTCTTGTTATACAACAATAGACTGTCCCTCCAGATTAGGTAGGATTCCTCTTGGTGTGTAGAGCGCCATTTTCTCTCCAATTTCCTAACATTGTGCTTCAAGGAATGCAGCTCTGAATTAAACCAAGGAGCCAGCTTCCTGTGAATAATCACCTTCTTTTTCAAGGGAGCTACATTGTCTAATGCAGAACGCAATGACAAAGTCATACCGTTTACAAAGACATCTATTTGTGAATTGGAAGAAACAACATTGCTGTCATCTACAGGGCATTTCTGCAATACGGAGGATATTAAAAAGGGGACAGACTCTTTAAGTTTTGATACAGCATTATCCGATAAAGATCTACTATAATGGAACCCTCTTTTGGGGGTGGAGAACTCCGTTAGATTAAACTCAAATGTTATTAAAAAATGATCAGATAGGACAGGGTTGTGAGGAAATACTGTTAATTCTTCACAATCAATGCCATATGTCAGCACAAGGTCTAAAGTATGGAGCCAAGAGTGCGTCGGTTTATGCACATTTTGAGCAAAACCAATTGAATCTAGGATAGTTTTAAAGGCTACACTAAGGTTATCACATTCTGTGTCAACATGGATGTTAAAATCACCCACTATAATAACCTTATCAGTATTTAACACCAAATCAGATAAGAAGTCTGACAGCTGATCCAAAAACTGAGTGCAAGGGCCTGGTGGACGATACAAAACAATAAACAGAAGAGGTTTTATTGCTTTGCAGTTTGGATGAGGGAAACTGAGGGTTAAATGTTCAAAAGAACTGTAGTTATTAATTGGCCTGGGACTAATTAATAAATCAGACTGAAAGATGGCTGCCACTCCTCCTCCTCTTCCCACAGATCTGGGAATGTGGAAATTTGAATAATTGGAGGGAGTTGACTCATTTATACTAACGTAGTCCTCTTGTAGCCAGGTTTCTGTGAGACAAAACAAATCAATCTGTTTATCAGAAATCAATTCGTTAACTAACAAAGTCTTTGGAGGGAGAGACCTTATATTTAATAGACCACATTTAATTGTTTTATTTTTAGGTTCAAGGTGAACCGTATTGATTTTTATTAGGTTTTTATGATTTGTTCCTTTTAGATAAGTTTTTGATCTGTTAAGTTTTGGCCGTGGGAAAGACACCGTCTCAATAGGATAATGGGTGGGTAACAGTACAGAAGCTGCAGAGAGGTGTGTTAAACTACGGCTCTGCTTCCTGGTCTGGACCCTGGGTTGTCAGCATTTAGGAGAACTAATAAAACCGGCCAGATTTCTAGAAAGAAGAGCTGCACCATCCAAAGTGGGATGGATGCCGTCTCTCCGGATCAGACCAGGTTTTCCCCAGAAAGTTCGCCAGTTATCAATGTAGCCCACGTCGTTTTCAGGACACCACCTAGACAACCAGCGGTTGAATGATGACATGCGGCTAAACATGTCATCACTGGTCAGATCAGGCAGGGGACCAGAGAAAATTACGGAGTCCGACATTGTTTTAGCAAACTCACACACCGAAGCAACACCAACTTTAGTGACCTCCGATCGGCGTGACCGGGTGTCATTACCGCCAGCGTGAATAAAAATCTTACTGTATTTACGCTTATCCTTAGCCAGCAGTTTTAGGTAAGATTCTATGTCGCCCGTTCTGGCCCCTGGCAGGCATTTAACTATGGTCCCTGGTGTCTCTAGTGCCACGTTTCTGACTATTGAGCTCCCAATCACCAGAGTCGGCTTCTCAGCGGGTGTGTCGCTGAGTGGGGAAAATTTGTTAGAAACGCAGACGGGTTGGTGGTGAACTGGGGGCTGAAATCTAGAGCTATGCTTCCTACGAACTGTCACCCAGCCGGCCTGCTTACCCGGCTGCTCGGGTGCTTCTGGAGGACCACTAAGTGAAGTAACGCTAGGTCTATGTGGCTCCGCGCTAGCAAAGGGGCGGCTATCAGCTGGTCTTTCCATAGCACGGAGCCGGGTCTCTAATTCTGACACCCTCGCTTCCAAAGCTACAAAAACACTACATTTATTACAAGTACCATTATCACTAAAGGAGGCAGAGGAATAGCTAAACATCTGACACAGAGAGCAGGAGATAAGGGGAGACTTAGTAAGAGACGGAGAAGCTGAAGTAATAGTAGGAGAGGTAGCCATTGTGGAGCTAAAGCTAGGCTAGGCTAAAGCTAGGCTAGCGCCCTTCTACCACGCCAAGAGAGCAAACCGTGAAACACGAGGAGTTCCCAAGCGTGATGTGCAGCAACAGAAAATGTTTTAAAAGTGCTTATGTGTTAGAAACAGATGTTACAGCAAAGAGATTAAAGATAAAAGCGAGAGAATCTGGAGCAACAAACCGTTGCTCACGCAGTGAAAACAGGAAGTGATGCAATACGCCTTACCGCAAACAGGAAGTGGCAGTGGGAGACAGAACAAGATGCTCTGTCTCCCATGTATGTCTTTCTCTTGATGGATTGTACTTAAACGTAATTTCCTCCACGTGGGACAATAAAGCAGTTCAATTTAATCATAAATCGACTTTAACGTGTTATTCATGCTGACGCGGGTGACACAACTACACATGAGGACCATGGGAGAACAAAGGTGCGTTGACACCGAACGCCAACAAGAAATTTGGTGCAAGTGATTTATATGCTATGCCTACGTAACATCGCTTTCAGGAGCAGATTAACGGTCGGCGATGCCAACGACACGTGTAGAGCGATCTGAACGGCACAAATTGGGCAAATAGAGCAAAGCAAAACTGCGAATAGAGAGAAGTGAAATTTCGATCGAATTCAACAATTTGAACTTTTCTATCAATTCGAGCCGTGTTAAGGGTCCTCCATTTATTTAAGCACAGAAATGTTTTTTATGTGTTACATATTTAGACAGTACAATTAGGCTGTGTTTCTATTGAGCAATGATGGATTTAGTGACTGAAATTATAATCCATGTCCTCCGCAGTGAGTTGAACAAACAGGAGGAACCAGCAAGCAGATGGACGCTCCTCCTATTTGACGACGCAGTGAAGCAAGTTGGGGGGGAAATGGCTGCTTCGTCAGCACGGATTGTTTGCAAGAGAGACGAACGCAAGCGGCCAAGAGAGACGAACGCAAGCGGCCAACGGCAGGCGCCTGCCGTTGGCCGCTTGCGTTCGGTGTGAGGGAACGCGTTTTCAGGGATCAAATATTTCCTGGCCAATGTGCCGTTTTAGACTCTAAGCTTTCTGTTACAACCTGCAGCGAACAGAGGCTAACCTTGTGAACTTTCTGCTGCTGGATGCAAAATATAATAAAAATTCAGATTACGCTGCCTTTCTACATGTTGAATCCTTTCTTTCTGATGCTTATGATGTCCTGAATGGAAAAAACTGACAAAAGCTCAGGCGCGCACAAGTTCTGAGGGCTGCAAGGGGTTGATTACTTTTAGATTCCATCCATCTTCTATACCAGCTTAAGCAGGGTTAAGCAGGATAGGTCGCCAGTCCCTCACAGCTTCCAGAGTCAGGACCCACGTTGTATCGGCTCAGGACCTTTATAATAATAATTATAATAATTGAACTTTATTGATCTCACAATGGAGAAATTCACTTCTGCATCTTAACCCATCCCCTTGGGGAGCTGTGGGCTGCCACTGTGCGGCGCCTGGGGAGCAATCAGGGGTTAAGGGTCTTGCTCAGGGACCCAGAGTGCAGGCAGTGGTGATCGAACCGGGTACTTGCAACCTTGTCAGAGCGCAAGCGTACTGCTCTAACCACTAGGCCACCACTCCCCCACTTTGCTAGGATTTGTTCAGCAAGCTGATGCATTCTAAACAAGGACATCGCTGTAAAATATGTTAAAGTACACAAATGCAGGAACATCCAGAGATGGTCCCCGTGTCCTCCTGAGGAGCTGTGATCTTTCCAGGTCTGGGTTATTAATGCAGGATTTCAGCCTGAGCCGGAGACAAGGTGAACATTAATGTGTCTGAAGTCAAAGTAAGATTTTCTGTTGGAGGACACAGGCGGAGCCTTTGTCTCCTAATGAATTGCTTTGAGTCAGTTTTAGAGCAAATTATCCCTCCCTCTCCACCTAATTTTCCAATTTGCTGTGTCATTTAGACCTAATCGAGGACCGCAGTGGGCTGTATTACTTTCACAAATAGGGTGATATAGTTTATTGAAGGTCTGCTTTATACAAAGCGGCTGTAAAGCAAACATCAATTGGAGAGCGCCCAGAAGACAGAGATGTGCTGCAGGCGGGGAGCTGAGCAAACAGCCTCTAATTATTCCTCCAAGGCAACCCAGGCCACTGCTGCAGCTCTGGTTTCATGGTGACTTCTCTCTGATGCAGCTAATGAATGAGCTGCGGCGCCGCTTCATTTCATCACTTCCTGCTTCTGCGTGGAGGCGCATCCCAGCAGGCGCTTCACACTAAACTAGGGCCGGACGATAACTCAATAACAACATATATCGATGGATAGACGTATATCAATGATAGGGGGAAAAAAAGATCAATAAAAAGCTCAATAGTTTTCCCTCTTTCTGTTTTCTAACCTATTATGCAGGTTAATATTAGTCATTACATCCTCCCAACCAATCACAACGCAGATTCAGGAACTAAGCTCCGCCCCTTCAAAGAGTTCAGAGAGCACCCTTTCTTCTTTCTTTTTTAAAAAAAACTTTTTAAAAAACTTTTGTTTAAAAATTGGTTAAATAAAGTTAGAGTTTGAATGCAATGTTTGTGTGTTCTGTATCTAAAAATAGGTTGCTAAGCAACAGAATAAAATGGTCAGGGCTGCACTTAAAATATGTGTTTTGAATTTGTTGATAATTATCGATATCAATCAATATAATTTCTGTTTTATGAATATGCTTTTTTTCTATATCGTCCAGCCCTATCCTAAACCAGGACAAGTCCAGGGAGCTTTGCAGACCACCAGGGATGGGTAAAGAGAAGGAGGGGAGAAGTTAAACCTTACCTGAGAGTCCACACCTAGCGATCAGCTGACAGACGCGCTGCTCCGAGCGGAACCACACCATATATGGTCACCTGCTGCCACCTGCTGCTCACAGAGCGGAACTGCAGGATGAGCTGAACTGGACCTTCACTTTCATCAGCGGTGCTGAAACACATCAGCCAGGATCTTGTGTCTAAAATGTAATATTTATGGCTGAATATCAAGAAAACGTTTATTTATTTCAGTAATTTGGCTCAAAAAGTTAAAGTTATACTGACCCATTTCACAAGCGTTCATCATTCAATTTCAATTCAATTCAATTTTATTTATATAGCGCCAATTCATGAAACATGTCATCTCGAGGCACTTTACAAAGTCAAAATCAATCATATTATACAGATTGGTCAAAAATGTCCTATATAAGGGAACCAGTTGATTGCTTCAAAGTCCAGACAAACAGTATTCACTCCTGGAGAAGCGTAGAGATACAGGGAGAGTCGTCTACATTGTCCATGGCTTTGCAGCAATCCCTCATACTGAGCAAGCATAAAGTGACAGTGGAAAGAAAAACCACCCATTAGCGGGAAGGAAAAACCTCCAGCAGAACCAGAAACAGGCTCAGTATGAACGGTCATCTGCCTCGACCCACTGGGGGTTACAGTAGACAGAGCAGAGATACAACAAGAGAGACAAACAAGCACAGAAGCACACATTGATCCAGTAATCTGTTCTACATTAGATGGTAACAGTGGTGATCTGTCTTCTGTGGATGATGTCTCAGACAACAGAACGCCAGACCAGGTGTACCTACTATGAAGAAAAAAAAGAGAACAAAAAGTTAAAAGCTGAAATGACAACAGTCATTTCAATGTAATGCAAAACTGGAGAACATTAGACTGGAGAACAGTAGAAATCAGTAGAGTGAGAAAAATAGACCCTGATGTCCTCCAGCAGCCTAAGCCTATAGCAGCATAACTATAGAGGTAGCTCAGAGTAACATGAGCCACTCTAACTATAAGCTTTGTCAAAAAGGAAAGTTTTAAGATTAGTCCTAAAAGTAGACGGGGTGTCTGCCTCACGGACCAAAACTGGGAGTTGGTTCCACAGGAGAGGAGCCTGATAGCTAAAGGATCTGCCTCCCATTCTACTTTTAGAGACTCTAGGAACCACCAGCAGACTTGCAGTCTGAGAGCGAAGTGCTCTGTTAGGAACATACGGGGTAATCAGAGCTCTGATATATGATGGAGCTTGATTATTAAGGGCTTTATACGTTAGAAGAAGAATTTTAAATTCTATTCTTGATTTAACAGGAAGCCAATGAAGGGAAGCTATTACATCTTCTTCTATTTTAATTCTATTAGATTTCCTTAATTCCCCAACTTTTTTTGGATACTTTAAGTGTCAGGATGCAGCGTGAGGGCTGCATGCTGAGCCTCTCTCCCTCTCTCTCTCTCGTTACTGCGCAGCCTGATGGGTTCCACCTGTCAGGCTGCAATTAACCCGCAACTGCCTCCACCTGGTCCCACCTCTATTTAAACATACCTCTTTCTGCTCTCGTTGCCGGCCCGTAGTGTTCACTCCCGTTCAGTCTCAGCCTGTTTTCACCCTCTGCTGCGCCTCTGTCCAGAGATCTTCCCACGTCTGGTTGTCAGAGTTCCTGCGCCCGCACCTCCAAGAATCCTCTCGGCTGCACGGTGAAATCTTCAGCAACCAGAGATTTTCCCACGTCTGGTTGCCAGAGTTCCTGCGCCCGCGCCTATCTGCACCTCCAAGAATCCTCTCGGCTGCACGGTGAAATCTACAAGCAACCAGAGATTTTCCCACGTCTGGTTGCCAGAGTTCCTGCGCCCACGCCTATCTGCACCTCCAAGAATCCTCTCGGCTGCACGGTGAAATCTACAAGCAACCAGAGATTTTCCTACGTCTGGTTGCCAGAGTTCCTGCGCCCACGCCTATCTGCACCTCCAAGAATCCTCTCGGCTGCACGGTGAAATCCACAGCAGCCTCAACGTTCTCCAGTCCTCCGCTCCCGAGTCTCCTCCGGGTCAGTCTCCCCGTGCTCCTCCTGCTAGCCAGCTTCCGCACCCTTCACCTTCGTCCATAAGACTCTGGTTCCTCTCGTCATTCACCCATCATTCTGTACAATAAAACCCACTTCAAGAACAAGCTCTGTGTGTGCGTGCTGTGTCCGGGTTCATCCAAAGACAAATCATGACAATTACGGGCCGGCCGAGGGATGAACCCGAGCACGCACAGAGCCTAGGTGCGGAAGCTGGTAGGATCCGCCCCGCCTCAGTTCCTGTCGGCGTCTCAGTTCCTGTCTGCGTGCTCAACTTCCTGTCCGTGTCTCAAGATCCCCGCTCTCGACGTCCTGTCTGTGTCTCCAGTTCCTGCCTGCGATCTCAAGTTCCTGTCTGCGTGTTTCAAGTTCCCACCTTAGATCTTAGTTATCTAGTTCAGCCTTATTTTTTTCAGATTCTCGTTTTTTTTAGTTAGACATCCAGTTCTCTAGTTTCAGTTGTTGTTTTTGAGCTATTTTGGTCCTGAGGTTTTGAGTTACTTAGCATTCTTTGGTTTTACAGCTTTCCAGTGTTCCTTTAGAGTTCTTAAGTTGGTTAGTTGTTCAGCTTTCTGATAATTTATAGGTTTAACCTTAGTTTGGTTTATCTAGGAATTTTGTGTTTCGGAAATATTTAGGAGGTTTTTTCCGTTTTCTTTAAAAGTATTTGAGTTTCTGTTTTGCTTTGGGTTTATTTTCAGTTCGGTTCAAGTGTTCTAGGTTTCCCTTTAGGCTCTCGAATTTTGGTTCTGAATTTTAGTTTTCACCCTAGATTTCCTGTTTTTCTAGTGTTCTTATTTCTAGCTGTAGTTATCTAGTTTTTCATCAGTTTTGTTGAACCTGCCCTCGTCTCCTTGTTTTGCTTGGTTTTATAGTTTAGCTCTAGGTTTCAGTTCCCCTCCTAGTTCTCTGGTTTTGTTTTGTTTTCCCTGTCTAGCCCCTGCAGTTCCTCTCGAGTCCTGTCCTAGTCTTGTAGCCCCTGTCTTAGTCTTGTAGCCCCTGTCTTAGTCTTGTAGCCCCTGTCTTAGTCTGGTAGTCCCTGTCTTAGTCTTGTATCCCTGGCGTCCTCTTGTCTTCCTCTGTGTTTAGGCGCTGCCAGAGCCCTCCGGCGCTTGTAGTCGCCGGCTGAGCCCTCTGGTGCGCCAGCCTGTCGCTGCCCAGCACACGTAGGCCGCCACCAGAGCCCTCCGGCGCTCCCATGTCGCCGGCTGAGCCCTCTGGTGCGCCAGCCTGTCGCTGCCCAGCACACGTAGGCCGCCGCCAGAGCCCTCCGGCGCCCCCATGTCGCCGGCTGAGCCCTCTGGTGCGCCCGGCCTGTTGCTACCCGCACGCCCCGGCGGATTCCTGGCGCTTCTGCACGCCAGGTGTGTTCCAGCGGGTGCTGTAGAACCCTGGTGTTGGCAGAACGCTAGTTCTTCCCCCCTGGCGTTGTCGCACACCAATCCTTTCCTCATGCCCCGGCGTTTCCCTCACGCCCCGGCGAGTTTCTTCCCTTGCGCCCGGCGTTTCCCTCACGCCCTGGCGATCTTTCCCTAGCGCCCCGGCGTTTCCCTCACGCCCCGGCAAGTTTCTTCCCTTGCGCCCCGGCGGTTCCCTCACGCCCCGGCGATCTCGTCCCTTGGGCCCCAGCGCTTCCCTCACGCTCCGGCGTAGTCTTCCCTTTTGGGCGTTTCCATACGCCCGTTCCTTCCCCTTGGCGTTTCCATACGCCCGTCCCTTCCCCTGTGGCGTTTCCATACGCCCGTTCCTCCCCTGTGGCGTTTTCATACGCCCGTTCCTCACCTTTGGCGTTTCCATACGCCCGTTCTTCCCCTTTGGCGTTTCCATACGCCCGTTCCTCACCTTTGGCGTTTCCATACGCCCGTTCTTCCCCTTGGCGTTTCCATACGCCCGTCCCTTCCCCTTGGCGTTTCCATACGCCCGTTCCTCCCCTGTGGCGTTTTCATACGCCCGTTCCTCACCTTTGGCGTTTCCATACGCCCGTTCTTCCCCTTTGGCGTTTCCATACGCCCGTTCCTTCCCTTTGGCGTTTCCATACGCCCGTTCCTCCCCTTTGGCGTTTCCATACGCCCGTTCCTCTCCTTTGGCGTTTCCATACGCCCGTTTCTCTCCTTTGGCGTTCCCATACGCCCGTTCCTTGCCCTTGGCGTTCCCATACGCCCGTTCCTTGCCCTTGGCGTTCCCATACGCCCGTTCCTTGGCGTTCCCATACGCCCGTTCCTTGCCCTTGGCGTTCCCATACGCCCGTTCCTTGCCCTTGGCGTTCCCATACGCCCGTTCCTTGCCCTTGGCGTTCCCATACGCCCGTTCCTTGCCCTTGGCGTTCCCATACGCCCGTTCCTTGCTCTTGGCGTTTCCGCACGCCCTTTCCTTTCCCCCGGTGTCTCTGTACGTTAGTTGTGCTCCAGTGTTTTCTTGCGCTGTTGAGCTCTGACGTGTCAGTCCGCCTGTCCTTTCCCCCTTGGCGTTTCATACGCCCATTACCTTCCTTAGCGCTGCTGTTGGCCCGTACCTCTCCTTTGGCGCTGTCGTGCGCCCGTTCCTTCCCCTTTGGCGTTGTGTACGCCCGTTCCTTGGCGTTTTCATGCGCCCGTTCCTCCCCCTTGGCGTTTCCGTACGCCCGTTCCTTCCCCTAGGCGTTTCCGTACGCCCGTTCCTTCCCCTTGGCGTTTCCGTACGCCCGTTCCTTGGCGTTTCCGTACGCCCGTTCCTTGGCGTTTCCGTACGCCCGTTCCTTCCCCTAGGCGTTTCCGTACGCCCGAACCTTCCCTTTTGGCGCTGTGTTGCGCCGTTCCTCCCCTTTGGCGCTGTGTTGCGCCCGTTCCTTCCCTTTGGCGCTGTGTTGCGCCCGTTCCTTCCCTTTGGCGCTGTGTTGCGCCCGTTCCTTCCCCCGGCGCTGTCAAGCGCTCGCTCTTTCCCCCGGCGCTGTGAAGCGCTCGCTCTTTACCCCGACGCTGTCAAGCGCTCGTACCTTTCCCTGATGTGCCGCGCCCTAGTTGTGCTCCAGCACATCAGTGTTCTTTAGCTCCTTGGGTTCCCCCGTGTTCTCTAGCTTCTTGGGTCCCCCCGTGTTCTCTAGCTTCTTGGTTCCCCCCGTGTTCTCTAGCTTCTTGGGTCCCCCCGTGTTCTCTAGCTTCTTGGTTCCCCCCGTGTTCTCTAGCTTCTTGGTTTCCTAGTGTTCTCTAGCTCCTTGGTTCCCAGTGTTCTCTAGCTCCTTGGTTCCCAGTGTTCTCTAGCTCCTTGGTTCCCTTAGTGTTCTCTGGCCCCTTTGGTTCCCCTAGTGTTCTCTGGCCCCTTTGGTTCCCCTAGTATTCTCTGGCCCCTTTGGTTCCCCTAGTATTCTCTGACCCCTTTGGGTCCACTAATGTTCTCTGGTCCCTTTGGTTCCCCTAGTGTTCTCTGGTCCCTTTGGTTCCCCTAGTGTTCTCTGGTCCCTTTGGTGCTTGCTGGCTCCTTGGTCTCTCAGTTTGACTCTTGCCCGCCTTCCTAGGCCCCCTCCACCCACCCAGCGTGGAGATTCTGGGCCGTCCGGTGTCCGGCCTGGGGGGGGGGGGTACTGTCAGGATGCAGCATGAGGGCTGCATGCTGAGCCTCTCTCCCTCTCTCTCTCTCGTTACTGCGCAGCCTGATGGGTTCCACCTGTCAGGCTGCAATTAACCCGCAACTGCCTCCACCTGGTCCCACCTCTATTTAAACATACCTCTTTCTGCTCTCGTTGCCGGCCCGTAGTGTTCACTCCCGTTCAGTCTCAGCCTGTTTTCACCCTCTGCTGCGCCTCTGTCCAGAGATCTTCCCACGTCTGGTTGTCAGAGTTCCTGCGCCCGCACCTCCAAGAATCCTCTCGGCTGCACGGTGAAATCTTCAGCAACCAGAGATTTTCCCACGTCTGGTTGCCAGAGTTCCTGCGCCCGCGCCTATCTGCACCTCCAAGAATCCTCTCGGCTGCACGGTGAAATCTACAAGCAACCAGAGATTTTCCCACGTCTGGTTGCCAGAGTTCCTGCGCCCACGCCTATCTGCACCTCCAAGAATCCTCTCGGCTGCACGGTGAAATCTACAAGCAACCAGAGATTTTCCTACGTCTGGTTGCCAGAGTTCCTGCGCCCACGCCTATCTGCACCTCCAAGAATCCTCTCGGCTGCACGGTGAAATCCACAGCAGCCTCAACGTTCTCCAGTCCTCCGCTCCCGAGTCTCCTCCGGGTCAGTCTCCCCGTGCTCCTCCTGCTAGCCAGCTTCCGCACCCTTCACCTTCGTCCATAAGACTCTGGTTCCTCTCGTCATTCACCCATCATTCTGTACAATAAAACCCACTTCAAGAACAAGCTCTGTGTGTGCGTGCTGTGTCCGGGTTCATCCAAAGACAAATCATGACATTAAGAAAACCTAGCATTGCCTCCTCTATCCCACTGTTCTTGCCATTTCTTTTTGATATACATTTTAATAATATTCTTTACCTCATTATTACTTATTTTAATATTTAAATCAACAATATTCTTTTTTGCAGCACTCTTAGCAAAACTATCAGCCAACTAATTTCCTATAACACCAATGTGGGCAGGAATCCAAACTAGTTTAACATGAGAACCATAATTTTTAATCCTAAAAATTGAGTGAATTATATCCAATATAATATCTTGCCTTGATTCTGAATTTAACTTTACAATACTTATTAATGCACTACTTGAATCTGAACAAATTATAACCTCACTTTCTCTTGTTTCCTCAATCCATTCTAAAGCCATTAAAATAGCCATTAATTCACCTGTATACACTGCCAATTTATCTGTTATTCTTTTATTTGTCATATTTAAATCTGGAATTACAAATGCTATACCTACTTTATCATTTAACATTTTAGAAGCATCTGTATATATTTGTATATACCCTGAATATTCTCTTTTTATATAACTTTCCTAACCTGACAACAGCCAGATGCATGTCTCGCTCCGCCTAGCTCCACTGACATACATCTGGGACACCGCTCATTGAAAGTGATTTCCCCAACCAAATTTATGGTCTGGCCAATCAGGACGCAGGGCGGGTGTTTCATAGATGTGACGTAGTGGAGACGCGACCATGACGTGAGACTGTTTTGATAGCAATGGCGGCTCATCGAGGAAGCAAGCGATGCTTGATGCTGCTATTTCTTCCGTGTTGTCCAATCTACCTAATATTGTTTCATTAAAAGAACATCAGAGAACGCCTCTGAAGGCTTTTGTTGGTGGAAACCATGTTTTCGCCCTTCTCCCGACCGGATTTGGCAAGTTTTGTTTTGACGCGCCCCGGAGCGGTTAGCGCGGACCATGTTAGGAGGCCTTTAGTCCTCAACGCGGTCGGTCCGGGATCGACTCCGACCCGCGGTGCTTTGCCGCCTGTCTTCCCCCCTTTTCCTGTCAGCTCACTGTCAATAAAACACATGCCACTAGAGCCGCAAACACATAAAAAAAAAATGTTTTGTTTTTTTTCCTGCGTCGCTCTCATCAGCGTCACGGGTTAGCTTCGGTGTGAGTGGTTGAAATAGCACGTCGATAAAGATGACAGACAAGTGGCTTATCCAATCATATGCAAGGATTTTTGATAAGGCCCAGCCTTCAATAAAGGCCATTCCTATGGATCAGTCCCAGATGGATGTGAGTGGAGCTAGGCGGAGCGACACATGCATCTGGCTGTTGTCAGGTTATAACTTTCCACCTCCTTTTTTCTGTCTCCCTTTTCTCAGTAAGTGTAAATCAACTTCAGCCTGTCCAAAGATCCATAATGGAATAACAGGAATAACAACCACAGGACTAATTAAAAGGTTATCTATTCCTACAGGGCGATGTGGCACAGAGGTTAGGGAGTTCGTCTTGGAATTGGCGGGTTGCCGGTTCGATCCCCCACACTGACTGTCTCTGTCGTTGTGTCCTTGGGCAAGACACTTCACCCACATTGCCTGCTGGCGGTGGTCAGAGGGCCCGGTGGCGCCGGTGCATGGCAGCCTCGCCTCTGTCAGTCTGCCTCAGGGCAGCTGTAGCTACTAACATAGCTCACCACCATCAGGGTGTGAATGTGTGTGTGAATGGGTGAATTGTTGGCAGCTCTGAAATAAGAAACGTGGCACTAAAGAAACCAGGAACCATAGTTAAATGCCTACCAGGGGCCAGAACGGGCGACATAGAATCCTACCTAAAACTGCTGGCTAAGGATAAGCGTAAATACAGTAAGATTGTTATTCACGCTGGCGGTAATGACACCCGGTCACACCGATCAGAGGTCACCAAAGTTGGTGTTGCTTCGGTTTGTGAGTTTGCTAAAACAATATCGGACTCTGTAATTTTCTCTGGTCCCCTGCCTGATCTGACCAGTGATGACAAGTTAAGCCGCATGTCATCATTCAACCGCTGGTTGTCTAGGTGGTGTCCAGAAAACGACGTGGGCTACATTGATAACTGGCAAACTTTCTGGGGAAAACCTGGTCTGATCAGGAGAGACGGCATTCATCCCACTTTGGATGGTGCAGCTCTTCTTTCTAGGAATCTGGCCGGATTTATTAGTTCTCCTAAATGCTGACAACCCAGGGTCCAGACCAGGAAGCAGAGCCGTAGTTTAACACACCTCTCTGCACCTTCTGTACTGTTACCCACCCATTACCCTATTGAGACGGTGTCTTTCCCACGGCCAAAACTTAACAGATCAAAAACTGATCTAAAGGGAACAAATCATAAAAATCTAATAAAAATCCATACGGATCACTTTGAACCAAAAAATAAAAGAATTAAATGTGGTCTATTAAATATAAGGTCTCTCCCTCCAAAGACTTTGTTAGTTAATGAATTGATTTCTGATAATCAGATGGATTTGTTTTGTCTCACAGAAACCTGGCTACAAGAGGACTATGTTAGTATAAATGAGTCAACTCCCTCCAGTTATTCAAATTTCCACATTCCCAGATCTGTGGGAAGAGGAGGAGGAGTGGCAACCATCTTTCAGTCTGATTTATTAATTAGTCCCAGGCCAATTAATAATTACAGTTCTTTTGAACATTTAACCCTCAGTTTCCCTCATCCAAACTGCAAAGCAATAAAACCTCTTCTGTTTATTGTTTTGTATCGTCCACCAGGCCCTTACACTCAGTTTTTGGATCAACTGTCAGACTTCTTATCTGATTTGGTGTTAAATACTGACAAGGTTATTATAGTGGGTGATTTTAACATCCATGTTGACACTGAATGTGATAACCTTAGTGTAGCCTTTAAAACTATCCTAGATTCAATTGGTTTTGCTCAAAATGTGCATAAGCCAACGCACTCTCGGCTCCATACTTTAGACCTTGTGCTGACATATGGCATTGATTGTGAAGAATTAACAGTATTCTCTCACAACCCTGTCCTATCTGATCATTTTTTAATAACATTTGAGTTTAATCTAACCGATTTCTCCACCCCCAAAAGAGGGTTCCATTATAGTAGATCTTTATCGGATAATGCTGTATCAAAACTTAAAGAGTCTGTCCCCCTCTTAATATCCTCAGTATTGCAGAAATGCCCTGTAGATGGCAGCAATGCTGTTTCTTCCCATTCACAAATAGATACATTTGCTAACAGTGTGACTTCCTCATTGCGTTCTGCATTAGATAATGTAGCTCCCTTGAAAAAGAAGGTGATAATTCACAGGAAGCTGGCTCCCTGGTTTAATTCAGAGCTGCGTTCCTTGAAGCACAATGTTAGGAAATTGGAGAGAAAATGGCGCTCTACACACCAAGAGGAATCCTACTTAATCTGGAGGGACAGTCTATTGTTGTATAACAAGACCCTTCGCAGAGTTAGAGCAGCATATTTTTCATCATTAATTGAAGAGAATAAAAATAATCCTAGATTTCTCTTTAGTACAGTTGCCAAACTTACTCAGAGCTGCAGCTCTGTTGATCCATCCATTCCCTTAGCTCTTAGTAGTAATGATTTTATGGGATTCTTCATAAATAAAATTGATGCCATTAAAAATAAAATAATTGGCATCCTCCCAAACATGATTACCTCATCCCCAGTAAGTAAGGCAGCATTGGAGGAATCTTTAGAACCTGCGCAGTGTCTGAACTGTTTAGAAGCAGTAGAGCTTTCTGAGCTATCTAAAATCTTAGCTTCATCTAAACCTTCTACCTGTATGTTAGACCCAATCCCAACCAAGTTGTTTAAGGAGGTATTCCCTTTGATCAGTGGTCCTATTTTAGACATGATTAATCTATCCTTAGTAAATGGATATGTACCACAGGCTTTTAAAGTAGCTGTTATTAAACCTTTACTTAAGAAACCTTCTCCTGATCAAGATGAGCTAGTAAACTACAGACCTATATCTAATCTTCTTTTCTTATCTAAAATTCTTGAGAAAGTAGTTGCTAATAAACTTTGTGAACATTTACAAAGCAATGACCTACTTGAGGAGTTTCAGTCAGGCTTCAGAGCTCATCATAGCACTGAAACGGCTCTGGTGAAGGTCACTAATGATATTCTCATGGCCTCAGATAATGGACTTGTGTCTGTACTTGTCCTGTTAGATCTTAGTGCTGCATTTGATACAGTTGATCACAATATTCTCCTACAAAGATTTGAACATACTGTAGGGATTAAGGGGAAAGCATTAGGCTGGTTTAAATCTTATCTGTCGGACAGATTCCAGTTTGTTCATGTTAATAATAAATCTTCCTCAAACTCTAGGGTCACCTGTGGAGTACCACAGGGTTCAGTCCTTGGACCAATTCTCTTTACTATATATATGCTTCCGATCGGCAAAATTATCAGACAGCATGGGATTAATTTCCACTGTTATGCTGATGACACTCAGCTATATCTATCCATAAATCCTGATGAATCCAATCAATTACTTCGACTGCAGTCATGTCTTGATGACATCAAAAGCTGGATGACTTTAAATTTCCTGCATCTAAATTCTGACAAGACCGAAGTTGTAATCTTTGGGCCAGAGTCCTCAAAAAATAAACTTCTTAACCAATCACTTAGTCTGGATGGCATTAACTTGGCCTCTGGTAATAAAGTAAAAAACCTTGGTGTTATTTTTGACCAAGACATGTCATTTAAATCCCATATTAAACAGGTTTCCAGAGTTTCCTTTTTTCACCTCCGGAATATCGCCAAAATTAGAAACATTCTGTCGAGGAGTGATGCTGAAAAACTAGTCCATGCATTTGTTACTTCAAGGCTGGACTATTGTAATTCTTTACTATCAGGAAGTCCACAAAATGCAATTCAAAGTCTTCAGCTTATCCAAAATGCTGCAGCAAGAGTTCTGATGAAAATCAACAAGAGGGATCATATTTCTCCAATTTTAGCTTCCCTTCATTGGCTTCCTGTTAAATCAAGAATAGAATTTAAAATTCTTCTTCTAACGTATAAAGCCCTTAATAATCAAGCTCCATCATATATCAGAGCTCTGATTACTCCGTATGTTCCTAACAGAGCACTTCGCTCTCAGACTGCAGGTCTGCTGGTGGTTCCTAGAGTCTCTAAAAGTAGAATGGGAGGCAGATCCTTTAGCTATCAGGCTCCTCTCCTGTGGAACCAACTCCCAGTTTTGGTCCGTGAAGCAGACACCCTGTCTACTTTTAAGACTAATCTTAAAACCTTCCTTTTTGACAAAGCTTATAACTAGAGTGGCTCATGTTACTCTGAGCTACCTTTATAGTTTTGCTGCTATAGGCTTAGGCTACTGGAGGACATCAGGGCCTACTTTTCTCACTCTACTGATTTCTACTGTTCTCCAGTCTACGGTTCTCCAGATTTGCATTGCATTACATTGAAATGACTGTTGTCATTTCAGCTTTTAACTTTTTGTTCTCTCTCTTTTTTCTTCATAGTAGGTACACCTGGTCTGACGTTCTGTTGACTGTGACATCATCCAGGGAGGACAGATCACCACTATTACCATCTAATGTAGAACAGATTACTAGATCAATGTGTGCTTCTGTGCTTTTTTGTCTCTCTTGTTGTGTCTCTGCTCTGTCTTCTGTAACCCCAGTCGGTCGAGGCAGATGACCGTTCATACTGAGCCCGGTTCTGCCGGAGGTTTTTTTTCCCCGTTAATGGGTGGTTTTTCTTCCCACTGTCGCTTCATGCTTGCTCAGTATGAGGGATTGCAGCAAAGCCATGTACAATGCAGACGACTTTCCCTGTGGCTCTACGGTTCCCCAGGAGTGAATGCTGCTTGTCGGGACTTTGATGCAATCAACTGGTTTCCTTATATAGGACATTTTGACCAATTTGTATAATCTGACCCAATCTGTATAATATGATTGAACTTGATTTTGTAAAGTGCCTTGAGATGACATGTTTCATGATTTGGCGCTATATAAATAAAATTTAATTGAATTGAATTGACTGAACTGTAGTGTAAAGCGCTTTGGAGGTTAAGACTAGTTAAAGCACTATACAAGTACAAGCCATTTACCATTACATCTTTTACTTTATTATTGTCCATCCAAAACTATTAATTTGTTTCTTTTCTTTTTCTTGACAAGGTTGCAGCATAACATATGGAGGATGAACTTCATTATGTCCTTTAATATTTATCTAGTAAATTATGGCTAGTTGTTCTCTCTTGAGCTCCAGTGGCATCTCACCCATCTCACCTTGTAGAGCTGAAACTTTGTCGCTCCACAACAAAGTCTTAATGCCTGATATTGTATTCTATCTTTTTTATTTTTTTAATAAACTACTTGAAGCTGAATTGTATAAAATACAACCATAATCAAAAATGTATCTAATTAGTCCAACATAAATTGTTTATTTCTTCTCTTTATCTCTGTCTTTCTAATAACGCTCATTCACTCTTTCTTTAGAAATCACTTTATATGAGATTACCTTGGTTTTTTTTCCCATTATTACATTTTGTGCAACTATGTGTCTTTGCCACAGTCACGCCCACATTTCTACATCTTATTTTAATGATGTGATTAAAAGAACCACCGTTCCCATCACTACAGAACAGCTGCTGGTTCTCTTCCTGTGGGGGGAAGTCTCCTTCAATCAGCCGTAAACAGGCAGGATAACTGTTTTTTTTTTTAGACAAAAGGTGTGTCTGATAACAGCGGAAGCGGAAAGAGTATCTGAAACACAGACAGTGTCTGTCAAACCATAGACATCATATACGTAGACGCGTCGTTGGGAGGGTTCTGCCTATGCTGCGATGCGTCAGAGCGTCCGCCATGTTAAATGTGGCAAATCTGCAGTTACTCAGTCGCTTAAACAGTATCAGAGGGACTTTAATCTCTGAATATACTTTGTATTCGTAATATTTTTATTTTTGTAATATTACAAGTTTATTTTCGTATCCCTTTAGCTTCATTCTCCTGAATTTATTCTCGTAAAGAATAAAAATAATTAAAATAATCTAACCTGGCCCTATTACTCCAGGAGTCAAACTGTGACTGTTCTGGAAATGTTCCCTCTTAATTCTCATAATATGATGTTTTTCTCATAACATTACCACTTTTATGTTTTTTTTTTTACTTTATTGTCCTAGGTCTTTTTTTCTCATATTAGTAATTTTACCTCTTTAATACTCTCCCAATAAGTCTGTTCCTAAAGTTTCACATGTGACACGGTTTTATGAAATAATGAAGACCACAATGTTTAGATTTAACAAATTGATCCTTATATTCATAACACACACACACATACACACACAAATATATACACACATATATATATATATATATATATATATATATATATATATATATATATATATATATACACTATATATATATATATATATATATATACACACATACATACATTTATTTATATATATATATATATATATACACACATACATACATACATATACATATGTACATACATACATATATATATATATATATATATATATATATATATAATCACACAGCTATGTATTTGGCTTATTTATAATACTTGAAAATCTCTATATGCACAACTATGTCTAAATACAATAGTCTGTACTGTATGCAAGCTAAAAGCCTTGAAAAAGAATGGTCTTGCACAGCTTTTTTCTAATGTTGCCACTCTGCAGCTTTAGTGTGTCCAGTTTTGCAACATGGTGCAGCCTTAGTTTATAAAAGGCAGATACAAGTAATGAAATTAGCCCGAATACATATTTCCATGCAGCACAGGAATGAGGCATCTTCTCTGATCCACGTTCATTACAACAGAACTTAACTTTTTTCTGCCACATACAATATGGCGGTGACGTTGACGTGCGAACCTGCGCCCAACGACACGTCTACTTATATGATGTCTATGTGTCAAACACTGTGAGCGTTGTCGGAATGAGGGCAGAATAAAGGTTTTAGGCGTCAGGGTGACGGGTTTAGCGGCAGTTAGCTTGTCAGCAACTGCACTCGTGAAGCTCTCTGCGTCTTGGGTGGGAGGGGCTCGAAAATCCTCCCAGCCAATCAGAACTGACGTTTGACCTGGGCCACCAGAAACGTCTCTCGCTACTGGTTCGTTTTTCATGCTACATTTAGAGGCGTAAATAGGAAATCGGAATTTCTCACCAACTTTGCTGGTTACAATTTGATTTAAAGATTTTATTGACGACTTTACAGTTTACCCACAGGCTTTCTGTTTTCACGTTCTCACTGTGCATGCTCGGTTTTCGTCCATGAAAAAGTTCCAGAGAACCATTATTTCGCTGTCTGGACGTCTCAAAACGGCAGGTTTTACAGGGGAAAGAAGCTGCTGTTAAGATGGAAACTCCTTTCCCGGCACCCTGAAAGCACCACGAGGCGTTGTTTGCATCAGGAGACCGGAAACGACTCGAAGCATCATGGTTAAGGCGTGTTGCTGCATGGTGGATTCTAGTCGGAGGTGAAAACGGGAAGTTTTGGGTTCAAACCCGACTTTTTATGTCTAACGGAACCAGCGTGAAGGTGGGCTATTATCCAGAGAAGTGAACCATTTGGCCTAGATTTTATATTTCATTTTAGCTGTGTGTCTTTATCCCGTCTTTGCTGTAGACACGTGAACCTGTCCCTGCAGAGTGCGCCCAGATGTCTCTGCAGGGGGCCCTCAGGAGGAGCTTCGTGGCTCTCCACAGTCAGCGGCCGGTGTGGAGGAGCGTGCTGGAGGAGTGCGACCCCCTCATGGAGTCTCTAGGGAACCTGGGGGAGCAGATGAGGGCTCTGTCCCGGGTCCGGCTCTCCGACACACCGCTCAGGGTATTCCCGGAGCTCCAGGAGCGGCTGCAGTTCCAGCTGCTGCAGGCTGCAGACCTCCTGCTGCAGAGACTCAGGAGCAGGATGTGAGTGGAGCATCAGGATTTAGACTCGGATGACCTGCAGCTGGAAACATCTGAACGTGATTTTTAGTGGGTACTGACACCTAGTGGCCTTGGAGATCAAAACACGTGAACTAATTCCATAAATTCAATAATGAGACAAAATCTCTCCAGATATTCCTGAAGAGCTTTACTTCAGGAATCCTAGGATTCTGTAGACGGTAATGATTGATTGTAAAACACAATCAGAAGTCCTGACACCTGCTTCTAGAACCCTTTTTAAAAACTGGAACAGCCCCACAGACTGGGCTGAACCCAATGGAAAGGCAGCCAAAGAAAAAAGAAAGAAGGCTCTTCAGGAACCCTGGAGAACTATTGGTCCAGACTACAGGAAGGTCTGGATCACAGGAAGCTTTTCTTGTTTTTTTCTGGACCTGCAGATTAGCTACGACCTCTGATTCCTTCAAGAAGAAAAGGTCTCCTAATCTAGAGGGATGACCCGGCTTGCTTGGTGTTAACGATGAACAGGAAACAGGGCAACGATCTGCTTTACATTGCTTTATTTGTTCCAGACCCCATTCTCGTTTCTTTAGCTGGACCTCTGTTAACAGCCTGACAAATGGTGCTGGTTGTCTGTCTCCTTCAGGTCTCATCTGCAGTCCGTCAGAGACGCCATCAGTAACCAAGTGTCTGCTGTTCTGCAGCTGTACGAGGACACTGCAGATAGTTTAGATCTGGCAGCAGTGACGGAGCGCTTGTCCGTCATCCCTTCGCTCGCTGACATGTTGGAGTGGCTTCAGGACGCTGAGCGTTACTACAAACAGCAGTATCCTTCCTGTTCACCTCTACGTGTTAGTGTTGCGTTGGGTTCCTGCGTTCTCCTGAGCTCACAGTCAGATTTCTGCAGAGGAAGACTCTGCTGCAGACGCTGAGACTGGATGACCTCTCGCAGCTGGAGTCTGTTTTCAAGAGATGGAAAATTTTGGAATCCCCCGATTCAGAACACGAAATTACAAGTGAGATCATCATAAATATCTCAGTAATGTGACTGATCACATCACAACTAACGATCCCACTGACTGATGACATCACAACTAACCAATCCCACTGACTGACATCACAACTAACGATCCCACTGACTGATGACATCACAACTAACTAATCCCACTGACTGATGACATCACAACTAACGATCCCACTGACTGATGACATCACAACTAACTAATCCCACTGACTGATGACATCACAACTAACGATCCCACTGACTGATGACATCACAACTAACTAATCCCACTGATTGATGACATCACAACTAACTAATCCCACTGACTGACATCACAACTAACGATCCCACTGACTGATGACATCACAACTAACTAATCCCACTGATTGATGACATCACAACTAACTAATCCCACTGACTGATGACATCACAACTAACGATCCCACTGACTGATGACATCACAACTAACTAATCCCACATGACTGATGACGTCACAACTAACTAATCCCACATGACTGATGACGTCACAACTAACGATCCCACTGACTGATGACATCACAACTAATCCCACTGACTGATGACATCACAACTAACAATCCCACTGACTGATGACATCACAACTAACTAATCCCACTGACTAATGACATCACAACTAACGATCCCACTGACTGATGACATCACAACTAACTAATCCCACTGACTGATGACATCACAACTAACGATCCAACTGATTGATGACATCACAACTAACTAATCCCACTGACTGATGACATCACAACTAACTAATCCCACTGACTGATGACATCACAACTAACTATCCCACTGACTGATGACATCACAACTAACTATCCCACTGACTGATGACATCACAACTAACTATCCCACTGACTGATGACATCACAACTAACTATCCCACTGACTGATGACATCACAACTAACTAATCCCACATGACTGATGACATCACAACTAACCAATCCCACTGACTGATGACATCACAACTAACTAATCCCACTTGACTGATGACATCGCAACAAACTAATCCCACTGATTGATGACATCACAAATAACTAATCCCATGACTGATGACATCACAACTAACGATCCCACTGACGGATGACATCACAACTAACTAATCCCACTGACTGATGACATCACAACTAACGATCCCACTGACTGATGACATCACAACTAACTAATCCCACTGACTGATGACATCACAACTAACTAATCCCACTGACTGATGACATCACAACTATCCCTCTGACTGATGACATCACAACTAACTAATCCCACATGACTGATGACATCACAACTAACTAATCCCACATGACTGATGACATCGCAACTAACTAATCCCACTGATTGATGACATCACAACTAACTAATCCCACTGATTGATGACATCACAACTAACTAATCCCACTGACTGATGACATCACAACTAACTAATCCCACTGACTGATGACATCACAACTAACTAATCCCACTGACTGATGACATCACAACTAACTAATCCCACTGATTGATGACATCACAACTAACTAATCCCACTGACTGATGACATCACAACTAACTAATCCCACTGACTGATGACATCACAACTAACGAATCCCACATGACTGATGACATCAAAATTAACCAATCGCACTTCAGGGTTTCCCTTAGAAAACTACCAAACCTTGGCAGTAGTTGTAGTAACGGTTGTGGATGGGGGGATGGGGGAGGTTGTGTGGTGCAGCAGTGCGTAGCTCGCAGGAGCTCAGACCAACAGAACCGGTCATCAGACCGTCCGTGTCTGTCATGCTAATAACAGCTAGCATTATCTTATGTTGTCCGGGAGGTTTACTACACAGTCCCAGTTAGGAGCTTTACTTACTTTTTATGTTGCTCTCAGATGTCGAGGCAAGAATAATTTTGACGATCCTACTATCTACCATATTTGGTAACACTGTTACTGATGTATTAAGTATTAAATAAAAAATTACGTTTAGCCTGTCTGGGGGGCACGAACAGCCTGGCGGGCCGCCAGGCCTTTAATACAGTGGAGGAAACCCTGCACCTGACTGATGACATCACAGCTAACCTGTCAGGTATCCGACCCTCCTGGGTGTTTATTGATCTGATGTTGGTTGACTGGAAACAGAATGAACAGAACTGATGGATTCTGATTCAAGCCTGAGGAAACCGATCCGGTTCTGGATGATTCAGCACAGGACCGGTGTCATTTGAACTATTTATGCCAGGTCAGTCTAATCTCGCTCTCTGTTTCCTTTCAGACGCCCTCTGCAGACTGTCCTTCTTCATGGAGTCCCAGAGATGACTGTTAGTTCAGCCTGACTGTCTTCTCAGGAGGAGAAGCCGTAAACTGACCTCAGATCTGTTACCAGATTTTGAACTCTAATCATTACAGACTGTAGAAAGATGGACTCAAACTGACTCGTTTCATCCAACCCAGAAAAAAGAACAGTTGTCGACTCACTTCAGCGACTTTATTTGACAAACTGCACAGCACACGCTAACATGTCAGTGAACGCAGTGTGCTCTGCAACTCTGAGGAACTCAACACAAACCAAATAAAACTTCAGGTGTCAGCAAATATGTGCGTTCACTGTATTAATACTTGAATATGATCAGGAAACACTCTGAACCTTCTCCCTGTCCATTTCCTCCCGTCCTACACGTACTCCTTCAGTGGCAGGTTGTTGGAGGTGATGGGTTTCGGTGGCTCCGGTGCCGGTGAGTTGGCAAAGCTTCGGCCGACGTATCCCCGCCGGTAGCGACCGCCCCTCTCCATGAGCGGGCAGGTGCTGCTAAGGACAGCGCCGCTGATCATCAGGATGACGGCGGCGGCCCAGCCCAGGTAGATGGCCTGGCCCAGCTCCCGTTTGTGCATGATGGGCACGTTGGGGTTGTAGAAGTCCTGGACGACGGTGTTGGCGGTCCAGGAGACCGGGATGAGGATGCACAGTCCTGTCAGGATAAAGAGGATGCCGCCTGCAAGGGCGATGCCCGCCTTGGCGCGGCGGTCGTCGCCGGCACAGGTGGTGCACTTCATGCCGCAGCAGGACACGGTGCAGGAGAGCCAGCCCATGAAGATGGCGACGCACATGAGGGCGCGGGCGGCCTGGATGTCTGGTGGCAGAGCCAGCATGGAGTCGTAGGTCTTGCACTGCATGTGACCCGTAGTCTGGTAGATGCAGTTCATCCAGATCCCCTCCCACTTTATCTCCGAGGTCAGGATGTTGCTGCCGATAAAAGCCGACACCTTCCACTGCGGCAGTGCCGTGACGGCGATGGCCATGATCCAGCCCGTCACAGCGCAGGTGAAGCTGATCAGCTGCATTCCTGTATTCACCATGGCAGCGTTCTCTTCTGGAAATTTCTCTGCGGGTGTCTGATGGATCTCAACTGAGCTGGTCTCTAGTTCTGTTTGTTGTGCTTATGGTCCAAAGGTGACCATGTGGGCAGCCATGTTCTTCTTCTTCTTCCTGTTTCCCAACATCAGCTCAGAGCATCAAGTCTGCAGATTATCCTCAGGGGTTCCTCACAGGATCAGCAGCTCAAATACTTTCTCCTCCTGGACTTGGTGCATTATTGATGAGCTGAGCGGAGACCGGCGGCGGACTGCAGACCATTCACACATCCAGGCATTCCTGCTGCTGGTCAGAACTGTGCAGTCTGCCCTGAACCATTGATTATCTCTGTCGGTCTCCTGGTTTGGTGTAGCCTTACTGATGTCGGGGAGAACCTGATCCCAGCCTCTGCTGGTGCTCTAAGTGGATCCTGTGAAGTCAGGATGCTGCTCCACATTCATTCAGGGCCAGTCCTTCAGACTTCCTGCTTCAGGGTCCAGATTCAAAGCTGGAGCTTCCCTGTTGAAAATATTCCTTGCTTTCCTAGCTCATGAACAGAGCCGGCTGCAGACTGGAGTCTCTCCTCGTGAACAATGAGCGCCGTTTGAACGCCACTTCAGATGCTGAGCCGCCCCTCCCCTTGCGCCCGGCCCAGATGGGTCAGACGGGTTCTCAGAAAGCTTTAAATAAGAGATCAGGGCTGAGCAGATCTGTGGGTCAGAATAGCTCTATGGATGGATGGAGGGATGGATGGATGCAGGATGGATGGATGGACGGAGGGATAAATGGATGGATGGGGGGCTTTAGTGAAGCTTCTCATGTGTTTTGGTCAGAAACATCGACCCAGAGCTGCTGATAAACGTGCTCGTCTCCCTCCATGAATTAGAGATGGCAGCATCCAGGTCTGCTGCTCAAGTTTCCTTTCTCGGGTTGCCCGTGGGCTCCTGGGTAACTGCAGCCATGACAACCAGTGATCAGGACAGGAGAAGGCGGAGATCTGCTGGGAATGTTTGTATCTCCATGTTGGAGCGGGTCAGGATGATCGTTGTGGTTTTTCTTCACATTGTCACCGAGGGTATGAGAGCAGGATGAAGAGAACTTCCTGTTTTCCACCACCATCCTGGATGTTCTGATTCAGGTCATGAAGACACACTGACCTGAACCTGACACCTGTGTGTGCTGCAGAAACCAGTCTACCTAGTTCTGAGTTTCATGGTGAACAACTGAGCTGCAGCTTCCACTGATCAGTAGTCACTATGCAGAGTCCTGCACTTTTTGAAAATGCCTGATCCAAATGTCCACATTTCTGGTCCTGTTTGTTCCTTTCTTTTGATGTCCACCTAAAGGACCCTCAACCCTGCTGTCAGGTTTAACCTTCAGCAGGCTCCAAACGCTCCACAGCCCAGTGGGAAGCAAAAGGAGCTCCTCTCAATGAGGCCGTGGTTCCCTCTGGTCGGATCGGGATGATCCTGGTCGTGTCCCACTGGGAGGAGACACCGGTGCCGCTCTGGATCAAATCTGTGGAGCAGGGAACAGGTCTTGGTTCCTCTCGAAGGAGAGTTGGGTCTCGGCTGGGTAGATGTTGCCGGCCAGGTTGTTTAAACTTTCTAAGAGAAATGTTTTCCAGATGAAACGCTTCTGTTAATCAGACCACTTGGTAACTGGAGTTAAATATAGTTTTCCTAGATTTTCTGCCTCTGCACATTAAGCTGAACCCATTAGAAGACAGAAACTCTGTCTAGGTCAGCGTTCCTTATCTATGTCAGCATCTCTATGATGGCTGATAGTCTTCAGGATCAGACCCACAGGTTCTGTATGAAGGTAGATATGTTTCAGAACGTCCGAGCTTGCATTTTGGATGTGAACACCTGTCAGTTATGATGAGAAGAGTTGCTCAGGAAAACATTTTAACTTGTACGACTAAATATTTACTCATCTCAAAACCTCACACACAAAATCAATTTGAGGTTGTATGCAAACTTTTCACCAGCAGAAATGTTTTTTACACAATTTATTGCATATTTATATTTTGTTTGTCAATTTTCCTACCACGTACACGTCAGTGAACGCAACCTCTGCTGCTGCTGCGCATGCACAGCTGTCTCCCTGCGCCTTCCTTGCATTTGTTTATATCAAAACCCAGCTGAGATCGTTGTCAGGGTAACGAACTTGGCCAATCACGGTAGAGCTCATGTTTGGTCTGCTGTTTTCAATCTTTGTTTTTATGCCAACAGCAGCTTTTTATCTGACGTAAGCGACGCAGAACATCTTTCAGAGGCAACTCGCTGTCAGGAATGTTACTGTGTGCATATCAGTGAAGCAATAAATTAATCTGTATCAAAATTTGAGACTTCAAGCACTACTTTTCTATTCATATGTATTAGGTTTTCCAGGCTGCATATATGGCATCACATTCCTATCTCTGCTCCTTCACTAAATGAAGGAGATTATGTGATTAAGACGCTATATGGCTTTATTGTGCTGGGAGGCCTAAATACACTGAATCTGTGTCAATATAAGTGACAGTGGAGCTAATTATAGTTTTGCAAAGTGAATGTCATGTGAGATGCAGCTCACGTAATCAGCAATGTGTAAACCAAGAGGCCTGGATATACTTTGTGGAACTTTCTCCCATCTCCCTACTGCATCTCCGGAGCTCCGCCACAGTGATCTTTGGCTTCTTCTTTTCCTCTCTCACCAAGGCTCTTCTCCCACGATTGCTCAGGTTGGCCCGGTCTAGGAAGAGTTCTAGTCGTCCCAAACTTCTTCCATTTAAGGATTATGGAGGCCACTGTGCTCTTAGGAACCTTGAGTGCTGCAGAAATTCTTTTATAACCTTGACCCGATCTGTGCCTTGCCACAATTCTATCTCTGAGTGCCTTTCCTAATCAAGTCCAATCAGTTTAATTAAATGCAGCTGGACTCCAATGAAGGAGTAGAACCATCTCAAGGAGGATCAGAAGAAATGGATAGCATGTGAGTTAAATGAGTGTCACAGCAAAGGGTCTGAATACTCCTGACCATGTGATATTTCAGTTTCTCTTTTTTAATAAATTTGCAAAATTTCTACATTTCTGTTTCAAGATGGGGTGCTGAGTTATATATGTATATTAATGAGAAATAAAATGAACTTTTTTGATTTCAGAAAATGGCTGCGAATGTGTGTATATATACATATATATGTATATGTATATGTATATAGGCCTCCCAACACAATAAAGCAATATAGCGTCTTAATCACATAATCTCCTTCATGTATATATATGTGTATATATATATATATATGTATATATGTATATGTATATATATATATATATGTATGTATATATATATGTATATATATATATATATATATATATATATATATATATATATATATGTATATATATATATATATATATACAATCAATCATATACATATATCCAATCATATATCCAATCAATTACTTCGACTGCAGTCATGTCTTGATGACATCAAAAGCTGGATGACTTTAAATTTCCTGCACTTAAATTCTGACAAGACAGAAGTTATAATCTTTGGGCCAGAGTCCTCAAAAAATAAACTTCTTAACCAATCACTTAATCTGGATGGCATTAACTTGGCCTCTGGTAATAAAGTAAAAAACCTTGGTGTTATTTTTGACCAAGACATGTCATTTAAATCCCATATTAAACAGGTTTCCAGAGTTTCCTTTTTTCACCTCCGGAATATCGCCAAAATTAGAAAGATTCTGTCCAGGAGTGATGCTGAAAAACTAGACCATGCATTTGTTACTTCAATGCTGGACTATTGTAATTCTTTACTATCAGGAAGTCTACAAAATGCAGTTCAAAGCCTTCAGCTGATCCAAAATGCTGCAGCAAGAGTTCTGATGAAAATCAACAAGAGGGATCATATTTCTCCAATTTTAGCTTCCCTTCATTGGCTTCCTGTTAAATCAAGAATAGAATTTAAAATTCTTCTTCTAACGTATAAAGCCCTTAATAATCAAGGTCCATCATATATCAGAGCTCTGATTACCCCGTATGTTCCTAACAGAGCACTTCGCTCTCAGACTGCAGGTCTGCTGGTGGTTCCTAGAGTCTCTAAAAGTAGAATGGGAGGCAGATCCTTTAGCTATCAGGCTCCTCTCCTGTGGAACCAACTCCCAGTTTTGGTCCGTGAGGCAGACACCCCGTCTACTTTTAAGACTAATCTTAAAACTTTCCTTTGTGACAAAGCTTATAACTAGAGTGGCTCATGTTACTCTGAGCTACCTTTATAGTTTTACTGCTATAAGCTTAGGCTACTGGAGGACATCAGGATCTAATTTTCTCACTCTATAGAGTTCTACTGTTCTTCAATTATGCATTACGTGTTGTCATTTCTGCTTTAACTTTTTGCTCTCTCTCTTTTATCTTCATAGTAGGTACACCTGGTCTGGCGTTCTGTTAAATGTGACATCATCCAAAGAAGACGGCTCACCCGCTATTACCAGCTAATGTAGAACAGATTACTGGATCAATGTGTGCTTCTGTGCTTTTTGTCTCTCTTGTCATGGACCGCGGAACGCATTTCAAGTTGGTCGGGCGCATGGAGACGCCAGCGGGGGGGGGGGGGGGGGAGAGAGACAAACGCGGCCGGCCGAGCGGGGGGGGGGGGGGGGGAAGACAGACAAACGCGGACGAGCGGGGGGGAGAGACAAACGCGGCCGAGCGGGGGGGTTGGTTGCGGCGGGGGATAGACACGCTTTTCGCGGGGGGGGGGGGGGGGGGGGAGGCTTGATCATCAAAAGTAGGTAGGGCCGCGGCCCTACCGGCCCTACCGGTTCCGCGGTCCTTGTCTCTTGTTGTGTCTCTGCTCTGTCTTCTGTAACCCCCAGTGGGTCGAGGCAGATGACCGTTCATACTGAGCCTGGTTCTGGTTCTGCTGGAGGTTTTCCTTCCCGCTAATGGGGAGTTGTTCTTCCCACTGTCGCTTCATGCTTGCTCAGTATGAGGGATTGCAGCAAAGCCATGGACAATGCAGACGACTCTCCCTGTGGCTCTACGCTTCTCCAGGAGTGAATACTGCTTGTCGGGACTTTGATGCAATCAACTGGTTTCCTTATATAGGACATTTTGACCAATCTGTATAATCTGACCCAATCTGTATAATATGATTGAACCTAACTTGTAAAGTGCCTTGAGATGACATGTTTCATGAATTGGCGCTATATAAATAAAATTGAATTGAATTAAAACCAGACGGATATTATTGTGTATTAATCTACCTTGGAGGAAGCCAGATTGAGTTTCACTGATGATTGTGTTTATTCCACGTTTAAGTCTATTGGCCAGGGCATTTCTAAGAATCTTTCATTGTAGTTAATAATGTGTTGTTTTGTATGCATTCATTCAGTACCTCATAAAGTAATTCTTTTATATCCAACCAGAAGAACTGATAAGTTTGTAGTTAAACCATGTTGTCCTGGTGATTTACCCAAAGCCATTTTCTTTACTGCTGCATCTAGCTCCTCTACGTATTTTCAAATCAGTATCGCAAGTAATTTTTAAATCCAAATCTAATAAATGGTTTGACTGTTTTAAAGAAGTTGTCAGAATGAGTAACTGAAAATTCTGAAGAGAATAGATTCTGATATGTGAAAATTTCATAAGATATTTCTTTTGATGTTGTTACATATCTATTTCCAATATTTAGAGTCTGAATTGTATTTTTCTTTTGTCTGGTATTTTCTAATCTACTAAAATATGAACCATTTGTTTCCCCTTCTTCAATCCATTTGGCTTTTGATCGAATAAATGCACCACGTGCTCTGTTTTGATAAAATTCATCCAATTTTCATTGTAATTCGATATATTTCTTTTTTTCCCCTTCTGTTGCCAAAGAGTTCTTGGATCAATTTTCTTTCCTGTTCTTTTTGTTTCTGACTTTTTTCTTTACCAAAATTAATAGAATATTCTCTCAGTTTATATTTAAAAAATTCCCATTTATTTAATTTGCTGTTAATTTCTCTATTTGTTTTAACATCAGCTAAAATATTTTTAACCATGTTACAGTACTGATCATCTTTTAATAAATTTGCATTAAATTTCCAATATTTTGTAAGATCATTTTAAGACAGAGTGATACTAACAACTAAATGGTCAGTTGCTGGGGCAGCAGAAATACTAGTCTGTGAGGTATATTTTAAAATTTCCTGAGATACCAACCAGAAATCAATTTTTGACATGCAAGAGCCATTAGGCTTAAACCATGAAAACTGTTTATCGTAGGGTTAAACTGTCTCCAAACATCAATAAGAGTTATTTTTGCAAAATCTTGTAATTGTTTGATTAAATTCGTGGTCAAGATATTTTGTAGGGAATCTATTTTACCATTCATCAGGAACACAGTTGTAATCTATTAAAATATAATCTGTTGTATATTTTAATCTAAACTCCTTAATAACCTCAGAAATTCTTTCTAATAATAGTTTGTTTTTACCTTCTCCATTATATCCATAAACATTTAGTAGACTAAATGGAAGACCATCAATATTCAATACCGCAGCAATCCAGTGCCCTTCTGAGTCTTTTTTAACTTCCATATCATTTCCTGGGCAGTTGTTCATGCAAATGATCACGCCAACAGATTTGTTAGTTCCATTGCTGAATAAGATTGTGTCCATTGATTCCTCCATGAGTTTCTTGTAGAAAAACACATTTTGCCTTTAGACCCCTGCAAAATAAAAGGATAGCTTTTCTTTTGGTGTTGTCCTTGAGTCCACTTGTGTTTAATGAAATAAAAGATTTCCCTTCAGACATGAATCAGGAGCGCCACCTGTCGCGTTTCCGGACGCCCAATCAGCAGGGGGCGCTGTTGTGACAGCAAGACACATTTTCCTCTCATTTCTCGGCAGTCTTTATTAAAAAGTTGTAAATCTGGCGACCAGTTCACCTGTCTTTTGTTTCTGACGGCTACTAAAACAAATATGTTAATTTTTAAATGATGTCGATTTACTGCTTCCGCTTCCTGTGGAGCTCCGCCACACCGGGAGTCTCCTGCCAGACATCTGGTTAAACAACAAGCCGCGGAATAAGGAGAAGCTGCTCCTGCTGCGGGAAGCGAGAGCAGATCTGCAGTAGCAGCTCTGATAAATTCACACTGAATGGTTCAGCTGCTAGAAGCCTGTAAGACGGTGCTTAGGGCGAATCTGACGCTCTTCAGCAGCCGATTCCGCTGAGAAAGGTGAGCTTCCGGTCCTCCGTGCTGGCCTCAGGTGTGCTCTGCCTGCTGCTGAGCCGCATGGCCGCTCACAGGTGAGCTTCACGGCAGTCAGGTGGTCTTCGGGGTATGCTGCAGGTTCTGGCCCACAGAGGGAAACCAGCTGGTGTTCAGAGAGTTAGATGAACTATTGATGACGTCAGTGTGCACGTCAGGGTCAGGTGACGGGACGCCAGAATTTGCTTGGAGTAGCTGGACCGGTTCGACCAGTAAAAAGACGAGTCGAACAGCCCTGGATCACAAGTTCCCTCTGCTGGCCTGACTGTGTGTGTTCCTGCTGCAGCCTTGCCCAGAGGAACTTCGGCAGGATGGTGGAGCAGCAGGCCGACCGGACCATGGAGCTGTCTGAGTGGGAGGAACGCTGGCAGGAGAATAAGATCGGCTTCCATCAGCTGGAGGTCAACAGGTAACTTCCTCCTCACCTGTCCGTGTGTACTGATGAACTGCTGTGTGTCCGGACAGCCAGCCGGGTCAGAACTGACAGAACCAATCAGTTCAGTTCAGTCCTGTCTGGATGCTTTTGTGTCTGAGGAGCCATGATCTGACAGCAGTTGCTCTCCAACAGGATGCTGCAGGTCAACTACGACTTGGTGGTGAACGGACGGAGCGGCGTCCGCTTCTTCTTCCCTCTGTGTGGGAAAGCTGTGGACATGAAGTGGTAGGAGCGTCTGGTTCCTCCTGATCCCACCGGTGGGAGGGCGGCTGCTGGTTCATAACCTGGCTTTGTCTGACCCGACCCAGGCTGGCGGATCTGGGTCACTCTGTGGTCGGCGTGGAGATTTCTGAGACGGCCATCAAGCAGTTCTTCCAGGAGAACAACATGACCTACAGCGAGGAGCCGGTTCCCTCCCTCCCTGGAGCCAGACTCTTCCAGGTGTGGTCCAGCTTCTCTCCAGCATGCTGTAGTTATTAAGGAACGGCGCTTTTACATTCCTCTCTTTTCTCAGAAGAGTGATCGTCTCACTTTGTCAGATGTTTTTGTGTGATTTAACATCAGCTAGGCATGTGACAAAACAATTCAACATTACTTAAAATGACTAAGACTTACATTTTAAGAATAAGGGGCCCAATAGTTTTAAAATGATACCAAGATTATTGTTCTAAGATAAATATTAATGAAGTTATCAAAATTTGAAATCACAAAATCGAGGGACTTATAAATTGTATAATTTACTTTCTGAATTCCAAAATGAAAAGTAAAAAACATAATTATTAATTAATTAATCAGCAATTTTAATTACTCATCAAAATCTACCGACATAGTGGAATATGCAAAATATACAATATGAGAGATTCAATTCCATTTCCACTGTATTAATAAATACTGTTAATTATAAAAATAAATCTGGCTCAAAAGAATTGGAATTTCATTGAATAAACCTATCACATTCTCATCGTTTGTAAACAAAGCAGTTGGCCAATCAGAGACTCTGAATCGTGTCATGTGTGTATGCAACCAGCAACGTAAAATATAAATTTTGCGGAAGCAAGGAAACCATGTGCGAATTGTGAAATCATGCTCAAACTTCACATAAATAAACTACAATATGTAGTCTTAAAGGAGTATATGCTATTAAAGAAGTGGTTGATAAGATTTGAGTGGCCAAAGTTGAGGTAAAACTTCGAAGAGCGCTTGTAGTAATCGGACAACAGAATTTTGAAAACGAGGTTGCACAGGAAGATGCCGTTTATGTCACTGAATACTGAGCCCTACACTGCATCTCAAAATAAGCCAGTTAGCGATTTAACAAGTCTGAATACCACCGACAGCGATGTACAGAGTGGCTTCACTAGCAGTGGTCAGAACTCGCTACAGCGCCACCTGCTGATCGTCACATACCTACATCAGCTCCACATGAACTTTAGTTGCTGACCTTCAGCCTCCATGGAAAGGAAGGAGAAGCTGCAGCTGGCAGGAGGAATATTATGTTCTGGTCCAAACCCAGATGGATTCTTGCTGGATTATTCCTTCCTTCCTTTATTTCATAGCAGTGTTGCTGAAATGTCAGCGTTCTGATATGTCAGCCTCTTTCCATCATGTTTGTCTGAAAGCCTGCTGCTCCATCACGCAGGCGCTCACCTCGTTTTCTCTGATGTTGGGACTCCCTCTGTCATTCCTGCCGCCGCTTTCAGCAGCTTTCTATTGAAGCTCCACATCTGGATTCATCTGGATGCTCCACTGGTGCCGATACCAGTAGAGCATACATCTTTTCAGCTCTGTCCACCACTTTTCTATACGATTGAAGTCCATGATTGACAAAAAAATTAGTTTGTTGACCTAAAACGTTTTCTGGAGGTTCTGCTCAGGGTCAGTGATCCTCTGCTTGTGCCCAACTTTAACCCAGGTACTGAAGTATAGAGATGTTGCTTCAGGATTTCTACTTGATGTTTTTCCTCATGCCAGACTGATCTGAGATCAGCTTCCTCAGACCGGCAGACGCCACTGAGAAAATCTGATCTGAGAGCAGCAGTCTGAACACTGCCCCTGGTGGTGGGTCCGCAGCACTGATCGGTGGCCGCTGTTTGTCTTCCTCCTTTAGAGGAACAATCATTTTCTCCTCAGAATAATAACTGAATTATTTAAAAAATAAATAAATGAATGCGTTGTCATCAACTTTAGTTGTCGATGGAAGCTGTTTTTAGATCTCAGGCATTGTACCGACAACTCTCTCTCCTCCTGGGTCTCACTCCCTCCTTCCTAGTGTCCTTGCTGTGCACTTCTGGTGTTTATGTATCAGCTGAGCTTTAGTTTCATCCGTTCAGCGTAGCTCCGCTGCTCACAAACTGACAGGTTTCTGAGAGGAAGGCGTCAGAAGAAAGAAATCAGACCAAGGAGTGTTTAGCAGATTATGTCCCTGAGGAGGAGAAGAGCAGATAAGTCGGTCTAACGCAGTTATTCAAACCAGAACAATTGTCCACTCTGCCTTTAATACATCCTCATACACCTGGATCCTCTCAATATCTGAGACTTTTAGTCGGACAGGCTTTTAGACACCTGAAAGACTAAACTAGTTCACTTTCTCTAAAAACATTTCTTTCTCCTACCAGACGTGTAAATGAGTCTTCTGGACACCCAGGACTAATCAGATAGGATGATTTTATTTTCTACCTTGTAGACATTTGTGCAACAAATTATTAAAACCAGTTTCTCCAGTCATCCTTGCTGTCTGGAGTCAGTTGGTCCGCGCTGTTCACACCGTCTGCATGACAGAAACAACAGGTTTTACTGGCTGGCTCTGATATGGCGTCGATGCCATCAGAGTCCTTGTCTGCAGGGTTTGCTGACCATAAATAGTGATCCATCCAGTGTGTTTTATTCTATGCAGAACTCAGAGAAGAACATCTCCCTGTATCAGAGCGACCTGTTCAGCTTCTCCAGGTGAGGCTGTCTTCTGATTTCAAGATTTTAAAGGGGCCATGACAGCAACATGGTGTGGGGGGTCCAAATATGCTTGTTTACAATCAGAGTGAAGTCATCCAGGTAGAGCTGCATATCATTACCAGAACCAACCCTTTTACTGTGGAGGAACATCTGACAAAAACAACAAGCTGACGTTCTTTGGAAAATTTACATTTACAGCAGAATCAGCTACATGAGATGGTTTATACGGTGATGTCATGGCCCCTTTAAGAAACCTCTAGTTGTCTCTGAGCAGTTCTTTGTCTTGCAGCTCTGTGGCAGGTCAGTTTGGTGCAATCTGGGACCGAGGATCTCTGGTGGCTATCAACCCAAAGGACAGGGAGAGGTAAGTCCAATGTCTTCTGTGAACCTCGGCATGTCTCCCAGTTCTTACCCCTGTCCTGGATTCTTTAGATACGCGGCTCTGATCATCTCTCTGATGGCTGCAGACTGCAGATATCTGCTGGACACGCTATTGTACAATCCCAGCTTGTATAAAGGTATGTTACCACGGAGACTTTACAATTTGGACTTACCTCTGACCACGCTGTGGCTTTCACTGTGTTTGTCTTGCAGGTCCTCCATTTTTTGTCCCTGATGAACAAGTCCATGGTTTATTTGGTGAGTTTCAGCTCCAACATAGACCAGGAAATACCCTGAACCCTGCAACAGGTCCTGCAGGAGGAGATCCTGGATAATTATCGGGTTTACAGAACAGTTCTGACCTCCTGACAGTAGACTCCAACCAGATGAGATCATCATGGCAGAAGAAACAGTTTTACTAAAGGTTATTGTCTCCGCTGCCTCTGAAACCTGGTGTTTGGACACATCAGAACCGAATCAACAGGGAAATCTGACACTGAATGGCAACTGAATTAAATAATAATTCCTTTATTTCCAGCCCGTCTGAAGCTCAGATTTCTCCTGTTGTCCTCATCAGCCTCAGTTCACCTGCTAATTTCCAGCCCTGCATTCCAGGCTGCATCACTTTCCAGAGACTGTGGTTCTAGGGCAGGTTCTGCCATCCATGTTCCCATCCGGTTCTTCAACTTCCTCTGTTGAAAACAGGAAAGGTCAGCAGCTGGACCTCCTCTTCCTCAGCCAGGCCTCTAGGATCTGGTCTCCATGGTCTTGGTGGAAAATGCTGGACGTTCCTGGAGAAGATGTGGTCCTGAAGGCAACAGATGTTGCTCTAGAACCTCTGCTGGACTTTCCTGTTTCAATGCAGCCATCAGAGGAGAGGAGATGATCCAAAGCCAGACTGTGATCCAACCTCCTACCATCACAGAGCCTGGCTGCAGAGACCGGTTCCTCCTTCTCCACCAAACATCTGGAGAACTGGTCCATGATGGACCATCTGGTCCATGATGGTCCATCCCAGAAGCCTCTGAGCCCAGAGAAGCTGGACCTCCTCTGAGGAGAACATTAGTTTCTTCTCTGCTCAGTGAAGGCTGTGAACTCTGGATGTAGAGCTGGAGGGAGGTTCTCCAGAAGCTCTCCCTGCTCCCTGAGGTTCTACCAGCCTTTCTGGATGCAGTGGCATCTCTTTTGTAGTTTAAAGTTATCTCCATCCCAGCTGGTTCTGGAAGCTCTTGCAGCCTGAAAAGCAGGACTAGATGGACCTTTGATTTAATGATGCTAATGACACTGAGGAGGGGTGTCCTGGCATCACGTGGTCTTCCAGGAAGTAAAACTGAAAAGTTGATTTGGGTCTGAAAACAAGTTCAAGCAGGTTTTCATGAAGAGCTGTGCAGTCCAGCATGTTCTAAGTGGTCCTTGCTGTGTTTCAGGGAGCAGCTGCAACGTGGAGCTGCTGCAGTCTGTGGATGCTCTCACAGACAGACAGCGGGCCTGGGGTTTGGACTCTCTGACTGAAAATGTTCACCTCATCACCCCGAAGGCACCAAACTGACAGACAACACTTGTCAGCTGCAGCAGTCCTACCTGTCAGACAATAAAGCTGTTTTTAACTAAGTGTATGTTGCTCAGCTGTTCTGTTACTGTGAACATCAGGTTTATCAGGAGGTTCACCCACAGAGGACAGGTTGAAGGTCCAGAGAGCAGATCTAGATCTGAGAGAGTAAAACCTCCAGCTCCATCAGTCCGCTGAGCGTTCTGGAAGGATTTCCAGAATCACAAAGGTACTTTGTTTCTCACCTGCGTCTGTCACCGTAACTTAGTTATTTAATAGTCTAACCCAGTTATTCCCAAACTCCCGTACCCCCCACGTCATGACAGGGGGTACGGGAAAAGATTTTGGAAAAAAAATAAAAATGCATGAAAAAAAAAATCAAATGCCGTCCAATAGTGGCCTCGTACGCGAAGCAGCAACCTTAAATTCAATGAATAGCACGAGTTCGAGTAGGGCTCGGGCTTGACACTGATAAAGTTGGTTAGAGGCGAGCTGTGACGTCCCCGGAGAAGGACAGGAGGAGCCGCAGAGGGAGAGGAGTGCCGTCATCAGCGGGCGGTGGAGGGGGTGTGGTTCCTCCGCTGATCGCAGCCGGCGGGGTCCAGCCGCTGTGGAGAGGCTCCGTCATCGTAGCCGCGGAGGTCATTATGCGGCCGGGAGGTGAAGAGGAGCCGAGCGCCTCAGCGCACGGAGGAGCTGCGCGCAGCCCTCCAGGTCCTCCTCGGTCTTCACAGCCTGGTCCAAGAAATTAATGCCATTCGCCACTACATATTTATGTGAGAGAGGATTTTCATGTCTGACCAGCCTGAAAACTAAATACCGACACAGACAATGTGTGGAAGACAATTTAAGACTGAAACTGTCGCCGATTCGGCCAGACATACAGGGGTTATGCGCGTCCTCTCAAGCACACCCCTCACATTAGAGACTCCGTTTTCGGCCAGCGTCTCTCAGCTGCTCCCTCCTCCCACACGCGGTGGTGCAGTTAGGGACCGTCAAAAAACTTTTGAACCAAGCACTCTTGAGAAATAAAAATCAATAAATTCCTTATCTAGTAACTAGCTAAGACAAAACTAATAGGAAATCATGCCAATAAATAACATCTGTAAGGCACACTAATTTTATTCCATTTTAAGCTTTTGTTTATTTTTAAAGAATTTTTATATTGAAAAAATGTGATATTTCTTCAATAGCTTCCAGGTCATGTGACCCACTGACTCCAAATCTATGTAAAATTGTTCTACTATTTTACCTTGATGGGGCACACTCATTTATATCCCATTTTAAGCTTTTTTCTATTTTTAAAGAATTTTTATTATAAAAATAATTGATATTTCTTCAATAGCTTCCAGGTCCGCAATTTTGGCTGTATTCTGAACAGGCTCGTTATAGTCTTTGTTCTTGTTTGTTACATGTTATTATGTTATGCCCTTTTATAATGCAGATGTATTTAGTATCTAGTCAAGTTAATAAAACTCTGATCCCTATGTTGAATGTTTCTTTTTTTTTGGGGAGGGGGGGGTACGCGGATGGAGATGAAATGCTCCAAGGGGTAGGCGATGCAAAAAGTTTGGGAAGCACTGGTCTAACCCTAACCCTTGAGATCAGAATCAAACACACTTTAATTATCCCAGAGGGAAATTACTTTTGTTACACCCTCCAGATATTCAGCTATACAAACATTTATATATATATATACAACATTCCACACAAAATAATCTCTCTCTCTCTCTCTCTCTCTCTCTCTCTCTCTCTCTCTCTCTCTCTCTCTCTCTCTCTCTCTCTCTCTCTCTCTCTCTCTCTCTCTCTCTCTCTCTGAGGCTGCATTGAAAAGGGTGATGAGAGTGAATAAAGGACTGTGGTGGGCAACTTTGTCGTTTGGAGTGAGCTGAACCATCTGCAGCTCAACGTGACAAAGACTAAGGAGCTGATAGTGGATCTGAGGAGGACAAAAACACCTGTGACCCCTGTTTCAATCCAGGGGGTCCCTGTAGACACTGTGGAGGAGTAGAAGTACGTGGGAGTGTACTTTAATAATAAGCTGGAGTGGACTAGAAACACAGAGGCGGTCTACAAAAAGGGCCAAAGCCGACTCTTTTTCCTGAGGAGGCTGAGGTCCTTTAACATCTGTGGGACGATGCTGAGGATGTTTTATGAGTCTGTTGTTGCCAGTATGCTCTTCTTTGCTGTCTCATGCTGGGGCAGCGGGCTGAGGGTCGCTGACAACAACAGACTGAACAAACTGATCAGGAGGGCCGGTGATGTTGTGGGGGAGGAACTGGACACTCTGACGACCGTGGCAGAGAGGAGGATGCTGTCCAGGCTTCAGTCCATCTTAGACAATGTCTCACAGCCTCTCCATGACTCACTGGCCCAGCAGAGGAGCTCCTTCAGCAGAAGACTCCTCTTACCCAGATGCACCACAGAGCCCCACAGGAAATCATTCCTGCCTGTGGTCATAAATCTTTCCAACGCCTTTGTTATTGCTTTCACCGTGCCGCGTCTACGGTGAAACACCCTCGGTGGACCCAGCTCGTTTTACCCAGTCAGGCGACCCCCACTTACTTATTACCTTGAATGTCGGACGCATAAAACAGACAAGTATACTTTTAGTTATATTTTATCTACGTAAAGACAGAGAAACAGTTACAGTCACACCAGCGCTGATGGGCTCCTGATCGGCAGGAAGCCCCGATTGCTCATCACACAAACATTATATAGGGATCTAGGTACACACCCATGCAAGGGCTGTACACATCCAAACTGTGACATCAGCAGAGACACTGTGTCACCTCCGGGGTGATATCTGATAGATATGTGCCCATCTTTTGGGTCAGTGCTATCTAAGTGTGCCATGCAGTTCTGGGATAAACAGCTCGTTCCACTTGACCTCGTTGATATCCTAACAGACCCCCTGATGATGTGCCTAAATGGCACATCACCAAAGATGATCAACCAGTGGAACAACAACTCTCAGTCTGTCCCTCTCCCAGAACAGTCGGCCATTCCGTCCAGTCCAAGCAATCCAAGCACGTCAGCTTCCGGCTTCCAGAGTCCATCCATCCGTGATCTCCATGGCAGTCGATAGTGCGGCTCAGTCTCTGGGGTCACACAATCTCTGCTGGTGTGCCCGAAAGGCACTTTGTAAAAACAGTCCAGTTATCCGTTAACCCCCCCCCCGTTGGTGGCACATCACAACGAAAACAGTTCCACGAAATGGGCCGGACAAACTTCAATGGAAACATCTTAGCATCAATCAGCATGAATACTTCATAATTCAGCATTTTTTAGTCAAGACCACAGTCCAAGCATTTTATCTACAATTTAGGGTTCAACTATTTGAGCTAGGCCTGTTTTAGGTTCCTATGTGCACATTATTTTAAGTTTACTTTAGACTAGGTAAGCTAAGACTGTTCATTAACCAAGGCCAAATTCGTCTACTCTACCTCCACCCCAAGAAACCTCCTACTTGGTCCTCCACTCCCCATTCCCATGTACAAACATCCATCACTATCAAACCTCACAAATCCAAGAGTACCAGTAGGGGGCATCACAGGGCGGCCTGAGCCTCCAGCAGAAAACCCCCATCTCTCTAAGAAATGGTAAAAAACCCGATAGAGCCCAGTCTAGGGAAATCCCACTCTGGGCCAATCTGAGCGAGAAGACACCCTGTATTGAATCTAAAAATTAGCCTTACCGAGTAATTTATGGATCTGTGATAGCCATCGGATCCTGGTTCTCTGTATAACAAAGCAAAAAGATTGCAAGAACTGTAGGTCTAGGTGTGTGTGTCTGTAACAGAGAGTTTTCATTCTTAATCACAAAACCATAACAATCAATTAATGCAACATCACAGTATAAACATCATAGCACATAAAATCAAACATAGTGATGGAAGTCAGTGGAAAAGAGGAAAATAAAAACATTTGTGACGTCAATAACGCAAGTAAAAACGTCAGGCCAGTCTGAGCACGTGGCAGGCATGAATCTATACGCGCATAAGTGGTCAGCTCAGAGTTCTCAGGCAACTGCTCCTTCATGACAAACAGAAAGAAGAAAACATTAAAAAAAAAAATCATAGTTCTCTGGCATGTTACTCCCAAACTTCTTAAGTCCCTTTCTTGCTCCTCTTCGCGGACAAAAACGATTTAGTTGGATGGTAATTAGTGTTCTGTCCTTTTTCAGGCAATAAGCATTTTATCCCAGTAAAATGCTCTGTGAAGATGGTTGGCAGACACCAGGCCTTGTTTACTGTTGAAGAACAGAAACAAGGTGTAATTAGTGTTCTTATCAAGACTCCCAATCCTTCTGTCATTTACCTTCTTCAAACACTTTCACATCCAGATATTTCCGTTCACAATCATTGTGCTCTTAGCTTAACCTCCTTTACTGTAATCATTAGATCTTGCATTTACTCTTAGATTAAAGGAGAAATCTGAAAGTTCAACTTTATCTGCAGCAGCATTTCTCTATGATTCTTTCCCATGTGTGTCTCACCTTACAATGTCCAACAGTTGAAAATTCTCTGCAACAGAAATTTATCTTCATATGTTCCATGGCTACTGTGTCAAGGTTAATCTCAACTTATTTAGCACACAAGGAATTGTATTAAAACCTTTCAGAAACTTCTTACTGAACCAGCTTTAAAAACACCTCACATTTTTCTAAAAAGACCAACAGAAAAACCCTTAAGTTTGTAAAAGAAAGCTCCACTATGTATATTTGCAGAATAATGTTGTGATATTAATCAGAAGCAACCCTGTGTACTTCTTGTCTTATTTTGAAAAACTCAGCTCGGAAAAAGGAAGGGTGTGCATGCCCCTAGCGCACACCAGAGCCATAGAGAGAAAAAGAGTCGCGACACTCCCATTGGACTCCGTTGTACGCTTTTTGCCGCCTACTTCCGGGGTATGCAGCCTCGCATAGTTCCAAAAAGCCGTTCTATGGCGTTGGACATCATTCACTTCCATTGCTGACTGTCGAGTAACTTCTGAGGTAAGTTGATTAAATAGCTACCTGTTTTGAATTGTCAACTGTCTATATTGTATCATAGGCCATTTATGATGCTTATACTGATCTTTTGTTGTATGTACACAGCGTAATTATATATATATTTTTTATCTTGGTAGACGACCGATTGCCTGCTAGTTTGTTAGCTTGACTTGCCTTCTGTGAAGTTAACGTTATATCCAGGGGTAAATTGATTAAATAGCTACCTATTTTGAACTGTCAACTGTCTATATTTTATCAGAGGTCCTTTATGATGCATATACTGATCTTTATTTGTATGTACACAGCGTAATTATATATATGTTTTATCTTGGTAGACCACCGATTGCCTGCTAGTTTGTTAGCTTGACTTTGCCCTCTGTAAAGGTAGCACTAACGTTATATCCAGGCGTAAGTTGATTAAATAGCTACCTCTTTTGAATTGTCAACTCTGTATATTATATAAATAGGCCCTTTATGGTGCATATGCTTATATTTATTTGTATGTGCACAGTGCAATTTATAAATATATTCTTAACTTGGTAGACAACCGATTTTCAGTCATTGCCTGCTACTTTTATCTCGATTTTGCCAGCTGTGAAGAAGGTATCGCTACACCAGAAATTACGAAGTTCATTAGTGAATCTCTGACATCTTTTATTAAGTAAGTTATTGATGTTAGATTACTAGGATCATCAAGGTTGACTAGGACGTTTTTTTTAGGTTGTATCTGCTGAACCTGGCGGTGTTAGCCAGTCAGCTGAGTACTGTGTATCTGATGCTAGTAGAAATAAGGTTTGTTTAATTGCACCCTTGAAAGGGCTGTTTAGTTGGATTGCATGTAGGAATACAAATTATTCCACACAAAAAATTATCATAAGCCATAATGAGCTTTAAAATGTTTATTACTCAGACAGTAGTGTGACTAATTTGTTCCCCAAACACTGCTGCTGCAGGTGGCTGCTGCTGGAGGCGATGACTGCTTGAGCTGGCTGATGTTGGCGAAGGATGGTGATGGCGGCTGCTGATAATGTTGGCCTCTGCTGGTGCTGGCAGCTGGTATATTTGTGCCCCTGTCTCAACAGATCTTGCTGGACCAGCAGTATCGTTGTTGTGGCCATCACAGGTTTCAGTGGAGCGCGCCATTTTTTTTGTTCCACACTGTTCATTTTTATCTTATGCCAGGTACCTTTATTATTAATGTTGTCCTTCCCTTCAGCCCTGATGCACTCTGAAGCCTGATGTGATGTGGAGGATTTTTTTTAAAAATGTATTTATAATATTCCTCCCTGTTCCTTCACTTTGTTCTTGTTTTTCCAGTTAGACACACACACATCTTGTTGTCTCACTCAGTATTTTTTATTAAACAATATTTGAATCATTCATCCAAGCTTAATGAGTTGTTATTCTTTAATATATTTGATTCTTTGTGCATGGCTTAGTATTAAAATTATCATTGTTGTGTGGCCAACTCCTGCCTCATCAGAAAAAGTGGGTGTAAATGCTGAATGGACTGTTTTTTCTCAAAAAAGCAAAAAGCAACAACGGAGTCCAATGGGAGTGTTGCCTGTCACTGTTCTCTATCACTCTCTGCAGCTAACCTTACTCTTACTCTGTGCATTAACCCAGAGATGTAGAGAAAAATCTTAATAGCGCTGCACTTACCTATAGACCCAAATATATAAGCATAATGCTTTTGATAATATGTGAATGGCTTAATCTTAAAATTATATTATTAGTCTTAACATGATCATGTTTCACGTTGTGGTCTGGGGGTGATCACTTATCAGAAGTGAGCTAGCTGCTAGGCGAATGCTGAATGGACCACGGCAGACCTAACACTACCACGAAGGTAAGCTAATGGCTGAATCAGAATTTATAAGCAAAATCACGGTAATCAATTATACAGCCCAGTCGCCATAAAATGAAAATCATGAGACATCTGTCATCACATGAATGATATGGAAAAGAAAAGTTAAGTTAGAGCCGTTCTAGCCTGTTCTCCTGGCCATACGAACATGAACATAAGCTTTTCCCTCCAAAAATGTAGAACGTATCTAAGTAATATACAGCTTTTAGTTGTCACCCTGCCTCTCAAAATGGAAAAATGACATTAACAAATATGTAATCATGCAATAACCGCTGAAAAAGTAGTAGGGTGTATGTTTATATATATATTTACCGTTAAATAACGCAATCGCTGCTGTCTGTCCCATAGAAGAACATGACAGCCAGCGTATGTTTTGGAACTATAGCGGTCTACACGAACCACGTGACTGCCCTGGCGGTGACATCAAAGAGTGTCGCAACTCTTTCCATCTCTATGGCGCTGGCGCACACAAAGTCGTAATTGGTTGCTATTCAGGTAGTGGGTGTAGCCCAGGGCGGAGACAGGAAATAGTTCTGTGAACCAGTTTCAGCTTGACGTGCATCAAACCAATCACCCAAAGCGAAGAGCAATTCTAACCCCATTAACTTTCCTTATTTCTTTTTTTTTCTCATTTCTGCTTGTTTTATCAGATAGCTTTTGTAAGCAACCCTGGTTGCATTTTATGTCCCCCTGTTTAAATCTTGTTTGAAACAAACCTTTAAACTGTAGTATGCTGTGAGCAGTAACTCATTGTTTTTCTTTTAACATCTCCCCCTGAACATTTAACTGCTCCACACTGCTCTAGATAGATTTTTTATCAGACCTTAAACCTGTTTCAGTCATCTAACATTAGTTTAATGGATAATACACCCAAGCATAATTATATCCCCAAGTAAACCAACCCTTTAACAAGTATCTTGTTCTTGTTCTCATGTGTTTAGTTTACCCTTGAAAAACTTTAAGCAGACATTATTCCGAGTGATTTTCTTACATTTTCATTCATCTATTATTATTATTAACTCTTTTTCTGCGTTCTTACAAATTTAGGATATATATCCGTTAAATTATAATCACCCAGTGATCTATAAATCCTTATTCTATGTTTGCACCGTGTCTTGTCCCAGCAGATTAAAAATCCCCATTCTAGAATTTGCCTTTTTGTTTCATCAAACACTGTCTGTTGTGATTATTGAAGAAATTGTGCAGCTCCTTTGAAACCTCTTAAATATTGACCACCCGTTGGTAAATGATCAGCATTAAGTTTTGCCCTTCTTCTAATTCTTTGTTTAGCCTTAGTATCTGCATTTTAATCTGCGGATTATAGGAATTCTTTGTTTGAACACGTCTCTGTCTGTATCTGTTTAGGTCTCTGTAATTATGTTCTTTGCGTTTTAAGCGTGAACCTGGTCAGGATAGAGAAAGTCATCTCCGATGCTCCTTTTGGCAACCCCAGCAAACCCAAAAACAAAAATGTTCACAGTCAGTGTTAGGTTACAGGTAATCCCTGTGGGAACACGACGTCGTCTCCTTGGTCCAACCTGGTTCCAAGCGCCTGGGTCATCGAAACACTCCACCACCTGCGACAAATCTTTGACATTTTCAAACCACAGCAGCTATTCCTGGGTGTCCAAACCCCCTGTCTGTGAAATGTCTCTTGTCGTAAGCCCAGGCTTTCAGTTTATCTCCTCTTAAGTGTCCCGCTTTCGAGCCCATTAACCCCAAGTTGCATATTGTTGAATCCCCATTTTCAAATGTTCTTTTGTTAAGAGTCCAGGAGTGTGTTCTGGTGCGTTTCCTGAACGCCAACCTCTCCATGTCATGTTCGTGAAACCTTGTAGTTGAATTCCATCACCTGTGAAGCAAAGCAGTCATGCATAGTCCTGTTCAAGATGTTTTTAGCACAGCAGGAGTTTCACTGTTGGATGCCATTGCAGCTCTGATGTTCCTCAGAGCCGACCTTCATGCATTGATATCATTGTCAAGCTGTTATACTCTTATCATCATCTTTTGTCCAGGAGTCGCTTCTGCTGTCCTGACCAGATTCCAAACGTCCAACTAATCTAATTGACCTCATTTCTCTTCTGTATGTACGCAAGAGGATGATCGTTAGATTATCCTAGTCTAAAAGACCTCAAGGGTAATAGTTGGCTAAACTCTGTTTATGTGGGTTTTTTCTCTCTGGATGTTTTAACATCTAGTTAAAAGACAACTATTGTGATATTTTGTGTTCAAACAGAGAGATGTTAAGTCTCCTCAAACCTTTTAGGTAACTGCGTACAATTCCAAACTATTTTCACTGGTGCTTTAATCCCTAATTTACCCATGTTATTTAGTAGAATAAGGCATTATTCTAATCTTGTAGTTTTATCCATTTAAATCCTTAACCTTTGTGGTGCTTTATTGATGTCTGCCGGAGTGGCAGATTTTACAGGCATCCTAATTATTTTGTTCTTATTTGCACCTCTGCTTACTTTAAGATACCCAGTAAATGTTGTGCTCACAATTTCTCCTTCGCTTGAGCAAGGTTAAAAGGTTTAGAGTTTATTCTGCTTATATTGAAAAATTAACTTGCTCACTCGTGCTATTAACTGTTGCTGTAATGCCTACTTCAACTTTTTCGCCCACTAGTTCTTTCATAATCATAATTATCGCTCATCGATGTAAATGTACTTTTTCCCATGTCGTCAGAATTGCATACTTTGTTCTTATCCACTTTCCTTTTACGTTTAAACGGCCCCTCTATGTATCCCACTCATTGCTTTCATCACCAATATTCATAAGTTGTCAAACCTGTTTAGGTTCATTAGCCATGCTAATCTCTCAGTGTATCAATTTAATTTGGATAGTTAATGTGGGAAAAACAAACTTTGTTATTTTTCCTTTCCCTTTTAGTTAACATAGTCCATGCTTAAAATGTCATTTGAATTACGGAGCTGCAGTTCTCCCAAAACAAATGAACATTCTGAAACCATGAACATTAATTTTAACCGAATTAATTCACACAGATGAACGTTTAGCTACATTCGATACATACATATGTACAGTTACATACAAACGATGACATTCAGACAGACGAACACGTGCAGGCCTGTTTTTTTTTTCACTATCTTAAATAGTTCTGTGTTTTCATAATTTTTAAATGTCTATGGCAACGCCGAAAGATGTTCTCAACGTGTTAAGTTCCCGCTTAGTTTAAAAGGTGGAGAGCGTGCGCTGGCTACGACCCCCGAATGTTTCGTCCAAACACGGCTTTACTCTTCAGCCCCGCAAGGATACTACTCTTTGTCTCGCAGACACCTGGACGCTTACCCATTTTTGAAAGTTATACGTCGCATTTAGTAGTTACGAACAATTTTATCCACAACGGAAGTCCTAGTCGGTCCCCACGTAAACGCTTCCCCGGTGCAATGCCCTTTTAGTTCCGTTTCCGTTTCCTTTTTTATTAATTTTATTAAATTTTCGCTTTCCTTTTTCTTTTTAATCCAACTGCCCCGACCAACTGGTTGCACTTTGAACACCCTCCTGCGCCAAAAAACACAAATACATCGATCTCTCCTCTCATTGATGTCCATTTTGCAAAATCCTATTTATTTTCACTAATATTTTGATCAAATGCTTCCTCCGTGATGAACACTTTTTACTTGTTCCTCAAGAGTAACCTCACTTACACACAAAGACCCATTTGCGCACACTCTCAATATCCGCGGATCCAAGCAGTCTCTCCCCCACTCACTCCGACTCAATGATCTAATTTCAACAGACACAATATGTTGTACAAGACATGACGAAGACAACAATATCAGACAGACAGCTTGCGCGTAGTCTTCTGCGAGACGTCTCTGTTTTTCTTTTTTTATTATTCATTTTATCTTTACTCTTTCTCCGGTCTTGCTGGTTGTGTGTGCGTCCAGCTCACGGGTTTATTCCGGTCTTCCTGTTTCTACAACAGGTCACGGTTTCTTATAAGAAGCCAAGCTTCAGTTAACTCTGTACGTACATTTTTACTTATCTTTTTCAAATCTATTTGGATTAGCTGCTTTTAAAGTTCTTTAAGAGAACTTTTGGAACTATCGAAACCAAAAATCCAACGGCTCTTTGATCTTTTAGAAGCCACGCGTAATGGCGTGCCTGTCAGAATGGCTGCTTTTATGCTAAACACAGAGGAAGACGTATTTTCCTCTGTGCCTAACAAGGGGACCCTCTAAACCCTAATTCTCAAGGTTCACAGTATTTTCAGAGACCTGGCCAGGGTCTCCCGGACTTTCACCGCTGTGACCTGCACGCAAATCCCAAGTCCTTATCGACACGTTTGCAAACAATTATCCTCAAACTTTTCTCTGCCTTTAGGAGTGCAAAAGGTTGACCCTTCCAAGAAGAAAAAGACACTAGGAGATAAATGGAATCTCCTTACCTTTTTGTGTGTTTTTCCTCTGGAATGACGTCCTGGCCGGAAAACGGAAGGTGGTACGCCGCCTTTTGGGTCCAGGCGGAAACACCATTTTGTTATTGCTTTCACCGTGTCCCGTCTACGGTGAAGCACCCTCGGTGGACCCAGCTCGTTTTACCCAGTCAGGCGACCCCCACTTACTTATTACCTTGAATGTCGGACGCATAAAACAGACAAGTATACTTTTAGTTATATTTTATCTATGTAAAGACAGAGAAACAGTTACAGTCACACCAGCGCTGATGGGCTCCTGATCGGCAGGAAGCCCCGATTGCTCATCACACAAACATTATATAGGGATCTAGGTACACACCCATGCAAGGGCTGTACACATCCAAACTGTGACATCAGCAGAGAAACTGTGTTACCTCCGGGGTGATATCTGATAGATATGTGCCCATCTTTTGGGTCAGTGCTATCTCAGTGTGCCATGCAGTTCTGGGATAAAGCCATGGATGAACAGGAAGGTGCGACTCCTACTGAAGACATGCAACACTGCCATCAGATCAGGAGATGCACAAGCCTATAGCACAGCCAGAGCAAATCTGAAAAGGGGCATCAAAGAGGCCAAGTACTGCTACAAGCTTAAGATAGAGGGACACTTTTCCAACGCTGACCCCCGACGCATGTGGCAGGAAATTAAGGTCATCAGTGACTATAAACCCACTCACTCCACCTCTGCAGCCACTGATGTCAACTTCCTGAACGAGCTGAATGACTTTTATGCTCGCTTTGAAAGAGACAACAGTGAAACTGCCACCAAGCTCAAATCCTCAGCCGACCACCCGCCAATCACACTCTCTTCCACAGATGTCTGCAACGCACTGAGCAGGATCAGCACGCACAAGGCAGCTGGACCAGATAACATCCCTGGACGCGTGCTAAGGGCATGTGCGGAGCAGCTCGCTGGGGTTTTTACAGACATTTTGAACCTGTCTCTTGCCCAAGCAGCTGTACCAACATGCTTCGAATGCACTTCCATTGTGCCAGTGCCAAAACACTCCAGCCCAAAGTGCCTTAACGACTACCGCCCTGTAGCACTCACACCAATCGTAATGAAGTGCTTTGAGCAGCTGGCCCTGGCATGCCTAAAAGACTCGCTACCATCCACATTGGACTCACACCAGTTTGCATACCGCAGCAATAGGAGCACAGATGATGCGGTTTCCATGGCACTGCACTCTGTACTCACACATCTGGACAATAAGAACACTTATGCACGCATGCTGTTTGTTGACTTTAGCTCAGCATTCAACACTGTCATCCCGGCTAAGTTAATAGCCAAACTTCGAGACCTGGGCATCAACACCTCCATGTGCAACTGGATTTTGGACTTTCTGACCAACAGACCCCAGAATGTCCGATCAGGCTCCAACTGCTCCACGTCCATCACTCTCAACACTGGTGTACCACAGGGCTGTGTGCTAAGCCCGTTTCTCTACTCCCTCTTCACCCACGACTGCAAGCCTGTGTACGCATCCAACTCCATCATCAAGTTTGCGGACGACACTACGGTGATTGGTCTCATCAGCAACAACAATGAGACAGCCTATAGGGAGGAGATCAAGTACCTGGCCACATCGTGCACTGAAAATAACCAGCTCCTCAACACCACCAAAACAAAGGAGCTCATCGTGGACTTCAGAAAAGATTCAAGAGGCACGCATGACACCATCCACATCAATGGAATGGCTGTTGAGTGTGTCTCCAGTTTCAAGTTTCTGGGGACCCACATCTCAGCGGACATGTCCTGGTCAACCAACACCTCCTGCCTGGTCAAGAAGGCTCACCAGCGCCTCTTCTTCCTGAGGACACAGGAAAAATCAGCTATCCTCGAGTATCCTGGTGAACTTCTATCGCTGTGCAATAGAAAGCATCCTGACCAATTGTGCAACAGTGTGGTATGAGAGCTGTTATGTTGCAGAGCGCAAGGCACTGCAGCGGGTGGTGAAAACCGCCCAGTACATCACTGGGACTCCACTACCCACCATTGAGCACATCCAGAAGAAACGCTGCCTACATCGAGCTCGCAGCATGCTTAAGGACTCATCCCACCCAGCCCACAGACTGTTCTCTCTCCTGCCCTCCGGCAGGCGCTTCAGGTGCCTCCGGACCAGAACCAGCAGATTGAAGAACAGCTTCTTCCCCAGAGCTGTCTCTTTATTGAACTCTAATCCTCGCTGATCCCACTCCCCTCATATACTAACAGACTCTCCTCTCCCTCCTCACACCTACCTCCATTTTGTCATTTACAAGACTGTAATGTTCACCTGCACTCCTGACTGTTACTATAGTAACAACTGTTTACATGCATCTTGCACTACTCACCATGACTGAATATTGATTTGCACTGCCGACTGTTTATTCACAGTACCAGTTGTTTACATATACATTTGGAACCATTGTTTATCCTGCACTTGCTGATATTGCACTTCTGGTTAGACCTAAACTGCATTTCGTTGCCTTGTACCTGTACCTGTGTAATGACAATAAAGTTGAATCTAATCTAATCTAATAATGTAGGTCAGATCTAAGAAACTTCAAATCAAAATGATCAGGAACAGATTAAAAAGCAGCCAAAGTCCAGAAAAGACTGAAAGACCTCCAGGAGTCAGCAGAACCATTAGGTTAGACCATCACCAACTGCAGGAAAGACTCGCATTACTGGAAGGAAAACTAGCCAGGCTGCTATATGAGCTGATGACAGTCGGTTCTGTCCAGTTCATCAGAGTTCTTCTGACATAAAAGCCATGTGTAAATGTCAGCTCACAGCCTGACTGCTGAACGTAAGTTCAGCCCAGAGGTTTCAGATCTCTGCTGTGATGAGACATTTCATCTCGGCAGCCACAGCAGCATCTTACCATGGAAACCACATCCCAGGATGCAGCAAGGAAGCCTGTGCTTGGCCTGTAGAGGCCTCAGGGATGTCTCTGAGCCATGACTGCATCAACAACCTGAGGAATGTTTCAGTTGTGAGGTTCTGAATCCTGAAGGTCAGTCTGTGGAAGTCTGCAGGAGAAAATGGAGCTCAGGTTCAGACTCTGTGGCAGCTCCGTTTTCCTACCAGCAGGGGGACACAGTGGGGGGGAGCTAGCAGCCTCGGGGTGTTCTCAGGTCTCAGGTCTAATTTTAAACCTACAGGAGTCCTCTGAGGAGGAGTTTATCTCCTCAGTGCGGCAGGAGGAGGAGTGACCTGTAATCCGAGAAGTTCTGTGTCCAGCAGCAAGGGGGGAGAAGCTCAGCAGAGAAGTTAAGCCAGAGATCCCCTGCAGCAAGAGTTTCATTAAGTTCTGCAGGTTTATTACTGTAGTGACTACTTGTCCATGGAAACCAAAAAACTCAAAGACTTAAAGGTGAACAAGCTAAAAGTGAATGTAACTCAAATAGTACCTTGATGAACCGGGGGTTTCTGGTTTACGCAGTACAGAAATTCCAAATAATGTCAAAATGCAGTTCCGTGTTGCTTTATTCCAGGTCTTGCAGGCATATATATATATATATATATATATATATATATATATATATATATATATATATATATATATATATATATATATATATAAATAAATAAATAAATGTGTGACACACCCATGACCCAAACAAAATCAATTAACTAGACAAATTACTACCAAATAATTGTATTCTAAACAACTAAATTTAAACAAAAATATTAATACAAAAAAGGCAAATAAATGAAGATGAACTAAATAATCTAAATTCTAAAACGTAACAAAAATAGAGAAATAGCTCCTACAATTAGTGTTTCTGAGCCCATGCTTTTGAGGCTGCGTCACACAGCAAGCTGACGTCAGCTCTCCTTCTGACCTGAGAGGGGCAGGTGTGCTCAGGTGACCCAGTCAGTGGACCGTTAACTGCTGGGTGTGGCAGAAGAGCTGTACCAGACCCCGCCCGCTCGGTGCGCCGCTCGGTGCGCCGGTGCAGAAATGATGCGCACGTGCCGCTAATCAGCTGGAGAAGTTGAACCGGACTGAAACCGGGCTGACCCGGTCCATAACAGCCACCACTCTCGCGAGTCGCGCCGGCGACTCACTGCAGAGGCGCGCACGCGCTTGGCGGTGCTCGTGCCCAGCGTCGTACTCGTTCCCGTCAGTGCGCGCTCCCGCAGGGCGATCGACGTGTCTCGTGAAGATTTGGGCTGAAGTCTCACGCGCTACTTTGATTTCGGTCCAATTTGCGGAGGTGCAGAAGAGGAGGAGCAGAAGGAGGAGGTGGTACCGGGAAGGATCCCCTCCTGAGCCGGGAGAACCGGGAGAACCGGGAGCAGCTGCAACGACTGGAGGTGTGAGAATGAAGCGCGGCTGGCTTCTGCTGAGCCTGGCTCTCAGCTCCCTCTGCGGGGCTACGGTGAGTAGGACGATGGTCCGTGGAGGGTCTGGGAGAGACCAGCGGCTCTATACGGACTTCAGGGCTAGAGACGCGTGTGGGGATCAGGGTCCAACATGTTCAGTCTGATCGTTGTGCTCCTCAGAGTTTCTGCTGCTGTTTGCGGTGATGGAGAGTTGTTTGGCTCGTTTTCAGGTCTATTAAGCGCTGCCTCCTCCTCCTCGTGATGAAGGCTGAGCTGTTCTCTCACTTGTTGCTCTGCACATAGCTGCTCCTCCTGGTGGAGCGGATATCTGCTCCTGAACATCAGCTAAGATGAAATGTCAGCCATGATGACATGAGCTCAGAGCCCAGGTGTCGGTGTTGATCCAGGAAAACATTTTTAGGAATCAGTCCTGATTTCTGGAGGAAGTCCTGACAGGAGTGATGGGATCCATGTGCTGCTGCCCTGTGGTCCAGTCAGGGAGCATGCAGCACTGCTACCTGCTGTTCATGGCTTGTTATGCTGTAGATCACAGCTCGACTGGACTCTGTGAGGGAAGGAAATGAGTTGCAGTGATTCCAGAGCCAGAAATGATCTGTGTGGATTTGGGGAAATGGACAAATGTCCTGATGCATCTCTATAATCCAGGTAGAGAATTAAATAAACACAGAAACTGAGTAGGTCCTCTGAACGGGTCATTTGGAAATAAACAGAGTTCCACCAGGGAAGCTGAAAACTCCCACAGCCTGCAGGACCACGAAGCTAACAAACGTGACCTTTAACACAGCTTTTATAAATGATTGATCTGATTGGACAAGAACGAGCCAATTACAGAGCGGTTTGGGCAGAGTCGGAGTAGACACAACATACCCAACCCAGCTTGGATGTTTTTTTGGATCAGAACAGCATCTGTGCAGTCAGGATCATCAGCGTTGCCATGTTACCGCCTCCTCTCTGACAACACGCAAGCTGTCATGGTGAGGTGGTCACGTTCTCACTCTGCCCTGGATTAGTGGGACACCAGGAGCTCTGACTGAGGCCAGCAGGGAGCTTCAGGGAATGGCGTCCAGCTGAGTTACGAAACAACCTAAAAGAAGCTTTTGAGGCTTTAGAAATGTTTCCCATTTGACCCCATAGCCTCATTCCAGGCACTCACCCTACTTGTGGAAATGGTTGGACCTTCCAGGTGGCTACAGGTGTGGCTTCTCACCCATAAACCTCAGATCTTACATGGACACAATCCAGTTTTACTTTGAGATTTATAAATTATTTTTAAACCGAACTGAATTGAAAACTAGAGCTGCTGTTGAAAAATAACTGAAGTATTTTCTCTTTTAAATTACTTTTGTTCATGTTTTTGGTCAATAACTGCTTTAATGTCATGTTTGAGTTTTTCTTTTCTTTTTTTTCTTTTTTTTAGGATTTTTATTTATTTCTCACTGGGTTGTCCTAATACTAACCTTTCAGACTCTATGCTGATGCTTTGGCATACTCCTGGCAGCCTTTGCTGAAGGTGTAGAGTTCCATCTAAGAAGGATCATAATAATATTGCAAGTTACAAATTAAAATAGATTTATTTTAAGGCAAAATCATTAAGTGGAAGGAAATTCAGGACCCATTTTAAAAATTTTTAAATCTGTCACTTTCTGAAGAGCTAGTAGACAAGATTCTTACTTTTCTCTCAGATAGAAAGTACTCCTGGATCAATGTGAGCTTCTGAGCTTTCTGTGTCTCTGCTCTGTCTTCTCTAAGCCCCAGTGGGTCGAGGCAGATGAGCGTTCACACTGAGCCTGGTTCTGGTTCTGCTGGAGGTTCTCCTCCCTGTTAAAGGGGAGTTTTCGACAATGAATTAATCATCTGTCCACTGTGGCTTCATGTTCATCCTTGAGATGATGTGTTGTGTACTAGAGCTATTTAAATTAATTGAACTGATATCACTTGTGTTGAGGGTTAATATTTAGACCTGTCACAATAACAAAGGTTGCTGGACGATAAATTGTGTCCAGAATTATGGTGATAACTGATAATGTTGTTTGAAGACTATTTTAACTGATCTAATGATAATGGCTGCATGATGTAGTTTTCATGCAGGAGAGAAACACAGCTCTATAGATGATCTTTGAGCGAGGGGTGAAATGTATACAATGGAAAAGAGAGCATGCAGATCGCAGCAGCCGTAGTTCTTCAGCCTGTGGGTCAGAGACGGGGTTAAACACGGATGTTGTGCCATAAAATGGCTGATCGCACTGCAAAAACAGAACTAAAAATAAGTAAAATTTTCTTAAAATGAGTGTATCTGTCCTTGATTTGAGCAGATAAATAAGATGATCTGCCAATAGAATAAGAGTTTTGAACTTAAAATAGGAGCAACTCATCTCTATCATCTTATTTCAAGTGCAGGATGTCTAATTATCTTATTTTAGGGGTCAAAATACTCAATCCATTGGCAGATAATATTATTTACCTGCTCAAATCTAGGACAGAAACACAAATTTTAAGAACGTTTTACTTATTTTTAGATCCGTTTTTGCAGTGTGGACTACGGCTCCCAGCATGCAACATGGCCCCGATACCTGCGAGACCTCGCCCCAAGATGATAAACGTAAAAGTGCGCACAGGGCTCGGCTTGTTCAGACGGCGTCAGCTGTGTGGAAGAGACCTCATCTCAACTGAAGATTCCTCCCGTTGGAACACGTGTTGGAAACGGTGGTCGCTGCCCTGCTACACAAAGCTGAGCGCCACCTTTACCCCTTTGGTCCTTGGATTGACAGAGGAGATCCTAGGACTTTAATCATGTTGAAAGCGCACTACAAAGAGGAAAACGAAGCGGTTTTCCCCCTTTTCGTCGACAGATGAGGCTCTGCGACGCATCCTCCGCACAGACGGAAAACACTGCTCACCCCCTCCCCTCACCCTCCCCGCCGCCGGGGAAGACGAGACTCAGTAACGAGCCTTTAACAGCCGACTGACCTCTCCCTCCACGGGACCAGGAAAGAACCTCTTATTTCTTATATAGACATCGATCTTTGCCTGGGCAGAGTTTATTTAGCAAAAGGTTTAATGCTCATGCCTTTTTTCCTTTACACCAGAAGGAGTTGTTAATCTGTGACTTAATTCAGGTGATGAGCTGTTTACTATGTTTTTCTTTTCTCTGATTACTGTGAAGCCACTGTGCTGATGGTTGAGTATTATTGTGGATTTTATCATTATTATTCTGAATGTTATGTTCAGGTTTCAATCCCCTTTTTCCTTTCTTCTCTCTCTCTTCTGCTACTTTGGATTTTCACATGGGTTCTGTTTGTAGCGCTCATTGGGGGTCCGTTCTTCGTACGTCGCTAACTCAGTTAGCTGGATTTGATTGTTGACAATTTGGCATGATCTTGGATCGTTTGGTTCTTCGAAACTCATCCTGGACTTGCTGTCATAGCAACATGTGCGCAAGCTTAAACCTGCTCGCGAGCAGAGGGCTTATTTCATGTAAACAGGATTAGATCGCAACTTTATAAGCGGAGGAGATGGGTAGTCTTATGGAGTCTGTCCAGCCAGGGCACTTGGACCACCTAGTGGCAGAGGACGGGACAGAATTGTGGAACACCATTTTTTAATCTTTAATAAAAGACGAAACAAATAATGCTTAGTTCCTGTCGTTTTATTTAAACATTTTTTTTATAAAGAAAAGCCAGCAAGTCATCTTTTGCCTGCATTAAGAGAGTGAAGCAACTCGATCTCTAGTGCAATTTTTCTCTTTTTCAAGTTGTGGAGTTCAATTTCTCCTCTTAATTTGTCTTTTTCAGGTCAAAATACAAAAATTTTAGTTGAAGATGCCATTTATATAGGGAATGGATGGCACTATGTGTCATTTTGTGAAAGAAAAAAGGGTGAAACATGCCTCATGCAACAAAAGTAAAAAGAACCTGTTTTTTTTCAGGCTTTTTCTTGGTGGCTGTTATAAACAGACAAACACATCATTTAACAGTGGCCTTTAAAAAGAGGAAAATGTGGCTTTTTAAAATAAAGTATAATAATTAAAGACTACCATTTTGTAGAATATTCTTGTACTTCACTTTTTTCCCCATCTAGTGGGTCCTGTGGAGGCTCTGACATAAAAGAACAAAGTAAATATGAAATAATTAAAATGCAAAAATACATACAGTAGAAAGTGATAGAAACATCTACCATGGACAGTATTTACACATTTAATTTGTCTGCTGCTTTTTGCCAGCCCTCTCTCCTGGCTTTAGCAGACTTTGAGGTGTTCCCTGTCGTTTTAATTAATGACTCAAATTCGGCATAACCTTCCATTAAAAGCTCTTGTTCTGATTGGGAGAAAAACTGTGGGCATTCTTTGGCCATGCTGAACAGCCAATAGCAGCGTTGCTGATCATTGTTTCTACTATCAATACATTTCCCCTTTTAAACAAATGCATGAACGCGCAGTTATGTCAGATAACTCAATCCAGCCATACTAATCATAAACAGCAGGTGTGTTCGAAGAACCCAATTAGCTGGATCATGATTAGCCGGATGAAATCATCTTGGATGTGTCATTTGATCTCGGATGTTTTAAGCAACGTACGAAAAACGGACCCTGGGTCAGCAAGTGGCCTTTTTGAAGAGATTAGCCAGCCCTCCGTGACACCGCGGGCTTGTGGTGTCTAAACTAGCTGCGGTTGGCTCAGGCATAGACATAATATAAGAGTAGACCCCGCATTGACTGTCGCGGCGCAGGAATTACGGCCGCCATCTTGGGGCAGTCGACCTGCTACCCTAACCTGCTGATTCAAGCCGAACACACTAATGATACCTCAGAACTGTGCGGCTTATTTTTGTTTAAATCGACGGACTATTGACGTCTGGGCTCGAGGGATAACTTTTCACAAGTAAGATTAAAAGATATTGTTTATATTATAATGTGATTTTTCTAATATTAGGTAGAGAGATTGGCCTACATTGTTTACATTTCAACTGCCTACTGTTCACTGCTGCACTTTATCCGGAAGTCAATTGAAACTTATCCTGTAAGTGACTGCGATTTATCACTGCACTTTATCCTGTACTGTAATTCACCGCAAGGTATCCTGTAGAGTTACTGCAATCTTTCTGAGCTGTGTGAAAACGAAATTTCGTTCTGTATGCACTCTGTGTATACAAAATGACAATAAAGAAAGTCTAAGTCTAAGTCTAAGAGATACAGGTCTACACGTCCAAGTTTTTGGATGGATGGATGGATGGATGGATATTTTTTTTTGTTACGGCCTGGCTCCTGGACCATAGCAAATCAAAGGGAAGCCCCGCATGGGATAACTTAAAATGAGATTTATTTAACAAAAATCATAACTGGTTGGAGAGGAGAGGGAAAGAGAGAAGTAGGTGGCAGAGAGAGAGAAAGAATGAGCTGAGCTGGTCTGATCTGAGCTGCTCCCACCTGGGTTTGATCATCTGGTGCTTGCGCTGTCAGGTGAGGAAGCTTGCTGACGTCAGTCTGGCCAGCTGCCTCCACTTCCAATCAGCACCAATTAGAAGCTCTACACAGGGACTCAGAGGAAACTATATATATATATATATATATATATATATATATATATATATATATATATATATATATATATATATATATACACACACACACAGTGAGCCCTCGCTATATCGCGGTTCACCTTTCACGGTCTCGCTGCTTCACGGACTTGCATTGATGAGCCGCTGCCGTTCATTACAGTTCTCAAAAATAATCGGTGTTGGCATGTCGGTTTATAAGAATCTTTTTGCCCAGAAGTAAGAAGAGCGACAATAACTACCGATAACTATATTCTTCTGCCGACAAAAACACACCTGCACCGCGTGCTTTAGAAGAAAAAAACGCTACAGAGCGCAATCAGGATGCAGCGGCTCAGTCAGAAGAGCAGTGAAATACACGTGAGTCACTATTTGTCCTACTGTACTTCGTATTTTTTTCATAATCATTTTTTTCATTTTCTCCCGTTCTAATCCAATGACGCGGTGGGGCGGTACTGATCTCCGCAATTGGAAGCCTTCAGTTCGTATTGATGATTAAAATTATTTTACAGCACAGTTGTCAATAATAAAAAAAACGTTTATACAGTACTTTTATTTGTTAAACAAATGCTTGGGCCTGTAAAAAGATTTTGTTCTTTGGTTTCAATGTACTATGAAGTATTTCATTGTATAATTGTAAAAACTAAATAAAGGTTACTACTTCACGGATTTCGCCTATCACGGGTTCTTTTTTGGAACATATCTATATATATATATATATATATATATATATATATATATATATATATATATATATATATATATATATATATATATATATATATATATATACACAGTGTTGGGTAAGTTACTTTAAAAATGTAATCCGTTACAGTTACAAGTTACTTTGTTTAAAATGTAATTGTAGTGTAACTTTTTCGATTACTTTTAAAAAGTAATGTAACTAATTACTTTGATTACTTTAAGGTTTTAATGAGTATTGACCCATGTTCAACATTTAATTTTTGAGAACTGAATGTGAACCTTAAAAAAGCGGAATTGGGAATTGACACTTGTATGACTCTATTCCTGTATATCCATCAGTAGTTAAAGGACAAGAGTCAGCAAATGCAAATTCTGCCCTGTAAAACAATGACAGCACAATTGTTGCTGTATGATCTGAAGCCCCATTTGGAGCTTTTAAACAGGCTTTGAAAAACTTTGATAATTTGCTGCTGTAATATTATAGATTTTTTAGAATAAAA